>OZ004639.1:12095374-13327398 GCA_963924495.1 Nemapogon koenigi | reverse complement strand
GTCGCTGGCGCAGGTGCTCGGGTTCGCGGCCGGTCCCGCGCTGCAGGCCGCCGCCGCCCCGCTGGGCCCGGGCCCGCCGCTCGAGCTGTGCTCTCCGCTCCAGCTCGACATGTACACCGCGGCCGGATGGGCGGGCGCGGCGCTCAGCATGCTCAACTTCGTGTTGCTGCTCCCGTGGTGTTTCCGCGAGCGTCCCATAGCGGCCCGCGAGGCAGTCCGCGCCAGCGCGAGCACAGTAGGGCGTCCTCCCCGCGCACACCGAGCGGGAGCGTGGACGTTGGCGGTGGCGTTCTTCCTGTTGGTGTGCACGTTCGTCCTGCTAGAGACACTAGCTACGTCCCTCACTATGGACCAGTTCGGGTGGAGTAAACGACGAGCTCTACAGAACATGGGTGGACTGATGTCGGGCGGCGCGCTGCTGGCCTGCCTCGTGTTTGTGGTAGTCCCCCCGCTGGCCCGCCGATACTCCGAGAGGTACCTATATCACCTATATGTTGTAATTTCCCCTCCAAAATCCCCCCAGAAACTCGTATATTTAAGCTACAAGTCCGTGATCAGTAGTAGTAGTAAACTGTAACAGACGGACAGACAGAGACATGAGTGATCCTAAGTATTAGGGGTCTCCGTTTTTTCATCGGAGATGTTCTGAACCCTAAAAAAGCGAGTCTTCAGGAGTCGCCAAAGATTTTCGATTCGAACTCGAATTTTTTCAAATTCAAATTCAAAATTCTTTATTTATCTGTTATAATTATTACATATAATAATAATAACGGAACCTATGCATGTGGGTATACAAATATAAACATGGTAAAATTAATACTTAAAACTATATCATAAGAATCAAACAATTAAAATTACAATATAAAATTAATAGAAAAAAATATACAATATTAACATCAACACATAGTCATACATGGCAAATACAACATTGATAATTTTTAGCACTAGGTACTTTTATAATTTAAAAATTCATTAGCACTATAAAAACGACATTGAAGCAACCATTATGTGGAGTTCCTTTTTAAAAACAAAATATGGCAAATCCTTAATATCTATTGGCAATCTATTATACACTTTCACCGCCATGCAATAAGCATTTCTTTGGTACCTACATACAAAGATTAATTTTTGGCAATAATTGTTTGTGTCTTGTAGACCTTGGAAACACATCTCCATGAGTTTGAAAATAATTACTATGTTTTTTCACAAACAGACATACATCTTTTATGTATATGCATGGCAATGTTAATATATTTAGATTATGAAAGAGGGGCTTGCAGCTCTCATAATAACCTGCACTACAAACAGCCCTGACACACTTTTTTTGCAACTTAAATGCTCTGTCCATGTCTACTGAGTTACCCCACAGCATTAGCCCATATCCTAAAACTGAAGCTACATAGCCATGGTAGGCACTAAGGGCTGCTTTTAGGGATGTCACTTTCCTTACTCTCCGCAATGCAAATACAAACCTCCCTAATTTTTTATCTAGCATATCTATATGTGATTTCCAATTTAGATTTTGATCTAGAGTTATTCCTAAAAATGATATCGATTTTGTTTGTTCTATGGGAGTATTGTCATATCGGATGTTTAGGGTCATATCACGCGCTCGGGGAGTTTTAAAATGTACAATTTTTGTTTTCCCGATATTTAAATTTAAATCATTATTGTCAAGCCATGTTATTATTTTGTAATATTTATTTTATTTAGTAATATCAATTTCATTTTTAAATTCGTCCCTTTTTTTGCACTTTATTGCTACTGTTGTGTCATCTGCAAATAGTACACACTGATGTGGGATGCAGTTTGGTAAATCATTGATATACAATAAGAAATCGAAATTGATTTTTTTTACTTACGTTACGACGCTCTTCCGTTTCCGTTCTATTTCACGAACTCCAGCTAGAGCTAACATGTTACACATCAATAACGAATAAATAAATGATTGGTGTAGGTACCTTTAGTCCAAGTTTCATCAACATCCCTTTAGCCGTTGAGACAGGAGACAGGCAGGAGCATCAAACATACAAACTTTCGTATTTATAAGTTTGAAGAGTCTGTAGTCTAAAATAATGAACTGATTTCAATTTCAATGCGGTTTATTTTATTTGAAGCCAGTTTTCGTTGGGATGATGATTGCTAGTGGCTGTGTGTGCTTGCTTGCTGATGTTGGACACAAGTACACAACCCCCTCAGGTACTTACTTACTCAGATATTTACCTACACTTTTTTGTAGATAATTTCATTCTGCACAATATCTTTCTTACATCATTTTTTTATATCTTTGACGTATAGATATCGTATGAAAACTCGGTGGGGCTAACTTTTACCCCGACTTGACTCAATTATAATGTTATTGCTCACATGTTTAATACTCGTACACCTTCCCGGTGAATGAACCTATCTAATAGTGAAAACCGCAACAAAACCCGTTCAGTAGTTTTTGGGCGAGACAGAGAGAGAGACAGACATAGAGAGAGACAGACAGACAGACGCGGTAGGTACTGGTATAAAACACACCTTCACGGCATTTATAGCTTACGGTGTGACCAGGGACACCGGTAACAGTTCTGTTCAGTTCAGTTCAGTTCTGTTGTCCATATTGAACAGAGAATACAATTTATTATTTATCTATAAATAAAAATGTATAGCTGCTAATTCGAGAAAAACTGAATTAAACGGATTTTTGTATGAACTGGAATTAAGAGCATAATATAATGTATAAGAGGTACAAGTACGTGCATATCACAACATATATGTAGGTAGTTCGTTATCACCTACCTACCTATAGTTATGATAAAGTTTACCAACATCTTTTATCGTATCTGTTGATCACTTCATATATTTGCTATCTAATTCTGCCTCCAGATCAAACCCGACCCTTGCGAACATCAATACTATCCACTTCTTGAGTCAGAATAACGTTCCCAATATTTAGAGTATTGGGAACGTGGACAAGAACCGCAGTGGTAGTGTCGGTGGAGTTGTGAAGAACAAACTTCTAAACCTATTCATTCACGGTGACCACAACTGTCGACAATAACACGTGTGGTTTTTATGATTCCAAACTAGGTATATTCATAATTATTTTCTTTACGAGTTTTCGTATCGCAGATGATAGTCCAAATGAAAAAAGCTGATTGTTGAGTCACGCGCTGCAGTGTAGCATAGGAGCAGTAGGTAGTAGGTAGTAGGCAGTAGGCAGTAGGTAGTAGGCAGTAGGTAGTAGGTAGTAGGCAGTAGGTAGTAGGTAGTAGGTAGTAGGTAGTAAGGTCATCAAACTATATATAGGAGCAGTAGGCAGTAGGTAGTAGGCAGTAGGTAGTAAGGTCATCAAACTATATATAGGAGCAGTAGGCAGTAGGTAGTAGGCAGTAGGTAGTAGGCAGTAGGTAGTAGGTAGTAGGTAGTAAGGTCATCAAACTATATATAGGAGCAGTAGGCAGTAGGTAGTAGGCAGTAGGTAGTAAGGTCATCAAACTATATATAGGAGCAGTAGGCAGTAGGTAGTAGGCAGTAGGTAGTAGGCAGTAGGTAGTAGGTAGTAAGGTCATCAAACTATATATAGGAGCAGTAGGCAGTAGGTAGTAGGCAGTAGGTAGTAGGTAGTAGGTAGTAAGGTCATCAAACTATATATAGGAGCAGTAGGCAGTAGGTAGTAGGCAGTAGGTAGTAAGGTAATCAAACTATATATAGGAGCAGTAGGCAGTAGGTAGTAGGCAGTAGGTAGTAGGTAGTAAGGTCATCAAACTATATATAGGAGCAGTAGGCAGTAGGTAGTAGGCAGTAGGTAGTAGGTAGTAGGTAGTAAGGTCATCAAACTATATATAGGAGCAGTAGGCAGTAGGTAGTAGGCAGTAGGTAGTAAGGTAATCAAACTATATATAGGAGCAGTAGGCAGTAGGTAGTAGGTAGTAGGCAGTAGGTAGTAGGTAGTAGGTAGTAAGGTCATCAAACTATATATAGGAGCAGTAGGCAGTAGGTAGTAGGCAGTAGGTAGTAGGTAGTAGGTAGTAAGGTCATCAAACTATATATAGGAGCAGTAGGCAGTAGGTAGTAGGCAGTAGGTAGTAGGTAGTAGGTAGTAAGGTCATCAAACTATATATAGGAGCAGTAGGCAGTAGGTAGTAGGCAGTAGGTAGTAGGTAGTAGGTAGTAAGGTCATCAAACTATATATAGGAGCAGTAGGCAGTAGGTAGTAGGCAGTAGGTAGTAGGTAGTAGGTAGTAAGGTCATCAAACTATATATAGGAGCAGTAGGCAGTAGGTAGTAGGCAGTAGGTAGTAGGTAGTAGGTAGTAAGGTCATCAAACTATATATAGGAGCAGTAGGCAGTAGGTAGTAGGCAGTAGGTAGTAGGTAGTAGGTAGTAAGGTCATCAAACTATATATAGGAGCAGTAGGCAGTAGGTAGTAGGCAGTAGGTAGTAAGGTCATCAAACTATATATAGGAGCAGTAGGCAGTAGGTAGTAGGCAGTAGGTAGTAAGGTCATCAAACTATATATAGGAGCAGTAGGCAGTAGGTAGTAGGCAGTAGGTAGTAAGGTCATCAAACTATATATAGGAGCAGTAGGCAGTAGGTAGTAGGCAGTAGGTAGTAAGGTCATCAAACTATATATAGGAGCAGTAGGCAGTAGGTAGTAGGCAGTAGGTAGTAGGTAGTAGGTAGTAGGCAGTAGGTAGTAGGTAGTAGGTAGTAAGGTCATCAAACTATATATAGGAGCAGTAGGCAGTAGGTAGTAGGCAGTAGGTAGTAGGTAGTAGGTAGTAAGGTCATCAAACTATATATAGGAGCAGTAGGCAGTAGGTAGTAGGCAGTAGGTAGTAGGCAGTAGGTAGTAGGTAGTAGGTAGTAAGGTCATCAAACTATATATAGGAGCAGTAGGCAGTAGGTAGTAGGCAGTAGGTAGTAGGCAGTAGGTAGTAGGTAGTAAGGTCATCAAACTATATATAGGAGCAGTAGGCAGTAGGTAGTAGGCAGTAGGTAGTAGGCAGTAGGTAGTAGGTAGTAGGTAGTAAGGTCATCAAACTATATATAGGAGCAGTAGGCAGTAGGTAGTAGGCAGTAGGTAGTAGGCAGTAGGTAGTAGGTAGTAGGTAGTAAGGTCATCAAACTATATATAGGAGCAGTAGGCAGTAGGTAGTAGGCAGTAGGTAGTAGGTAGTAAGGTCATCAAACTATATATAGGAGCAGTAGGCAGTAGGTAGTAGGCAGTAGGTAGTAGGTAGTAGGTAGTAAGGTCATCAAACTATATATAGGAGCAGTAGGCAGTAGGTAGTAGGCAGTAGGTAGTAAGGTCATCAAACTATATATAGGAGCAGTAGGCAGTAGGTAGTAGGTAGTAGGCAGTAGGTAGTAGGTAGTAGGTAGTAAGGTCATCAAACTATATATAGGAGCAGTAGGCAGTAGGTAGTAGGCAGTAGGTAGTAGGTAGTAGGTAGTAAGGTCATCAAACTATATATAGGAGCAGTAGGCAGTAGGTAGTAGGCAGTAGGTAGTAAGGTCATCAAACTATATATAGGAGCAGTAGGCAGTAGGTAGTAGGCAGTAGGTAGTAAGGTCATCAAACTATATATAGGAGCAGTAGGCAGTAGGTAGTAGGCAGTAGGTAGTAGGTAGTAGGTAGTAGGCAGTAGGTAGTAGGTAGTAGGTAGTAAGGTCATCAAACTATATATAGGAGCAGTAGGCAGTAGGTAGTAGGCAGTAGGTAGTAGGCAGTAGGTAGTAGGTAGTAGGTAGTAAGGTCATCAAACTATATATAGGAGCAGTAGGCAGTAGGTAGTAGGCAGTAGGTAGTAGGCAGTAGGTAGTAGGTAGTAGGTAGTAAGGTCATCAAACTATATATAGGAGCAGTAGGCAGTAGGTAGTAGGCAGTAGGTAGTAGGCAGTAGGTAGTAGGTAGTAGGTAGTAAGGTCATCAAACTATATATAGGAGCAGTAGGCAGTAGGTAGTAAGGTCATCAAACTATATATAGGAGCAGTAGGCAGTAGGTAGTAAGGTCATCTAACTATAATTAGAATATGTGAGTATCTACATTCTACACTGTTTTTGTATACAGATTATAGATTCAATGTAATAGTAGATTGTATTGTATCACAAGGGAGCAAAATTATATGTTTATTTTGAATTCAGAGCGGTGTGATAAAAGATCTGTGCTAGAAATCAATAGTAGATCCCGAGCACATCGAGCGTTTCTAAAGTGAATTCAAAGTAGACCGCCAGAGGAAAAAATAATTTTGCGGCCGAGTGATACACTCTACTTTTTATTCCCCTCTATGAGAAAAATAAATAAGAAACGCTTTCAGGTACAATTTATGAATATATTTATTAGAAATTATTTAAAACTAGCTTTCCGTCCCGTTATTAAGTTATTTTATTGTGGCAGGTCGCTGCTGGTGTGGGGCGGGTTCGTGGTGACGGCGCTGGGCACGCTGCTGTGTGTCCCGTGGGGGCCGGAGCTGGCTCCGCTAGCCCCGCCGGGCAGTGCTGGCCGCGAGGCTGAGGGCGGCTGTCCGGCCGAAACGCAACCCTGGTGCGCCACCTCGCGCGGACTTCGGCTGGGGCAATTCGTGGGCGGCTACGCGCTCGTGTCGCTGGGCTACCCCCTGGGGGCGACGCTGCTGCACGCGCTCTTCTCTAAAGTGGTGGGAGCGCGGCCGCAGGGACTGTGGATGAGTGTGTTGACGGGCGCGGGGTGTCTGGCGCGCGTGGTGGGGCCGCTGGGTGTGGCAGTGCTGTATACACGTCACGGGCCTGCCGCCACGTTCGGGCTGGCTACCGCGCTTTTGCTGTGTGCCGCGTTGCTGCTGCGTGCTGCGTACCCCTGGCTGCGCGAGACCTCGTGCGACCCCACCGCGGGCGTGCCGCTCAGACCGCAGCCCGCGCCTGAGCCCTGCTGACGTAGCGCGACGCCGCCCTGTCCCGGACTGCGGCGGCGGCGGCGTCGTCGTCGGTGATGTGACTATATATATATATAATGGTGTGCTATATGTGCTACTACTCGTATCTACGTATCTAGTGTTCATTACTTTGTGATACATATAATTTTACATTTATATTTTATTATATTTTTTTGACCTATGTGTCCACGCCTCGGGTGACCTAAAGGCTGGCTCTTACCTCGCTCAAAGGATCAGTTTAACCGTTCAGCGAGGTAACGCAGCCAGTGTTTTGGGAACCATGCCACAGGGAGGGGTTCTGCAAGAGGTATTCTTTTTATAATTTGTATATATAGTTTTTAAATATATTATTTATTTATTACCATTACATTTAAGTTATGATGTAAAAAAAAAAAGATATATTATGTTTATTAAACTTAATTCTTATAAAAAAAAAACAAAACAATATAGAAGTGACCAGTGACCACGCATTAAACCGTTCAACATGCGTTAGCAGGGATGTGGTTGAATGTAATTATGTACCTACTTGTAAATTACTAAGTATGCTATTCATTCTAATAGGTAGGTACGCTTTTTATATAACTTTGCCTTTCGGACCCCTGAAGTGTCTAAACGAAGCCGCGAGCATGACCACGAACAATGACTCTGACTGCGAAGAAATAATCTCAGTTACAAAGAGAAAAATACACATAACAATATAAAAATCTGAAATCTAATCTAAATATTAAAAATAATCTCTTATCAAAAGAGAAAGATATAAAGTTCCATAGAGATAAAGCAAGACAAAAAGTAGCGTCTTCTTGGTCATGGTTGCGGGGCTGCAGTGGGGGCAGTGGGGGCAGGACACCAAGCGGAAGATAAAGTCTTCCTCCTTTAGTTCAACATGCTTCACTAGAAACCATCCATCAGTTTAGACCTCGAGCATGTTCTGTGGGTTATCTGATGATGATGCAACTATAAATTGTTGAGAGAGACATTACACTAATAACTGGTAACTCGGCCATAATAGGTTTAACATTCACTGTTCAATATGCACTTGAGCGGTACTCAGGATAAATTATTTGATATTTTGTGTCGGGGCTTCTTAATGAATGTGAGAAATAAGACATATAATATTATATGTAATATTATGTATACTGTGTACATGAAGAGCAAAGTGCATGGCGGACGTCACGGTGGCGGGGCGGGCGACAGTAGGACCAGTAATGCTCCCGCCGCCGCCGCCCCGCACGCACCCACGACACCCAGCCAGTCGGGAGGCACCAACAGCGCGGCCCCGCCCGCCACCTCGCACCCGGCCAGCACCGAGCAGCGCGCACTCACCGGGGCCAGCTCCGCGCTCAGGAGACGTACGCCGTCCCGTACGGCTCGCCCCGCCACACGGCCTGCAGCACGCGCCGCTACGCCACCCCCGCTCGCGGCCCACCACGTACACAACCCGCACACCAGCAGCGCCCCAGCCGCCGCCGCCCGCCGCCCGCACCTCTCCGCCGCCATGCCGCTCAACAGCGCGCCCGCCGTCTCCGCCGCACCTGCCAGCGTCGCCTCGAGTCGTGCTGTGGTCACCCCGCCAGCACCACGCGCCGCCATCGCCGCCGCGACCCACACGAGACCGCACAGAGCCGACCGCCCCACCAGCGTTCGGAGGTCCAGCCACGGCTCCGGGGCAGAAGGAACCGGCGCGGAATGCGGCGGAACACCCGCCAACGCGGCGGCGCGGCGCAGCTCTCGGGCAGCCTGCTCCTCGCGGCCCGTCGCCGCCGACCAAACGGGTCCCTCTCGCAGCAGCACCAGCGCGGCGCCCAGAGCTATCCAGCCCGCCCCGGCGGTCCACCGAGCCGCCGCGCGCCACGATCCCCCGCACACTGCACCCGCCACTTCTCCGAGAGCCTCCGCCGCGCCTACTGCGCACGAGAATGCCGCCCTGTGAGCTCTGTCTGAAGCTAGTTCTATAGCGGCCGCGTACCCAGCAGGCCGGAAGCCGCCGCCCAGCGCGGCATGCAGCGCGTCCAAGGCAAGGTACTGCCGGCGGGTGGTAGCGAACGACGCGACTATACCGAGTGCGGCCCCCGCCCCCGCCGCTCCGCACAGCACACCCCGCCGCCCGATACGGTCCGCCAGGTACCCGGCCAGCGGCAGCAGCGATAGCCAGGACAGATGTGCGGCCAGTCGTGCTCCGCGCCATCTCTCATCCTCTCCCTCTCCGCCCGTGCTGCACGCCAACCTGAACTGAGACGCGTTCACTCCGGGTCCCCTGATCCAGGCCATATAGAACCTAGACACTTCTGGGCCAACACCGATAGGACAATCATGAAGCTATAGGGACAATTGGTATAAGTCCGAGCGCGAAATAAATCTGACCTCACTCCCTATTGGCGAGTTTTATAGAAAAATTGCAGTGAAAATGCTTGGCCAAACTACCCCTTTGAGGCAAGAACCGACATTAGTTGCTTTAACTCGCGGTTCTTCGAGGAAGTACAATGATAATATGATCAAGAGAACTAAGTAAAGTTGTGTATTCGGCCGGCTACTCTGTCTCGCCATGGTGAGGGAACATTTATGTGCCCCAAAAAACATAGGGAGGGAACCAAGAGGAAACTGTCTTTGGGCGCTGGCCGCTGGGCTACAAGTGTGAAGGTGTTTCGCCACATAGCCTGGACCACTCCTACCACTTACCTCTCCGTAGAAGCTGTCCGGCTGAAGGTACACGTATTGCTCGCAGGGCACCATCACCGAGAAGTTAAACAGCTCGGGCGGACACAGAGCGTCTGGTGATGCTGGGGTTGTTACGGATGCTGCGGGGCCCATGGTCGCCGGCGCCGGTCTGGTGCAACCTCCCTGCTCGAGCAGCACATTCGACACCCACCCCGCATGGTACACCTCCCTTCCCGCCTCCTCACACTCCGGTACAGCACACCTGTACACGCCGGGCGCGGCGGCCAGGTCGCTCGCGGCCCGCTGTGCCGCCCCGGCAGCCAGACAGACGCACAGCGCACCCAGCGCCAGCCTGTGGTACAGACCAAACGGAGGCAGCACCGCCACCACCACACCCACTGACGACATCCCGCCGACTGACACGGTTCACGGTATCAGTAGCTATGTACACATCTCACTTTCAACATTATCTTATATTACAATCAAAGATCGCTCGCAAGGTTCGCATCTCACCTGAGCCATCTCGCCATCTGAGCTGAGTGAGCACTATATAGTGTATACCTACCTTGTAATAGCTGTTGTAACCATATCTACTATCTATTTGTTGATGAATAAACGAGCGTTGTTTAACAAAGTGGTCTATGTGGACTCTCAGCCCAGGGGTCGAATATACGACATAATATCGTAGCTTTCTATTAGTTAAATAATTTTTAGAATCGGTTCAGTAGTTTTTGAGTTCATTATACGTCGCAAATACGCATCTCTTCCTGAAGAATACATATTTGTTGCGTTTGGGGTGGAAACACTGGGTCCGTGGGGACCTAACGCACGACACCTCTACAAAGAAATTGCCAAAAGATTGGTAGAGGTGTCCCACGACCAAAGAGCTGGCTCATATTTGGCCCAAAGGATAATGGCAACGCAGCCAGCTTTATGGGCACTCTCCCAGAAGGCAGCGATCTTGAAGATTTTTTTTAATTTATAAGTTTATTTGTATATATAGCATAGTAGGTATATTTCATTGTTTTATATTACTATCAACTGTGTGAAATTTAAATAAATAGTAATAAATTATCAATAGTAATATTAATAAGAGGTAAATTTTGATTTTGTGTATGTTTCTTTGTAATGATTAATCTCTAAAACTACTAAAAGTTGTTTCCCTGAAGAAAGCTACGATATCCCTGAGTGACATACACTATATTTTATATATTGTTCGAATATATCCACGGTCGAAGCCGAGGACGGAAAGTCTAGTTAGTTAAATAAATATAGATGCGACGTCGTGTGTCGTGTGTCGTGTGTCGTGGTACGATCACACTTATTCTTCTGTGCCAATATTGAAGTACAGTCGTCCGCAGTCCTCGCCGTCCTCGCCGCCCGGCTCATAAACAAAAATATTCAACAAATAAAAACCAATAGATCAGTTACCTCGCCCCTCGCCCCCTCGCCCCTCACCAGAGAGTATAGTGCTAGTGACGTATACACTATAGAGTGGTACCTAGATATATAAAGTAGAGTCGACGTACCGGCACTCAGTCCCCATGACGACGGCGACGCTGCAAGTGGCTGCAGGTGGTTGCAGGGATCTGGCAGCATGAAGGAACTGCAATCGCTCGCGGACGCGGTGCTGGCCGAGCTGAGTGCGGGTGCAGGGAGGCGACCGGGCTACTTCCAGCTACTTAGTTACGTGCTGGCAGCGCTGGCGGCCGTGCAGGTGGGACTGCTGCACACCACCTACGTGTTTCTGGCTGCGGATCTGCCCCACAGGTACCTTTCATCGTAATGTTCACAACAATAACATTATTTAAACAATGCAAGATAACTTCTTGTAGTAACAAACATTTTTTTATAAAACCACCAATTTGAACCAATAAATATATAATGAATTAATAGTACATTACGAATTAATTAAGAGTTTAATTTAATAGTAATAGGTACGACGTTTTTCAATACATTTGTGAGAAAAATAGGTAGGTAAATAAATAAACTTTGATCGTAGGTTCCTTGACTTGACTAGATTGACTAGATTAGTGAATTTGGGAACTTTTAATTTGACACCAACCGTCTTCAAATTCTACGACGAAATATTTATTATTTCTTACTTTTCAGTGCAAATTTTTGAAGTCGGTACACTTTTTTTTAAAGTTAATTTAGTGATTTTGCTGCCCTGAGTGAGAGACAAATAATAATGCAAAAAATTGATGGAAAAATAAAAAAAAAACTGCTGTGGGTGGGATTTGAACCAGGTGCATCCTGCCCTGCACGCTAGACCATCTTCGATACGAAAATTGACAACTTCGTGTCAATAGCAACTGTTGCTAAAGGTGGCCACACATTGGTACAATTCCCGGCCGGTCGCCGTACGGTCCATCGAAATCGACCACTAATTCTTATCGCGCGGTCCAACATCCGTTTTCAAATCGCTGTATTTGTGGTTGATTTCGATGGGCGGAACGATCTGTCACACACACACACACACATCCACACGCCTTTGTTTAATCGAATCTTGTGTGCTGTGTGGCTGAGTGAATTGCATGTGATCTAGATCATCGTATGATTTACATTGCTAATGTGTGGCCTGTCATCAATCTTGATCATACGGCGGCCGGACCGAAAATTTTCTATGAGGTAACGGACCAGTGTGTGGGCTACTTTAGGCTTTTCTCTGATACATAATTTTCAGCTGTAAACAAAGACAAATTACTGAATTTCTGAAAAACTACTGAACCGATTTTCGTCATATCTCTGTGAGATAATGTCGAGAAATTATTATATCCTTAAAAAAAACTCTTCAAAATCGGTACATATTTCATCGAGATATTAAGAGAAGTTGACTTATAAAGTCAGTTTTTACAAAATTACTGAAAAACTAATGAACCAATTTTTATGACATAAAAATGGGACCAATCCGGAAGAAATATCTGTCGATTAAAAATAAATCATCAAAATCGGTTCATAAACGACGAAGTTATCCGCGAACACACATAAAACGCCTTTTTTTGAAGTCGTTAATTTAATAAAACAAGTATTGTAACTTGATACAAAATACGCATCATGCGTAAAATTTGATTTTAATTGTTACAAAATGAAGAGGCAAAGAATGTGAACGTTCAACTTTTACAACATTTTTTGATAAATAAACGATTTAACATTTAAAATCTTCGGTATTTAATATACAATTTACAATAATTACCTACACTAATGTTGATCATTTATTGCTTAGTTTTTAAATTTATTATTTTTTCTATTTAATATAAGTCGACATAACTTTAAACTTTCATGTTAAAAACTTCTTGCTGGCAAACCTTTACATTGGATTTGTAGAAATTAAAAAAAAATGTAATGAAATCGCCCTAGGGCGTAATAATCAAGTTACGAGCCATGTTTACTGACATTGAAAGTTCACTTTTCGAGCAAGTGTATTGAAAAAACGTTCTTCTTAAATTCCCTCCGCGTGCTCTTATACTTACGTGCTTCTATTCATATTAACATACTTACTGACATTTTGTTTCTGTCTGTCTGTTCGGTACAAAATGACTTCCATCGCGAAGTTCATAGAGCTAGTGACTTTAAACATAGCTCAGAACTGGATGACAATGCAAAAACACTTCGTCAGTACACATCGTTATAATTTCTGACTACCATTACGGCAAAGGGAACCCATTCATCATCTAACCAGGGAGGACCAGAAATGTCAGATATTAAACTTTATTAAACAAATATTTAATTGAGAATGAATCCAGCTTTATTTAGACTAATAATTTCTGTGTAGGTAGGTATCTTCCTAAAATAGTATAAAACACTCGTCTTCCAAGCTCTTGGAGGAAGAGGAAATCTTGAGCTTCAGATCCGAGTACACCCAAAGTTTAAACGGTAAACACACGTACGTAATATTCACTATTCGCTATATTATATTAAAATATAATATATAGATGTACGCATGATGACCTCTCTACAATACATCATGCTCCATTGAGTTTGTGGCGCTACCTTGATGGTTGCTTGTTGTGCTCTACAAGGTCGTACTCGTTAGTCTAGGGGAGGCTAAGGGGTACTTAGTAAAGTGATTATTGTATGTACTTAAACATAACATTATAGTAAAGTTTCATCTAGCCATTTCCAACCCATGCTAAGTGTGACGATCCCAAAAAAAGATAAGAGGTAATTGTAGTGACATCTAATAGGCTACTTTTAGTCAGGGAAAATGTACCTATCATAAAGTTTTGTACCTGTGCGAAGTTGGGGCGGACTGGGGCGGACTGCAGGGCGGGTAGCGACACTTACCACTCTTCCAACCGAGCACTCAAACTACTTAATGCCACAATAGAATGACATGGTTCTGTTAATTGTTTCACATATAATTGCATAATAATATAGCTTCAAATAGTGTCCCCTATGTGCTTGTGCATTGTGCGGCATACAATAACAATACCTAACCATCTATCTACCTACATTCACCATTTAGTCATTTGATCTCATACTTACTTTATTTAAATTTAATTAATTCTTATAGTACCTAATCAGTAATTTGTTATTGGTATTTGTTGAGACTCCCACTCTCCAGCTACTCTCCAGCTACTCTCCAGCCACTCTCCAGCTACTCTCCAGCTACTCTCCAGCCAAGTGGTTAGTGTTGACTGCTGAGTGCTGACAGGAGTAGATCATGAGTACAACTCAGCAAGCATTCTATCTAAATATAATATAAAAGTGTGATGTCGGTGACTAACTGACTGACAATCAACGTATAGCCTAAACAACTGAACATATAAATATGAAAATTGGGAAGGTATTGTTTAGTTAGGGCGTGTAGATGTGCACTAACAAATAATTATTGTAAAGAAGGTGAAATGGGGTATAAACCTATGTTTGGAAATTTGTATTCCATGCGTGTAGGTACTTGTATAATATTAACTTGAAAATTGTCTTTCAAATAATAAAACACGGGGGAGGGTAGAACCGGGTGCTGAAGTTTGTATGGGAAATATGTTGTTCTGGTCGGATCTTCTTATTTGAAACTTAGCTACTCGTACCTTTACATAACAGGTGACTTCTGTCTCATGTCTCACCTAATACAACGCGTCCGAAGTCGGCGGGAAACAGCTAATCTAATTTATACTCAATTTATAAAGAGAAAAGATTTTATTTTTTGTATATTTGTATTTTTGTGCGTAATTAATTAACTCAAAAACTACTGAACCTATGTTGAAAATTATTTTTGCATTTGGTAGCCC
The DNA here is from genome assembly GCA_963924495.1 of Nemapogon koenigi. Taxonomy (NCBI): domain Eukaryota; kingdom Metazoa; phylum Arthropoda; class Insecta; order Lepidoptera; family Tineidae; genus Nemapogon; species Nemapogon koenigi. The sequence continues at coordinate 13,312,606 of OZ004639.1, read as the reverse complement.
TATTCTTAGGGAAGGCTTCTAACATCATGCTACCTACCCAAGGGGGTGAATTGTTACGATGTAGCGGGCAATAAGGGAAGAGAGATAATTGGAGGGCCGGAAACTGGAGAAGCCGGGATTATAGTTGAATATATAGTATACGTTATCGTTAGGTAGGTACATGTATGTATGGACCGTGACCAGTGTTGTGTGCTGTGTGTTGTGTGTTGTGTGTTGAGTGTCGCGGAGTACGGACTGCTCGCGGAATATGTCGTGTTAGTAAACAACAAGCGGATGTTGTGTAGCGACATGTTAGCGGACCGTGTCGTGACCGAGCTGGGTCAGCTGGGCAGGTTCCATCTGGCCAGCTATCTGTTGCTGGCTCCCGTGGCTGCCGGCGCGGCTCTGTACGGTCTCACCTACGTGTTCCTGGTCGCGGACCTGCCTTACAGGTGACAGTGAAAGTTGTTAGTTGTGTAGGTACTGTATAACATCACGCAATAGAATCTAGTTTAGTGACCTCACTCTCGCTGCAATGTCGACACATAACAAATATCTGCACTGTGATGGTAGTGCTATAGTGGCGCCCGCACTCGCTACTCGCTACTCAGCAAGGACAACATGTACCAACACCTGTAGTGGCTGTCTTCATACATCGCTCATCTCGATATAACTCGATATAACTGCTTCATGTAATAATAACGTGTAAGAAAACTAACTACCTACTTGCCCTAATGAGGTTTAAACTAATTGTGTCATCATTCAGTTCTTGTTGCCTCCTGGTGCCTCAACAAATCTTCTTCGCGATTTGGCATGAATTGTCGGATTTAGTTATTTTTTTTAAAACACGAAAGTGACCCGTTTGTATTATTGCTCGTCGGCGTATGTTGAACCTGGTTGTATGAAACCTTCGTCCTAGACTATAATTGAGATACCATCTAGCCGATAGATAAGAAGTATAAGTCAATAATAATATTATTGTGGAGAGCTGTGGCCGCGGCTGAGTAACGACCTCATTGTATTCGGTGCTCAGACAGAGTCAGCTCAGCTCAGCGGCAAGGTCGTTAAGGAGTCGTTAGAGTTACAGGGGGTAAAACTTGGAAGTGTCTAAAGGTGTAATAACTTAGAAACTAACTTCGAAACCGGGGCCACACCTCTCGACACCCATATTACCACATTACATTGAAGACTTCAGACTTTTATTTTTATCTCTGCAATTGTTCAGGCACCTGACGGGGCCTGTCAGTCATCGCATTGTCTCACAGGTACTCGCAGCAACACTTTAATATATGAGAATAATGATGATGATCGTCGAGGCTCGAGCGACATGGTTGACGGAACTGGATGATGATATGTAATGACAGTTCACTTGTTGATGACGTGGACACAATCCTTCTCTCACGCACTTGCACGTTTTATGGCATCGTCTGTCACGAAGGGTTGCGTCCATGTATGTATACACTCAGTGCCACAGACGCAGCTCACACAGTAGTGTCCATTACAGATGTATGATCCCGGAGTGCGAGTCTCCAGGAGACCAGTACTACCCCCCGTGGCTACCGGCCGCTCTACCAGATCATCCGCGGGACGCTCGGTGCTACAGACGCGCGCCTCTGCCAGACACAGCACACACGGCTCAAGATGGTCCTGGGACTTGCTCGGCCAACTTCAGCTCCGAGCTGGTGTCGTGTGACCGATGGATGTACGAGACTAACAATACTATAGTCGGCGAGGTTATTATTTATTTTTCTAATTTGATCTATGATTACAACCTGAATACATTTCTATTACACATCCCCTTTCCCCTGCTAACAATAATATGAGAAAGTGTGTGGTCTAGCTTGGTTTATCTCAAGCTTCACTACCCCACAACCCACAACTAATCTAATATCTAAAAAAATAATTGGATAAATATGTCCAATGAGAGTTGGTCGACCCGCGCGACTATCCAAGCTAGACGTCACGTCCCTTTATTCTATCTATATTAGTACTATGTACTTAGTAAAACTATTTGGACATTCTGTAATCTGTATGCTAACAGTAACACAGTAACAATGACTGTAATATGGACAATGGACTCAGTTCGGAGTGTAACTTGTATTGTTATGTATATTTAGATCTGTAACTAATGTACTTATTATAAATAACTATAATAGGTAACAATAAGCCTCCTTGAAATCCTCGTAACCGCTAAGGTGGACAAGGTGGTGTATGTGTGTATATCACACGTCTCCGTGAACTACCAACATATATAACTTGTTTTTTTTATTTGAAGTTTAGTTTAGTCGGTATGGTTCTTAACTATGTCATTAAGTATTATGTGGCTATGTATGATGAGTTTCTAAGATATTCTACCGATGAAAATATAAATTAATTTATAAATAGTATTTAATTATGTAACTCCCCCTCTCTGCGCAGTTCGGTCTGGCGTGTCAAGATTGGAAGCGTACTCTGGTGGGCACGGTGCACAACGTGGCCATGCTGGTGTCGCTGCCGGTGTTCGGGTACATCTCTGACCGGTGGGGTCGCAAGCCGGCGCTGGTGCTGAGCTGCTCGCTGGTTGGCGCGGTGGGCACGGTGAAGGCCTTCTCGGTCTCCTACGAGATGTATGTGCTAGTAGAGTTCGTGGAGACGCTGTTCGGAGCGAGCGCCTTCCCGGCTGCCTACGTTCTCACGGTCGAGCTGGTAGGGGCGGAGCGGCGCGCGCTGGTCACGCTGTTCCTGGGGAGTATGCTCGTGCTGGGCGGACTGATGCTGGCGGCGCTGTCCTGGGCGCTGCCGTACTGGCGGACCTTCGTGCTCGTCGTGTATCCGCCCTCGGTGTTGTTCGTGCTGTACACCGCGCTCCCGCTCGAGAGTCTGCGCTGGCTTATAGCTCGCGGACGGGGGGACGAGGCTGTCCAGCTAGCGGAGCGCGCCGCCGCTCTCAACGGGCTTCGACTGACCGACGAGACTCGGGCGAGACTAGCGGGTGTCACGGTGGCGGCGGGCGAGCAGGCCGGTGAGGGCGGGGCGCGGGCCGCATTAGACACTCTGCGGTCCCCGCGGCTGGGCCTGCGCGCTCTGTGCGTGTCGTGGTGGTGGGTGTCGTGCACGTTCGTGTTCTACGGGCTGGCGGTCAGCTCGGTGTCGCTGGGGGGAGAGCCGCACGCTGATTACGCGCTCGCTGTCAGTGTCGAGCTGGTCGCCGTCGGACTCAACGCGGTGTTGCTGGACCGGGCGGGGCGACGCCGGACGTTGCTGGCCGCCTTCCTGGTGAGCGGCGCGGCGCTGGGCGGACGCGGCCTTGTCGGGCGCGGCCCGGCGGGAACGGCGCTGTTCCTGCTGGGTAAGGTGGGCATAACGCAGGCCTTCAGCGGGGTCTACATGTATACGTCAGAGCTGTTCCCGACCCGCGCGCGCCACTCTCTGCTCGCCGGGTGCTCGATGGTGGGCCGCCTGGGGTCCATAGCGGCCCCGCAGGTCCCGCTGCTCGCTCTGTACGCCGAGTGGCTGCCGGCCGCGCTGTTCTCGGGCGCCGCGCTGCTGTCGGCACTGCTCATGCTGACCACCCCGGAGACGCTGGGCACCGCGTTGCCGGACACAGTGCGAGATGCCGAAATGCTGGGTCGGACTGACGTCGCAGCCGCCGGGCTCGAGATGTCCGCGCGGGGTGATAACGACACACATAAATAGTGCTGCCATCTAGTTACTTAACATTATTGACAAGAGGTACAAATACAGTAGGTTACTCTGATGAACAATGAGCTTATTAAACTTTTAAGAATACTTTGTGCTCAATGGTTTGGTTTCATATGGATACAAGGAGTCAAGGACTCAAGTTCATGTGAACACAGTACAAGGAGACACAATTTTCTCAATAGTTTAGTTTTGTACATTTTTCTCCATTAGTTCAAAGAGGCTATACCTACTCCGGTCTAAATAGCGAATCAAATTCAGAATAATTAGAATAGACCTGAAAATCTGATAGACCACTTGTGCAAAAAAAGGATTGTAAAATAGTTTTTCGCATTTACTTTCGAACAGTACCTAAGTATTATTGTGTATATAACTTATGAAAAAGTTGTAATATTATATATAATTACAAATAGAAGGATCGATGGGGATTTGACATTCCAGTTGTAATGTCTGCTTCTAATTTGACCTCATTTATTTTCTTATATGTATATATTATAAGGAACTTTATTAAAATAAAAATAATAATATAAGTAGGTACATACCTTATCACGTTTTTAAAATTGACAAAAAGTATAAAATATTTTCTCTTAGCCGCAAAACGTTGAGTGCATGAGATATTAACGTCGCCTACCGTCACTAACAATTTTATTGCACTACAAATTATATGGAAGTGTAACTTGTGTCCGTTTTCTCAACGACACCTGCTGCTAAATATAATAATTACTTAGTCAGGTCATAGGTTCTGTCACATGTTTAATATGAAATGAGGGCCAGTCTTCGTGCCGGATGAAGTCAATTTCACGCGCCGCCAGCCAGTCTTGAGTGCTTTTCGCTCTATGAGCTGGCGCAGAATCTTGTTGGAATACCCAGCGCCTGTTATTGAACATGGTATGAGAAACAGGTTCCACAAGGTTCGTAAGGACTGTATTTTGATACACAACTGCATTTGTTTTTACGCCTTTCACACAAAAATGTACCTCAGTTAAGCCCCAATAAGAGACTCCCAACCAAACCATGAGTGAGGATGGAAAATGGCCTCGTTGGACACGCGGAACAGGGTTGCTCGCTTCTTCACTGCTGTGTGCGTACACCTTATCATTTTGTTTGTTGTAGCTCTCTTCCACATTAAAAAAAAAATCATCCGAAAAAAGAATTTCCCGATGCTTGTTGCCCGCGTACCGGTTCAACAAAGCGCGACATCTCTTCAACCTCAGGTCCATTAAACGAGCTTTCAAACGATGTACTGTTTTTCTTCGATATGCCCGAAGCCCTAAGTCTTCATTTAACACCTTTTTCACCGTGGTTCTGCTTAAACCCATCTAAAGGGCCAAAAGTTTTTGCTTACGTATGGGATTTCATTGAATTCGCGCCTTCACAACTTTTATTACTGCTGGAGTCCTAACAGAGCGAGGGCGACCTGTGATCGACTTGACCTGTCATCTACACTAGAGTCTTCATTGTATCGTTTGATGGTACGATAAACGAATCTTTTGGTTATATTCAAATTTTTTCAATATGTCAAAAATCTGAATTGGCGCGTAACCGCAACGATGCAGCGCAATAACCTCAACACGGTCTTCTTTAAGTGTCCACTACATATTTAAAAATGAGTAAAATTCTAAAAAGTACACATTTTTATATTAATGAAAAATTCTAAATTCGAATTCAATAAACATTTTTGTGGCCAGCATTTTAAATTGAAAAGTTTTTATTATGACCAGACTATGTATATTTCATGCGTCCCACGTTTTGCGACCAGGAGAAATTATTTTATACTATTTAAAAAAAATAAAGCTAATAATTGTTTCTGCTTGTTTATCTTAATATTGCATTGACATCCAGTTCATCCAGACATCAGCCATTTCTGCTTGTTTATCTTAATATTGCATTGACATCCAGTTCATCCAGACATCAGCCATGTCTAAACAGAAAATATTAGTACCGAACAGATCGACAAGAGACAAGAGTTAATATAAAACTGTTTTATAAATTAGATATTGTTTGGTTTTCAATACCTAAGTTTTGTTCAGTAGTTTAGTTAGGTAGGTATATAATATAATAAGTACTTGTGACAGCATTACACTTGACAAGTTGCCCTTTATATTGCTCGTTTCAGTTTATATCTAGCTACCTCCTATCTTATATGGTAGGTACTATCTATCACAATCATCACGCCTTTTATCCCAAGAGGCGTAGGCATGTCTCTGTTTTCTGTAATCCTGACCTCTTTAGCTTCATTACGGTATATTCATTCATACATCTTTCATGCATGCTCGAATTATATTCCTTGTTGTTATTTGTTTATAGTTAGTGAAGGACAGGTGATAGTTGTTGTTGTTGTTGTTGTTGTTGTTGTTGTTAGGTAAGTAAATACAATAAGAAATGATAATTATATGATTTAGCTTTATTACATTTGTGATATTAAATACCTTTTGATTGTTCTAAATATTGATTATTCAACAACCGTAACGTGGACCTTGATATTTAAACAAACTGCAGATGAATGATCTAGTTATAGGTACCTCTAGGTAGTTAGTTATACTTATTGTTTATGTTAGACCTTGACATATATCTTGTAGTTTTTGTTCTGTTACTGTGTTGCGGTCGTAGGTCGCACTGTCCAGTTGTCCGGTCGAGTGATGACGGGACAAAAAGTTGTGTTGTATGGGGAAACTGGGTTTGTGTGGTACATGTCGAGTATAAATATAACTGGGAAGTGGGAGTAGTGCAGCGCGGGAGCTCATCGCGAGCACACGGTCACGGGTACACGGCGCGACATGTCCCGGAGGTCGCGGGGGGCGGTAGACACACACGCAGCCCGGCCCCGCCCGCCCAGCACGTGCGCTAAGGTGCTGTATTGTGTGTGGCGGGTGGGGGCGGGGGCGCTGCGTCACGGGGCGCTGTTGTCGTTGGTGGTGGCGTATTGTGTAGCGGGCGCGGCTACCTTCTCCCGGCTGGAGGCGCCGCACGAGCGGGAGGTGCGCCTGCTGGTGCCGCGTCACCGAGTAGCCGCCGCCGCCGCCGTGTGGGAGCTGACCGAGCACGCCTTGCTGTTACACGACACTAACTGGACGGCGGGCGTGGACCGGGTGCTCCGCCAGTTCGAGGCGGCCCTGCTGCTAGAGATGCGCACACACGGGTGGGACGGGAGCGAGGACCCGACCCGCGCTCAGTGGACCTTCACCGGGGCGCTCTTCTACTCCATCATCGTCATCACCACCATCGGTACGTGTCGCGTGCGTAGTCCACACTCCACATATTAATTATTATCAATAGGTAGGTAATAAACCATGAAGTCTGCATTAGTAAAACTTACAAGATAGAATCTATTCCAAATTGATGAGAACTATTTTCTCGAAATTCAGATTATTTTCACGCTCCGGACCAGATTATACCGAACTCCTGAAAATCTGCCGAATCAATTTTTCATGAAAATTGTTTGAGTTTGCTCAGAAGTAAGTAGGTATACCTATTATTTTCATTCGAAGAAAACATATCATTCAATTCATACCAAGATGACAGATATTTACGAACACTATATATTTCATATTCAAAATAACTTGTCATCGGATCAGTCCGGGACACCACCACTCACAGCACCATAATTATATGTGTGCTAATTGAAATTATGCAGCAGATCATATCCTAAACACAACAACAGTAATCCAAATTCCTGAAAAAAAATGCTGAAATGAAGTTATGTATGAGAATCGTAAACTTTATTTCAATAGGCGTTATTGATATGGTGACTTGACGACATTTGTGTTTACCTACGGTGTTGAACCTGAACTAATTATTCAATCGACAGAATAGATGAGTCCAAACCCCTGATCCAGACCTGACGCTTGGAATCCGATAGACGACTGTGTCTTGGAAACGATGTCATATTCATCCACGAAGGAAATGGTCCTTTGACCGCAATAGTGCGTGCGTCCGTAGGTCTTTGAGGTCGTACGGGTGTCAGGTGTCGGTTGGTATAATTTTTGGAAGGACCTACTGAATGGTATATTTTTGTTTTCGATAATGAAAGATCTAAATACGTGTCAGGGTGGTTACATACTGTGAAATGCCAACTGGTTTCATTCAAACAATGCAAAAATACTGTGAGAACTTTATAATGTCTATCTATCTATCATCACGCCTTTTATCTCGATAGGGGTAGGCAAATTGCTACGATCCTGACATATCTCTTTCGCTTCTTTTATATTCATCATACCTTTCATACACATTGTGTGTATACTTTTTGTGTATACATTGTGTGTATTACTTCAATACATTTTTTATAGTGCAATAAAAGTACACCTAGGTCGTCCTCTGCCAGCATTTTCTTTCAATTCAGCCATATGAACCTTTTTAGTCAATCTTTCATCCTTCATTCTTTCAACGTCCAAACCAGCGTAAACTACTTTTCTTAATTTTAGTCACAACATCATCTTTCACTCCGCATTATTCTCTAATGACATCCTTCCGTATGCGGTCAATACGCACACATTCTACGTAAAGACTTAGGTACTACTTTCATGCTTCTTATTCCATACAAGTCTCGCTTCCATAAGGAACAGCATATTTCTACATTGTTTAGTCCACCAAATACCTTGCTTCCCGCTTTCACTCTTCTTTCCATTTCCTTGTCTATCTTTCCACTTCTTGTAAATATATACTACCTAAACTTGCTGTAATTTACATCCTTTCACATATTATTATAATACATATAAGTACCAGAAAGTCCGCGTGGTTCTAGAGCTGGACGTAAAGATCGCAGACAAAATGGTGTGTGGACATAGACAGGGCTGCAAGGAAACTGCTCATACTTAAAACATTATATTATATTGTTACCTATATTATGAGTACAACAAATATAAACAAGCTACATCTACGCTACCGCACTCCGCTGTCTCCCTACATAATAAGGACCGATGTTACCTGTAGGCCCCCCAGGACCTACTAGAACACCAGCATTTCCTTGACGGTCGTAAGGTCTGCCGGGACCTATGATCCCCGAGGGTCCGCCCGGCCCGACCAGGACGTCTACATGTTGTTTATGTTTGTTCACATTGTCGGGCCCCACTAGTACACCCGCGCCCGCAGGTTGTGGTCTCCCATACTGCCTGTTAGGATTAGGATTAGGACCTATAAGTCCCGTAGGTCCACCCGGACCCACCAGTACGGCTGCTGCGGTCTCCGGTCGGCGGTACGGTTTGCCAGGACCATCGTGACCGACCAGAACGTCGGAGTACTGGAGTAGATTTTCAGGTTTCCTGGGACCTACGACTCCTGTAGGGCCGCCGGGACCTACCAATACGTCCGGTCTAGAATATTGTTTGTTCGGACCCACTAGTCCCGTCGGTCCGTCGGGCCCGACCAGTACACTTCCAGGACGGTTATTGAGCTTCCCGGGTCCTATAATCCCGGTAGGTCCGTCTGGTCCCACGAGTATGCCAGAATGTTGCAGACCATCGTTAGGATTTCTGGGGCCGATACTTCCTGCAGGTCCGTCCGGTCCGACTAACACGCCGGTAGTTCCCGGGCGGGAGTGCAGGTCGTTCGGACCTATGGAGCCTGTCGGTCCCTCAGGCCCGGCTAGTATTCCCGAGTGCCCCACCAGACCGCCGGTCCCCCGCGCGCCGTGTCCACCCCCGAAGTCCGCAGGACCGTTATCACCGCTGAGTTCGTCCGGACCAGCTAGAAAATACCGATTTTTGTTATATTTCTCAGACTTGACACTGAACGTCGTTTCATATGGATTAAAGTAAGAGTTGACGAGCACAGTGTCGGACGGTCGTCTAGGTCTAGCAGTGTGTACAGGCTCTACCAGTCCCGGGTAGTCTTCTATGTAAGTTATATAGAACTTATTTCTCTCTCTGTTGACCCTCTGTCGGTGGCGGCCGGCAGCTCCGGGCCGCACGTCTCGTGTAGGACTGAACAAACCGTTGGTGTTAGTGGTGTCGTCGCGGAGACGCTGACCGGTCGCGGCGGCTGCACTGGGCGGATGACGTGAGGGTCCGACGTTGTGACCTGGAATACCACAGAACAGATGGTCAGTTATAATGGTGCAGGATCTCACAAGTTAGTGGTCATGGAGCATGGAGGTACCTGCATGGTCACGAGGAGTACTATAGCAGCACAGTCTGCTCCCATCCTTACAGACTGCCTGCTGGACACTCCCGTGAGACTCCTCGCAGCTATGATGATCAGAACAGACGCAGTACTGACGAGACACATCAGCTGGTTCATCAGATATACGGTTCCTGAAATATTTATGAATACAGAATAATTTTTATAAAAGACAGATTCGAGCTTCTCATTATATTGAATGTAGTATCTATCATACCTACTTATCTCAATTGTTACAAGATATCACTCATGTCGTATTTTTGGTAGCTTTATGGTAAATTACAATTTGTCGATTCATTTGAAAAAAAGGCGTATTGTGAGTTGTAAGTGAATGAAACTAAAATAAAGATGAAGCTCACAATATTTAGCTCCATGTTCGCTGATAGATGATATATGTACTAATAATAAGAGTTTCTTTGTTTGAACGCGCATTAATCTGGAACTACCTTCTTGTACAACATAACGCCATGCCACAAAGGAGCAGAGCAGTGACTATTAATGCGGAACGTGGAAACTGAAAGCCAAGGAATAAACTACCTGTAAGCTGTAAATGTATCTATCGATCATCACGCCTTTTATTTCGACAATCGAATGCCATTTGCTACGATCCTGACATACCTCTTTTGTTTCTTTCATATTCATCATACCTTTCATACATGCTCGGCGATTGTGTGTTCCTGAGGTGTGTTCGATCAATTTTTTTTAAATGTTCAATAAAAGTACACCTAGGTTGTCCTCTGCCAGCATTTTCTTTCCATATAAACTTTTTTAGTCAATCTTTCATCCTTTATTCTTTAAACGTGTCGGAACCAGCGTAATCTACTTTTCTTCATTTTAGTCACAACACCATATTTGACTCCACATTTTTCTCTAATGACATCGTTCCTGATCTGTATGATATTTCTCAAACTCTATATATATCGGTTCAGTAGGTTTCTGTCCCCTAATCTGTAAACACAAACAAAACAACTTGTCCACTTTATGTTGCACTATTGGCTATAACTAAGAATGTCGTATGAATAGACACAAAGTTAGCTAAATAGAGCGTTACTTATCATGAAGTTTCGTAAGTATATTGCAACATTCACACAGCTATCCAGCCTTTATATACCTTGCACCACCACTTGACGTATTGAACAAGGCTGTTGCTACACTTAATGGACCTAGATATGGCAGACGTGCACGCTTTTGTACTTTACGTGCCCTCCGAAGCACGAGTAGTCTCTCTTCTTTAAGTTTAAGTAAACTCCCTACCACTTTTTTCCCAAAAGTTCAGTTGTCTTACTTGTAGAGGTCGACAGCTACGTCACGGTCGGTCGAGGTGTCCACGAAGCGCACCTTGTCGTCGAGCCTCGCGGGGGACGAGTCCGGGAACCTCCAGGATCCCCGCGCGGAGCTCCCCGGGCTCACCAGCACCAGCACCAGCAGCGTCACCAGACACACACCCGCGCCGTCTGCGGGACAGTAGTGAGCTTGTTTACAAACAGTGGAGCCGGCTACACTGCTACCATAACATGACGTGTATTGTATTGTACGACTGTAAACACGACCACAGGACGACACTGCCCTACTGCACGCCTGCACGCCTGCACGGTCGGCGTGTCGCAACTTCTGTCGCAACACTATACTGCGACACAACGAGGTCGCCTTGTGACTGTCATGACGCACCCACCCAGGGTCTCCCTGGTGCTGTAGAGCGATAGTACGCACCAGTCATGTTGAGATCTGTCCGGCCGACACGCCCGACACAGCTATACTGGCCGGCGGGACACTTCGCCTCTCTATATACCCTCGGCGGTCAACTGAGCTTCTCAATACAATTCTTTAAAACAAGGTGTTTTTAATTAACTCTATAAATAATGTTAACAATTAACATCTTCGTCAATTAATAATCAGAACCTAAACTAGAGTTTTAAAATCAAAGCCATCGATGGACATAACAAAGTGATCCAACATAATGTTAAAACATCATATTTTTGAGAGCTGAACATGAAAATTCTAATCCGGATAAAATAATATAATGCCCATACAAACTTTCCCTTTAAATGCCTCGGACCTGAAGGCCGTAAATCAAAATTGCCCCTGAACCAAATTATGACTACACACATAGTCTAGGGGTTGAATGACTAAAAATATATAAGTTGAATTTCGACAAATCCTTTTTCAGCGGATGGCTACAATTTTTATGTAGACTTCCTTTTTATTTTCATTGATTTGGCTTTTTTACATATTCCTATATCTTGAAAAGGAATTCTCTGTGGTTTTGGCTAGCATCTGATGAATCATCCAGGACATGTTAATTTTATCCATGGGACGGTAACACAGGCCGACAGACCGACAGACCGAGAGCTGCAGATAGACCTTGATACTGCAAGATGATATAACCGTGTGATATAAAATTGCAATTAATGAGTTGTAGTTTGGGAAAACCTTGTGTATACCGCTCATTGTTACTGCAAGGTTGCTACTACCTGCCATTTATTTTGTGGCTAAATGATGTCTCTGCCATTCTGTAGTTCTGTGTTGTGTACATACGCCGCGGTCGAGTATATGTACATAATATACTTATCTTATATATATATATATATATATATATCTATTGTAAATAAACAGGATATCACGATCTTAGTATGTTAATAGTAGTTTATGATACGGGATCATAATAGGAGTAATTAAAACACAAGTGGAATTTTAAAAAATGAGGCTGCGCTTCATTTTTTAATAGCATCCACGAGTGTTTTAATTCCAAGTTATGTGCCCGTTCATACACTAGTTTATCTAATCCCATGCAATAGTACAAAAAAAATTGAACCAAGATATTTTTCTTAATCGGCAAATGGCGGTAAACGCGGTTACCTACCTACTACGCATGCGCGTTAACTGTCAAGTGACTCTCATGGGAGTGTCGATATTTTCATAGAGTTTAATGTGGCTGCATAACACATATCCTTTGCTTTTTCTGCATTTAAAAAAAAAAACAAAACATTACGATATCGTTTTTGTATGAAGCGTGTATATAAAACATATCATTATGAAGTATGATTCGATTTTGTAATAGAGATTTTACGTTCTAAGAGTAGATAAAGTACTTTATTTACAAACAGAGATTATAATAGATCTTCTTAGATCCGCGAGGTCCGGACCTACAATAACATTCTCTGTGTATCTGTTTGTGTAAGATTGTTCATCGCGTGGGAACTACGCTATTGTTTAGCACAGCACGCACGACATCTCCCGGACGACCTTGTGACACTTGACAGTTTAACTGATCCTTGCTGGACCGTGTAGTGCAAGTGGTGTCAAGTTGTGTGCACATCACAGCTTGTCACTGACCTATCACCCACGTGCCCACGTGCCCACATGTTACTGTGTTATTACCATCTATAGAAGTACCACTTACACAATACTACAAAACTTGAATCTGTTAACTTTACTCTAGACTCAGTCTTGGTAGCTGGTGTATGACTCATTGTGTTGCAGGGTACGGCCATATAGCACCCAAGACCCAGACCGGCAAGGTGGTGACTATATTCTACGCCATCCTGGGTATCCCGCTGATGCTGCTGTGTCTCTCCAACCTCGGGGACGTGATGGCGTCCTCGTTCAGGTATCTACACCGAGGTTCCCTCCACCACCTCACGCTGTATCTATGACACTATAATGATGATGTTTGCAGGTTCCTGTACTGGCGCGTGTGTTGCTACGTATGTACTCGACCACCAAGACGACCTAGACACCATCTGTCGGCGTCAGGAAGGTATTGCTTTTTCAAACCAGATAATATTGTAAAATTAAAAATTGATGTTGAATTTGAGAATTACAGTGACAGGCAACAGAGTAAATGTGAACATTGTCAAGGGCTGTATGTAGTAATCCCCCACTATAGTTTTATACAAGAGTCATGATTCTCAGATCATCATCACTTATCATAATATTATTAATTTATTTATTACTATTATTTAGAATATTGATGTGATGTAAATCTTCCTCAAGAATTGGGCTATCAAATGCGAAATTTCTAATCGTACTGGTAGTTCCTGAGATTAGCGCAACAAACAAACTGTTCAGTTTTATTATTAGTATAGAATATCATAAAATATAATATCTATGTACAAAGTAGAACTATTTGTGTTTCAGTCGGCGGTCGATGCGCGCCGTACGCGGCCCTCTCCCCGCCTCTGCCTCCGCGCCCCGCCGCACTCTGGAGCGAGCACACTCCGACACAGACTGCAGGCAAGTCATCTCTCAAGTCTCAATCAACAGAGCTCCACCTGCAAACTTTAGCTGATGACGATCAGATACCCTGAAACTATCACCTGGAGTTGTGGTATTAGGTACATACTGGCCTTCTAGAAACGTCACAATAGAAATCGACTAATTATAATTAGTATATTTACGATTGCATGATACTGTAGCGAAGTGAGGGGCTGGTTTTCCCAGATCTTGGAGGTTAATATCTACCTTGTCGTTTCTATGTTGTATACATAAGTCTATTTTTGACAGCTAATCGGTACCGAGGGTCTAGCAAAAGTTATCGTTATGGTATCGCTATCGATTCGAGTACAAAAGTTATTGAGGTAGCGATCTAGTGCTAGACGCTCTGACCGTCTACAAACTAACTTGTTCATGGTGTGGCCAGATATCGAGACAGCGGCTACAGCAGCAGCCGACGTGTCCCCGGCCCGCGCCCCCCCCGGCCTCGTGTGCGTCCTCGCTCGCAGCCTCCCAGGACTATAGGTGGAGTGTAACAGTGTGCACTAAGCGACAACATTTTGAGTTGGTCTGTATTATTGTCATTGTTGTTACAGATTATGAGTTCGACAGTGACGAGTCGTCCCCGTCCGTCCCCGCGTACTCGCACCAGGACTACGACGGTAATGACCACTGACTGCATACACTCATGTGTCATGCGGTGTCCTTTATAATTTTGGTTGTTCGTCTGTTCTGTTCACAGTAGACTTCCCGCGCGTGTCGCTACCCCTCCGTGACCTGGAGGCGGCTCTGCAGGAACTCGAGGAGCATCAGCGGCGGAGCGGGGGCGGCGGGTCGCGGGATGTGCGGGACCTGCGCGAGGTTGACCTCCACAACTACCGCGAGCGACGATTACGGCGAGCGCTCACTGTAGACGACAGCCGGCCCGCGCGCCGCTGGACCCCGGAGCTGCCTCCTCCCGCGAGACACCGGCCGCCCCCGCCCCGCCCTGTGCCCATCTGGCTATGTGTGCTGCTGGTCGCGTCGTACATCGTGGCCGGCACGTTCTTGTTCACCAGCTGGGAGGGCTGGGCCCCGCTCGACGCCGCCTACTTCTGCTTCATCACGCTAACTACCATCGGGTTCGGAGATTTCGTCCCGGCGCAGTCGTCCGCGGGCGCGCGCGCCGGAGCCGTGCACTCTATCGCGCTGTGCTCGCTCTACTTGCTGTTCGGTATAGCCTTATTGGCCATGAGCTTCAACCTGGTGCAAGAAGAAGTCCGCGGGAACGTGGCGGCGCTGGCGGCCCGTCTTGGTATCATCCGGCAGCGCGATCACTGACCATCGTGCCGTATATAATGTTATGGACCAAATGATTAATGATGACATTATGAATATTGCTAATTTGATAATTTAGATACATTAGGCTCGAAAAAGCGATCGAATCTCTAAAACACTCTAAATTTTCGCAGTACGTACTAAACAATGTCGAAAATTAAAAGAATCGTAATAAGATAATAATATGTCTTTTAATTATCCTGCCCAATAGGTAATAGACATTATTTATAAAGGCCGTGCAATTTAATTATTTCAACAGTTATTATCATATAACCTTCTCATAGGGTATTCTGAAATCCAATTAATCACTTGGTCAATAACGTAATATATATGGACACATTCTCAGAAGACATCACCCTCAACCTGGTGTGATGAGGAAATGTCTCAGCATTAATCGGCATTTAAAAATCAAATCAAAAATATATTTTATACAGTTTTACAATTTATTTATGTTTGTATGGTTATTGTAGTAGAGGTTCTCCACTATCGTAAAGTTTGTAAGTGTACAAAGATCAAAATACTTTATATACATGCTCTTTGGAACCGTTAATACAAATAAATGATTACCTAGCAGCCAGCAGGGGCGCAGGGGCGCAGGGCGGCTTGTGGCGAGCCGTGGGTGTGTAACGACACCGCCGAACCCGAGTGCTCCAGAGAGTAAGTTGAGGCAGGCGTCCCTACTGCTGAAACTCTCGCCCCTGGCTTGCCTTAATTGGTTGTCCAGGGTGGAGTCGTTAGAGCATAATTTATGGTGGAAGTGTCTAAAGGCGTAATAACGGGGAAGCTATATGTGAAACCGGTGTCACACCTCTCGACACCCCCAGCCGCTTACACCAATGTTGCCTGTCTTACTGCCGGCAGAAATGCTTAAAAATGGTGGTTGTTTTAGGAGGCCCATTTAGTAAACGGCGAGTCACCACCTGCCAATTTTACGTTTCATGAGATGAATGATACCGGCAGGTGACCGTAGTCTCTACCAATAAACTTGATAAACCAATCCATTTAACACCTCAAAACAATAGCTCGATTTTAATTTAATTTTATCTCAGCAATAGTCCAGGCACCTGACGGGGCCTGTCTGTGAGCACATTGTATTTGATGCATTCAGAGATAGGTCCCGACGGGTGCTAGCCACAACACTTTAGATTAAACACTCTAAAGGGCCTCTACGTGTTGGACCTATGTCCCCATGCAAGCCTTACAAAGGACCGGGTATTATGCCTGTGAATTTAGAGTTACATAATAATCTAATATTCTCCACTTGTCCTATCCCTCAGTCATTCCACAGACAATAGGTTGATAGGTTCTGCCTCTGTTCTGGTGACGTAGCATCGTAGCTTCATGTTCACATTTATAAGCATGTAAGTAGTTATCGAGTTGCCACTCAAGACTAACAACTCCTTTAGATCTTGGCAATTGCAATAATGTGCCACACATCATGATTTTAATAGATAGATACGGTCGATGATTGAGGTTTGACCTACTGCTAAATTTATTGGAACTCTGTAAAAGTACGATAGATATGTAGTCGCTCAGAATAAACACATCAGCTTTAAGTTATTACCCAGTATAGCACTTGTAATTAATATTATTTATTATACAAACAGCCTGCTGGCCTTGTTCATATATCTACTTAAAATCTATCTATGTAACATACACAAAAAGAAAATAAAATACTCGTATGACTTGTGTAGTGACATGAATAAAAACTTTTTTTCTTTTTGGTTAGTTACGAAAAAAGTAAAAAAAAAACATTAGGTACAATGAAATAAAACGTGTAAGAAGACAAGTAAAAACACAATGGAAAAGGTAATTTAAAGTATAATAGAAAAATAAAATAAAGATTAAGATCAATATTGAGCTCATAGCGCCATCTCCTCAGTCAGCCACTTTCTTGCGTCCGATGATCTCTGCTTCATGTACACAGTGTCAGGCAGCTTGGTAGTCCAGACAACAGCGCCTGCTTCATGTACACAGTGTCAGGCAGCTTGGTAGTCCAGACAACAGCGCCTGCTTCATGTACACAGTGTCAGGCAGCTTGGTAGTCCAGACAACAGCGCCTGCTTCATGTACACAGTGTCAGGCAGCTTGGTAGTCCAGACAACAGCGCCTGCTTCATGTACACAGTGTCAGGCAGCTTGGTAGTCCAGACAACAGCGCCTGCTTCATGTACACAGTGTCAGGCAGCTTGGTATTCCAGACAACAGCGCCAGACTACCAAACATTACTACCGGCAGACTCTCCCACACTGTGAGCGCCTGCAATACATATTGTTTGTCACAGGAGTTATAATGTTCTGTTTGCTGCTGCTGAGGTAGCGAGAACATGACTATAGTTTTACAATACACGGATAACTAACTTCAGAACATTTAATTGTCACTTTATCTTATCTCTACACTATGTACGTATTTGAGTTCTAAACATGAATTATGTAAGTACCTACCTATCTAATCTTTATCAATAAAACAATCAATAATTAACTCACGAGAGCTGGAGTCAGCGGGGCCAAGATGGATCCCAGACGGTCTACCATGGACGCGAAAGAGAAAAGTATATGTCTGTACCGTGTGACACTCCCCTCACCACTATAGAGATGCAGTACTTGCCCACCAGGAACAGTGCTAGACGACCTCCCGGGCTACCTGCGCATAAACACATCTCTGTCTGTAGCCACTCTCACCGGACAGCTTCCTTCTCGCAGTCTCTCTACTCACCCGCGGGCATGAATGCGAATCCAAACTGACACGCTGCGCAGACCCAGTAGGCCAGCAGCATAAGAGGAGCGGATCTGGTGGGTATGCGCGCGGTGGTGAAGATGTATTCGGAGGTGGCCCAGGCGGAGAACACGGCGGGTACAGCGCCAGTATCTCATACCGACCGAACTGTCTTGTCTCTGTCCTCTGTCACCTCTGTGTTGCGATGAAGCTGCAACTTGTAACAAATCAGATTAGAATGTTAGTTGGCGCAGCATCGAGCACCCGGACCCGGTTGTGATGGTTGTCAAGGTGGAAGAGAAGTAGCTCGACTCTAGATATTGAGTGTGAACTAAACTACTTGTAGTTGTGTATCTTATCTCTGCTTTACTAAAATACTAAATACTAATCTTTATGGATATTGCATTCTTATTGTGCTGTCTATACTATCTACAACTAATATAATGTCTAGTCTAAGTAATAATTGTATTTGTGTTACTAAGACTAGCTTTCCGCCCCAGTTTCACTTGTGTCAAATCATATTTATAATTAAAAACATACTGACAAAATTATAAAAACTTATCATGAAACTGACCAATAAAACAAATTCGGGATTGTTCGAACACTTATAACTCGAGAACGGCTGGAGCGATTTTCATGGTTTTTGATTTGTTGTATTTGTCTCCGTCCCGATTAAGAAAATCACAAAAAAAAAAATTTTGTTCGTTTTAGTACAGGTGGTGGTTATAATCGGAAAAACATTTTGTATGAGAAATGTTACTTAATCTCGCTAAAAATAGTGGTAGTGGTAGGTGGTAGGAGTAGAGATAGGTGTAGTGGTAGTGGCAGGGGTTGGAGTAGTAGGAGTAGTGGTAGTGGTAGTGGTAGTGGTAGGGGTTGGAGCAAAGGTAGAGTTAGTGGTAGGGGTTGGAGTAGGGGTATTAGTATTAGAGTAGGAGTAAATAGCAAGCAAGCCAACGTTTGGGCAGGACAACGTCTGCCGGGTCCACTAGTAATATATGAATTATTTTAGATAGATACTCGCACATGGTCTTTCATGAATCCGAAATCGTTCGTCAGTTTCTTGTCAAGTACCGTCATTAAGGAACCATAGGATGACAGAATAATTCTTGTTAATTTTTAATCGACTTCCAAAAAAGAAGGAAAAGGTATGTATGAATATCGATTACTCCGTCAGTTGTGGTCTGATTCATAAAAATTGGCTCACTAGTTTTTCAGAAATTTTGAAAAAACTGATTTTATAAGTAAATTTTTCTTAATATCTCGTTGAAATATATGTACCTATTTTTTTTATTAAGGATACAATAATTTCTCAACATAATCTTACAGACATATGACGAAAATGGGTTCAGTAGTTTTTCAGAAATTTAGTAATTTACCTCTGTTTACGGCTGAAAATGATATATCAGAGAAAAGCCTCCAAGTTCCACGTATGCCTGGGTATAATAAACAACTGTTATTCATATTTTGAAGTTTTATATATTATATAATATAAACGTGTTAGCTTGTCCCAGGGTACCCAGCAGCCAGCAGAAGACAAGACACGTCTTGCGGTGTAGCCAGAGACACCCGTAACAGTGTCCACTTGACGACAGTTGTCCATATTTAACAGAACTGACGTATATATCTGTTATTATGAGAAGAAGTGAGTACGCCGGCTTTACGTGCCTTCCGAAGCACAAGAAGTCGATCAAAGCTCATCAAATTATTGAAGAATAATGAAACTTGAAACTGCTAGTAGGAAATTTCTATCTGAAAATAAAACTAGTAATCAATGTAGTAGGTACCTATATAGTGTGGTATCAGACATGCCGCATGCTGCATGACTAACAACATTATCGTGATATAGGCGGCATTAACAAAATACACAATAATCATATCAATATTCAAAATTATGGGTTTTGTTTAATTGAAGATCTCGGATAGAGCAACCACCGTTGATCTGCTTGATCAAAATAGTTGACTCTTGGTTTTCTCTTCTCTTCTGTCTGCTCTTAAATGATGTTCTTTATAAAGTTATCATTGCGTCCCAACATCTTTCCTCTTCTGTTTCCTATAGTGAACAGCCAGTTCCTCTTTTCCCTGTCAATCGTCAATACCTCTTCATTAGTTATTTTCTCGGTCCAGCTGTCGTTCTCTATCCTTACTTACATCTCAAAGGCTCTTTGGGTTAAAGTCCGAGTTTTACAGTAATATAACAAACATACTACTCCAGATATATTTTTATAAGAACTCTCTACATACATATATACCTCTATAATAAACCATTAGACATTTTCCTCCATTTGTTGATATATATATATATTATATTCCTTTGATGTCATGCAATTGACGACTGATTTGTAAACGCGGACATGAATATTTAGATGGACCAAAATATATAGGTTAGTTGTTGTTAGGTCAGTAAGCAGTGACATCTTGCAATTTGTTCATTGCCTCAACTAATAATAATATAAATGCCATTATTTTAGAGTTTTATGAGTTAAGTGAGGGTAATATCCGGAATCTATTTGAAAAAATATTTTAACATTTAGAAGGAACATTATTACAGATGAACATAGGTTATATATTATGTATATGTATGTGCAAATTAGCTAAAGTTATGAATGTTAGCACCATTTTTTCCGACGAAAAAGTTGTGTTTCTTGAGAGCTTCCACGGCGTGCACTACGTCAATAGTTAAAGTTACACAAAAATAATGTATAGGTTCCTCTTCAAAAGTAAGTAAAAAAAATGTCTATCTTCTAAGGATAAATCGCAGTTACAATTTTTATCATTCAACCAATTTAATCAAATAATGATTTAATTACGAAGCTGAACATAAAATATTTGCCGTTTACACTATTGGCCACTCGTTAGGTATAGCCTCACAAACACCATTCCGCTGGGTACTCTGAAATCGTAACACGGTTTCGGGAGCTGTAAGGCAACCAGTAAAGATAGAAAAAGGAACTACCGCAAAATAAAAACTGTCGCTCGACAAAATAATTTTGGATGTAGGGGGTAATCTCTCAAACTACTGAACCGATTGTAAACAATCTTTCACTAATAGAAAGCTACGATATCCGTGAGAAATGTCTCTTATATTTTATTTTGTTCTAAATATTGACGGGCTAAGTGGTATTATTATAAATGAGTGTGTTTGTGTTGTGAATATTGATTTTTTCACGAACGAATATACTAAAAATACACGACATGAT
The DNA here is from genome assembly GCA_963924495.1 of Nemapogon koenigi. NCBI lineage: Eukaryota > Metazoa > Arthropoda > Insecta > Lepidoptera > Tineidae > Nemapogon > Nemapogon koenigi. The sequence goes on along the minus strand of OZ004639.1, from coordinate 13,291,392 downwards.
CACGTGAAAAATATTTAGGTACCTACATCAGGATGTGGCCAGTGCTGACTACTTCAGATGTTGATGATACAGTATATATGGATGTGACCAGTGCTGACTACTTCAGATGTTGATGATACAGTATATATGGATGTGACCAGTGCTGACTACTTCAGATGTTGATGATACAGTATATATGGATGTGACCAGTGCTGACTACTTCAGATGTTGATGATACAGTATATATGGATGTGACCAGTGCTGACTACTTCACATGTTGATGATACAGTATATATGGATGTGACCAGTGCTGACTACTTCAGATGTTGATGATACAGTATATATGGATGTGACCAGTGCTGACTACTTCACATGTTGATGATACAGTATATATGGATGTGACCAGTGCTGACTACTTCAGATGTTGATGATACAGTATATATGGATGTGACCAGTGCTGACTACTTCACATGTTGATGATACAGTATATATGGATGTGACCAGTGCTGACTACTTCACATGTTGATGATACAGTATATATGGATGTGACCAGTGCTGACTACTTCACATGTTGATGATACAGTATATATGGATGTGACCAGTGCTGACTACTTCACATGTTGATGATACAGTATATATGGATGTGACCAGTGCTGACTACTTCAGATGTTGATGATACAGTATATATGGATGTGACCAGTGCTGACTACTTCACATGTTGATGATACAGTATATATGGATGTGACCAGTGCTGACTACTTCACATGTTGATGATACAGTATATATGGATGTGACCAGTGCTGACTACTTCACATGTTGATGATACAGTATATATGGATGTGACCAGTGCTGACTACTTCACATGTTGATGATACAGTATATATGGATGTGACCAGTGCTGACTACTTCACATGTTGATGATACAGTATATATGGATGTGACCAGTGCTGACTACTTCACATGTTGATGATACAGTATATATGGATGTGACCAGTGCTGACTACTTCACATGTTGATGATACAGTATATATGGATGTGACCAGTGCTGACTACTTCACATGTTGATGATACAGTATATATGGATGTGACCAGTGCTGACTACTTCACATGTTGATGATACAGTATATATGGATGTGACCAGTGCTGACTACTTCACATGTTGATGATACAGTATATATGGATGTGACCAGTGCTGACTACTTCACATGTTGATGATACAGTATATATGGATGTGACCAGTGCTGACTACTTCACATGTTGATGATACAGTATATATGGATGTGACCAGTGCTGACTACTTCACATGTTGATGATACAGTATATATGGATGTGGCCAGTGCTGACTACTTCAGATGTTGATGATACAGTATATATGGATGTGACCAGTGCTGACTACTTCACATGTTGATGATACAGTATATATGGATGTGACCAGTGCTGACTACTTCACATGTTGATGATACAGTATATATGGATGTGACCAGTGCTGACTACTTCACATGTTGATGATACAGTATATATGGATGTGACCAGTGCTGACTACTTCACATGTTGATGATACAGTATATATGGATGTGACCAGTGCTGACTACTTCACATGTTGATGATACAGTATATATGGATGTGACCAGTGCTGACTACTTCACATGTTGATGATACAGTATATATGGATGTGACCAGTGCTGACTACTTCACATGTTGATGATACAGTATATATGGATGTGACCAGTGCTGACTACTTCACATGTTGATGATACAGTATATATGGATGTGACCAGTGCTGACTACTTCAGATGTTGATGATACAGTATATATGGATGTGACCAGTGCTGACTACTTCACATGTTGATGATACAGTATATATGGATGTGACCAGTGCTGACTACTTCACATGTTGATGATACAGTATATATGGATGTGACCAGTGCTGACTACTTCACATGTTGATGATACAGTATATATGGATGTGACCAGTGCTGACTACTTCACATGTTGATGATACAGTATATATGGATGTGACCAGTGCTGACTACTTCACATGTTGATGATACAGTATATATGGATGTGACCAGTGCTGACTACTTCAGATGTTGATGATACAGTATATATGGATGTGACCAGTGCTGACTACTTCACATGTTGATGATACAGTATATATGGATGTGACCAGTGCTGACTACTTCACATGTTGATGATACAGTATATATGGATGTGACCAGTGCTGACTACTTCACATGTTGATGATACAGTATATATGGATGTGACCAGTGCTGACTACTTCACATGTTGATGATACAGTATATATGGATGTGACCAGTGCTGACTACTTCAGATGTTGATGATACAGTATATATGGATGTGACCAGTGCTGACTACTTCACATGTTGATGATACAGTATATATGGATGTGACCAGTGCTGACTACTTCACATGTTGATGATACAGTATATATGGATGTGACCAGTGCTGACTACTTCACATGTTGATGATACAGTATATATGGATGTGACCAGTGCTGACTACTTCAGATGTTGATGATACAGTATATATGGATGTGACCAGTGCTGACTACTTCACATGTTGATGATACAGTATATATGGATGTGACCAGTGCTGACTACTTCACATGTTGATGATACAGTATATATGGATGTGACCAGTGCTGACTACTTCACATGTTGATGATACAGTATATATGGATGTGACCAGTGCTGACTACTTCAGATGTTGATGATACAGTATATATGGATGTGACCAGTGCTGACTACTTCACATGTTGATGATACAGTATATATGGATGTGACCAGTGCTGACTACTTCACATGTTGATGATACAGTATATATGGATGTGACCAGTGCTGACTACTTCACATGTTGATGATACAGTATATATGGATGTGACCAGTGCTGACTACTTCAGATGTTGATGATACAGTATATATGGATGTGACCAGTGCTGACTACTTCACATGTTGATGATACAGTATATATGGATGTGACCAGTGCTGACTACTTCACATGTTGATGATACAGTATATATGGATGTGACCAGTGCTGACTACTTCACATGTTGATGATACAGTATATATGGATGTGACCAGTGCTGACTACTTCACATGTTGATGATACAGTATATATGGATGTGACCAGTGCTGACTACTTCACATGTTGATGATACAGTATATATGGATGTGACCAGTGCTGACTACTTCACATGTTGATGATACAGTATATATGGATGTGACCAGTGCTGACTACTTCACATGTTGATGATACAGTATATATGGATGTGACCAGTGCTGACTACTTCACATGTTGATGATACAGTATATATGGATGTGACCAGTGCTGACTACTTCACATGTTGATGATACAGTATATATGGATGTGACCAGTGCTGACTACTTCACATGTTGATGATACAGTATATATGGATGTGACCAGTGCTGACTACTTCACATGTTGATGATACAGTATATATGGATGTGACCAGTGCTGACTACTTCAGATGTTGATGATACAGTATATATGGATGTGACCAGTGCTGACTACTTCACATGTTGATGATACAGTATATATGGATGTGACCAGTGCTGACTACTTCACATGTTGATGATACAGTATATATGGATGTGACCAGTGCTGACTACTTCACATGTTGATGATACAGTATATATGGATGTGACCAGTGCTGACTACTTCACATGTTGATGATACAGTATATATGGATGTGACCAGTGCTGACTACTTCACATGTTGATGATACAGTATATATGGATGTGACCAGTGCTGACTACTTCACATGTTGATGATACAGTATATATGGATGTGACCAGTGCTGACTACTTCACATGTTGATGATACAGTATATATGGATGTGACCAGTGCTGACTACTTCACATGTTGATGATACAGTATATATGGATGTGACCAGTGCTGACTACTTCAGATGTTGATGATACAGTATATATGGATGTGACCAGTGCTGACTACTTCACATGTTGATGATACAGTATATATGGATGTGACCAGTGCTGACTACTTCACATGTTGATGATACAGTATATATGGATGTGACCAGTGCTGACTACTTCACATGTTGATGATACAGTATATATGGATGTGACCAGTGCTGACTACTTCACATGTTGATGATACAGTATATATGGATGTGGCCAGTGCTGACTACTTCAGATGTTGATGATACAGTATATATGGATGTGACCAGTGCTGACTACTTCACATGTTGATGATACAGTATATATGGATGTGACCAGTGCTGACTACTTCACATGTTGATGATACAGTATATATGGATGTGACCAGTGCTGACTACTTCACATGTTGATGATACAGTATATATGGATGTGACCAGTGCTGACTACTTCACATGTTGATGATACAGTATATATGGATGTGACCAGTGCTGACTACTTCACATGTTGATGATACAGTATATATGGATGTGACCAGTGCTGACTACTTCAGATGTTGATGATACAGTATATATGGATGTGACCAGTGCTGACTACTTCACATGTTGATGATACAGTATATATGGATGTGACCAGTGCTGACTACTTCACATGTTGATGATACAGTATATATGGATGTGACCAGTGCTGACTACTTCACATGTTGATGATACAGTATATATGGATGTGACCAGTGCTGACTACTTCACATGTTGATGATACAGTATATATGGATGTGACCAGTGCTGACTACTTCACATGTTGATGATACAGTATATATGGATGTGACCAGTGCTGACTACTTCAGATGTTGATGATACAGTATATATGGATGTGACCAGTGCTGACTACTTCACATGTTGATGATACAGTATATATGGATGTGACCAGTGCTGACTACTTCACATGTTGATGATACAGTATATATGGATGTGACCAGTGCTGACTACTTCACATGTTGATGATACAGTATATATGGATGTGACCAGTGCTGACTACTTCACATGTTGATGATACAGTATATATGGATGTGACCAGTGCTGACTACTTCACATGTTGATGATACAGTATATATGGATGTGACCAGTGCTGACTACTTCACATGTTGATGATACAGTATATATGGATGTGACCAGTGCTGACTACTTCACATGTTGATGATACAGTATATATGGATGTGACCAGTGCTGACTACTTCACATGTTGATGATACAGTATATATGGATGTGACCAGTGCTGACTACTTCACATGTTGATGATACAGTATATATGGATGTGACCAGTGCTGACTACTTCACATGTTGATGATACAGTATATATGGATGTGACCAGTGCTGACTACTTCACATGTTGATGATACAGTATATATGGATGTGACCAGTGCTGACTACTTCACATGTTGATGATACAGTATATATGGATGTGACCAGTGCTGACTACTTCACATGTTGATGATACAGTATATATGGATGTGACCAGTGCTGACTACTTCACATGTTGATGATACAGTATATATGGATGTGGCCAGTGCTGACTACTTCACATGTTGATGATACAGTATATATGGATGTGGCCAGTGCTGACTACTTCACATGTTGATGATACAGTATATATGGATGTGGCCAGTGCTGACTACTTCACATGTTGATGATACAGTATATATGGATGTGGCCAGTGCTGACTACTTCAGATGTTGATGATACAGTATATATGGATGTGGCCAGTGCTGACTACTTCACATGTTGATGATACAGTATATATGGATGTGGCCAGTGCTGACTACTTCAGATGTTGATGATACAGTATATATGGATGTGGCCAGTGCTGACTACTTCAGATGTTGATGATACAGTATATATGGATGTGGCCAGTGCTGACTACTTCAGATGTTGATGATACAGTATATATGGATGTGGCCAGTGCTGACTACTTCAGATGTTGATGATACAGTATATATGGATGTGGCCAGTGCTGACTACTTCAGATGTTGATGATACAGTATATATGGATGTGGCCAGTGCTGACTACTTCAGATGTTGATGATACAGTATATATGGATGTGGCCAGTGCTGACTACTTCACATGTTGATGATACAGTATATATGGATGTGGCCAGTGCTGACTACTTCACATGTTGATGATACAGTATATATGGATGTGACCAGTGCTGACTACTTCACATGTTGATGATACAGTATATATGGATGTGGCCAGTGCTGACTACTTCACATGTTGATGATACAGTATATATGGATGTGGCCAGTGCTGACTACTTCACATGTTGATGATACAGTATATATGGATGTGACCAGTGCTGACTACTTCACATGTTGATGATACAGTATATATGGATGTGACCAGTGCTGACTACTTCACATGTTGATGATACAGTATATATGGATGTGGCCAGTGCTGACTACTTCACATGTTGATGATACAGTATATATGGATGTGGCCAGTGCTGACTACTTCACATGTTGATGATACAGTATATATGGATGTGGCCAGTGCTGACTACTTCAGATGTTGATGATACAGTATATATGGATGTGGCCAGTGCTGACTACTTCACATGTTGATGATACAGTATATATGGATGTGGCCAGTGCTGACTACTTCACATGTTGATGATACAGTATATATGGATGTGACCAGTGCTGACTACTTCACATGTTGATGATACAGTATATATGGATGTGACCAGTGCTGACTACTTCACATGTTGATGATACAGTATATATGGATGTGGCCAGTGCTGACTACTTCACATGTTGATGATACAGTATATATGGATGTGGCCAGTGCTGACTACTTCACATGTTGATGATACAGTATATATGGATGTGGCCAGTGCTGACTACTTCAGATGTTGATGATACAGTATATATGGATGTGGCCAGTGCTGACTACTTCACATGTTGATGATACAGTATATATGGATGTGGCCAGTGCTGACTACTTCACATGTTGATGATACAGTATATATGGATGTGGCCAGTGCTGACTACTTCAGATGTTGATGATACAGTATATATGGATGTGGCCAGTGCTGACTACTTCAGATGTTGATGATACAGTATATATGGATGTGGCCAGTGCTGACTACTTCACATGTTGATGATACAGTATATATGGATGTGGCCAGTGCTGACTACTTCAGATGTTGATGATACAGTATATATGGATGTGGCCAGTGCTGACTACTTCAGATGTTGATGATACAGTATATATGGATGTGGCCAGTGCTGACTACTTCAGATGTTGATGATACAGTATATATGGATGTGGCCAGTGCTGACTACTTCAGATGTTGATGATACAGTATATATGGATGTGGCCAGTGCTGACTACTTCAGATGTTGATGATACAGTATATATGGATGTGGCCAGTGCTGACTACTTCAGATGTTGATGATACAGTATATATGGATGTGGCCAGTGCTGACTACTTCAGATGTTGATGATACAGTATATATGGATGTGGCCAGTGCTGACTACTTCACATGTTGATGATACAGTATATATGGATGTGGCCAGTGCTGACTACTTCAGATGTTGATGATACAGTATATATGGATGTGGCCAGTGCTGACTACTTCAGATGTTGATGATACAGTATATATGGATGTGGCCAGTGCTGACTACTTCAGATGTTGATGATACAGTATATATGGATGTGGCCAGTGCTGACTACTTCAGATGTTGATGATACAGTATATATGGATGTGGCCAGTGCTGACTACTTCAGATGTTGATGATACAGTATATATGGATGTGGCCAGTGCTGACTACTTCAGATGTTGATGATACAGTATATATGGATGTGGCCAGTGCTGACTACTTCACATGTTGATGATACAGTATATATGGATGTGGCCAGTGCTGACTACTTCACATGTTGATGATACAGTATATATGGATGTGGCCAGTGCTGACTACTTCAGATGTTGATGATACAGTATATATGGATGTGGCCAGTGCTGACTACTTCAGATGTTGATGATACAGTATATATGGATGTGGCCAGTGCTGACTACTTCAGATGTTGATGATACAGTATATATGGATGTGGCCAGTGCTGACTACTTCAGATGTTGATGATACAGTATATATGGATGTGGCCAGTGCTGACTACTTCACATGTTGATGATACACTGCATTCTTGTTGGACTTTAAAAACAATATAATGATACCACTTTAGAGCACATAATGCATATTGATCTGATATTTGTTCCTTATTTATATTGATTTATGTGTTAAGTATATATATAGGTACAATGATGTATATAAACAAACAGTAATATATCAATGGTAATTATATGTTTTATCAGCCTACAACTAGCTGGTGCGATAATCATGTCAGATATGTAAGTAGATACATTTAGTTATGTACAGAGATCAGGCGGCAGGAGGTTGTTGAGGTTGTTGTAGACAACTAATATATTATTGTGTTAGTTTTCGTTTAGTCATTCTTTCACGTTCTTTAATGAAGTAACGGATGGAAGTTATTTATTTACAGATTCACTTACTGTTAAGTTATTCTGGCCGGAATGTCACTTAGGCTACTTTTCATCACGGAGAACAAGACATATTGATATTATGTTGTTAATCAGGATTCAACAAAGCGCCTACTAAATATTTTTTAGCAATTTAATGTTAATAATTTTTCTTTTCTTTATATTACAGCTACAGGAGTAAATTCTGCATCATTGTTTTATTTCCACATGGGGTGAAACCATTTGCAATTGAACCTCCGCAGTCGCTCCCTTATTTCTGAAGGTCGTAACTACGACACAATAGCTTCTGAGATATAAATGTGTCCAGACTGTCCAGGCTATGTGTCCACTTGTCCAGGCTTTCGGACACCTGATTGGACTACCATTTAGGGATTCCAACCAAAAACATAAATGTGAAAATTGGAGCCAAGTTTATGGTGTGGTTGTCGGCTTCACCGACAAAAAATTTGAGACCTAAATGGGTGCCAAGTTCTGTAGACAATCCTGAAATTTATTTATAAGAACGTATAACATTTTTTAGTAAATATAAAACGCAATTTCTTGTTTTTTTCTGCTACAACAATGTTTGCTATTTACAAATATGACTTTTTAAATTTGAATAGTCGAATTATTCACACAAATCAAATAACTTATGACCTATTAATTGAACCTCAACATTTGATTTGGCTAGTTTTCACAGAACTTGGCAACTATTTAGATATAAATTCTTTTGTCGGTGAAGCCGACAACCACACCATAATTATCATAATATTGAACTTGGCTCCCATTTTTCACATTTATGTTTTTGGTGGGATATCATTACTTTTTGTAAATAAATTTATTATTATTCAAAAGTGATCTACTTCCCCTAATAAAAATGACGATTTTTGAACGAAATTTTTAACGAGTCATAAATAAAAACTTTTTTGGACGTTAAATGTTAAAAAAATTCAAATCTTATAAATTCAGTGTTTTCTGATTTTTTCCTTTGTATACACAGAATTACCTATCTGGATGTCAAATTTTAACTTTCTAGGTGGAACTGGGTTAGAGTTTTGATATATAGGTCAGTCAGTGACAATAATGACGATTTTTGGACGTTAATATCCAAATAACCGGTTAAACTGTGTTGTGTTTATGTTAAATAGTTTTTGAGTTATAAAGGGGTCCAAATGGTTCGTGTAATATTACACACGGTGCTGCTCGCCAGTTCTGTTGGCTTGAACTTGGCTTGGTGTCTAGATGTCGTATTTAGAGTTATATCATTAACTAATTACGGAACCTCATTAGTGTGTGACTATAATTATTACAAGTAAGTACGTCGGGGTTCGAAATATGTTATCTTAGTAACGATTTAAAATGTCCTATAGATTAGAGTCCGGCGATACAGATTACTGATGATGACTATTGTAATTTGTAGACGGGGCTCTATAAAACGATAAGCGGTTTTCTAGCTGCTATCTGGCAGCTAGAGTATAACATGAGTGGTGTCGGTAGGTCGTGTAACAGACGCGTGCGGGTCTCGCGCTGAACCTGACTGTAACAGCAGACATCATGACGAGCGAGAAGGAGCGCGACGCGATGGACCTGGAACGCATCTTGGTGGAGGAGGTGGGACAGTTCGGGCCCTACCAGCTGCGGAACTTGATGCTTGCGGCCATTATCGCCATCTTCACCGCCTTCGCTGCCAGCGAGTATGTGTTCACGACGGCGCGCGTGCCTTCCAGGTAAGTACCGAAGCAGGTCAACGGGTTCGCGACTCGCGACTCGCTGGATGCTCAGACCGGACATCGCAGGTGCCTGATACCGGAGTGTGATGGACCTGAGCCGCAGTTCTTGACGGGCTGGGAGCACATCGCGCTGCCGGTCGCCGGCGCGGGTTACGACCAGTGCAACCGTTTCGCCGGCGTCAACCAGACGGAGCCCGAGACACGCGAGGACACCTGCCCGGCCGAGCTGTTCGACCGCTCTCTCGTGCTGCCGTGCGAGGAGTACGTGTACCGCGACCGCAACTCTGTGGTGTACGATGTGAGTATGACAACGAGAATCAAGATTGACCCGGTGTCACCCACGTGACAGTACGCTCTCTGTCTACAGTACGACCTCGCCTGTAACGAGTGGCTCCGCTCGCTGATCGGCTCCCTCCGTACGCTGGGCACGCTGACGGCGCTGCCGATCACCGGCTACGTGTCGGACCGGTGGGGCCGGCGCACGGCGCTGACCATCAACTCATTCAACACGGCGTGGCTGGGGCTCGTGCGCTATTGGGCCGGCACGTACGTCGGCTTCGTGGTGTCAGAGTTCGCGGAGGCCACGTTCGGCTCGGGGCTATTCAGCTGCGCGTACATCCTGGTGACGGAGATGACGGGCCCGCGTTGGCGCGTGGTGGCCGGCGCCAGCATAAACACGTTCTTTTCGACGGGTCAAGTGCTGCTCGGGCTGATAGCGTGGGGCGTGCCGCAGTGGCGACACCTGACGCTGGTGCTGTACGCGCCGCAGCTACTGACGCTGGCCTATTTCTGGGTGATCGCAGAGTCGGTGCGCTGGCTGATGAGCAAGGGCCGTTTCGAGGAGTCTGAGAGCGTGCTGAAGACGGCGGCGCGAGTTAACGGCGGTCGGCTGTCCGAGGAGTCGCTGGAGGCGCTGCGAGCCGGCGAGGCGCGTGAGGCAGCAGCGCGGGCGGCGGGACAGAAGACGCGGGGTCCGTGGTTGCCGGGGGTGGTGTGGCGTTCGCGACCGTTACTACTGAGGTGTCTGGCCGGCCCCGTGTGGTGGGTGACCACGACGCTGGTGTACTACGGTCTGTCCGTCAACTCTGTGAACCTGTCCGGCAACTCGTACCTGAACTTCGTGGCAGTGTCGGCGGTGGAGATACCGGGCTACTGGGCGGCCGTGGTGCTGCTGTCTATAGTGGGTCGTCGCCCGGTGCTGGTGGGCGCTTACTGGCTGTGCGCCGCCTGCCAGCTCGCCTACATCTTCGTGCCGGCCGGTACTAAACGATCACATTTGCTATTTATTATTATTGTTTTATTGTCTTAGTATACATATACATGGTCGATGTGGAGATAGAACTCCACATCGACCATGATCCGACAAACTGTCCTCTCGATCACAAAATACCTCAACAGAGCTGACCACTCGTTATGTAGCTTCACAACTATATCATCGGACAATATGTCCATGTACATACCACTTGCTTATTTATATAACTAAACAATAATTTTACAACGCAAAAGAATTTAAAACCGGTATTGATTAAAAATGATAATGCATTTACTTAAGCGATAAGAGGTAACGTCATGAAGTATAACAAAGTACCCAGCGATGTTATATATGTTACAGAACAGTACGCGGTGACGCTGACGCTCTACTTGGTGGGCAAGTTCAGTATAGCGGTAGTGATGACCTCGGTATACGTGTACACGGCTGAGCTGTTCCCCACCCCGCATCGACACTCGCTGTTCGCGTACTGCTCCATGGTGGGACGCCTGGGGAGCATCCTGGCGCCGCTCACACCGGCCTTGGTGAGTCCACACTGCGTCCTGTTTATAGAGAACCTGACATGGAACAATTAAGTGCCGCATTTGAAGGATTCTAGGTTGTAGGATACGGGAAACACAAGTCAAAAGTATGTTCAATGATGGAATACAAGAACGAAAAGAGTAACGGATTCTTCACGTTATTCCTCAGAGTTTATATATTTGTAAGGCAACCAAACATCTCTACCACCGAATCGCAACCATCGCCTGTAGAGATGCTCTCTTTAGCTGGAAGGGTTTTGTATGTCAGCCACATATACAAACGAAGGTAGACCGTTTATTGCCTTTGGGTTAGTCTGCTGATAAGTTGTATACTTTTTAGTCTAATCCCTGTCTGCGTGATGAAGACAATGAACTTAATATTGGTGAGTGAAGAGTTATTGTGTTGTTGCAGGGCGACACAGTATGGGAGCACCTACCGGCAGTACTGTTCGGATCGTTCGCGTTACTGTCTGGAGCACTAGTCCTCACCACACCGGAGACTCTGGGGACCAAACTGCCCGAGACTGTGGAGGAGGCCGAGCAGCTAGGTCGCACCAGATCTAAGTAAACTTTAATAATTCAGTTATCGTCTAGAACTTTTGGAAGTAAGGAATGTTTCAGAAATGAGATTGTATTGAACGTATGTTCACTGGATTCTGTATCCCGAATGCCCTTAGCCCTAATGTCTTTATCTCGAAATTCATTTATGTACCCTTTCCTAATCTCTTTTCGCGTGTCTAAAGTGGTTCAATTATTTATAGGGATAAAGTTATTTGCTAGATACCTATGTATCACGATTTTTTACTATTTATTATGTTTGTTTGTCGACGCCGTTTGAATAGCCGCCATTGCCGCGAACTCTGAACCATGATCATGTCCAACAAATGGCGCTGCTATCGCAATGTTGTATTGCGCTAACGATGAAATTGGATAGATTGGCATCATTAAATAATAATATACAAGTTTTCAACGGCGCTAATTAGGGAGTGTTCCCTGTTCCCCAGAGTGGTTGGATTGTTAATCAATAAATACAACTCCAACCCAAAAATATGATAATAAATATTAAAACGAAGCTCATGCAGGGGCATGTTTGTTTAGTGATGATGCCAATTGGAAATAACAAAGAGACCACATGACAGCTGTTATATTATTTATTGTAGGTAGCTAGACAAGCCGATTAATAACACTTAGCGACCTCTACCAGGCCTTTACATGTTGATAATTAATCAAGGAATAAAAAGCAAAGATAGAGACATATTAAGCAAAATGTAAAAAAAAGGTCTTGGTTTTCGCTTCCCGGGTAGTTATATTCTTTTTTAGCGTCAAAAAATACATAGGCGTCAGTCAAAACCTTGCTCCCACCCGAAACATTAACTTTCAACCCCTCGCCGTTTGATCTAAGGCAGCAACTATTTCTGTGCAACAAACACAGATCTTTTATAGGTATTAAGTTCTGTAGAGTAGCAGTTGCCCGCGATGTTACCTAAACAGCCTATAAACCTTCCTCAACATGCTAAAGGTAGGTATAGTTCTAGAGATTGAGTTGAAACATACTCGTACAATCTTATTATTAGTATAGATAGATGTTAGTATGTTAGGTTAGTGTTTAACAATAATAATAAGGTACTATAAGTAAGTATATTGATCTCTACAATACATTTTGTATATAAGTATGTAATTAATGATAATAAATAAAACACAAAAAGGGAGTAAGAGCTAGTCATATAACTATTATTGAATATCCAAACATAGAACCTGTACCTATCCGTGTGGTGTAGTTAGTGTTTATAGTAAGTACTCGCGGTACAGAGCACAGTGTACACATTGTTCCTTCAGCTACCGCCGTCGCACCTGTCTCTAGCTCGTGTGTAGCCGAGTACAGCCCGACTGTAGCCGACTATAGCCGGATATCCCCACGACAACTATTTAGAGAAAACATCCTCAGAAACTGAAGTACTTTGTCAATACGACGCGACGTCCGGACTAGTTTCAGATCAGTTACGTTTGTGGACAATACGAGAACCGACTGAAAACTGAAAACTACAGAAATGTGTTAGTTAATGAACTGTCGTTGACAGTGGTGAGTCAGCAGTGAACGGTTAGAGTGTGCGTTGTGCAGTAGTGTACATGATGCTGTCCAGAACTATCTGATCCTACAATAGAGGTAAGTTCCTCAAACGTCCTCAAACTGTCCTCAACATCATTCAGTAGGTACCTACACAACTATAAGTAGGATGTTGCGTGGCAAACATCGTAAAACTCTATGAAGGTTTCATGAAACATTTTGTTACTTAATAAATACGGTCCGGAGTATAGATACTATATGTATTATAATTAACACTTTCACAGCTTACTATATACACATTATTTAATTATTATTAAACAATATTAATCTATATATTCCTACTGACAAAGTTTAAACACTGTATAAACACAAGGAACCCCATTAATAGCTTTCTCTAATCATGAATATGTAGTGATACATACGCAAGTAGAAAATCTTCTCCAATCTGCGGTAAAATGCCAAGAAGGCTGGCAGCGTTTCCTCTCTGTCTGGCTATGCTAATACGTTGCCTTAGGTATGCTACAGGCTCCAGCCCTCTTGTCAACTGAAATTTGGATTAGACGAGATTGAACAGCTTAAACATTATTCATTTAATTATTATTATGACAGCTATTTGAAAATTGAAAGAGTAAAGTAATGATATTGTTCGTATGACATAAACAAACATCTTTGAATACCTTCACCAAATACCAGACGATCAGTACCTGTAAACACCTGTAAACACCTGTAAATACCTACTCTATTCATTATATGAAGGGGTTTATGACAAATCTGCTTGGTATGTTCCGTTAAATTGTCTATATAAAAAAAACACAAAATATGAACTGTGAAACTAATCTCGACAGGAAAATCAAGGCATTATGATCTTTCAAATAATGTTAAAAAAATATGTATTATATATTATATTTGCGGCATAATATTTTACGTGACACATTTGGGTTACTTAAATTAGTGATGCGACTATTGATAAATAAATATAGTCAGTTAAAAATCGAATCGATAGAAAAGATCGGAAATTGTTTAGGTACGTAAATGGCTCGTTTGTTACTATTCAAAGCTGGTAAAATGGCTTAGTAAATAATAATTTTCCGCCATTTTGTCTCTAGCGTCCGTCGGTCAGCTTTAGCTGTAAATGTGTATGTCTTTACGTAAAAATAAGAACACAATAAGTATTTTTATATGTACATAATCCCGTAATTGAATTCCGATTCCGATACCATATCAAAGTTAAAAATAAATATTAAATTATTATTTCAATCGATTATAATTTGTTTTAAAAAATAATCGATTATGGAATAAAGCATAATGAATAGAGTGTAAATACCACATGAGGCTACTCTATACACTCTACGAGCGGACAAGTGGCAGTCCGCACTCGGGTAATGAATGGTGTAAGTCATCCCACATTTAGAGACCTCTACGACTCTAGGTGGCTGACGGACTCTAAATATAACTATTATATGTCTGTAAACTTCTGGAATAAGAAAGAAACAACAATTTGGGGACAAGAAAATAGTGTTCAGTTGTCTCAACCCTCGCAAACCACCCCTTTTACCGTATATCTTTAAACGCGTGGAAAATTGAAACGGCTCTCAGGTTTTCTTGGAGAATTAATCGTAGTTTTTGTTTGAGTCACGGTGAAGGGTAATAGCCAGGGGGTGGCAAAATGTGATCTAAGATGCCAAACACGAAAAAAATACTCCAATTTTTGAAACCCTTTTCAAACCCTCGGAAATCATTCCCTTGAAATAGCCAGGGGCGGTTATCATCTTCCACCGTGAGTCAAACCAGCCATTATGATTAACTGTCTTTGTTTCGTATCATCGAGAACGGTGTGGGGGTTGGTAGCTTTGATAACATTTCCCACCCCCTTGAAGTTCATCCTTGAAAACTAGTTGGTTGTACATACATATTCATTTAAAAATATAGCTCTCAGGCCAAGTCTTATTCTGTCCTATTCACAGTCACATATAGTAGAAAGTATGTCGTGATCAGCGACATCATTGCAGCACCTACATTTTATAAATAAATTGAATAGTTCTGCTTACTTTCTTCCAGAGAAATACCTAGACATTAGAAACTGTTTTCTTGCTTCACGGGTTACCTTATAGCTCCCGATACCATGTTAGGGTCCCAGGGTACCCAGCGGAAGAACAAGTAGAACATTTTGTATGGTATTATATAGTATAGCGCTTTTAAAGCTGTTTATCTTCTCACAAAATGTTCCTCTGTTATTTCAGAAGTTTACAGGACCAAGTCACTACCCACGTTGGTCTCCTCATTCTGGTGTCTGTATCATGGTAGTTCTGCCAAGTTTATATATGAAGACAGTTATGCCAAAAATATCTAATCCACAATTCGGTCAAAATGAGTAAAGTTTACTAAACGACATTTAATGATGTAGGTATTCTATTTATTGCCAAAAATAGCCAAGCGACTTGATATGGAAGTATAGTGGGTCAAAAACACACCAAGCTAGTATACCATACATTTAACAGCAAAAAGAATAAACTGCAGAAAAGTTTCATGTTAGGCAAACTTCAATTAAAAATCACTTTGCTAAAAAGATCCAATACCAGAGCTAATTTTCAGGAGAGATCCAAACTGCAAAAACAAATTTGCAGAAAGTGAAGTTGCCAATTGAAAATGTTCTGATATAAGTTTAACGTTTCATCAATATGTCACACAATAATACTATATTTATTCAATCGCTGATTTTTGTATAAGTACATCAATTTTCTTGATAACTGGTCCATGTAGATTTGATCTTTTTGGCATACCTAACTGTGTTCATATTTCGTTGCAGCAAACTTAGTTAAAAATGAGTACCTAAAATATATATTCATGATTTGTTGTGTCATAGTACATATGTGTTTTGTCCGATATTACAGACCTATATATATATGAAGTATATATACCTACCTAGACAAAAAGCACGTATAGTGAGATATCAACTGTATATACGTACATTGTCGAGTAATAAAACAAGCTAAGTATAATTGTACAACAATTTACTCAATTGTATTGTTGTCCACTAAATGACCATTTTTCATACATTTTATATTTACTGAACCGTACCTCATCTTACCATTACCAACATAACATTTGACTATAAACCCATAAATATTTGTTTGTTTGTCATTGTTTATCATTGTTTAGCGCTACAACAGAACAACAAAGTGACATACCTTTTATTCCGGTGATTGTTGGGCGGGCGACTTTGCTAGTCTTTGTATATTTTGTATTGATTTGTTTGAGTGTTGAGTTGAGTGTAATACTACATCATTACTACATACATATTATAAAACAAAGTCCCCCGCCACGTCTGTCTGTCTGTCTGTTTGTCGGCGAACTTTTCATGCAAAAACTACTGAACGGTCTTTGTGCAGTTTTCATGGCATATACTGTCTGTATAATCCGTCAGAGATATAACAAAATGATGTAGGAAGGAATTGTGTAGGTAGAATAACATGATCTACAATAAAGTAACTGTAACTGTAACCTTTGTAAGACGAACTTTTATTCATGAAATAAGTGATGTTGTTGAAAAATTGTCAAATACATAGTACTAAAAATAGACATGCATGTTTGAATCGATATATATGTCGATGAAGCAAGAGAGACTCTCTGCCTACTTCTTTGGGAAACAGGCGTGAAAGTATGTAATACCTATATAAGTAGTTATGTAGGTTTTCATATAGTTGTAAATCCATTATGTACCCGTGCCCGGTGTCACAGATCCTCTACCCGTGCGGACATTTATAGGTATAAGTACGATTATTAAAATAATGTATAACGACATTATAAACAACATGGCGTACATTACATTATTGGTCGTATTGAGTCAGACGGACGTACAAGCGTACATAATGTTATTGTATATATAATAGTTGCCATAACTCTAGATCAGCACATGTTTGTATTAATACCCTTTGTCTTGGATTTCAATGAAATTAAACAAACCTCTCGAGCGTACTTGGATATTGTACTACTACTTGTGCCACTATGCACTGTACACTGTACACAGAAATGAATGTATGGGATATTTTTACACTATTTGTCACTAACTCAACAATATTCCACTTTCCGAAACTATGTATTTGTAAGTAGGAAGTGAGTAGCTACTACTAGAGACAATAATGTAGACAAACACACAGACACACGTTACCGCAACAAATTGAAGTGTAACTACAAAAGCTGTTTTAATTATATATTTGTGTAAATAGTACAAAAGAACAGAAGCTGTTATCAAAACGGAAACAATTGTAAATATATATGAGTTCACAGAACAAGAAGTTCATGGAAACAATGTGCCATACTCTTAGTGACCACAGCAGCAGCAGGTACATATAGTAGGTGACTATTAGTAAGAGAGTGTAGTAAGTATAGTAAGTGTTACATGTTACTGCCAGTGAGTCATGTAGTCATGTACAATACTGATTGTGTGACAATAACAACGTCAATTATGTGTAACATCTTAAGAAACTAATAAAACATATTGAGATTCTGTTAGTTCCGGTTATATACGTTTGTTACATTTGACATTACATACCATCAATTCATACAAAGTTACGTGAAGAGATAAAAATTAAGCAGAGTAAGGATGAATGATAATCGGCGAATTCACCATTATTTTTTTAATCGGTCCAGTATTATAGTTTTTGAGTGTATAGAACAAACAAATAAAATGGTTTTGAACGAACTATAGAATATGTTAAAGAAATTGGTGTATACAAAATGTTGTAATCTACTAAATTAAGTATGTATTTACAGTGGTCGCTAAGGACAGTAAGGACCCTAGCAGTTATAAAGCGATCTTAAATAAAAATTTAAAGAAAATAATTATATATAATAGAAGATTAGATAAGCTTGTACCTAGTTGTACTAGTTGTTACTGTTGTATTTATTTACACATAACAATATGAAAAACTTGAATATAAACAACAAATAATAGTCTAAACTTTAAAAGCTTTTTTTTTTCTTCCCGGGTTGTCTTACCGCTCCTGAAACTATGTTACGATTCCAGGGTATCGCTTCAAACTGACTTGAAGAGTCATTTTACAATGCTCTAATGTTTCTAATAGGGATCAATATAAAACAAAAATATGGAGTTATATAACTGGTCAGAGTGCCACGTAGCCACGTAGCATACGCTCTGCCCGTGCGCTGTATCCTGCTCTTTTGTTCCTTTTTCCGCGCTTTTGTCTCCTTTCGCACGGTGTGATGCGTGTTTGTATGGCAAAATCTTCTCCTTTACGTCCCTACGAACCCATCAAACATATTTTTTAAACACTTTTAAATGATTGACATTATACTATATTATATATTAAAGGACACTATACATTTGAAAATTATAGAAACTAATACAATAGGAATTAATATTGTACATTTTAAATATTATATAAAATATAATTTGACTTTTTAAAAAATGTGTAAAGCAAATGCACAAGTCACATATAAAACAAAAAAACTCAAATCGCTTCAAGTGTGCCTATAAAATTTGAAGAGTTCTCGATTTCTCCAGGATCCCATCATCATATCCTGACCTGATGACCATGGGACCTGTGAAGTATACCGTTTCAAGCAAAAAAAAATTTCTAAATCGGTCCAGGCTTCTTCAAGTAATCGGGGAACAATAAAAAAATAAATATTCCGACGAATTGTAAACCTCCTCCTTCTTTTGAAGTTCGGTTAAAAATGATAGATGTTACAAATTACATAAATAATTATTACAAATGAAATTATAGAATGTGAATATATATATAAGTATTAATTTGAGGTAAATTGAGGAGATACCAAATAGTTTACCTTATTAACCGAACTTCAAAACAGAGGTTTTTTTTTATGTATGTTCCCCGATTACTTGAAAACGCCTGGACCGATTTGGAATTTTTTTTTTGTTTGAAAGGGTATACTTCACAAGTGGTCCCATTTTTTTAGTGAACATTGGTTCAGCAGTTTTTTAGAAATTTTGAAAAAACTGACTTTATAAGTACATTTTTCTTAATATCTCGATGAAATATGTACCCATTTTGAAGACTTATTCTTTTATCGGTTTAGTAGTTTTTCAGAAATTGTCTGTGTTTACGGCTGAAAATTATTTCACAGAGAAAAGCCTTAGCAACGGTTGCTATTGACACGGAGTTGTCAATTTTTGTATCGACGGTGGTCTAACGGCTTAAGGTACATGGTATTGTATGGTGCAGCTCAGGATGCAAATGGATCAAATCCCATCCACAGCAGTATTTTTTTTCCATTAATTTTTTTTATTTGCGTTATTATTTGTCTCTCAGGGCAGCAAATTCACTTAAAATGGAAAAATAAATTGACTTTAAAAAAAAGTGTACCGACTTCAAAAATTTGCACTGAAAAGTAAGAAATAATAAATATTTCGTCGTAGAATTTGAAGACGGTTGGTGCCAAATTAGAAACAACTTAGTTCCCAAATTCACTAATCTAGACAATTCATTAGGAACCTACGATCATCAGTACAAACATAGATAATATTGAACAGATCTTTATCTTCTTAGATGTTTATTACTATGTCTTCAAATTCTACGACGAAATATTTATTATTTCTTACTTTTCAGTGCAAATTTTTGAAGTCGGTACACTTTTTTTTAAATTAATTTATATATTTATTGAATTTTAAAAATAAGATATATAAGTAGGTACCTACCGACTGAAAATTACTGCGGTTATCAAAATATAGTAAAAGCACTCAGATATATATATGCAACGAGCCTGAAAATATGTATGATCAAAATTGCACAGAACAGGTGGCAAGCCTGTTACTGCGGTCCAGATGTGTCACTTCTTTAACATCTGTTATTTTAGAAGAAGCCGGCTTTACGTGTCCTCCGAAGCATACAATACAATACAATCACAGAGGAAGTTATCAGTTAGTAGTACCAGTATTGTGTATGTAATATTAGCTCATTGAATATTGTTTGGCAATGGTCAGGTCTAGTGAGTGATGTAACTAGGAGCATGACCAGACAGAGGTCCTGAAGACGAATATGATGTACTCTTTACCTTCAATCTCAGCTCAGTTATAGTTTCCTGTAGATATATATTTATAGTGACATAAATGAGAACTATGTATTTTTTCTGCCGAAACTACTGAACTCGACTGAAATAATATAGTACACTTGCCAAGTGCCTAAAAAAAACTAAATATTTTCTAAACCATACAAGTTAGCTTCATGAAGTAAAAAGAATCCTGCGGCTGGGTTAGCATATATTTTGACAGCGACACTTTCGTTTCGGTCGAATGGCCTTGAACAGGCCAAAACGTTCATGTCCAACAAGGACCGGCCAGAGATAGCCCGGGGCCGAGAGGTCCGGCCCAACAATGTGCGTGCAAATTTGCTATGCCGGGCAAAGACAAGTACACAGAATTTGCCCGCACATTGTTGGGCCGGACATTCTCGGACCGGGCATGTCCTGCACAAGAATGCCGAGCAATTTGCTTGGCCGGACAAAGACAAGTACACAGAATTTTCCCGCACATTGTTGGGCCGGACCTCTCGGCCCCGGGCTATCTCTGGCCGGTCCTTGTTGGACATGAACGTTTTGGCCTGTTCAAGGCCATTCGACCGAAACGAAAGTGTCGCTGTCAAAATGTATGCTAACCCTGCTGGCGTGGTTTCGGAAATATTTCATGATACGTTATTGGCTTTATTTACATTGCTCTTCAGTTGTAAACAAACTGTCTTAGTTGTCAGCAGTTATGTTGATGAGTTACTTCATAAGATACATTCAAATGTCAATAACATATACACTATTGATGTATTATATATAATGTATATATGTTACACGCGCTCATGCCACTTGGCACTAAATATAAACAACATACAATAAAAACGTGATATTGTTCCATACAAATTACATGCTTCACCTTAAGTTACGCGATAACTATATGTCTTAGTTTCGAAATTTTAATAGCTTTCGAAAGTTATATATATATTTAAAAAAATATGAAAATCAAGTACACCCAATTTTTTTGAAGTCCTGAAAGTCATCAATGTCACGCGTATTTTCAACCGAATTTGCGACTCGATGTACCATTTTCTCGTATTTATCCTAACTACAATTTGCTATTTCTAATTGTTTTTGTATGAAACTGGAAGAGCATATGTTCGTTTTGTGTATTTTCGCATTTTGTGAAATCGTTGTCTTTCTCATGTTTCTGGTACGTGAATTTTGGCCTATCTTATCTTATCCTTGGTTATTTTATCGATTCTTTTTGCAGTGTATCTCTCTAACAACTTTTAAAGAGATATCGACAAAGTAAGCGGCGCGGTTTACTGAATTCATTGCACTAACAAGCTTGCTCTTAAAAAATAGACGTCGTTATTGATAATTTTTTTCTTTTTTTTTTCTTCACGGGTTGCCTTACAGCTCTCGGGAAACCGTTGCCGGCCCCAGGGTACCCAGTGGAAGAGAAAGTCTTCCTCATTTAGCCAATGATTTTTTTTGAGGCTATACCTAACGAGTGGCCATTTCTGTTGAGGTACGAGTATGTAGTCTTTGTGCGGTTTGTCGGATAATGTACATAGATTTTTTGTTATAAAAACCCATTGGTACATGGTCGGATGTAGGAATCAAACCCGCGACTTTTCAGTTGTGAGCCGACGTCTTACCCACTCGACCACCGACGCCCCTATATTTTATGATAAAATGTTCCTCGTCTGATTCACTTATACTGTTAATGATCAGCTCCTAAACATGATAACTTGTGAACCTTCCCGGTGACCTATCTAATAGTGACGATTTTGATGAAATTTGATGCGGTCAAAGGTTCAAACCTAGAGAAGGTCATAGGCAATATTTTTTAAATCCTGCACCCTTCTAAGGGGGTATGAAAGTGCATATGGGCCACACGCACGCACACGGGGCGGAAAGTTATTTGTTTATATATCATCAACCATATGTAAGTATACTATATTATGACAAAGATTATGACAAAGGTTTTCCAAAAGTAAATTTTACAGGCTACAATAATAATAAAGGTCGGATTTTAATTTGTATGAGTTGAATATACTTATAGCTGGTCCGCTCATGGAGCCCATACTAACTTTCACTTCCTAAGGGAGTGTCCCTTAGGGTAGTGGATTTAATAAACCGGCCAAGTGCGAGTCGGACTCGCGCACGAAGGGGTCCGTACCATTATCTATAAAAATGGAGAAAAAAAACACGTTTGTTGTATGGGAGCCTCCCTTAACTATTAATTTTATTTTAATTTAATTATTTAAAGTGAATATATAACTAAATATTCTGTGAATATTTCAAGCGTTTATCTGTTGCCGTTATCAATATCAAGCAAAAACGAGCAAAAAACTGTTTTTTAGTTGTTCTTATAGATAGCGGCAACAGAAATACATCATCTGTGAAAATTTCAACTGTCTAACTATCACGGTTCATGAGATACAGCCTGGTGACAGACAGACAGACAGACAGACGGACGGACAGCGGAGCCTTAGTAATAGGGTTTCCGTTTTTTTAGGTACCCTTTGGTATAAAGTATCCTATGTTCTCCTCTAGGGTTCAGCTTCCTCCGTATCAAATTTCATCAAAATCAGTTTAATAGTTTCGTAACAGACAGACAGCAACAAACATACAGAGTTACTTTCATATTTATAATACGGATAATTATATAAGGAGAATTAACAAAAGGTGTAGGTAAAACATGACATACATAAGATAAACATTAAAAAGTGAGGAAGTGCCCTACCTACCCTTTAAATTATTCTCACCAATAGTTTTTGAAAAATTCAACGAGGAAGAGACTAACAATAACATATAATCTAAATTCTGAATAAAATAAATTAACTTTTAAAAAAAAGTGTACCGCCTTCAAAATTTGCACTGAAAAGTAAGAAATAATAAATATTTCGTCGTAGAATTTGAAGACGGTTGGTGCCAAATTAGGATACAAAATTAAATAAACATCTATGAAGATAAATATCTGTTCAATATTATCTATGTTTGTACTGATGATCGTAGGTTCCTAATGAATTGTCTAGATTAGTGAATTTGGGAACTAAGTTGTTTTTAATTTGGCACCAACCGTCTTCAAATTCTACGACGAAATATTTATTATTTCTTACTTTTCAGTGCAAATTTTGAAGGCGGTACACTTTTTTTTAAAAGTTAATTTATTTTTCCCTTTTAAGTGATTTTGCTGCCCTGAGAGACAAATAATACCGCAAATAAAAAAAAATATGGAAAAATAAAAAATAAAAAGTGCTGTGGATGCTGAGCTGCATCCCATACCATTAGCCGCTAGACCACCGTCGATACAAAAATTGACAACTTCGTGTCAATAGCAACCGTTGCTAAGGCTTTTCTCTGGTACATCATTTTCAGCCGTAAACAGAGACAAATTACTGAATTTCTGAAAAACTACTGAACCGATTTTCGTTATATGTCTGTGAGATAATGTCGAGAAATTATTATATCCTTAAAAAAATAAGTCGTCAAAATCGGTACATATTTCATCGAGATACTGATAATTGACTTAAAAGTCAGTTTTTTCAAAATTACTGAAAAACTAATGAACCAATTTTTATGACATAAAAATGGGACCAATCCAGAAGAATTATCTGTCGATTAAAAAAGAAATCATCAAAATCAGTTCATAAACGACGAAGTTATCCGCGAACACACATAAAAAAAAAATATATACCTACGGTCGAATTGAGTAACGTCTTTTTTTTTTGAAGTCGTTAAATAATAATTAAACACCTACAAAAGGGAATAAGCTCATCAAGTAGAACATGTATCTTACTCCTCCAATACCTCACATATACGCACTTCCTAAATTTATACAAATTGAGATTAAATATTATATAATTATTAGTATGGATTATAGAAATTATATTGAATATTACATTAATTAAGTGCTAATTAATTGTTTATAATATACTTACTTAGCTTTAGGTAGGTACATATGTTGTATGTGTTATTCATTTATTATAGACTTTTATCTCTGATTATACTGTAAGTACATACTTTGAATTCAAATAAACGTATAATTTGCCAAAAAAATTGAACAAAAGTACACATTTAATATAATTAACAATTGGACATGTAAATTCATATATTAATATAATGACATAATGTTTTTGTATTATTATTACGAACACTTGTAAGTATAACAATATCATTAATATTCTCTCGAGAGGGTGTTTTATTTATAAGTAATTTTTAAATGTATATTTATATTTTAATTGTAATACTGTTTGTTCTCAATTGTAACTATAAAGATAACCTATCTATCTATCTATCTATCATCACGCCTTTCATCCCAAGAGGGGTAGGCAGAGACAATCGAATGCTATTTGTTACGATCCTGACATTCTCTGACATTCATCTCTTTTGCTTCTTTTATATTCATCATACATTTCATACATGCTCGGCGATTGTATGTACTTTTAATATTTCCATCGATCAATACATTATTTATATGTTCATATACATTGCTAGCATTTACTTTCACTTCAGCCATATAAACCTTTTTAGTCAATCTTTCATCCTTCATTCTTTCAACGTGTCCAAACCAGCGTAAACTACTTTACTTCATTTTAGTCACAACATCATCTTTTACACCGCATTCTTCTCTAATGTCATCGTTACGGATGCGGTCAATACGTTTTATATCACACATTCTACGTAAAGACCGCATTTCCACTGCATTTATTTTACTTTCATGCTTCTTATTCCATACCCAAGTCTCGCTTCCATAAGTAAGTGATGGAACTAAAACAGCATTATGTATGTTCATTTTACTTTTAGTTGTAAGTTGTTTATTTCTGCATACATTGTTTAGTCCACCAAATACCTTGCTTCC
Organism: Nemapogon koenigi; assembly: GCA_963924495.1. NCBI lineage: Eukaryota > Metazoa > Arthropoda > Insecta > Lepidoptera > Tineidae > Nemapogon > Nemapogon koenigi. The sequence goes on along the minus strand of OZ004639.1, from coordinate 13,265,503 downwards.
CGCTTTCACTCAATTTCCTTGTCTATCTTTTCACTACCTACCTAAATAAACATATTTATTCATTTGCTCTAATGTACATCCTTTCACACAAATGTTACACTCCGTCCTTTCATCATCCTTTTCAAATACTAATAAATATAACCTTGTAAATTAAACCTGATATTAATTATGATACAAAAACAAAACAAACAAACACACCGTCACGGCCTTTATACCTTGCGGTGTAGCCAGAAACACAGTGACCTCCGTAGCACGGGAGTCGACTAAAGCACATTTGTTGTGCTCAACATTTTTATCATGTTGAGAGTGATAATTGAATCTGTGCCCGCTCTACCAAATTAGCCTATAATAAAGAATACAACAGTATAGTGAGTCTGCCTACCCCGCAGTAGAACAAAGACGTAACGATGACACATGCTAGCAGGAGTAAGTACCTATATATAACACAAATATAAAGAGATGTAAGTATAGTTTATGTGTCAGTATACAGTAGTTGGTACTTGTTATAGTATTTATAGTGAGCATGCTCATGTGCAAGTGATCTGTGTGGAGTGTACAGGTGGACTGAGGAGTTGGAAGGTCTCTCTATGGATCAAGTATCTATACTAATATTATAAAGAGGTAAGTTACAATTGTTTCTGTGGAACTACGATATGATTATAAAAATATTTCACATTTACTGTTCTGCTGACTGCTCCTTTAGGTCGTAGCGTGATGAATTGAGTTATCAATGCAAAAATATTTTTTTAAATTCGAATGGTAGTTCCAGAGCTTAGCGCGTTCAAACAAACAAACAAACAAACAAACACTTAAGCTTTATTATTAGTATATATACATAGATAGTATGTCCACACAGATGAAACCGCATACAATAGTTAATATTGAATGAACATAGTGTTCAGTGTAGTATACGATGATGGTTGCTGGTTGTTGGTTGCTTGTTGCTGATACTTAACGTGGTCACGTGTCAGGTACCGCTATATAATCATAATAATTCTCCAATTAATATTTTCTCTCATATACCGTGTATGTAGGTAGGTACTGCGTTCTTTTACAGATCGTTTACATTTTCATTGTTGTTCATTGCATAATTTTAGTTTCTGTAATTTTTAACGTCTATAATAAATTGTATTATAGTTATAATTTTTTTTAAACTTAATAACAATAATAATAAATAAATATAATAAATTAAAAAAATGATAAATAAAAAATATTTTGTTTCTGATGCAAAGGTTCCCATTACGCTCGCAGCAGTCGCAGCGTTCCCTCGCTGGATCGCTAATATCGCTATGGCCAATCTTTGTATCAGGAACATACCTGAACGGGATTCTAATCCTTTGTCTATATTGCATAATTATATATGATGACTAGGTATTTATAATTTAATTTATAAATACGATTATTTGACAGATTATATTTTATAGACTTTTTGTAAATCATTTAATTCTACACAATTCTTTCTTACAACGTTTCTTACATCATTTATATTTGACAGCTCACGACAAGAAAGCGCGCTGGCGCTAACTTTTCCCCAGACTTGATTCACTATAATCCTAATCAATGTGTTATTTGTTTGTTTGTTTATCCTTCTTTCCCGCCAGAACAGAGTAAGGGATTGATGTTTTTTGTTGCAAAGATATAGTTGGAAGGACGGGGAGTAACATACGACTTCGCCCGTGGAAAATGTTGATATATTATATTCAAATTTATCCCTAGGATTACCGGGATTAAAAATGGCGGAGAGCTGTATACTAGTGTATATGATTTGGTATCGAGGGAGGGGATACTGAAGAGTTTATTTATAACAATAAAATTGATAACAGAGATTTTGGAAATTACAGAAAACAATTTATGAGAAAATAAAAATTATAGCAAAATTATAGAATGTAATTTTATATATTATATACTTATACTTTTAGACTAGCTCTGGGCGGCAGGCATGAGACTCGGGTTGAAAGTTAAAGAGTGAAATACTTTACTATGTTTATATTCATGGTTACACATTATTAAACAAATTAAAACACGTTAACGATTAGCTCGCTTCACCGGCTTGGAAAAACTCTCCGCTCAGTCGGTAGTGTTGCCAGCCGGTGGAAACGTCGTGGGGTTGCCACACTAAAAATAGGCTAGTTCCTGTAACGTATTGGTGGGTTTATTATCCGTTTGCTCGCTACATACTTATTTTGATTATAGTAAAAATAATTATATAAAATGTAGAGACGACAAACAGGGCGGGGACTTATAACAAAACAATCACATATTCACGGCCCCTTTATACCTTGCGGGTAGCGGGTGTGGTCAGAGATACCAGTAACAGTATCTACATGACGCCAGTTGTCTATATTAAACAGAACAGGTGGCAAGTCTGTCGCTACACTTGGTAGACCTAAAGTTTCAAATATTACTTATTATTATAATAAATGTTTTAATTATAACTTTATTGTACCTACATACTCAAAAATCGAACGTCACAAGTTGAACTAATCCATGTGTACCTTTACCAAATAATACCAACCTGCACATGTGTGTCGTCGTTACTAACTATGCATATGTAGGTAGATTATTGTCAACCGTCAACCCAATACAACTATGTACCATCAATCTGAGCAACCTGGTTAACAAGAGCTTCTGATTGAAAGATAACGTATTTATAGATAGACCCAAACGGTATGTTAAGCTGGGAACACCTAACACATACTTAAGTATATAATGTAGATATCGCCGGTCGGGCATATTACTACCTGTACCTGTAATAGTAAGGTATTGTTCTACATACTTGATACATGACATACTCACTGAACAATCTTATTGTATGACTGTACAATTTAACATAAATGTACACACAGAATACGAGACATGACTCCTACCTGCGCTACCGCTACTGCTACTAGACCATAGTTGCAGGCGGCGTCAGGTTTGATATATTTTATATGAAATGTAAGTCGAGCATGACGCCCGACAGCAGGAGACAGTCCAAATGTTAGATTGTTGCCTGTCGCTGCGGTCGTACGAGCCTTGACACTCAGGGTCCAATGCCCAAATACTCCTAACCTTTCAAACTATATTTTTTTCGTCACAGATTGCCTAAGTTGCCTTACAGCTCCCGAAACCGTGGTATCGGTCACAGGGTATCAAGCGGAAGACCAAGTCTCCCTCTTTTAGGATTTGTGAGGCTTTACCTAACGAGTGGCCCAGTTCTGTTGAGGTATTTAGATGGAACTCTGTTTGTCTGATTATGTACTACTTACGTTTTTAATTATAAAAACCCATTGATTCTTGATAGGTATTATTATCAAGCGTCAAGTTAGTCTCTAGAAATAACTATCCACAATCCACAGCCATGACGTCGGGTGCGGCGGGCGTAACGAGCGCAACGAGCGCGTCGTTTAACCTGGAGCGCATCCTGAGTGAGTTGGGCAGCTTCGGGAAGTACCAACTACTGCTGCTGCTGCTGCTGGCGTTCAGGGACGCCTTCCTCAGTATGTGTAACTTCAACTACGTGTTCACCGCCGCTGATGTACACTTCAGGTCAGAAGGATACAATCATGTACAAAATCATAGGTCGAAGCCAATAGACTAGATAAATGAGATTTAGCGTCAATCCGTTGCTCTGTTTTGATTTGTTCACATTTAGCAAGTTTAGTTAGTTTGTAAAGCAAGCCGCTCATAATGTCTTAATGTTTTAATATAATGTTCCCAGATGTTTCGATGGAGACGGTCAACAAGTGACATGTGCTGTCCCCACCGGTCACAACATGACAGGAGGCAACAGTTCAGAGCACACCGCGGGTACCTGCCAGACCAGACTGTACGATAACTACGACAGTGTAGTAGCGGAGGTCAGTTGGACTCCATAACATTGTAACTAAAGAGACAAACGATCAGTTTTTTTTCAATATTTCCGTAAAACTACTGAATCAATTTCACATCTTCAGGGTTCGTTTTACAAAATTTTAGCGAAGATAATCTTTGATACTACAGGTAACCCAGGGGCTGTCAACGAGGAACACAGCTAGCATCTTCTCTGAAGGAAATAGATTTTAATTTTATTAATTGTGTTTATATTTTCACCAACACAAAAATTGGACCAATCCGGAAGAATTCTCTGACAATCCAAAAATATACTATAAAAATCGGTTCACAGTTGACGGATTAATCGCATGACATTCACACAGAGATGTGATGAAAATTGATTGACAAAAAACAGTTTTTTTTTAATTTCTGAAAAACAATGAACGAATTTTCACCAAAACGAAATGGGACCAATCCGAACCGGTATCTATCGGACAAACAAGAAATCATCAAATTATAAAATTGAGAACCTTCTCCTTTTTTAGAAGTCGGTATAAAAGTGTACCAAATATGACCGCTTGTACAGGTATTTAGGTGTATATCTAAATATTGACATTAGCGAGACTAATTATTGGCGGTTATTGATACAAGTGCACAATAAGTGTCTCTGATGTACAAAAACATCAAAAATTCACGACCAAGTTGTTCACTTTCAGTAGATTCAAAAAGTTGGTCATCTTAATCATTTCATATTATTATGTAAACGGCATGACAACCAGTATACAATGTAGTTTGGTTATGATTTCGGGTCATTACCAGTGACCGTACTCGTCAGTCGGGCGGGGGGAGGGGTGGACGGTACACGACACGTTCAAGTTGAAGGTCGTGATGGTCAGCGTGAGGTTGCACAATGCTCCCGCGATTATCATTGTCATTACAATAATTTGATAACATTTCATTCAGGCATAATAACTATATAATATTATATGCCGATTTGATGACTTTGATGAGTGAGGAAGGAACCAGCCTTCTTATTGTCATTAGAGGAGGTTGTGAGGCGTGGAGATATTCATTTAAATAAATTTTATTGATTCGCATCGGTTTGCTAGCTCCAACAATTTTATCCTGAGATTAGACGTAGCGTGTGGGTCTCTGGAGGTCTTCCTGCATAGACTGATAGATAGATGCAAGAGTCCTTTTGATGGCGTGGTACAGGGAGCTGTAGACAGACATTCTTCCTAAACTGTCACTGAAAGTCCTTTATTTTAGTTTGTCTATATAGAGCATACCTACTAGTGGCCCTATACTAAATCTGAAACATCTTACTTCCGTAGTTCGATCTGGGCTGCGATCCCTGGAAGAGGACCTTCATCGGTACCGTGCACAACCTCGGGCTGGTATTCTCCTTCGTGGTGTCCGGGTTCATCTCCGACAAGTGAGTTAGAGAGGGATTATGTAGCCAGGAGTGCCGCACAGTGTCGTGTCACGTGTGTGCGTCTGTCTCTACGTTACTCACGCGCAGGTATGGCCGCAAGGTGATCATAGTGGGAACGCCGCTGGCGGTCGCTGTGTGCGGATTGATCAAGTCGTTCTCTGTGAACTACGTGATGCTGCTCGTGCTGGAGTTCCTAGAGACGGCGCTGGGCTACGGGAACGCGTCTCTCGTGCTGTGTAAGTTGTGACAACAAATTAAATAATTATTTATACTGAATTAGCAAATGTTAACAGAGATAATTTAATCCTTATTTATAAATACTCTATTGAGTCTCTTTTTTTGTCACGCGTAGCATTAGAGATGGTGAGCCAGCACAGCCGTGTGGTGTACTCCAGCGTGGCCGACGTGTTGGCTAACATCGGCGGCGCCACGTTCGGGCTGCTGGCGTGGAAGGTGCCATACTGGCGGCACCTCATGCGGGCCATCTACGCACCTCTGCTGGTGGCCGTCTTCTACACGGTGAGAACACGGTCTATACCTTCAGGTACGCATTGTCTACTGTTGTAGATACTTGAAGTGTTTGTTGCTGCGTGTTACAGGTGTTGGTGGACGAAGGTGTGCGGTGGTTGCTGGCAAACGACCGGCGGCGGGAGGCAGCGCGGGTGTTGCACAAGGTAGCCAAGGTGAGTTTCTCTGAGTCTTTCTATAATGAACTGACATATCGTCACAATCAATCATCATCATTATTGACCGATCACCGTATGTTTGCTCATGTAGGTGAACAACGTGACGTTGTCAGACGCCGCACGCGCTATGCTCGCTCACCTGGATAGCGCCGCACCCGGCCCGCCCAAGGAAGCCACCGGGGTGACTGAAGAGACGCGGCCGGAGGAAACGGAGCACACGGGCGCGGCGCTGCGCTCGCGGGCAATGGCAGGCAGGGTGGCGGTGGTGGCGGCTTGCTTCTTTTTCTCGCTGTTCGTGTACAACGGCGCGCTCGTTAACAGCGGTGGTCTGTCCGGCGACGCGCGCCTCAACTACTCACTGTTGCTGCTCGTGTCGGTCCCCACGCGGCTGCTCTCAGCGTACGCACTCACGAGGTTCGGCCGCCGCGTGCCCATCTGCGCCGCCTACTCGCTGTGCGGGCTCTGCTTCCTTGCATCGGCGTTCGTGCCGCCTCGTAAGTAGTAGTTTCTTGTAATTTTACTGGTTGCCTTACGGCTCCCGGAACCGTGTTTCCGGTCTCAGGATTCTCAGCAGGTTCAAGTTACAGATGCACGATGGGCACAAACGACGCTGTACATGTGCGGTAAGATGTGCAGCAGCTTCGCACTGTTCGCGCTGACGGTACTGGCGTTGGAGGTGTTCCCGACCACAGCGCGCAACTCGCTCACTAACCTGGCCGCAACAGTGGGCCGCCTGGGGTCCGTATTAGCGCCGCAGGCACCGCTCATGGTGAGTGATCACTATACAATTTTCCTAAAAATATATTTTAAACTATTTTAAACCGGGGCGGTTTTGCCTGTGAAACATTTTAAAATGTGACATTAGAAATCGCTTCGGGATACAGAATAGCCTATGTCACTCTCTGACCCTCTGTGCAAAAAGTCACGCCAATCCATTGCTCTGTTTTAGGCGTGAAAGAAGAACAAACAAATAAACATACACGCATTTATAATTAAGGATTACCTATTATAAAGCAGCTACCTGATATATCAATACCTTATGTATCCCTATTAATAGTAGGTATCTCGCAGGGTACTTAGGATAAAAACCAGGTGCGGAATGCTAACAAATGAATTACATAAAAACACTGGAGCTTTAAAAATTCAGAGGTACAGCTCAATAGCAGATCACGCTACAAACTTAACTGCCAATACATCTATTGGCAACACACTCCATCGAGTGTTTCCAGTTCAATTCAATGAATCAAGTCGCAAATAATAAAAACTTATGAATTGGAAACTAACGCCATTTATTATAACGTTCAAGATGATCCAATTTTACTGTTGCGAATTGCGACGCTTGCAAAAAGAGAAACAGGGGACAATATAGTATGAAATGTTATGGCATTATTATACTATGGTTATGGGAACCATGCCACAGGAATTTTCCTTATAAAATGTAGGTTTTTGGCTTCATTTAAGTATAAATGACCTTGTCCACAGGAACACTACATGTCTGGTTTGGCCAGCGTGGTGCTGGGTGCGGCGGCGTTGGCTCCGGCCGCACTAGTCCTGCTGCTACCTGACTCCGGCTCCGCGCGGTTACCAGACAAGGTGCGGGACGCGGAGATGCTGGCACCCACCGACACGTCCCCCGCCCCCGTACACGCCGGGGAGCCCTGACGGCGACCAGCCCCTCCGCTGTTCCATCAAGATGACGTTGCTCAGTGCTCCACTAATCGTTTATATCGAATAGAGACAAATCTCGAGTTCCTTTACTTTACTTTTATATTGAAGCTAAATGTATATAATAGATATAATATTTAAATATAATTATTAATTACCTATTTATTATATTCTAGTTGATATTATTATTACCTACTAGCGGACCCTGCAGACGTTGTCCTGCCCAAACGTTGGTTTCCCTGCTATTTACTTACATTCGTCCGTGGAAAACAACTACCACTACCCCTACCCCTACCTCTACCCCTACTCGAACTCCTACCACTACCCCTACCCCTACCTCTACCCCTACTCGAACTCCTACCACTACCCCTAACACTACCCCTACTTCTACCACTACCACTCCCACTCCCACTACCCCTACCCCTACCTCTACCCCTCCGAACTCCTACCACTACTCCTACCACTACCACTACCCCTACCTCTCTTCCTACACCTACCACTACCCCTACCACTACCGCTACCACAACCCCTACCACTACCACTACCCCTACTCCTACCCCTACCTCTACTCCTACCACTGTCACTACCACTACCCCTACCACTACCACTAACATTACCACTACTTTTTAGCGAGATTTAGTAGCGATTCCCGTACAAAATTACCTATTTTTAATTTTTCGATTTTCAGCTGAACTTTAGGGTTTTTTCCGACGTTTATTTATTCTAAACCACCCCTGTATTATAACGAACAAAAAAAATATTCAAATCGGTTAAGTCGTTCTCAAGTTATGGCGTGAAACCCTATAATATTTCGACGAACAGCGACAGTGATTTTTAATTAGGTACCTACTTTATATTATTATTAAAAGACGACATCTTTTAGAATGGGGATTGCTAATGCACCAACATATTATCCTGTTAGTTGGACTTAGAATAATCTAAAAATCGTGTGTAAAATTATGTCAGAATGTAAAGTCGAGGAATCCTATTTTAAACAGCTGACATTTGTATTTTGGTATGCACTGCTGCTGAAGTCCTGACCTGTTACTGTCTGCCAGTGGTATACTCCTGGAGGGTATGAACCCATTTCTTATAGAGTCCGCGCCACCATCATCAATCATTCATTTTGGACTAATAGTCGCGGGACTCCTTTGGTGGCGTCATTTAATCATTAGCAATCATTTAAAGTTGGCATTTATTGAACTTATTTATATAGAGCATTTAAAAAATAAAATACATGATTTAGAGAGTAGTACATTCCTTGATTTTCAGCTTACAATTTCTAGATAATCTATTTATATTTAGTTACATCTATCTAAGTGGGTACTTGGCAGGCAACGAATCACCTCATGGACGAGGGTTGTCCAAGTGCCTCTGCTTCAGCCAGTGTGTCTGGCATCTTGGTACCCAGAGTCTCCGGCTGTGTGAGTACCAACACGCCCGAAAACAGGCCCATCACACCAAACATGAGGGACGGGATGCCCTCCCAGTACTGCATCTGCACAACAATACTACTGTGACAGCCTGCTTTTCAGCTCTATAATATTTCAGTGTCAAAATTGAACATACCAGCGCGGGAGTGAGCGGCGCCGTTATAGATCCTATTCTACCGATCATAGAGGAGAACGCGAGCAGACTGTGACGGTACTCGGTGGGGTAGAGCTCCGAAGTATAGAGATACATCGAAGTCAACACCACGGAGATCGCGAACTTCCCGATCAGGAACAATATTAACCCGACGATCTCGTTACCTGAGGAAATAGATATTTGTAAAGACGAAAGTTTCTTCAACTTTCTCAAAGTTCAGTTTCACTAACCTTCCGGTAAGAAAGCGAATGCGATATTGCAGGCAGCCGCTATAAAATAACCGACCGACATCGTTAACTTGCGACCCACACGGTCCAAAACCAGAGTGGCCGTGAAGTAGCCGGGGATCTCTATGGCCGTGACGATCATGTAGTTGATATAGATGTTGAAGGGCAGCACCACAGAGTTGATGGACAGGCCGTAGTACACGAACGTTGTAGTGATCCACCACCAGGGTGTGGTCAGCACGCGTCGACGGAGCACGCGCGACTTGAAGATGGTCATCAGTACGCTCGGTTTGTTGGTTGTATCCTAAAATTTATATTTTTTGAAGAGAACACACATATAGCGTAATTAAATCTTATTAATACCGACCTTCGTCTCTTCAAGTTGAGTAGAATTTAAGAGAGCGTTTATAGACTTTTCGCTAATAGTTTTTTTATTCATCTTTGCAACTCTCTCTAGGATTGTTTTAGCCTCTTCGAACTTTTGTTTGCTCAGCAGCCACCTAATACTCTCAGGTAACAACCAGTAGTAGGTGATGATGAGTAGACAAGGTATGTGTAGAGCTAGGATCATATACTTCCAAGGCTGCACGGCCCACGCGACTGCTCCCAGAATGATCTGACCCACCGCGAACATGGAGGACATGGCCGCGCTCATCAATACACGATACTTTGGACCCATAAGCTCGGCCGCTGCAAAGAGCAGTAAATATTTACTTTAAGTAATTAAAGTAAAATATTTTATGTTAAACTAAAGTTTCGTATATCACAATTTGAAAGTCATGCTGCCTTAGTAGAACTTTCCAATTTGCAAAGTACCTTGATTTTGTATTTTTAGGCAGTTATAGAATTAGGGCTCTGCTGCACTAGCTAAAATCTAACTAGAAGTAACTTAACCTACGTACCCATCTCTATACAATCTGGTGCTCTGGTAATGGTTGATCGAAATTGTGCCAACAATACTGACATATTTTGCTTAATTCGCTTGTTTTTTTAGCATATTTGACCATATTATTATGTGTCATGAAGAAGCAATTTTTGTAACTTAAATAATGACGTAAAGACCCACCAAGCACGTAAGCGGTACTGAAGATACCGCCGCCGAAGGTAGTTTGCAGCAGTTGTAGCGCGAGGTACATCCCGTAAGAGTTGGAGAACGCTAGAATGATACCCAGTATTGACAGATTCAGCACGTTTACGATCAGTGTCACTCTCCGACCGAAGTTATCCGACATGCAACCAGTGAGTGGCAACACCAACAAGGTGCCCACACTACTCAAGGTGCCAGCTAGAGCTCGACGCCACTCATTACATTCTAGACCAAACTGTAATTAGACATACCACAAGTTAGTACGTAATAATATCTAACAGGCGGTTTAAGAATGTTTGCTATAGATAGATAGGCATCTAATATCAACTAAAGAACTTGTGCTTACATCATAAACAACAGAGTTGGTCCTCTCGTAGACGTATTCCTCACACGGAGCAGTCTGGCTAGAATTGAAGATGCCTATCGGACATGTTCCTCCAGGTACACAGACGTGACTCTCTCGTGCCACGTATCTCGAGCATGAGTCTACAGACTCCGACGAGCCAGGAGTCACCTCAGGAAGCCACGGTGGATTGAAACTGTTATCTACGTTCAAACATTCACATTCCGGAATCATGCATCTGAAATATTAGAACAATTATATAAACTATTTTCGATTTACCTACTTAAAATCTTAGATTATTGTGAGAGATTATGTCTTCAACTTATAAGGTCTATTTCCTTCGGCACCTCTTTATTATTGTTATATTATTACGATTTAGCCGGCTCTTTCATTTAATCATATTAAATATGAAGTGTTGGCATATTGATAACACCTAGTGCAGAACCGCCTTACATCATTCAAATGTGCGTCCGAAAAGAAATATGTTATACCAGCAACCCCGCCCCTTCGCACACATACTATACGCTTATAGCCACTTATCTTTTAGAGATATATATCGATCTTTCTGATTTGAAATACTTTCCTATCCTTCAGGGTACATATTCTTGCTGTTTGAGTTTAGAGTCACGACGTCAATGTAATAATATAGTAGTTTATGAAACGGGTTCATAATAGGGGTAATTAAAAGAACATTTATTGTGACTTAACCTAAAACAATAATAATATAACTTAATAATTAAAAAAATCTCAAAACTACAAATTAAAAATTTCTTCCAGAGAGTCCGAATCCGCTGCCATAGTGCCTAGAACACATAGCGCGTTACCCTTTTGAATTTCTAGCGCTATGCGTTGTATGAAAAAGGCTTTGGAGCGTGGATCGCCGGTCTCCGTTAGAAGTATTTTCCCGATTTTATTTGCAAAAGCTATAGCGTCCGGTGACCACGCACCCAGAGTCTCCACCGCAAACGCCAGAAATTCAAAATGGTCCGCTGAGAGGCATGAAGATTTGCTCTTTTTTGTGTTCTCGGCATGTAGGGCTGCGGCTCCGGCATTAATTAAAATACAAGTGACTTTTAATAGCACCCACGAGTGTTTTAATTCCAAATTATGTGCCCGTTCATACATTACTTTATCTAATCCCAGGTATTTTAAATAATTGACTAATTTCTTAATCGACAAATTGGCGGCAAACCGCGGTTACATACTGCGCATGCGCGTTAACTGTCAAGTGACTCGCACATGTCAATATTTGGCTGTATAAGACATATCCTGTACCCTTTCTGCATTTAAAAAAAAACAAAACATTATGATATCGTTTTTGTATGAAAAGTTCGATCAGTAATAACTCAGTAATGGTTAAAAAAAAAAGTGTACCGACTTCAAAAATTTGCACTGAAAAGTAAGAAATAATAAAAATTTCTTCGTAGAATTGGAAGACGGTTGGTGCCAAATTAGGATACAAAATTAAGTAAACATCTAGGGACATAAAGATCTGTTCAATATTATCTGTGTTTGTACTGATGATCGTAGGTTCCTAATGAATTATCTAGATTAGTGAATTTGGGTACTAAATTATTTATAATTTGGCACCAACCGTCTTCCAATTCTACGACGAAATTTTTATTATTTCTTACTTTTCAGTGCAAATTTTTGAAGTCGGTACACTTTTTTTTAAAATGTTTTTTTTTAAGTGATTTTGTTGCACTGAGAAATAAATAATAACGCAACTAAAAAAACATTATGGAAAATAAAAAAAAATACTGCGGTGGATGGGATTTGAACCTCGAGCAATGTGCACCCTGCGCTGCATCCCATACCTTTAGCCGCTAGACCACCGTCGATACGAAAATTGACAACTTCGTGTCAATAGCAACCGTTGCTAAGGCTTTTCTCTGATATAATTTTCAGCAGTAAACACAACAGAGACAAATTACTGAATTTCTGAAAATGTACTGAACCGATTTTCGTCATGACTGTGAGATAATGTCAAGAAATTATTATATCCTTAAAAAAATAAGTCGTCAAAATCGGTACATATTTCATCGAGATATTACGAAAAATTGACTTATAAGGTAAGTTTTTTCAAAATTTCTGAAAAACTAAAGAACCAATTTTTATGAGATAAAAATGGGACCAATCCGGAAGAATTATCTGTCGATTAAAAAAGAAACCATCAAAATCGGTTTACAACTGGCATACATACAAAAAAAAAAAAAAAAAAAAAATACGGTCCGAATTGAGAACCTTCTCCTTTTTTTTTTCGAAGTCGGTTAATAAAAAACTCCTGCAATAATAAAATGCATATTTTTGTCATGGAAATTATTTAGGGCGAAGCCGATGTAATAACATGAATACGACAAAGACCACTGTATATACAGCAATGAGGCCAACATTATTTGGATGAAACTACTGAACTTGCTGAAGTGTGAGGATTGTGGTATTCCAACTCCAAGGTACCTGTGAGGCAGCGCGGCCGCAGATAATATATACTCGCTCGGAAAAGCTGACATCGCGATAGGTATCATCACCAGTAACATGGTTATCATCTGGAACTTCCCGAACTGTCCCAGCTCGTTGATGAGTACATCGTCCAGGTCTAACACCTTGACTGGTGTTGCGGACTCCTTCATAATGTCAGCAGGTTGTTACACTCCGCACTCCCATACAAACCAAACTATAGGTAGGTACTGCCCTCACCTCTGTAAACACCCGCTTGTTACAATATATAGATAAGATACCCAATTAACATATATTGGGGATCAACTTCTCTGGAAATTGAGTTCAGTTGTTCATTTATATTTGTATATTTAACTCGAGTAGCTGGCTGTTATTCTCGCAAATTTTCGGTTTGTTTTTAGGAATTATAGAGCATTGGTAGTTGGGAGAATCGCTATTATATGGTTCCAATTCCAATATAATATATTTCGTTGGTTCTCACAACATTTCACTATTAACAACTGTCACTTTCCAAACATAAAAAACAATAGCACCACATTTTAAACATGCACATGACATTTAGATATTATCCGTTTTCAGTTACCGTGAAACCTAACTTTGCAGTCCCTGAAATGTGCGTTGTCTAGACATGATACTTTATCAATTATAATAACTAGGTAATTTAACTAAGTACTACTCGTTTAATTATACTCTAATCACGAAAGCAAACATCACTTGTTACAGTTGTTACTATGAAAGACGCACTTGGGCGGTTTATTTTATTTATAGATAAATTTTCAAGTTTTTTCAGCGAGTCTTGCTCATTTAACCATTGTACTTTTGAGGCTACGTACGTTTTGCAGAAAATGTACTATATAAGTTTTTCATAAAAACACCATTGATACGTAGCCGATGTGGGTTTCGAACCAGCGTCTATGTGCATTTTTAAATTCACTCGCTTTACTACTCGGCCACCGACTACATATCTCTGACTCTTCCAAAATAATTGGTAATGAATTAATATCATGAAAATAAAACAGTTCTCAAATACGACCCTAAAGCCCTGAAAACATCGTATCTAACAACCTGAAGTAAAGAAATCTAGATACTCAAAGAGGTGAGCAGACAAAGGTAAGTAAAGTAATACAAATAGATAATTGGACTTACCTATATAGGAAAGCAACATACAGCCACTATTATTTACTATTTACTATTACTATTATATTATTCCAATTAGTTGTTTTCCTTTCGTTCCAAAATTAAAAAAAAAAGTGACTGACGTTTGTTTCACGCTGGCGCAACTTAGAACAAAAAAATTGGGCTAGGAAAAATGAGTCAATATTAATGGCGTCGTATCGCCATCTCTTTCACGTCATATACAGATGACAGAGATAGCAAATATGTTTATACCAATCCACAATACGCATCGCATTTTAAATATTATGTAATAATTTACTTCGAAAAATTTCTCCCAAATTTAGAAAGAACCGCTTTATAGTTGTCTGTCGGACGAAGTGCTTTGTATTTTTTTGAAACAAATTCATAAAATTGTCGCGTACCTACAAAAGATCGGTTTCTTATTTTTTTTTTGTATTGAACAGCTTCATTAGAAACAAATGTTCATGACTTACAATATCATCAATAGACAAATTCACCAATTCAGAGCTTCTACAGGCGCCATTAACTATAAATATTAGAGCAACCTGTAAAAAAGATGTTGATTGCAATACCATTACATATTTACATAAGTGTTAACCACCATTATCTAAGTGGTTATATTCTTTACATTTCTTGCTAAATATGTATCATCAGGCGCTTCTTTCAAAATTCTGAGCTGTTAGAACTTTCGATTTCTTACTCATTACATCCATCCGATAATAATTTCAATAGCTAAGCCAGAAACACACAAAAGAGTTGACGCGCTTAGCTTGTCTCCATTAAAGTTGTAGTAAGTGTTCAAATATCTGTCCTTAGATTTAGGTACAGGTTATCAATTACACATTTGCCTCGTCTTTTATTCGATAAGGAGTTGAGGAAATATTATCTTCACTAGACGAACTCATTTTTAAACAAATAAACTTCTATACCTACTATAATTTTAACTTTGTGTATATAATTTTCCCCTAAGCCCGCCAAAGCGTCTTAAATCCTTGTAAATCGCTATCTACTGGGAGAGTACCATAGATTAGAGTATATATACCAGGGTAGTACCCAACAGACTGGCTGCATTGCCTCGTTGGATGGCAATGCTTATTCTTTGGCCGAAATAAGAGCCAGCCCATCTTTGGCTAACACCATGACTGTGAACTTTCAATTAGTCTTTTACTAATATCTTTAAATAGAGTGTGTGCTCCAGGCAGGTCCTCACGGTCCCATCGTTTCCAACACCAAATTTGGAAATATGGTTATATCTATATGTAGTAGTTGGTTGTGCCGTATAGTTAAAAATGTATAACTGTCGTAATTTTTGAAATGTGAAAGAAAAGCTGTAAATACGAATTTATACCGAAGGAATTCCGGGATAAGAAACCCTATGTAACTATCCGGTTCTCCAACTATGTCTGTGCAAAAAAGTCACATCTGTCCATTGCTCTGTTTTGGTGTGAATGAAGGACAAACATATAATTAATATTAGTTTTATTATTCTTTTATTTCTCGAAGTAAATTAAATAAACAATAACTAAAATATACAAAATTAGACTAAATAGATATAATGGTAAATTAAATCTAAAAAAAGGCCCCTGCGGCATTGTGCCGAAGATGCTAGCAGCGTTTCCTCGCTGTATCCCTAAACTAATGCGTTGAGAGAGAAAACTGCTCGCTCTCCGGTCGCCAGTCACGTCTATAAGCCTCTTTGAAATATCTTTGAAGAGGCTTACTGCACTAGGGCCCCACGGTCCTAGGGTCTCGACTCCAAAAGGACTAAAGTAATACTCAGCGCTGAGATCATTATATTTGTTAACTTTGGAGCACTCTGCTGCCTCTGCCGCTGCTCCGGCTCTAATCATAGATGTTCTAATTGAGGTATGGTGGAGATGTGACGGGGCTAATGTGTCTATACAAGTTGCATCCCACACCAGCATCTGTCCCTTACTCCACGGTATTAAGGACATTCCGTCCGGTCTCTTGCCATCGTTTCTTAAGACGCCGGTTGGCTCTAATAGGGCTGCTTTTTTTTAAATAATAAAAAAAATATATTTAATATTAGTTAGGGTACCTACCTAGTTGTGTGGTCTCACACACACACACACACACATACACACACACACACAAACATATTCATTTCCCCCTCTCATGATCCCTTCACACTACTTAACTTATTAAATATTTAATAATTTATTAAATAAAGAAATACTCGACGCAAAAAGTCCAAACGCTATGCTACAATGGAAAACGGGATAAGTTGCTGATCAGCTAATACCCGAAGGAAGAACAGCTAATACTCTGCTTTTTATAGAAGAACTACTTTCCCAAATCATCTAGTAGTAAGGGTGAAAACCATCACATCCCTTGTGATACTTACTGACTATCGTGTATTTGTTTTTTAATCTATGCTATCGTAGAAAGAAAAGTTACATTCCAATATACTTATAGCGATTAATATTACAATAAACAGTATGTAGTAACAGAATAAATAAATAGAAATGAAAATAATTATACAATCCAAAATGTAGAATATGTACCAAAATTAGTTTGGTTAACAATATCCAAACAAAGTATTATATTATTTACAAATATTTTAATACAATATTTACAAAATACATTAATATAAATAGTTTTACAGATAGTCAGCCTATGTATTCGTCCGCATGGACGAGGGTTGTCCGAGCGCCTCTGCCTCCGCCAGTGTGTCTGGCATCTTGGTGCCCAGGGTCTCCGGCTGTGTGAGTACCAACACGCCCGACAACAGGCCCATCACACCAAACATGAGGGACGGGATGCCCTCCCAGTACTGCGCCTGAACAACAACGCTACTCATTAGAATTAGAATTACCTATTTATGATAATTGATGTTATAAATCTAGGTAATCTAAATATAATTCGGCAAATAGTTATCTCTTTTTCTTTTGGTTGATTTTCTTCTGTAGCGTAAGTACAATGGTACGATTCGATTTATTGGGTTTAGCTATGTTTAAATTGTTTTAGCTATTTAACGTCTGGAATTTCCCCCTGTTAACTTAATCAAAAGTTTTAGCGCTTGAATATAAACCCATCAAAATTGAATAGACTGACTTACCAGCGCGGGAGTGAGCGGTGCCGTTATAGATCCTATTCTACCGATCATAGAGGAGAACGCGAGCAGACTGTGACGGTACTCGGTGGGGTAGAGCTCCGAAGTATAGAGATAAAGCGACGTGAATACTATAGATATAGCAAACTTGCCAATCAGGAACAATACTAGCCCCGCAATGTCGTTACCTGAGGAACAAGCAATATTTAATAACTAAATACTTAGTATCTTTAAATTTTACAATAAAATATCAATGTTACTAACCGTCTGGTAAAAAAGCAAATGCAATATTACAGGCAGCGGCGACGAAGAAACCGCAAGAAATAGTGGGCTTGCGACCCACGCGGTCCAGCACTAATGTAGCTGTGTAGAAGCCGGGGATCTCGATGGCCGTGATGATCATGTAGTTGATATAGATGTTGAAGGGCAGCACCACAGAGTTGATGGACAGGCCGTAGTACACGAACGTTGTTGTGATCCACCACCAGGGTGTGGTCAGCACTCGACGACGGAGCACGCGCGACTTGAAGATGGTCTTCAGTACGCTCGGTTTGTTGGTTGTATCCTGCACATGTCACGACAAATTTTCGTATGACCAGACTTATTAATAGATTAAAATAAATTCGTGAACAAATACCGACCTTGGTCTCATCGGGTTGTGATGAGCTTATCAGGGCGTTCATGGACTTCTCACTGATAGTTTTTTTGTTAACTTTTGCAACTCTCTCAAGGATTCTTTTGGCCTCATCGAACCTCTGTTTGCTCAGCAGCCACCTAATACTCTCAGGTAACAACCAGTAGTAGGCGATGATGAGTAGACAAGGTATGTGTATGGCTAGGATCATATACCTCCAGGGCTGCACGGCCCACGCGACTGCTCCCAGAATGACCTGTCCTACTGCGAACATGGAGGACATAGTCGCGCTCGTCAGCACCCGGTACTTTGGACCCACCAGCTCCGTCGCTGGAAAGTAGACAGAAATACATATAAACGTGGTTCATGACAGAAAAATATAAAAAAAAGTTAACTAAATAACAAAAGTTCTTTAAATTGGATCTCCCATTATATCCTTCTCAGTCGGTCCCTAATTACTACGAACTACTATACATCACGTTATCCTCAAAAAAAAATTCTCCATCGGCCACCTGATGTGTAGTTCAGGTTATGGAGATGAAACAACTCAATTAATTATGTTAAATAATTTATAAATAGGTTTACTTTATTACGATAGTTATATGACGTACCAAATACGTAAGCCGAACTGAAGGTACCCGCGCCGAAGGTAGTTTGTAACAGTTGTAGCGCGATGTACATCCCGTAAGAGTTGGAGAATGCTCTAATGATTCCGAAGATTGCCAAGTTGAATACACTGACGATAAGTGCCACACGACGTCCGAAGCGATCTGATACGAAGCCAGTGAGCGGCAACACCAACAAGGTGCCCACACTACTCAAGGTGCCAGCTAGAGCTCGTCGCCACTCTTCACATTCTAGACCAAACTGTAATAGTCATACTAGATGTTAGTATCTACTAAATTGATGTACAGCAGTAAAATGAGAGTAGTAATATTATACTACATCTTGCTTAAGTAAAATATATGCAAGAATAGGCAAACTATATCGGCACTGCTTCTTCAATAACATTGTAGAAATGTCACTAGCGCGTCTATTCTAAATGCCTGGTTTAAACTCAGCCCATGTCCCTCGTGCTCGTGCTGCCGTATTTATTACCCAAAATAATTCCACGGCAACGTCGACGGCAGTAAGCATTTACATTCAGCCTCTCGCCTCACTTCACCTTCAACTCCCGGCAATGAAAGTTGACAAATTTGCTGCGTCGGCAGTCTGTCTATTAAGTATAAATAATGATTTAAATGTTTTAAAAACATTCAGAAGAGACGTCGTCGTCGCCAAAGGAGATTTTGGATGATATCAGTTCATCGTAATAGAACGTTATAAGTAAAATACATATTATAAAGCTAATTTTCCATCCGTATTCATTATCACACTGTTGAGGAAGCGAGCAGTGTGTGTGTAAACACACACACGCTCGCGTTGTCGCCCTTTGACTTCCCGCACAAAAACCGCCAACGAGACGGAAGTACGGTAGCGACAATAGCGGGAGCAGCGGCAGCGGGAGTAACGTGTTTACATTCTCGCGCTGCCCACTTTATTGCCCACTTCCCTGCTCACTGCCACTCAGCTCAATTCCGTAAAAAAGTCTCTGCTCCCTTGAACCAAAGGCCCGGGCAAAAAATCACGTGGATCTAGATTATTAAGTTAATCATTGTAAAAACAAAATCGTAAATAATAATCTATGGATTACTTATGTAATAAAGGTAAAGAACTTACATCATAAACAACAGAGTTGGTTCTCTCGTAGACGTATTCCTCACATGGAGCAGTCTGGCTAGAATCGAAGATGCCTATCGGACATGTTCCTCCAGGTACACAGACGTGACTCTCTCGTGCCACGTATCTCGAGCATGAGTCTACAGACTCCAACGAGCCAGGAGTCACCTCAGGAAGCCACGGTGGATTGAAACTGTTATCTACGTTCAGACATTCACATTCCGGAATCACGCATCTGAAATATTAGAAAATAAAAATAACGGATAAAGCTCTTGTTAGCAAACGTATTACATCACACTCATTGATAGCTGATGACCAAGGAGTGATGACTATGATGACCTGATTGTACTATATATCGCACCAAATAAAATATTTTCTAAAATTAAAATATGCATTTTCACAGTATTTTCAGTTACTTTTGTAATTTAAATACAATTGTAACAAAACCGGCCATTCGAATTATTATGCATTATGCAGCACGGCCCACGCCAAGTTCATCAATTGAATGGACCATATACAATATACATGCCTTCAACAGCTGGAGGCATTCTTTAAATACCCAGACGAACAGACAAATTACAGCGGAAATGAGCCCCTTCTGCCCCGATCCTATTCTTCAGAACACATTCTTGATGTTGCGATACAGCGTCTCATTACTCTGGGTGGAAATCAGCTCCGACCAGAGACTACACTGAAGGCAGCTTCCAAGAACCTCAGAATATCGAACAACGCCAAAGTGTATACTGCAGCTTTACAAGTTCGGTGTTGCGTTATAAATAGTTCTTGTGTCGCACATTATAAATTAATACGAAATTCCGGCGTCGGTCTTTCTGTTTCCTACAATCGAAGCGTGTAAAATGTGTATTATAATGGTATTTATTAAAACTATAAAAGTAAACAATCGACAGAAGTAATTCTTACAAAACACAAAGACAGATACAATACAATAGAACATATCAATTAAAAAAGATACGTTAATAATTAAAATACAGAAACATAACATGACTGTATAAAAAAACGAAATTGACAACTATTGAATATATTGCCGTGTGTAATGTACTGTAGTCTGATTGTTATTGGCTGTAAATGGACTGTATACAAGAAAAGGCACCGGTGTGGAAAAATTAGTGTACTATCAAAAAGGAAGAAAAACATGGAGCAAGAACTAGACAAATTAAAAGACAGCAATAAATCAAAAAACTAAAATAATGACAATTTTCTTCTTAAAAAACAAACTAAAACTATAATGTACGAAAGAGTTCGTAACAATGTCCACATATTTACAAAAGAGGAATAAGTTTTCTTAAAGGTCTCTTTAAAAGTCCATTGGGAGTTTTTACCTAAAATAATGACAATTTTCTTCTTAAAAAACAAACTAAAACTATAATGTACGAAAGAGTTCGTAACACTGATGATGCATTATCACCGAATCTGTTGTCTCCATGTTGTCTCCATTGCATAGTACAGAAACTGCCAGACTACCTACCAAAACAAAATATACAGTTTCATTTCTAGTTTTCGTTTCAGTACCTAAAAGTTATTAGCAAAAGTTTCCTCTTTATAATCAAATACTGTATTGTTTTTGTGTATTAGCATATTTGTTTGCCACAAGTAATCGCCTTTTAAATCAGAAGATAACGTCAGGATTACTTTGACGTGTTTGTTTTCCTATAGCATACCTTCAGGTATGTAGGTGGTGCACTAGGTACTCGCGTTATCTCAGTTCCAACCACAGTATAGAATATTCTGTAATAATTTGTTCTGTGATAACTTAAATCCAGAAAACGGAGATAACCATTTTCAGTCGTATTCAGATTTCTTAGATAAACATTAACAATTCAGCTCCACACTAGTAGCAATGATTGTCAAAATTATTATATTTTACATAGAAATATTTTTTATTTAGGCAGGCACTCACCTCGGCTCGGTAGTGTATCCCTCTTTTCCTTCTTAACTAAGCAAGGATAATCTGCGTCATAGTGTACAAACTAGGTATGTGACTTTTTACTAGAGTTTTAACCTCTGCAACGTTTATTGATGATATTTGCTTGTTCTGTTTAACTGTTTTTTGTATCACCTCACTTTTATATCTCCGAACATTTGAGTTGTTGTAGTACTCGTAGTAATCCCTATACAGTCCGGTGGAGTCGTCCATCTCCATTTCAGTTAATTTAATGATATTTTTCTTTTATTTTCGTCCTTTCGTATTCCAACTCGATGGCAAGTTTTTTGGTTTATCAATATTTCTTTTTGTGGTCATTTTCCAGTAACTAGGTCTATCGATCTTTAGGTCTCATTAGGTAGCATCAGTACAAAATATAACAATCTAAATGAAGATGACTTAATTATGACTTGTACCGCGAGTCTGTTGTGGTATATTTTCTTTTAGTGACCAGTAGGATCGTCTTCGTCAAAATTGTCTAAAAATTATATGATTATAAAGGGACAAAAATAAAATAATGATACGAGATCTAGATTATAACATTTAGATACACGATAGAAAACAAATACCACGAGAAACAGTACCTACATTATATTGTCTACGAACACACGAAACTACACGAAAGCTCACTTCATTCACTTGGTGAAATTTATTTGCTCAAAAGATGAACAGTTACGGTTGAACCAAACAAATAAGGTTACCGTAAATATGTTTAATCGTTACCTGTGAGGCAGTGCGGCCGCAGAGAATATATACTCGCTCATGAACGCCGACATGATGATGGGAACCATCACCAATAACATGTTTAGCATCTGGAACTTCCCGAACTGTCCCAGCTCGTTGATGAGGACATCATCCAGATCGAAGGCCTTAGCTGGTGCGGACTCCCCCATGACTGCAGTGTAGGTAACACTACGAACTATGCTACGAGTTACGAGTTACAAGTTTTGTGACCTGTCCGCTACCACTCAGCATCAGAGACTGACCGTGTGAGTTGATACGATTATTAAAATAAGCAAATTGATCAATTAATAATGATGGATTCAAGATTAGATAAAGTTGTTAATACCTATTGATTTATGTTAATCGTCGATGCGACATAACAATTTCTTATCACACAAATATTTTTTATCGGATGTACTAATTTTAATTTTATATTGATGTTTTTTTGTAAATCAATAAATACAAAAAAATAAATAAAAATATTTAACGTACTTTATTAAGCTAAAAGCTGTGTCTGTTTTCTTGTATATATATGAGATTGTTTATATCGACAATATAAATTACCGTCGGACCCGCAGTTTTTAAGGGGAATTGGGTTTCACTCAATCTCGCTCAAACCTGTTGAAAAATATCGGTAATGTCGTTCTGATAAAATGTCTCCATGGGCGTGATGAAAAATAATGGAAGGATTTCGGGATACCGGCTGCCGAAGGTGGATGTTTTTTAAATGTAGAAAATCTTATTTGTCATATATGTATGAATATATAAGGTATTTCCATCATATATATGGACAATGATCTCATCCAAGTAACACATGAAGCACTTTAACAAACGAATAATTAACTTATGTAGAACTTAAGATCCGTACAAACTCTTATATAAGTTCATCGAGCATCTTGACGCTTTATATTGGCATTACAAAACCATTATGATGCTTTACACTGTATAATGGATGGATAATGGCATATGAAAATGCTTTTGTAAAGCCTGTAGTTTTAGTGCAGCAAAACATAGTGCAGCTGTTTTTAGTGCATTCCAAATAGCATTTTTATGTAGTAAATAAATGCTCAATACTGTTTAGTAGCATAAAAATGAACCAATATAATGCCACGTAAAAACGCTATACAGCTTTCAGCTGTTTTTAGTGCCCTTCGTTGTTTAATAGCACTTTTAATTGGTAAAAAAAAGCCTAGTACTGCTGAGTAGCATAAACGTGAATCAATGTAATGCTTGCATTATTAAATATCAACTGAGTTCTGTTGTAAAGCTAACAGGTAAAGCCTGTTGCCTTGTTGCTTCTAAAACCGTGTTACAGTCCCAGGGTACCCAGTGTAAGACCAAGGTCTCCCTTTTTTAGCCTCTCAAGTGTGGTTTGTTGGATACATAAGTTTTCATTATAAAAACTCATTGGTATATGGTCGGAATCCGGGTATTGAATCGTCCGTCCCCTTAGTTAATGCCATTCGTCCACTTGGCCACCGACGAACACAAATAAATAGGTATCATAATTCATATTTCTATATGCTTTAAAAAATTAAGAATATTTAGCTGATTTCTTTGCATGTACTGTGCATTCATCTCAAGCGCGCGAATCGCCCTCATTGGTCGTTGCATCCGCCCACCGTTGAGGTTAGGAGTGCAAATCGCATTTTTTTTTGAGATTGTTCCTTGCCTTAATCAAATACATGTGAGTTATTGTAATGCGTAAAGCTGTATATACATTGTATTCGTATAACCATTTGTACAAAGTAACCATACATTAGGGAAAAGTACACATAATTAAAAACGACACCATGCAGCAATGTTTATTGTTTTATTTATTTTTATTATTGGTTTTATTGTTTTGCTCAAGAATCCCTAAAATTGTTTTCAAGTAATGGCACTATTTCAGTCTACATCAAATCTATTGGTATACCGGTGAACCCATGTATAACTAGTTTATAGACAGTGACAGTACAGTGGTTCACCAAAAGTCTTCTCTCTGGCCACTGACTTAATAATTGTTCACATGTGAGCGTTTATACTGCTGGCGGCATTAATTAGCCTTTTTAAAGGCTGCTATGGACCGACGCCATATTTTGTAATTAAATATTTTATAACCAAAAAATATTATTATTCGGACCTATAAGCAATGGACCTATATAATAATGATATAAATTTAATTTAATACAGCCCAACCAATACTATATGTTAATTGTGCAAAATTCGTTCTATACTAGGTTTAAATACACAATTGTTTTGGTTATTTCACACATACATTAAATAACATTTTATAACAAAACCACAAAATATCAAAGGCGAGTGAAAATTGTCAATGAAACTTATATAAACATTTTCAGTAAACTACATTGCGCAGTGATATTTGAAGTCAAGAATCAAAAACTTATACCCAGTATTATAAATTTTGTTTTGATGCAAACAAAACAAATATGGTGTCACTCACTCAGTTTTGACCGTCTTCGTCTCAATGGTCTTCGTCCATATTATTTATATTGCGAGACAGTGTTCATTTACGTAAGGTTATAACATTTATACCGATGATATTAATTAAAGAGGTTTTTGCAATGATTAGAGTTTATTTAAGTTGAAACTGTGATCACTTAAATAGTTCCAATAATGCTTTTACTACCTTCTAATGCTAGTCTAAAGCTTTTGTAATAATTATTATTGTACAAAATAAAATTTTCTACGTTTAAAAAACCGCCACCTTCGGCGGCCCGTATCACGAAATTCTTCCTTTATTTTTCATCACGCCCATGGAGACATTTTATCAGAACGACATTACCGATATTTTCAACAGGTTTGAGCGAGATTGAGTGAAACCCAATTCCTCTTTAAAAACTGCGGGGTCCAGAGCACGGAAGATTTTTATGAACATCATTAAAATAAGTAGAATGAGGAGCTTTATTACAATCTACAAGCCCGAGCTTAGAAGTTGTAAATAAGGAGTATGAATAGTGAACAAATGAACAAACATGGTAGGTATAGCGGCGGCGGAGAAATTAAACTCGCTGATGACGGCGTGGGTAGCTATGGCCAGCGAGAGGAGTAGCAGGTTCCTGAGCTGGTAGAGACCCAGCTGGCCTACTTCTACCAGCACCAGGTCCAGCGGAGACAGGTTGTACCTACTGCTCGCAGCCATAGCGACTTCAACAATAACTCTAACATTTCATTTACATCGTAAACTTTATGAGCCCAATTTAGATGAAACGTTGCAACCGCCACACCTCAGGCAGGTAGTGTAGGTATACCAATTTGTAGTAAACAACCAGTTGGTGACATTGAATTGTTGCTGATAACATGTTATTGGAAATTATAATATCTCACTATACTTATACCTAATATATTATCTGATATCAATATCGTCATAGTACGTCTCTATAAGAGAATAAGAGAAATCTTATACTCTAATTTATTTTGTGCATGACTGTCGTGATCATGACCACATTGGAGCTTCTGCATTATGTAACAATCAGAGATCTTGTGATTATTTATACGGTTCTGAATATAAATATGATCCTAGTTATTTATATTTATATTGGTACTTACAAATAAATATAATAACATTCTAGAGCCTCCAGGAGTAAGCAGATCGGACATAGTCTCACGCTGTTTCCGTGGTCATTGTGGAAAATCAAATCACTCATTATGAATCGCTACGTAAGACACCTTTAGACCCGGGCTCGACCGCTCGCACGGTAGAGTCACTCAAGCGGCTGTAATACCACGGCGTTGAAACTTCTGGAATACTGGGACCAGAAGCACGAACTTGGGAGACGAATGTTCCTAAATGAAATTCCTAGAATGTGACGACTACAGATGTCACAGGCTAGTGAGCGTGGCAATGTTGCAAGTGTATTGATTAGGTAAGCTCAAGTGGTATCCCACTTTTTATTTAATTTAGAACATTAATTTCGTTTCTAACAGATTATTTATATTTAATTATTAATCTTCTTCTAAGTCGTGGTCAATCGTGCCCAAGGAATATACTAACTCTTCCACAGCGCGACGCTCAACCTAGCGCAATGTCTCTCTCATCAAGGCCTTCCTTGAACAGTCATTCAAGAAGGTGCTTTGTTTGGTTGTTCCAGCGCAAAGAGAAACGTCCTCACGATCTATCGCCATCAACTCTGCCCTGCACAACCAGTTTCTCTACGGAGTATGGACTGTTCATCTCGTCGTATAACATGTCCAAAGAATAAATTGAAGGATCCTATATTGAACGACAGCCGACAGTCTCTCTTGACCAGCATTTTTTCCAGCACCATATTTACAGTGCGTCAAATTTCTGTACTTTCCTTTCTTTTATTTTCCACGTTTCGGTATAAAAATATGAGGAATTATTAATAAATTGAAATAAATAACATTGACTGTTGTGATGACTGGCAGCAGGGTGCCTCGAGAACAGAGTTCTAGACGTTATGTCAAACACCCTGAACAGTGGAAATCTGGAAATGGTCAGATATTCAGATGGAACCTCTATAGCTTCTGTTGCAGCTCTTCATCAGGCCGAGGAGTACACGATGGAGGAAGATAGTTAATATAATATATAATAAAAGTATTTATTCAGACAACAACGATCCAGTCAGGTTATAGTATTAAAGTTAAAGCTATGTAAGTACCTATACATGTATTTATATGTGTTGCTCTACAATTTGTCACGGAACCCTATATCGAGCCACCGGAACAAGTACTCTAGGAACCCCGAGTCTAACTGATGCTGCATGGAGTCACGACTGAGAAGGAGATACAGCAAGAATGACGGACATCTACAGAAAACCTAGCTTGTAAGTAAGTAATTACATACATGTTTAGTCGGTAGGAGACTGACATAACCAGTCTTCTCAACCCCGAGTGGGTGGGTAGCCATGCAGGATTTTACCCAAGTAATAAAAAGGTAATTAAGTACTATAAAACCACTGTCTCCTCCGTCTTCACCATGTTTATTTGTCTACATAATATGAGATATTATATTCCTTCTCTCCTTTATCCACATTGCAGTCGGTCCCTCATTGCTGAGGATCGTGACACCGCCTCATCAGCTTCTCCTCAATTATTTTCTTCCATCGGCTGCGGTCCTCTGCCTGATGAAATGAAAGGCTGTGGTAATACTGGTGTCCAGGTTTTCGGACACTTGATCGGACATCGTTTAGGGCTTCGTCCTCGAGGTCTTCTTCCCTCCATCCTGCCCATCACCACAACCTTGTCCAGGTTGTTGCCCTTTCTTCGTGCAATGTGTCCGAAATATTGCAGAATTCGTCTCATGCAGACAGTGGAGAGTCGTGGTTTAGACTTGATGTTCAGCTCTGATAGTATGGATACATTTGTGCGACGTGCAATCCAATGTATCCGCAGCATACGACGCCAGCTAACTAATTTCAGCTACGTTTACAAAATAGCAGACAAACTGACAACTAGTGAACTTTAATATAATTGAATGATATATTTACCTATAAGATCTCGTACAATTAAATGTGGATGTACGGAGCGAACCATGCAGCTACAAGTAAATAGAGGACAGATATCGAGATGCAAACAAGTCATAAAGTAGTATACTGTACGGTAATGTAGGTCGATACTGTGTCAGTGGTGATACATGATGGGTGACCGGAAGGTTGTGGAAGTAGAGACGGTGTTGGAGCAAGTGAACAAGTTGGGCGTGTATCAGGCGACACAGTACGTGCTAGCTCTACTGCCCGTCGTGATGATTGCTATGAGTAACGCTAACTATGTGTTTGCTGCTGCCAGTGACCAGTACAGGTGGTTATATTAAGCTATACTTTTATACTTTATACTGAAGAACGCAAGATAGCTTCTTGAAATAAAAAGTTATATTTACGTGTATTTTTTTTTTTTTTTTTTTTTTTTTTTTTTTTTTTTTTTTTTACGTATAATAAAACCATCAAATTAAAACAATAAAGAAATATTAAAACACCAATTGTACTTATAATTAGGAAACTCGGCGTGTCCTCTATACAGCTTCAATAGTTCTGAAATGTCGCAAAGGTAAATCGCAACATATTTATCCTGGCTTCAGTTAACTCTTTACTTTGTAACTAACTTTTGTAATATTTAGTATATATTTAGATGCTAGTACTAGTACGAGAGTAACAGATATATGGTTTTCACAGTCTATTAGCTTGACTCTAGTTAACTCACGGTGTACCTTATAAGTATAATCATCTGAAAACAGAGCAACAGATTGACGCGTTTCGTTTTTGCACAGAAATAGTTGGAAGGCAGGAAAGTGATATCTAGGCTACTGTTTATACCTGAAATCCAGCGGGATAAGTTCTAATGTAACATTTTAAAAAAAGGAAGCTAGTTGTTCAATAAATCAGTGCAATAAATATATTGATATATATTAATTCTAGATGTACAGTGCCACAATGTGAAGATCTGACAACGTCGGTCCGTCCGCCCACCTGGTGGCCTCCTGGAGTAGACCATCGATGCTCTCTACCCAAGATCATACCCAACATTACTGTCACCAACTGTACTCATGATGTGTTCACGTCTGATGTCGAGCAATGTCACCAATGGACATACGACGCCCGTGACACCATCGTTTCTGATGTGAGTAAACTGATAGGTATAATTTTTAGTTACACGCTTTTTTCCCAACAATTTTCCTGACAATTTACTGATGTCCCTACAAATATTTATTTTTCTCGTTCACGGGTTGCCTTATGGTTCCTGGAGCCGTGTTATGTCTGAGGTCTGAGGGTACAAATATAATATTGCATGTATATCCGACAAAGTATACCAAAAGGTTTTCTATCTGTAACACTTGTTTCCGCCGGGTACCTTGTGTTCAGAATCACGATTTCCGGGAGCCGTATATAGTAAATAAAATTAATTGCGAATTTAGCAGGTAACATCTTCAGTACCGACGGACTCCAAACGTACGGATCGAGACGTACCGAATCTTCAATCAAATGATTCATCTTCCTGAGACTGCTACAAAGTTTGCGGAAAATAGAATGAAATTTTCGTCATTTATTGTTTGCAGAGAATAGTTAATAAATCGCTATCTTTGCCAGAAATGCTACCATATAATTAAGTTAAAGAGCCCGATAAGATATCGACACAGCGATATGATCTCTGAAAAAAAAATCGGCAATTTTGGAAACAGACAGACTCATTATTTATGATCCATTATTTATGCTATGACTTCGACCGATTTTCCTGCAGTTTAACTAATTTAGTCAGAAGATATAAATATATAATGTTGAACATAGTTACGACTAGACAAGTGACGCAACCAACTAGATAATAGTACATTATGATACAAGTGTGCTATGTTGGTCATTACGTACGAGGCGGTATTATCAGCGCGAACCACTAGGCGAGCGCGATAAGAAAGCTGAGTATGTAATGTGACCAATGCACACGCGTTTCATACGATGTTTTTCAACACACTTTCGAGAAAAAAAACAAACTTCATGAAGTCAAATTTACGTATTCTTCTCCACTTGAAGTCGACATTTTTGATAATTAACCCACAACACGACGATTTATATTTTGTTTTTTTCCGCGTGACGGATAAAGCACGGGTATTTCGCCAAACATCCAACAAAGTCGTGGTTAAAAAATAAAAACTGTATTATGCGGTTAAATTAAGAATACTTTGTGGACATACATATAATTTGCAATCTTGTACTTATATTAAAACTGTTGTGCTGTAATATAAAGAAAAAAGCACGCGTGTTTAATTTATATGGGATTATGGGTCTAAAAGTGAGGTACATATACATGAGACTCACGTTACGAGCAAGTGTGTTGAAAACAATATTATAAATGCCACAGGGAGGGGTTCTGGAAGAGGTATTCTTTTTATAATTTGTATATATATCTATAGTTTTTAAATATATTAGGTATTTATTTATTACTATACATATTATAAAACGATATACCGTATTTATTATGTTCAACTTTACAACAATACAGATACTTAACAATCACTTTTTGTTTTATCTATTTATTTGTAAGTACTTATATTAAATGATAGATAACTTTTATCTACATTTTTAATTCAGCCATGAAACTACCTTCAATATATGAATGATAGATATACATCTACGGTATGATCCTTGACAACATGTCAAAATATGTATTTTGATATAGATAATATACTTACTTGGATTCCACATCCGGTCATGGCGACGAACGCACGCGTTTTCGTCGTGGCGTGATGTGGAATCCAGTTTAATCCTGTTCGTGCTGTGATGATTGTGATTAATCAGCGATTAATAAGACACATCACGGTCGGCGGGATTGTCTTAAATACCGATTAATCGGCTATGAACACTGTTGGCGACAGTCCGACCTCCTTTTTATATAAATTTATATTTTTTAATTTACTTATTTCCCTTTGACACTAATTTTTATATACAAAAAAAAAAGGATAAAATGGCTATGAAGAAATGTAATATATAGTTGCAATTTACGGTGTTTTTATTTTATATCTTCAGTTCTGTACAAACACTATAAACGCTATAATACTTGACATTGGCAAATCACCGATTAACATTGGTGGAGCCATAATAAAAAAAAGAAAGAAGAAAGATATACTTACTTATAGGTAATCTACCTACTATTGTACCGTGTACTTACACGGCCGTTACTGCAGCATACAGTTACACTCATCTAAACTTGTATATATTATATATGACCGCAAAAAAATTATATTCTGATTTTAGCACACCCTAGAAGCTAGAAGTATCCCCTCAAAAGTCCCCACCTCTGGTGGTGTCGGCTATCGGCGAGGGATTTTTCACAAAAACTGTCAGAGCTAAGAGAAAATTTTCAAAAAACTAATTTCGATAGGTTTTATAGTTTCCAAAATATGACGACCTACATTTTTGAATTTTTTTATATACTCGTACATACTGTTTAGATAGATCATTTTGTTAGAACTGTGATCATTTTCCTATTTTAGAGTAAAATATATATATATATATATATATATATATATATATATATATATATATATATATATATCTGCAATGTGGGTAGTCATATTTCTAAAACTATAAATCCTATCGAGATGAGCTTAGTCCCATTTTATAGACAATTTATTGGTGATTATTTTATCATTGACAATTTTCTCTGCTTTATACTGTGGCTCTGACCGACACTCCAGGGGTGAGGGACTATGGACGGGCTACTTTTCGTGTGCCAAAAATCAGAACTACATATTTTTTTAGGTTGAGCCTAAAATATGCAGACACAGATACAGATCTTGATAAATTCAGATTACAGACATAATCATGATTAAATTCATATTAATTACACATTCTTTGATATAAGTAAATTAGGTAAATATTGCATCATAAAATATAGATATCATTGTATTGTAACAAACTTATCATGTTATCTTGAAGTGTGGAGATTACTCAATAATGTATTGTAGCGCCTGTACAAATTATACTAAACTAGAAACCGCCCGCGGCTCCACCCGCGTACGATCTAATGTGTACAGGTTTGGAATAACTACGTATTGTGTAAATCGGCCTTAAATCGCGAAACCAACCAAAGAATGTCACGACTTTTTCAAACGTCAGCACTGGCACAGACAATGGATTCGCTTTCTTTTGGCTCGAAATTCGAACTTGCGATTTTATTTTCCTTACTATTCAAAAATTACACAATCATATTTTCTTAAGTTCTTCGTGATTCCCGAGATCAAGGAATCGAAATAGAAACTTGAAATTCCTGAGAAGGAGTAAGACGTTTGGGGGAAATGTGTCATAGCGCAATCCCGCTCTGTCTCGTTTTTTATCACGTTCTGGTTTTTCAATTTTACACAAATCTTTGTTCCGGCTTGGCCCGTGGAAATATTTGTAATGCAAAAAAATAGCAATGCCTCCGGTTTGAATAAATGCCTATATCTTACGGAAGTCTTATTTTATATTACTGGAATGATGTAGCCTCATACGGATATACTCACTCAAATATAGAGAGTTCTATATTAGTTACCATTAGATATATATGTTTCAGTTTGAGCTGGCTTGTGAAGAATGGAAGCGGACCTTAGTGGGGACGGTCCATAACATCGGAGTTATGATATCTATGCCAGTGTTGGGTTACGTCTCAGATAAGTATGACTATTGACTAATTGTTGTACACTGTACACGTACAGGCGTCAGTGTCACGTTGCAGTTTTTGTGATATTTGGATCATTAATATAAAGTAAATTCAGTTATTGATGACTATAAGAATTATATTAGAAAATAAGCAATTTTGATGTTTAAAAGTTATTACCATTGCCTAAAAGGAAAGTTAGAAAAAAGGGACTTAGGAGATTTATAATTTATACACAGTATAGTATACGGTAATATCTCCATTGGCAACACTGGACATATTGAAATACTGGCTGTTTGTATACCTAGGCTGTTTGATAAGTACCCGTTTTCTAAATATATTAATATCACTGGCCGAAAATAAGTATACCACCTTTTTAAGCCATTTTTCAGAGGCGGGAAAATTAAAAAAAAATGGCATTCTTTTGTTTTTTTCTCATTTGACAGCGATTTAGTGAAAGCGTGAACTTAAAATTGTTAAAATGGAGAACAGTTTCGGTCTGTAAGTAGATTCTTGTTTTTGGAAGGAAAAACATGTGATGAAATAAAAGTAAGAATTCAAGCGGTTTACCATGAATGTGCTCCTTCTATGACAACCGGCAGATATTGGTATAACGAGTTTAAACGAGGGAGAACAACCGTCTTTGATGAGGATCGCCCAGGCCGGCCAATTGAGGTGACTACAGACGATATGGTTAAGAAAATTTAAAATTGCTGTAAGGCGACCCGTGAAGAAAGAAAAAAAAATGAAAATATCGTTTTAGCCGACCGCCGAATTAAACTTCGAGAAATCGTTGATGCTGTAAACGTTTCAATCGAGAGGGTACAACACATATTAAAAGAAAAATTGGGTATGAGGAAAGTATCGGCGAGGTGGGTGCCGCGTTTACTCACGGAGGAGCAAAAACGGAACCGACTGACTACTTCGGAGCAGTGTTTAGCCGTGTTCAAACGTAACCCGAAGGAGTTTCTGCGTCGTTTCGTGACCGTGGACGAAACTTGGGTTCACCACTACACCCCGGAAATGAAAGAGCAGTCGAAGCAGTGGATTTTACCGGGTGAACCTGCTCCAAAGAAAGCAAAAACCGTCCCATCGGCTGGAAAGGTCATGACGACTGTTTTTTAGGATTTGCAGGGTATCAGTTACGATTCTACCGCGGTACGAAACGCATGCCTCTGCGTTGTAACGGATAACGGACATAACTACTCAAACTACCCTACAATGAGTGATAAGAAGATTAAATGCCTGGGATCTGCCAAGTATCTATCATCCGTGACTGCAATGGTGTGCCAGGAATGTCAGGGATGCTTTCACAAAGAATGTGTGACTGCACCGGGCTTGCCGGTCTCTCGCATATCCAAAAAAAATTGGACCTGCCCGGATTGTCAAACAAAGAAGCCTAAACTGGACAACACTCACACGCCTATTAGATCATACAACCCTGACACCGAGGATGATGTAGCCCCAGCGGACTCCGGGCTGCTTCAGCTGGGCGAAGCCTCAACAAACCAAGAAGCGAAGAATTTTAACCAAGGGGTGCAAAACGTCCCCATTGATACTTTAAAGGTAATTCTAGAAAAACTGTCAAATATTGAAAGAAGATTGGATAACATTGACATTTTAAAAAAAGATGTGGATGAGCTGAAGGAATCCATAAAATTTCAGTCGGCTCAACATGACACTTTAAACAAAAGGATGGACAGTGTCGAAAAAAATCTCACTCAGTGTAAATGTGTCGCTGGGGAAGTCGCCGAACTGCAACTTTCTATAAAAAGGATACAGAAGAACTTCGCAGACAACGAGCAGTGGTCCCGTCGGTCAAACATTGAGATAGTGGGAGTTCCGGAGACTGATAATGAAAACCTCCTGGATATTTTGCGTGGTTTGGCTAAGTCTGCGGAATTTCCATTAAATGTATCAACTGATCTTGATTTTGTCACTCGGGTTAAACCCATGGGCAAAGTTAATTCTGGGATTCCAAAACCAATAATTGCTCGATTTCAAACACGTTATAGAAAGGATGACTTCCTCACAGCATTAAGAAGAATGAAGCATTTCAAGACCAGTGACGCCGGGTTCAAGGGCATAGCTTCACGAATTTATTTTAACGATCATCTTACAAGCACAAACAAACAATTACTTAGACGTGTCAAGGAGCTGGCTAGGGAGAGGGGATACATGTATGTATGGGTCCGAAACTGCTGCATCAAGGTACGTCAGTCTGATAACAGTCCCGTCCTACATATCACCTGTGAGGAGGATTTACTGAGGCTCAAATAGGAACTACTTGTATTGTATTGCATAACGACATTTACTACCTATTATATTTTTTTTTATTATTATTTACTACCAGCTATATTTTTATTGTACCTTATAATATTTTTCATGTTACTTTTTGTATTCATGGTGACATTTTTCTTGGGAGGAGTGCAGGTTGTACAAAACTTGGTTCAATAAATGTGGTTACTCAACTTAGTCCTGATTTGGTTGAGGTACTCTTTTCAATACTGAATTACTATATTTATAATTTCCTATATGGATGGGGACATCTTAAATCAATAATAATCAACTATTCAAGAAGTGACATGTTATATCGTCACTCTCGGTTCCGTTATAACTGCTTGTCATATGGAGTCATTTATTTTTTATTGTTATTAGTTATAAACTATTTGTACTATAACGAACATTTAATAAAGAGAAAATTTTAAATATATATTACCAAAATGTACGTGGTTTGCGTACAAAAACGAATACCTTTTTTGGTAATGTATTGACCCATGACTTTGATATAATTTGCTTAAGTGAGACATGGCTCATGCCGGGTATATGTGATAGCGAGATTTTCGACAACCGCTATGCTGTTTACAGGTGTGACCGTGATTATACCGCGCGCGGAGACGCGATGGGGGGAGGTGTCACTATAGCGGTGCGGCGGGCGGGTGGCGCGGGGGCGAGCGGCTCGGACGGTTACAGTAACTTCAGTGTGCGCTGCTCCACCAGCCTGCCTACTGTCGCCGCCTGCGCTGAGATACTCAGTGTCCAAATAGTATTTGTCGGGGGGAGAGTTTTGAATTTGTTCTGTTGTTATTTTCCACACTGTTCTTTACAGAGCGACGCAGAAATAACTTTTTTTGAATATTTATCTGATATGAGCACCGAACATCCGGATCATTACTACATGATAGTTGGAGACTTTAACATCACAAATGCTCTCTGGTGCAGGTCGGATGTCAACAATAATATAGGAATTATGAACAATTTTCACAACGATTCTCTTACGATGAGTCTGTCTGATTTTCTTGCCTTCACTGGTTTTCAGCAACATAACCTCGTTCCTAATGTGAATGAAAGACAGTTAGACTTAGTGGTGAGTAGTGTTGAGTGCGAGGTTGGTAGATGTTTGGATCCCTTGTTGAGCGAGGACGGACATCATCCGGCACTGGAGGTGTGTGTTCCGTTGTTGGCTGGGGACGGTCATCGGTTGCGCCCCGCGCCCCGCACCGCTCGACTCTTCTATGCAGCTGATTATGATGTTATAAATAATAAACTTGCTGGTATTAATTGGGAACAGTGCTTAAACATGCATCAAATTGAATTGGCAGTGGAGCAATTTTATGACAAGGTAAATGATATCATAATCAATTATGTCCCAACTAAAATAATTAACACTAATAGATCAAGCTATCCCATATGGTATAGTAAATCTCTAATTAAAATTATTAAGGAAAAATTAAAGTATCATAAGAAATTTAAAACATATAAAAGAATATCTGACTACAATATTTTTTCTACTCTTAGGGATAGACAAAAAAAAGTTGAGCGAATTTGTTTTACTAATTTTATTAATAATTCCGAAATAAATATACGTAAAGATAGTAAATTTTTCTGGTCATATATAAAAAGTAAAAAAGATACTAACAATATACCCGATACTTTGTACCTGGGAGACACCACCGCATCTGACGGTAAGCTTATTTGCGATCTATTTAATAGTCATTTTCACTCTGTTTTCGAATCTGATTCAACTTCATCGTCACAGCCGAACTTTCAAGATACAATTGTCTCCAGTGTTGGAATCAATGATAGGTGCGTCGATCTGTCTGTCGACAACATAATCAAGTATCTGAATTCCCTGCAGATTAGTAGGGGTGGCGGCCCTGACGGTCTTCATCCTCTGTTTCTGCAGAAATGCAGTGAACAGCTAGCTAAACCGCTTCACATCTTATTCAAGTTGTCACTATCCTCAGGTATCATGCCCACAGCTTGGAAGAGTTCTTATGTCATCCCTATTCACAAGTCTGGAGACAAACATGATATACAAAATTACCGTCCAATCTCAAAACTTAGTGTAATACCTAAACTTTTTGAGAAAATTATATACGATTCAATCTTTCCTACAATGCGTCCTTTTATAATTCCGCAACAGCATGGATTCATAAGTAAGCGTTCTACCGAAACAAATCTGAATGAATTTATCAATTTTGTTAGCAGTGCTATACATGAGGGATTCCAAGTGGACGCAGTGTATACGGACTACACTAAAGCCTTTGATAAACTTTCACATAATATCATACTGCGTAAACTTGATAGAATTGGTATTCATGGTAACCTCTTAAGATGGCTGGAGTCTTACCTGCGTAACCGCAGTCAGGCGGTGACTGTTAAGGGGTATTGCTCCTCTTTCGTACCTGTACCTTCGGGTGTACCCCAGGGGTCCCACCTCGGACCACTTTTATTTAATATATTTTTAAATGATATTAGTCATTCTTTTAAATATTCTAAATTCCTCCTTTATGCTGATGACAACAAGATATTTAAAATAATCAGAACCCCTCAAGATAGTAATGATTTGCAAAAAGACTTAAATAATTTAAATCAGTACTGCAAAATTAACCATCTACATCTGAATGCCAAAAAGTGTAATGTTATAACTTTCTCACGAAAACGTAAACCTATTATATTCAATTATCACTTTGATTATGTCACCATAAATCGTGTTTCTGAGGTGAGAGACTTGGGAGTTCAGTTAGACAATAAATTACTTTTCGATTCTCATATTAAGTATATTACTCAAAAGGCATACAAAATGATGGGTTTTGTCCTGAGGGTCGGGAGGGATTTTAAAGAAATTAATACCATTTTGGTACTTTTTAATGCACTGGTTAGACCTATACTAGAATATAACTCCACAGTTTGGAACCCACAATATAAGATTTACATAAACATGATAGAATCCATCCAAAAAAAGTTTGTAAAACATATCGAATATAGATTCCCAGATTTTACAACAGATTCCAGGCTGTGCTCGTCTCTTTTGAAGCGCCGAACCGAGAGTGATCTAATATTTCTATATAAAATAATAAACAACTTCGTAGATTCTCCTTCTCTTTTGAATATGCTTGAATTCAGGTGTCCTCGTATCAATAGTAGGATTAAGCAAGTATTTGGTTTACAATTATGTAAAACCAAATTACATGCCAATATGTTCATCAACCGTACTTGTAATGTTTTTAATGAGAGATTTGGTAACGTGGATATATTCGGTAGCACTCTTCCCAAGTTTAAGAAAGCCCTGAATGTTAACTATGATAACTGACTGGTTTTTGTTTTTTAAGTTTTTTAAGTTTTGATTAATTTTTTTGAATTCTCGTGTCTTTTATTCTGTATTCTATAATGTGTTTGTGTACCTATTTGTGTAATTAATGTGTGGAAACCTTGTTGGTTAATATGTATTATTAATGTTGTGTATGGAATTTGTTATTCTGTATACTGTTTGTTTCCCAAATATATAAATAAATAAATAAATAAATAAATTATACATATTGACTACTTAGAAAAGGGGAAAACGATAACAGGGCAGTACTATGCCAATTTATTGGATGAATTTGACGCCGTGTTGAAGGACATACGACCCCATTTAAAAAAGAAAAAAGTACTGTTTCATCACGACAACGCCCCGGCTCATTCGTCGAGAGTTGTGACGGCTAAATTAGCACAGTTACGCTACGAACGATTGCCTCACCCCCCGTATTCTCCAGATTTGGCCCCATACGATTTCTTTTTGTTTCCCAACCTAAAAAAATGGCTCGGTGGTAAGCGATTTGGATCAAATTACGAAGTCATTGCCGCCACAGAGGCCTATTTAAATGACTTTCCAAAATCATACTTTTTGGATGGTTTATTGAAGCTTGAGCATAGGTGGAACAAATGTATAGAGTTAAAAGGTGACTACATAGAAAAATAAATGCATATACAAAAAAAATGTTTTTTTTTTCCATAAACGGGTACTTATCAAACAGCCCTCGTACTTGTTTGAATTTGACGTTTAAAAATAATATTCTTGGTTATGACATTCCATGAAAAACAAAATAATGTCATTTGCCGATGGTTGAAAAGCATCTGAGATAATTTTATCAAAATGCCATATAAAAATAAACTAAACTAATAAGAAATATAATATGTAATACAAAGACGAATTACGTGTTGTATAAAATAATACATTTAAAGAATGCAAGTTTAATTACCAAGAAAAACAAATCAATTATCATTGAAAACCTTAGGACAACCTAATGTACAGGTCTATTTGTTCGCTTCTAACTATATTGGAGCATATTATACTCTTATCTGTCTACTATAAGTAAGTCAGATAAACAACAGAAGTGTAACATGGTATCAGATTTCGTACATCGGTCGCGTCTATGTGCCAAAAAACAAGGAAAATAACGACTTACTAAAAATAATTGGCCAAGTTGCAAGTAGGTACGACTCGCGCGCTGAGGGCTCCGTACCATTTGCTCGGGCAGAACTTTAAGACAGGCTGGAAATTACACTCATGGACAAATTTAGAGGAACGCAAGTATAAAACAAAAAATCTTAGATATTTGTGACAAATAAGTTTATTAATTAGGATTTTGCTTATAATTCGTTAATTTAAAAATAAAATTTTGACAAAAGAATTTATTAAATGACAAAAATTAACCAAATTAAGAAAAAATAATAATTTTACAGGAAATAAACTTTTTGTACTTTTGTACATTTTTGTAGTTTTATATGAAAGGCTATAACTTTGACTATACTCAGTACATAGTGTTGCCCTCTCTAGCTCTTCGAACTGCTTTCAGTCTACTTGGCATACCATTAATCAAATTATGAATAAAATCTTGAGGAATTGCGGTCCATTCTTCTTGTAATGCATTTTTAAGATCTCTCAAATTTGCTGGGGCAGGATTTCTTTTCTTAATTTGTCTCCCCAGCTTATCCCATACATGCTCTATAGGATTTAAGTCTGGCGAGCGCGATGGCCACCCCATAGCATTGATTTCAACGTCTCGAAGGTATTCGATTACTATGGCTGCAGTATGAGGACGTGCATTATCATGCATAAAAACAAATCCATCTCCTATTAAAGGGGCAAATGGTACTACAATTTCTTCCGAAATCTCAGTTATATACCGTGCCGCTGTTAGTGACCCATTCTCAACAACATAGACTTCCGTACGTGCCCCCATACAAATACCTCCCCATACCATAACTGACCCACCACCATATGCCTCTTTTCCAATGATGTTGCACTGAGCGTATCTCTCTCCCGGGCGTCTCCACACTTTAATTCTTCCATCATCTGGCTTCAGACAGAATCTAGACTCATCTGTGAATAAAACTTGACTCCATGCTTCGTCATTCCAATTTTCATGATTGCGAGTAAAATTAACTCGAGCTACTCGATGGCATGTGGCAAGAAGGGGACCTCGGGCAGGTAAGTGTGAATTTATTCCGGCAGCTTTCAGTCTTCTTCTCACAGTTTTAGTGCTTACTGCAACCCCTCGAACTTCTTGGAGCCTCGTTCTTACCTCAGAAAAAGTTAAGGTCCGGTTTCTAAGTACATGGCCACAGTCTTCCGTTTCCGTCCCTGTCCTGCGAGTCTCGTATACCGTCCGGTCTGTCGATACCTCTTGACAACTCGGTGTATCACAGATTTTGATACTCGTAATGTTTGGGCTACATGTTTGTAGGTGTACCCCATTTCTATTAAAGTTACAGCTTTAGCAACTTCAGTGGGGTTTAGTTCTGGCATTTTAAGTTTATTTGCAACAACAATTCACACTTAACACGATACAAGACAGACAAGGCAAAAATTTAAACAAACCCTAGATTTTAGCTCAAATTCAAAAGTTTAGAAAATTTTTTCACAGTATGAATGAACCCAGTATGACGCAATAATTACATAAAAACAAATGAAATTCGAAAAAAAAAACATTCCACGACTTTATTTTTTTTAATTCATTTACCAATGTTTGTGGCTAGTACGCGCGATAATTACAACAGGAGAAATCAAACTTTTTTTTTGCGTTCCTCTAAATTTGTCCATGAGTGTATATATAATATAGGGCTTATATTCCATATTTCTTCAAAATGTTAGACTCAGTAGTATCGGAGATAACATGTCAGTTATCGTATATTTACTTTAATATAATTTAAACTATGCATTTTAAAATTTAAAAAAAATGTATTTGATGTACTCGAAAAAAAATTTTTTTTGCTATTAAATACCCCCAAAATCAAGTCCGTGATTAGGTCATCAAACTCTACAAATGTATAAAATTTCAACTTTTTCGTCTAGTAAGCTGTGACCTGATCAGGAGAGTGATCCTTTATGGGTTATTTATTTGTTCATCAGAAGAAGGGCCTACCAGCGTCTTATGAATGATGTCTCCGATACACAACAGTTTAGCATACTGGTTCCTAAAGACAACGGCGATATAACATCTATAACTCAAGATGTTTCCTTTTCTAATATTCTGCTTGACCAGGGATTCGAACCCAGGATCGTCATACATATCCGTATGAACAGATGGGGTCGTCGTGTGGCTGTGTCATGTAGTGCTGCCGGGTTGATGTTGGGAGCTCTCAAGACACTTACTGGAGGATACTCACTCTACCTCGTGCTGGAACTTCTAGAAGCTTCTGTTGTTGGTGCCATCTATACTACCGCCTTTGTTCTTGGTACTTTATCTACTTTTATATACTATTAAAGTATTTTATAGTGGAAAAACTTAACTTTCCTTCTCACGTCTTTCAGTAATCGAGCTTGGAGGTAAAGATAGAAGGGTGATCAGCACAGCGTCAGTCGGCTTCGTCATAGCCAGTGGAGAGATGATACTGGCAATAATCGCACATTTAATACCTCACTGGCGAAGCATGTTGTTAGTTGTGTACTGCCCGGCGATCGTATTTCTATCTTATCCTTTTCTACTTAAGGAAAGCCTCCGTTGGTTACTGATAAACGGGAAGAGCAAACGAGCTAAGGATTCTGCGTACGAGATAGCGAGGGTGAACAATGTGACACTCAGTGAGGAAGTACGGGCGGCGCTGGAGGAAGGCACAGTGGTGTGTGACAAACACAGTACGTCTCCAGCAGAACAGTTCAGTATCAAGTTACTGCTATCTTCTGGAACTCTCATGAAGAGGTGAGCTAGTATAATGTGTCTGTGTAATCACGGAACTAATTTAAACATTATTTTTATTTGGCATAAACCTGTAAAAGGTAGCATATTAGTACTAACTATACTCCCTTTCCAAACCAATGGTCAATCTGTAGTTGGGGCATCAATTTTGTGATCAAAACAGTAACAATCCGAAAACCAAATAACTAGTAGTGATATGATGGACCGTGGTTGCCTACAAAAAAAGTGACAATTAGAACGGGATTAAGTCAGCTAAGTGCATTCTCACGGTCACTTCTTTTGGAGACAATTATTGTCTAGAGCAGGGTATTTCAAAATGAGGTACGTGAACTTTCAGGAATTCGTAGTGGGTTCGCGACTAGATTTACGTTATGGCAGCTTACTGGCAGCAGTGCACAAAATATATAAATCGACTTGATGCTGAATCAAAATAAGTATTGAAATTAGCTAAAACTGATTACACAAAACAAAGTTGCCCGACAGTTTGTAACATGTTATCCAGACTAGTGGTGTGTTCCTGGTGGTGGTTCTCGTCTTCGTTCGTGTACTATGGTTTGATGGTCCGGTCGGCCGCGCTGCCTGGTGACAGGAGTGTCAACTTCGGGCTGTCGGCAGTCATGGCGGTGCCGGGAGACCTGGCCGCCGTCTTACTGCTGGACAGAATAGGTCGAAAGATGACTCTGCTGCTCGGGTTTAGTTTGTGTGGAGTCTGCTGTGTCGCTAATGGACTAGTGCCACAAGGTACGATCATTATTTATTTACTGATACAATTAGCTATAATATAAGACCGTAAGTCTGTTTGTCTGAGCCAGTAAATGTATATTGCTGTTCAGTAGATAGTCTATCATCACGCCTTTTATCCCAAGAGGGGTAGGCAGAGACAATCGAATACCATTTGCTACGATCTTGACTTATCTCTTTCGCTTCCTTTATATTCTTTCATACATGCTCGGCGATTGTGTGTACTTTTAATATTGCCATCGATCAACATATTTTTATAATTATGTTCAATAAAAGTACACTTAGGTCGTCTTTTGCCAGCATTTCCTTTCACTTCAGCCATATAAACCTTTTTAGTCAATTTCTCATCCTTCATTCTTTCCACGTGTTCAAACCAGAGTAAACTACTTTTCTTCATTTTAGTCACAACATCATCATGCACTCTACATTCTTCTCTAATGACATCGTTTCTGATATCATGCTTTATATCACACATTCTACGTAAAGACCGCATTTCTATTGCATTTATCTTACTTTCATGCTTCTCATTCCATACACAAGTCTCGCTTCTATAAGTAAGTGATGGAGCTAAAACAAAACAGCATATGTATAATATTAATTTTACTTTTAGTTGTAAGTTGTGTATTTCTGCATACCTAATACATTGCTTCCCGCTTTCACTCTCCTTTCAATTTCCTTGTCTATCTTTCCAAATCTAAACATACTACCTTAATAAACAAATTCATTCACTTGCTCTAATTTATACAAATGTTTACATTCCGTCCTTAGATAGATGTTCTGTCCTTTCCTATATACATTATTATATCTGATCTTACTGGCGGTAGATTTTTCAAAATATTCATTTGCGACAACCACTCCAGATTTTCTTACTTAATCTAGTCTGTATAGTCTATTGTAACACTGTCAGATAGTAATTATTTTATATACGGTATCTCTCTAGTATATCATTATCTATAGACTTTGTTGTGCTCCCTGCAGATCAGACAGCAATCGCACTGACCCTGTTCCTGGTGGGCAAGGCGTCCGTCTCTCTTTGCTTCAGTGGTGTGTACGTGTACACAAGCGAGCTAGTACCAACCAGTGCTCGCGGAACTCTTGTGGGCGCCTGCTCCATGCTGGCCCGACTCGGCTCCATCGTGGCTCCTCTCACACCGCTGCTTGTAAGTATGCTGCTAGAGTACACTTTCTAAGAGCTGCTGTAGGTGTGTCTTAATGTATAAGTTACTAGCACGGTCAGAGCTAAGATTCATTACGAACCTCTTGTTTTTGTAGTAGGTAGTCAATATACTTTTGTGGGGGACTCCACTCATAACCTTGGTTATATTATTATATTATCTATATGTAACGAAGTCAAACTTAATTCCCAATTTGTACTTCATTCCAGAATGAGGTATGGTGGTCGCTACCCACTCTGCTGTTCGGGTTTACCGCGTTGTCCTCTGCGGCTCTGATGTTACTGATGCCAGAAACTCTACACAAAGACCTACCGGACACCATGGCGCAGGCTGACAGACTGGGCGACA
The DNA here is from genome assembly GCA_963924495.1 of Nemapogon koenigi. NCBI lineage: Eukaryota > Metazoa > Arthropoda > Insecta > Lepidoptera > Tineidae > Nemapogon > Nemapogon koenigi. The sequence continues at coordinate 13,221,182 of OZ004639.1, read as the reverse complement.
AGACAGACCAGGATAAGTGATATCTACTTTAGATCTGCTGCTAATAATAAGTTATTTCAATAACAATGTCATATAGATTGCAGAACAAATTTGTAGCTATCTCAAATATTATTCAAGATATAAAAGTCGTTTTTATTAGTTTTAAAATTAAGATGTAAAAAAAAACATAATATTAATAATATTTACAAAATCCTGGCTCATACATAAATCTTTCATTGGTCACGACAGCTGCACAACAACACGCCCATTAATAACTTATAAAATAGTCTCATAATAATAAATAAACACACATAATATATTACTATTCACAAGTCTCATAATTCGTCAATGTCTTTATCTCAGTCCTTATTATAGATCGTGTCAAGTAAAAAGAGCGCTGGCAGTCATCCTGCATGGTGAGCGATTTGTCGGTTTATTTGGCTCACCTTAGACCGTCAAGAAGTTCACCAACATACCCCTCGCCAGCCCGGTCTTTGTACATGACGCGACTGATATAATTATATAGTCTCCCAAGTGGCACCTGACTGCACGTCAAGATGTAACTTGTGAGGAGTTCTGGTCTCCGTCGACCTTGATGATGTTCTCAGCGTCCTGCACAGTGTCAGGTAGTCTGCGGCCGAGTGTCTCCGGGGTGAGTAACATGAGCAGTCCGGACGTCACCGCCATCACACCGAATATGAGGTATGGTAGGGATACCATGTACTCCATCTGGAATCATCAGCATACATCTCTAGTTAACAATATGGAATTGAAATAGTGTAACATTGATTGATATCTGATACCCTTGGAACAAAGGGTTTAACATATTAATATAACCTAAAATCTCCATCTCCTGATTCTGATAAAGAAGCCCTCAATGTGTTCATCTCACAGGATCAAAGTCACTGAGAGGTAAACAGAGGTAAATTATCGCGTAACGAGTAGTTAATTTATTTGGTCTGTAAATAGTTACTCTATGGATGGTTTATACTGGACTTCGCCGGGACCCTGTGCCGGGACCATACGATTTACAAAACATTATAGTATCTATAATTATTCAGCAGGTGATCTAAGTGGACGGAGAGCTTAGTATTACATATAAAGTGCCATTCATCACTTTCATCAGTAGGTACTTACTAAGAGCGGAGTCTGCGGCGCCACTATAGAGCCCACGCGGCCCACCATGGAGCAAGTGCCCAGCAGGGAGTGTCGCGCGGACGTGGGGAACAGCTCCGAGGTGTAGATGTAGATACTACTGAATGTCATACTGATGCATAACTTGCCCAGCATCGTGAGGGTCGTGGTTAGCCAGGACAGCGCTGTAATAATGGAGGTGCCAGATATATAGGAATTATATATGGTAGAACAGGGTAGCACCACTACCATGGATTAGACTGAAAATGCCGTAAAAACGTATCCTCTGCGTGTATCCTTGTGCAGCTAAGAACACTTGAAATCCATTGAAAATACCCCATTTTTTATTCCATATCTACTACAATAATGGAATTAATGGATACTTATAGGAATTATTGATGTTCGGCGTTATATGAAATTGTATGATCCAAAAGTTGTGCTACGATATTATTATACCTGAAAAATGAAATGATATTGTCAATGTGTGCCAGTTATAATTAGTAACTTACATTCAGGAACAAATGGTATCGCAACAAGAGAAATACCGCACAAGAAGAATGCTGTAATTATGGACCTCTTGCGACCAAATCGGTCCAGCGTGAGCACACTGAGAGCATAGCCCGGGATCTCCACGAGAGACGTCAGTATATAGTTGACGTACCCGTTGGCTCCCAGCGACACCGCGTTGATGGACAGACCGTAGTATACGAATGTCACCGTCACCCACCACCAAGAACACACGATCAGTCTGAATAGTATTATTTTGGAGTGGAGCACTTGGTATACTAGTGAGTGACCTTTCTCTTCAGTCTTTTCTTGCTCAATATTTGGTTCAGTTTCGGACGGTCTTCGGCTTGCAGAAGTGAGTTGGTCGACATATCTAGGTGATAGCTTCTTCTTATTCATTTTAGCAGCTTTAAATATGATCCTGGCGGCTTCCTTCTTCTTTCCTTTACTGAGCAGCCACCTCACACTCTCTTCTATCAGGAAGATGTAGAAGATGAAGAGTAGAGAGGGAGCGTAGAGGACTCGTGTGAGGTCCCGCCAGTTAGGTACTCCCCAAGCCACGAGCGCGAGCACTACCTGTCCGACAGCATAGCTACAAGAGATGATGTTGCCGCCCAACACGCGGCTCTTCAGACCAACCATCTCGAGAGCTGAAACATTACATAGTATATATACTTACTGTTACCTTCTTGACTTTACACACAAATTATATGATCCAAGGGAAACTGTTATCAAAATGCTATACGAACGTACCCAGTATAAATCCAGTACTGTAGACACCAGAGCCGAGCGTGGCTTCTAAGAACTCGAACACTATGTACATGACGTAGTTGACACTAAATGATCGTACCAGCCCCAACACACCAGCCGCTACGGCCGTCGCCACCAGCGCTGTACGACGACCGAAACTGAAACATTCACAAAATGGTCATGGTAAAACGTTTTTATAATAATACAAGCTTCTATCTGCGCTTTCACCTGCGTGGAAATACATCCAAAAAGAAATAATCCCGTGGCTGAAATTTGCCCATCTCCCGCCCGCTTTAGCGGTATAAAAAGTAGTATATTTCATTCTCTAACCCCTAAACTACCACTATGCAAAAAATCATGTCGATACCATGAAAAACAAGAACAAATCTATCCCACGGAAACCATACATTGTTCGGGGATGAAAAGTAGCCTATGTGCTATTCCAGACTATAATCTATCTCTGTGCCAAATTTCACCCAGATCCATTCAGCCGTTCTGGCGTAATTGAGTAACAAACATACATCCATACAAACTTTCGCGTTTATAATATTAGTAGGATATTATAATTGTAAAACCAACCACGAACAATGAGGGAGGGTGGTGTACATCAGGCTCAAAGACATCAGGCTGTTGTTGATCTCCAAATACCTTAACACAACTCGTTAGCTATCATTAGCTAAATGCAGACTATGTACCCTGAAGCCGGCAAATCGGTATGGGAACAATAAGAAGACAGTCGCGATGTAAGCTCGTTACAAACATTACTCACTTGTCAGAGATAGCAGCCGTGAGTGGTAATGCCACCAGTAGACCTACAGCGTGCATGGTACCCACCAACGTGCGACGCCATTCTTCACATGATAACTCGAACTGAAAATATTCACTTCTGAATTACAACTCAGTGGCAACAAGAACAACATGGGATCATGGCCTCGACAACAAAAAGTACTTAGATCTATTTTGTACCAGTTTTATTGAAAAAATAATGATATAGCACAAAGTGTGTCACGCTTCAGCAATCTCCAACTACTAAGCGCTTTTCGGCGGGTCGCCGGGTCACATGGCTACTTAATCTACAGGCAAGTATTAGATATAGTCGTCTTCAGCTCATCAGTTGTTACACTGACTCCTAGGTCTCTAAAGACATAACATTATTAAGGAGTACCACCATTAGACAGTTACAGCTAGAAAGACAAGTTACTTTCTATCAAGACTTTTAAGTTGTAACCCGGTTCCGGGAGCTATAAGGTAAACTAAATCTTACAGTAGATACGATGGTGTTGTGATCCTCGTAGACCCAGGAGTGACATCGTTCAGTTTGTGTGTTGAGGAAGCTGTCAGGGGCGCACGTGTTGTTGACTGGTACCAGTCTGTTACAGCGAGCTTCGGCTTCGTCGTCTGGCAGCGCCCAACTCTGCCATGGACCCGGGACGAACTGGGGTGGGGATAACTCGCATTGTGGAACGGAGCATCTGAAAAAGTTGGGTCATAACATTACTGACAATGAATATCATGTTCATGCACCAGTGTTGAAACTCAGGCACTGCACGAGCCTGTCGAGCAGCAGCTTTATATTTCACCCGCGGTAATGGTTACTGTTCCGCTCCTTTAAGTCGTAGCGTGATGTTATATACCCTATAACCTTTCTCAAGAGTTAAGCTGTAAAATGCAACAATATTTTTTCTAATCCGACTGGTAGTTCCAGTTTCCAAACAAACTCTTTAAGCTGTACCTACAGATCGTCCTCGCCTTTTCCCGTTACATTTACTTCGTCAACAAACAGACCCCCTACCCTTCATGTCTTCCAGGATATTCCTCATCCACGTCGTCTACAGTCTACGCCTCTCCCTCTCTCTTGTGTAGCCATGGATCTTTACTACGTGATCATAAGGTCTTCGCATAACATGTCCAATGTCCATACCACCTTAACTCAAAAAGTTTCTTAGTGATAGGCGTCAAATTTGGGGCGGGGAAGGGGCGTAAAAGTTATTGCAATCAATTATGTATTAGTAAATATATAAAGAAAACGTTTTTAACCGACTTCGAAAAAAAAAGAAGGAGAAGGTTCTCAATTCGGCCCGTATTTTTTTTTGTATGTATGTACATCGATTACTCCGCCAGTTGTGAACTGATTTTGATGGTTTCTTTTTTAATCGACAGATAATTCTTCCGGATTGGTCCCATTTTTATCTCATAAAAATTGGTTCTTTAGTTTTTCAGAAATTTTGAAAAAACTGACCTTATAAGTCAATTTTTCGTAATATCTCGATGAAATATGTACCGATTTTGACGACTTATTTTTTTAAGGATATAATAATTTCTTGACATTATCTCACAGTCATATGACGAAAATCGGTTCAGTAATTTTTCAGAAATTCAGTAATTTGTCTCTGTTTACTGCTGAAAATTATATCAGAGAAAAGCCTTAGCAACGGTTGCTATTGACACGAAGTTGTCAATTTTCGTATCGACGGTGGTCTAGCGGCTAAAGGTATGGGATGCAGCGCAGGGTGCACATTGCTCCCATCCACATATCCCATACATCCACCGCAGTATTTTTTTTAATTTTCCATCATTTTTTTTTAGTTGCGTTATTATTTATTTCTCAGGGCAACAAAATCACTTAAAAGGGAAAAATAAACCTTTTAAAAAAAAGTGTACAGACTTCAAAAATTTGCACCAACCGTCTTCCAATTGTACGACGAAATATTTATTATTTCTTACTTTTCAGTGCAAATTTTTGAAGTCGGTACACTTTTTTTTAAAAGGTTTTTAAATGTAATGGAATAAGTACATACGGAACAATGACGTACGGAAGTGGAAATATAAAGGACATCGGGTGGCATATTATAGTATTAAATTATTATATTGGATACCTAGTTGTGACTTGTGCGTATATAGTGTAGGTATAGTGGTTGTACTTGATACGATCCTGACATGTTCACAGCTTTAAAATGTCAAGTTTGTGCAAGATGAGCTCTGGTTTAAAATATATATATATGGAATCTCATAACAGTTTGACCATTTTTACATAATAAATAATTGGTTTTCTTGATCCAGGGAACTAACTATATTTCTATAACAATAATCTCTGAGCTAATATACAACATTTTATAACTTAAATATTACTAGAAATAAAAAAATAAAAAAAATACAGATAAAATATGTACCTACAATGAACGAGCCCGTCAAGGTCATCTAGTATCTGTCAAAAATATGGCTAATCTCAGTGAATCCTGGAAAGTTACGTTTATTTATACAACATTTCCATCCCACACAGTTGATACTTATTATTTTAAATCGGATTGAGCCATATTTTTATTATTTAGGGTTCTAAATAGCCATTACCTCAATAAAAAATACTATTTGCACTCCGGTGGGCTGATGCTTATGCACTACGATATAAGGTTGAATATTGCTTGGCATATTTTACGTGGTCATGCAGCTACACTTGAAATTTCACTTATTTTGTAACTTTTTCTTAAAATTTGTTAAAGAAAAACAATTAAACAGTGAAAGTAATCGGTTAAAGTTTTAATAGATTATTCAAGCTATTTGATTCCTAAAAAAAAGTATATAGTTGTTGCGCAAAATATTGTGAATTTACGCTCAAAAGTTTTTTTATAGAGATATTTTGCATAATTTTTTTTCAATAGACCAAAACACTTATGAAAAATCTATGCGGTTAAAGTTTTATGTAGTATTATTTGCTATCCACTATATTTTTTTGAGATTGAGATTGATTCCTGACACTTCAAAGTAAGCGTTCAAAAATGCCACTTTCGTGTTTGCACCCTGCCTTAAGTTTCCAAAACAAGCATTGCCTTTGCGTTTTATGGATACTTAGAACTCTAATAACGAAAATATGGCTCAATCCAATTTCAAATAATAACTATCAACTGTGTGGTAAGGAAATGTTGTTTAAATAAACTCACCTTTCCAGGATTAACTAAGATTTGCCATATTTTTGTCAGTTATTAGATGACCTTGACCAACGGCCCTTATACAACATCGCAAACTGTCAGTAGTCAGTTGCATGTTTATAGTTTCCTCTTAATTAATACCATTTAATATGTACGATACTATACACGGAACTATATGTACGATATAGTCACGCCAGCATCCCACTGAGATAAGCAGGCAACGAGGACAGCCAATAACAAACAACAGATTGAACAGGTTTTCTTTGTAGTACTATAGATATAGGTAATTATACCACCTTATTCACCTACTAGCAGTTGTACGAGCTGTATTAGGATAGCTTTCTTAGTGCACCTCTAATGGCCACACATTCGTCCACCGGAATCGACCACAGACTCGTCCAATTCATATCGTTGGCCACCATCCGTTTTCAAATCGTTGTATTTGTGGTTGATTTCGATGACCGGAACGATCTGTCACACACACACATCCACACGCCTTTGTTTAATCGAATCTTGTGTGCCTGTGTGGGTGAGTGAATTGCATGTGATGTAGATCGTATGATTTACATTGCTAATGTGTGGCCTGCCTTCAATCTCGATCATACGGCGGCCGGACCAAAAATTTTGCTGAAGAGTTTGTATGTATGTCTGAATGCGGTAATTTCAGGAACTACCAGATAGCCTGTTTATTGAGGAAAGTTATACTTATAAGCCGTTTCAACAGTTTTTGTAATTATTTAGAATTGTTTCTAAAGCAAAAATGTAAATGACAACTTATAAGTAGGTATACAAAATAAACACTAGCAGTTATTTAGATAGCCGTGTCTGTCAGTTAAAACACTGTTTAAAACCATTTCAAATCATGCATAATTAGTACAATTGTTCTTCATCAGTTAGGTACTTTCACGAATTAAGTATAGCCTTCTCCCGTGAACATGCAAAAGAAATGTTTAAAAAAATGCTATATATTGCGGAACCCTATTATTTTTAACTAGCAGTTGCCCGCGACTTCGTACACGTTGTACCTATTGCACGCAGAGAATACGATTTTTAACCGACATCCAAAAAAAGAAGGAGAAGGTTCTCAATTCGGACCGTATGTTTTTTCTTTTATGTATGTATGGACATCGATTACTCCGCCAGTTGTGAACCGATTTTGATGGTTTCTTTTTTAATCGACAGATAATTCTTCCGGATTGGTCCCATTGTTATCTCATAAAAATTGGTTCATTACTTTTTCAGAAATTTTGAAAAAACTGACCTTATAAGTCAATTTTTCATAATATCTCGATGAAATCAGTACCGATTTTGACGACTTATTTTTTTAAGGATATAATAATTTCTCGACATTATCTCACAGTCATATGACGAAAATCGGTTCAGTAATTTTTCAGAAATTCAGTAATGTGTCTCTGTTTACTGCTGAAAATTATATCAGAAAAGCCTTAGCAACGGTTGCTATTGACACGAAGTTGTCAATTTTCGTATCGACGGTGGTCTAACGGCTAAAGGTATGGGGTGCAGCGCAGGATACACATTGTACATGGGTTCAAATCCCATCCACCGCAGTATTTTTTTTAATTTTCCATCAATTTTTTTTAGTTGCGTTATTAGGTATTTGTTTCTCAGGGCAGCAAAATCACTGAAAAGGGAGAAATAAACCTTTTAAAAAAAAGTGTACCGACTTCAAAAGTTTGCACTGAAAAGTAAGAAATAATAAAAAAATCGTCGTAGAATTTGAAAACGGTTGGTGCCAAATTAGAAATAACTTAGTAGGTACCCAAATTCAATAATCTAGATAATTTATTAGGGACCTACGATCATCAGTACAAACATAGACAATATTGAACAGATCTTTATCTCCTTAGATGTTTACCTAATTTTGTATCCTAATTTGGCACCAACCGTCTTCAAATTCTACGACGATTTTTTTATTATTTTTTACTTTTCAGTGTAAACTTTTGAAGTCGGTACACTTTTTTTTAAAAGGTTTATTCATACAAACGTTTATTCCGCATTTCACTGCATTGTACGAAAATTGGAAGGTAAATTGTGTAGGAAGTGTAGAGGTGCATTACGAAATGATTTTTCGAAAATCAACCCCTAAGGGGGTGAATTGGGGTGTGAACGTTTGTATGGAAAATGCGTGTATCAACTTGAAACTTAGTACAAATATTCTTCAAAACAAATAAGGTGCAATCGGGGTGCTAAAGTTTGTAAGGGGAAAGAAATTGTTTTGGTTGGATCTAGTTACTTATTTGAAACTTGGCTAAAGGACTTGGCTGAGGTGACCTAAAACATAACTTTTTGAAAAACAACTCTTAGGGAGGGGTGCAACGGGGTGTTAAATTGTGTATGGCGAAATTGTTTCGCATTTGTAACAGAGGACTGGAATATCAGGTACCACCGTCAGGTACCCATATATTTTCGAACTTATGACTCTCGGTCACGAGGCAACTACCTACGTGGGTTAGTTACTCTTTGCATCGTGACTATTGCTAATTCCTTATATAAAAAGCCATCAAATGAATATATGAAGTCCGCCACCATATGTGGGCGGTGGCCGTAATCATGAGACATACAAAGTCCACACCACCACACTATCGCACGACACTCACTCTATGTTGTAATTCGGGGACAATCATATTATATTAGACACAATCTCGTACTTGACATCACAGACTATTTATCTAATCAATATATACGTATACATATTCCTCACAAGGTTCCTGTCTCCCATCCCACAGGTGCTACAGGGGAAGTAGGTAGCCTAGATATAACCTTCCTCAACAAGTGGGCTATGGTTCAAACAAACAAACTGTTCAGCTTTATTATTAGTATAATAGAGATCAGATATACATGACATACACTCATACAACAGATAATAATATATCTACTAACTAATATTATTTATTTATTAAAAATCCACTGCAAATCAATTTACATAAATTGAATTATTATGTTGATACACTGGCAGCGTCTCACATACAGTATACAAAATTAAGAGCGGGTGCGGCGGCAGAACAGGCTCAACTGGTCAAGCGCCGAAAATATTCAAATATTATAACAAACTAGCGGACTCGGCAGACGTTGTCCTGCCCAAACGTTGGCTTGCCTGCTATTTACTTTCCTTCGTCCGTGGAAAACAACTACTCCTACCCCTACCCCTACCCCTACCCCTACCCCTACCCCTACCCCTACCTTTACCACTACCACTACCCCTACCTCTACTCCTACAATTCTACTCCTGCGATTTCCATACAAAATTACCTATTTATTATTTTTTATTTTTCAGCTGAAGGTTTTTCCAATTTTTTTTTCTTCTAAACCACCCCTGTGTTGTAACGAACAAAACAAAAAAAGAATTAGCCAAATCGGTCAAGCCGTTTTCATGTTATGTCGTGACAACGGAAAACGGGTTTCATTTTTATATATATAGATTATTTATTTTCGGCGCTTGAGCAGTTGAGCCTGTTCTGCCGCCGCACCCGCTCTTAATTTTGTATACTGTATGTGAGACGCTGCCAGTGTATCAACACAAGTAGCGACCCACACCAAATTTTTTCCTAAATGCCACGGTACTAAAGTTACGCCATCAGGTCTTTTGCCATCATCCCTGCTCATACCAGATGGTTCAAGAATTGCAGGAACAGAGGCAGTGGCAAGAGATCGGCGTACTATATCATTTAAGGTACCGTGGCGGCACTTTTTGTGCATGAAAGTCCATGGCGACCAAAATAGTCCACGTCTTTTCCACATAGGCAACGATGAGGTTCACAGACCTTAGTACCTAATCGTAAACTAACGGCGATACGTAAGGTCGATGAATCCAACACCGTACCTATGTTATGGGAGGGCAATGCGTGAAGCCAGTGTCCCGACTCTTTTTCAGATACAGCTAGAAGCCGTGCTCTGTCGAAATCATCAGGACACTGTTCGAGCAATGTAGCGTGGGTTGCCTTTATAGATGGTAAATCCCACGCTCGCTGGCTACTTAACTCTATGGGAACGTCGACTCCTAGGTGAGTTGCACTCCATGTACTTCTGGCGTCGTCTACACCCGCCACTTGCCCATCGGTTACGTTAGGTAAGTTCAATATAGTACCGATGAGGGTTAGCGCGCTATAGGTTGATGACAAAAAGGCAGGAAGTGCAACACACGACGAAGTACGAATTCCCAGGCCACCGAACTGGACAGGGAGAGTCGCTTGGGTCCAAGAACGATTATTGAAATTTTGGTTTAAAATTTTGGAAACAGTAATTTTTAGAGACTCATCTATAGAATTTGTTATGTTTGTAAATTTCCAAAGGGGTGTGCATCTAAGTAAATACATAAATTTTGGTGTGAAAAAACATTGCCGTAATGAAAATATTCATAAAAAATGTAGGTACGAGACTAGTCCACGCCTCAGGTGACCTAAAGGCTGGCTCTTACCTCGCTCAAAGGATCAGTTTAATCATTCAGCGAGGTAACGCAGCCAGTGTTTTAGGAACCATGCCACAGGGAGGGGTTCTGGAAGAGGTATTCTTTTTGTAATTTGTATATATAGTTTTATAGTATATATTTATTATTGTACATTTTAGTTAAGTTGTAAATTTATCCAAAAAATGTAAATTCAATTCAAAATTCTCTTTTCTATTTACTTACATTAAAAAATGAAAAAGTGTTTTTGTTTATTTTGTCCATCTTTTACGTCGAAACGGAGCAACGGATCTACGTATTTTTGCACAGTGATAGCTGGAGGCCGGAGAGTGACGTTACAACGTTATAAGAAATAAGAATTAATAATAAACAGCCTGTGCGAAGCCGGGGCGAGTCGCTAGCTAGTATATCAATAAAAGTACGTAATAATTATTATCAGCCTGAACAACGACAGCCTTTAGTGCTAACTTGCTAAGGTAAACATTATAGCAAATTTAAAGGAAAATCGAGACTCAGGTGTCATAATTATTATTGATTTATCATATTGCACTTACCTACTAAAATACACAGTGGATTACTGTGTGATGATGGTCCTCTACTCGTTCATCTTTTAATAAACTACATAACTTTCTGAACTGGCTTCGTCCGTGGAAAAATGTAGATGTCACACAAGCACGTAGGCAGGGGGAGGGTCCAGTAGGTCCGAAAGCCGATACCGACACTTTTTGAAATTGAGAATTTTAAAAACTAGGTAATTACTATCAGTTGAGCTGAGCTGATGAGGTCGAGTCAAGCGAGCTACGATATTGACCTATTGCAGAAAAGATGTAATAAAAGGTAAAGTCGTACTTAGTGTTTAATTTTTTCAAAATAATGGTTTGGTTGGTGGTTAGACCCATGACGAAAAATCCTGGCTACGTGCTTGATGTCACATTGTTTTAGATATTTATATTAGGCATATGTTATTCTCCGGCTTTTCCACTATCTCTGCGCAAAAAAACCACATCGGTTTCGCCTTTGGATTCTTTAAGTGGGTCACAAGGATTTCCAGAATATAAAATATTCTATATAACTGTCCTTCTGTGCAAAAAAAACACGTCAATCCATTGCTCTGTGTTGACGTGAAGAAAGGTAAAGAAGCAAACACAATGTTACGGGCGGAAAGTTACAATTTTCTTTTAATTTATGGTAATGCACTTTTGTTAAATAATATCCACTGAAAAGAGCCTGTAAAACATTTAAACACATAAATATACTACGTATGAAGTATGATATGACGCGTCGTGAAGTCCACTATAAGATTATTGACAAATATAATTAGATAGGTAACATAATTACTTATGTACCCTGGGTGTATTATCTAAACTTTATATTATCAAATATTTCTTAATTAATTATTATTACTTAATTTAATTAACCTTTGAAGTTATCAATTCTATTCTATTTTTTTTCAAAATGGCTCCATGAGGGTTTTGATGATTCCGCCAATGTCAAGTATTATAGACGTCACAGCAACAATAAGCCGATTGATCGGTAGGTAGAATGCTCCCGCCGGCCGTAATATGTCCTAATCACAACTATTACAGCGCCATGACGTCCTGGCGGACGCGTGCGTATATCACAAAGGCGTCACGTGGAATCCAAGTTATCAATTCAGTTATTCTATTGCAGTGATTCTTTAGATAAGTAAATTTTTTTTAATATGTTACAAATCAAATAATAATATGTTCACGTCAATATTCTTCTACTTAATAGTTGTTTTACTAACAATCGGGAATTAGGCATAAAAATAAAAATCTAGGTATTACAAAATTTAGTCTCTCTATATTTATTTCTGAATGGTGTTTTTTGCCGGTACGCCATATCTAATACTGTATCAAAGTTAATGTTTGATACGTCATTTTAAAGATTTTTTCCCACTAATGACGAAAAATAAACAAACAAATTAAAATTTAATGTTTCTTTTACGCCTTCTGTTGGAGATTAGTTGAACTATCTATTTATCATCACGCCTTTTATCCCTAGAGGGGTAGACAGAGACAATCGAATGCCATTTGTTATGGTCCTGACATACCTCTTCGCTTCTTTTATTATGCATCATACCTTACATGCTCGGCATTATATATATATAGACCTACGTTTAATATTGCCTTCGATAAATACATTTTTCTACTTTTTACAACAATACCTCAGTTGAACTATGACAACAATATTGACACCACTAACGGTGAGAAGTATTCGCACGGGTCATCTAGTTTTGTTATATAGGTCGATATTTTATTGTACAATTTACGATTGAGAAAACGATCCCTTCGTTTTGATGTTAGTTGATAGAATAGAATTAAAGATGTTGCCTCTAGACAATGTACGAACGCTATAATATATTATATTCTCTCGGAACGCTAAAACATAATATTTATGCAGAAACTTATAATCAAATTATAGATAATAATTATTGAATAGTATGTGCAGCCCATAGGAAGCTCCATTTATGCATTTTAGTTACTAAAAAAATAGCTGATCAACCAAAACCTTTGCCATTTTTCAGCGTTATCTTCAGGGTATGGGCAGACGCTAACTTTACGTTCATGAAAGACGCTTATTGAAGACGAAATGACATAAATAACATTTCGTTTTCTACAAGAAGTTTATAAACTCCTTGGTATCGTCAGAGTGAAGGACAGCAGCCTAATTGCGTAACTTTGATAGTGATCCAATCACTATCATTTAAAGGTCGAATTTAGCCCCGCACTTTTTAAAATGTGTATTTTCGTTAATTGTGCTACATTGTGCTACGTTTGTGCCGTACTGTGCCGCAAAAATTAGCTCAATATCTCATACAGTTTTTGAGAAAAAAAATAAAAACAATTAAAAACGTGAAATTTTTGTTTTTATTTTTTTTCTCAAAAACGGTTTGAGATATTGAGCTAATTTTTGCGGCACAGTACGGCACAAACGCAGCACAATGTAGCACAATTAACGAAAATACACATTTCGAAAAGTGCGGGGCTAAATTCGACCTTTATCTGTAAAAAAATGATAGTGATTGGATCGCTTTCAAGTTACGCAATTAGGCTGCAGTTTAGTTAGGTCACGTGGTTGTATTTCAGTCGATACCATACATTTAAAGTTATCTATTCTATTCGTTTAGTTTGTAAAATACAAATAAATTAATTAACTATAGGAATAATTAAAAAATATTCCGCAGTACTAATGGGTTGTGCATTTAATATTATTGTGATGGTCGACAAAAAGATCAACACTCGACACACACCTTGCGTTCTAAGTTCTAACTGAACATGACTTGGTTATTTATTTACAAGCTTTAAATAAAAGTTATACATTGAATAAAACCTATACATTGAATAATACCTTATTCCAATATTATATATAGAAGCTTTATATAGTAATCGTATTGCGATGGATCTCGTATATGTACTGACTTCAAAAATTGTTCACTGAAAAGCATGAAATCGTTGAATCTAGTTGGTTGGTGCCAAATTTAGCTACAAAATTAAATAGATAACACAAATGTTATCTAGGTTTGTAATTGTCTAGATTAGTGACATTTAGAGCTAGGTAGTTTCTAATTTGGCACCAAGTTGTCATCTGGCTTGTTAATGAACGTGTATGAATGAAATTGTTATTTAGTTCGATTACCTATATAATTACTTAAATTTTACTTGCGTCACATAACAATTTGTACTATTAAGTAAAGAAAATATACAAAATGAAAATGAACCGCGTAAAGTACAACATTTAATTATTTTACAAATGTATACAATATTTTGTATAAACAATTATTTTAAGCTGAACTAAAAATTATAATTACTTAATGAATATATGACAGATAATAAATGTCGACGAACGTAACCTAATTATAATATAAATATATAATTACCTATATCTTACTGTAGCGGCATTAAACACGTACTGTCCGTTGTAAATAGCACTGAAAATAATGGGCACTAATATGAAACAATAGTTGATCACTTGGTACTTCCCGAACTGACCAAGTTCACCCAAGATACCGTCCAAGTCTACATTCTCACTGACAGACATGGTGGTCAAGGTCACCAAGATTGGGACTGGTAGGTCACTGACCAAGTGACTACGAGAAGTGACAGAGAACTTGAGTCCACTTCTGAGACGTCCGTATCGACTCGTGCGCAACACAGTTCTGTGAAGATTACAATCTTAGTTATCGTTTTGACGCGTCTTAAGACTGAATTTTTGAAAAACTCACGCCCACTGAAAGTCTTTGTTATTGTAATATATATGTCAATGTATAGTAATCGTACAATGACCCGCGGGTTGAGGACCTCAAATTAGTAATAAGTATTATAAAGTGGTGTGCGCTGAAACTGCTGAACAGATTTCAAAACTTTATCAATGTCAAAAACAACAATAAAACCATTATAATAAAAAAACTTAAACATAAATAACAAAATTACATATTTAACATACAAAATATACCAACAAAATGATATAATACTATTATAGCTTACCGCCCCCGGTGTTGCCCGTGATACATACATACCTTCACGCCTGTTTCCCATAAGGGTAGATATATATGATCTGATGTGGTAGACGAATAAACTGTTATTTTAAGCAGAAACGGTGCATTTTATCATTTAACTATGTACCCGTTAAAGTATATACCTAAAAGTTACGGTTATCCCTCATCTCAAAAACACCAAAAACTATTTCATTTTTTTGTAAATTTTTCACATTCAAGAAGTGTCGTTATTTTAAGATTTAATTTGGTCACCTTGTATATTTCACGTGATTTAGTAATAGAGAATTAGACACTGAAGGACCTGTTCAACCGGTAACCGGAAGCAGGATGTAGGAAGCCCCTACCTACAGTCCTACACACACAGTTTGGTGAACTCTAAATGGACGTGCACTGCATGTACGTGACAGAAATGTTAAACTGAAGGCTAACATACATCAGATCTTAGTGGACCTAAGTTTCCCTGCACTCTGCCTTACTCTTCGCATCCTGATAGACACCACTTTCAACATCTCCTCTATTATGTCGCTTGTATCCTCTTCTAGATCTTCTTTCTTTTCTTGCCTTTATTCTTACTTCCATTATGATTTTCATGAAATCATCGTGTCGAATCAGATGTCCGAGCATTTTCCTTCGTCTATTTTCAATTGTCATCATCAAACTCCTTTGACCTTCACCAAATTCTAAACTTCTTAGTACGTTTTCCTTTCCATCCGAGCAATACGCGCCATCCTCCACATTTGTGACAATAATTTAAAGGGTAGGGCACTTGATCACTTTTTATGTTCATCTTGCGTACCTATGTCTTGTTTTACCTACAGCTTTTGTAAATTCTCCTTCTTATATAAATAAATAGTGGATCTCTTCATCCCTTCAGGAATACACCTTACAACCTGACATCCTTCTACTGGATGCTGTGCTGGGTGCGACTGGCCAACCATCTGTGCTTAATAAACAGGCGGTGACAAGGTCACATGTTGTCTTCTCTATAAAAAAATACCTTCCAACTCTTTAAAATAAGCGAAAATGGCGAGCGAGTTGCGTATTTACATCGTAATCTAGTAATACAGGTACTTCTTGGTAATGGGCCACTTTCATCCCTTGTAAGTAGATATGTATAATACCAATACAGGTAGGTATAGGTACCTACACACATAATGTCTCGCTTGTTATTCCACAATAAACCATTAAACGTATCAAATCAATTTATAAAACGACAAACCATAATGAACAATAAATAACCGTTTATTTCTGTAAATATAGCATTGGTATGTTCACGGTCATTATATCACGGGGCGGGGTAGACAGACCATACTCGCGCTTCCTAGTTATTGTGAGTACGCAATGTGATCACTGCAAGTTTCATTAGCTGGGTACCCTGGGACCGTAACACGGTTTCGGGAGCTGTAAGGTAACCAGTGAAGAAAAAAAGTTTAATCAAAATCCATTGAACCGCTTCGGATCCTATTTTGGACAAGTATATCTAAGTATCTATCTATCATCGCGCCTTTTATCCCAAGAGGGGTAGGCAGAGACAATCGAATGCCATTTGTTACGATCTTGACATATTTGATATTTCTATCGCTTCTTTTGTACAACTAGTATGTGACATACAGACAGACATATTTGTAATAATATTGTATAAATTAGTTTCATGAGGTTAAATAAAACCTAGTGTACGAGTCGCCTGAAGAGATATAGGTTACTGGAGGACGTATTAGGTATATGCACTACATACGTTTTTCTATTACATATTTTTATACTATGACATCCACTCAAACAAATTGTAAGTAAATGTAAATATCGTATTTCATTATACCATTGTTGTCAAGTCAGTGTAGAACCATAATTGTCCCACCACGTATATAAACCGTCATATTAATAAGTCAATAGTTGCCGGCACAAGAAGTGTAGGTAAACACAGGCTGTAACCTTGATCGGTGATTATCTTACATATTTGTGATTACACTACACACACCTTCACACACACACATAAAGTTACAATTACCTACCACAATAAGATAATATATGCTCTAAATCTAATTATCTAGCATATTACAACACACTCATATTTTTATGTCAAGGTTTGTTAAACTACAAATTACAGGAACATTTCAGGTTTCTACAACTTTATGGTAACACGAGCACGAGCTAATATTATAGGTACGGTGAGGTGCAGTGCGTGCCTTCTTCAAGTATCTATTATTTTCAGAATACGTGCGGACACAAACTTTATGTGCCCTTTGAAGCACGAAAGTTCGTTTAAAATACTTAAAATTAGGGCTTAGCATGTTTGATATGGATGAAAAATTTAAACAGGCCTCTTTTATTTCCAATTACCTACCCTCTTTTCAAAAAAACCTAGAAAATATTATAGATATAGGTAGGTAGGTATCTAACTATCATAATATATATATATATACATAGGTACGGATTTCTGTGAGTTATTAAAAAATAATTCTAGAAATTATCATGACAGTTCATAACATTTCAAGAACATTTTTTCAGGAATTCATTCAGATTAGCTTTCAATGATTTACGAGTGTGCAAGTAAGGCCTACTGTCCACGGAGACGTAGCTTCATAGACGCGTATTCGTCATTATAAGGTTAGTGTAGGTAACTAGGTAGGTACACTACGACATATTGGTGTTTTGTTTCTGTAATAATGACGAATACGCGTCTATGAAGCTACACCTCCGTGGACAGCAGGCCTAACTATAATATCCTTGTAGAAATGCAGATGCACTGATGTAGTAAATATTCCGCGCTACTTCAATGTCGAGGAAAATCACAACTGTGTCTTATTTGCATGCCTTGTTATTGTAAAATATTAAAATAAAAGTTTAAAAAATAATAAAATATTAGGTTGACTTATGCTAAGTACCTAAGTTCTATGCTATCGAAAAGTAATATGAACTGAATTTTATGAAGCTTTTACCGCTGAAAAAACTTCAATAGGTACCTAGGTGTATTTATTTAGGACGCCATAGCTCATATTTATTTCACAGCCTACTTATATATTTATATTTAGTCGAGGTCCGAAATTGCAACAACAAGACATCGCGGCGCCTTAACAAGGAAACTGTCAATTAAATAATGTAAGTTGACAATAGTTGTGCTACTGACACAATACACGGGAAACATCTCAAGGACCAGCTGCCAGCACGAGACTCGTCCTCTCTCGTCTGGACATCTGCTCATCTGGGGAGGACTATTCTGGGATGTTACGTTTAGTAATATTATAAAATACGAAGTGTGTTTGGTTTGTATGTCATACTTACTTCAATACAGAGCTACGGTACGACTCTTAACCTTTTCCCCATACAAAAACGGACTTCAGCAATTCAAGTATTGTACAAAACTTATTTAAAATAACAAGTTCTAGTTATCTACACTCAACATGTAAAACATTATGCCATATCAGCTTCATATCAGGTTTCATAAAGCCCTGAAAAATCATCAAAATCACGCATATTTTCAACCGACTTTGCGACTCGAGATTTTTTAAAATCGAGTAAAAATAATTTCACATTCTTTATGGATCCATTACTTAACTAGAACTTGCTATTTCTAATATTTTTTGTACATCCAAACAGAGACAGTTGTTAAATTTGCGAACTGCAAAATTATGTTCGTTGGTAATTAAAAGGTGCAAAATAATTAAATATAAAAAGAATATTTTTTGTATGTAATTATATATTATGGATATCCTCATGACTATAATATAGACGAGAGAAGCCGGAGCTTCGTATACGTTCGTGTCAACTCAAAGATTGGTTCATTTTTAAACATTTAGTTACGGAATTGGGCTTCTGAACATTTAGTTTACGACATGAACACGTATTGCGGACTGCGGCAGACTATTTTTATTGTTAGATAAAAAAACAATAATGTACTTAGATATTTAACAAGAAATAACACTCATTCATTACCTATAGATAATGTTTATTTGTTTGTTACAATCATAATAATTCAGACGCAATAAATACTTAGCTACAGGCTACAGCAGATATTAAATTGCCGAAACAAGAACGAGTTATCAAACTGTATAATCGTCTATGGTCATTTTAAAATATCTACTATTACCTTTCTGCCCCCGGCTTCGTCCGTGGATATTTGAATCTACAACATAACATAAAACAATAAAATATAGCGGCGCCTATATTACTCAGGGATAATGTTGACAAAACTGGTGAAAAAATGTTCAGAGTCGTATCGTAGTTACATCCAAACTTACAAACTTTAACTACATAAATAAAAACAGCAGAATAAAAATGTAAAGTGCTATTTTACCTACACGACATTGTTTATTTTTTAATAATGGGTCTATTATTATAGGTATTACTTATATAGCTAATCATGAATCATTTTAAAGTTAATAATACTAAAATAGTATAATTGAGAATGTGTTTGCTTGTCAACATCTGGGCCCTGAGAGTGACGTAGGGTGACTTCATGTCCCAGGAAATTGAATTGTTATTAGTTATTGATTACATCGATGTAATAATGATTGTCTCTGTCTCAATCGTAAAAGTTTAACAAAAGTTGACTGCTACAGCTAGTTTATACTTCGATGTTCTTCCTAGATTAGTATCGGTGACCGGAACATTATTATACCTAATATGAGGAAAACTGAAACAATGGTACATAATTAATAGCAAGGAAACTATAACACAGAATACCACAAGATACTAGACAAGAAGATGCAGGTAGGCAAGTACCGATAAATAATTAGTTAATATAAATGACAATATATTGAGCAAGTATTAGGTGCTCCGTGCTTGTATATCATATACTCACACCTGTATCCCAACGGGGTAGGCAGAGAGTAAACACATGCACTACGTCCTGCCATTCACAGTTCTAGATTACCTACGAGTTGGTTGAACTTATTTAAATTGTTTCAACAAAAATTGTTAATAGATAAGTACCTAACTTTTATTTTCAAATTCAAATTCAAATAATGTTTATTGATGTAGAATCCATGGATTGCTTATCAACGTCAAACCAAAATAAATAAAATAAAGTTACATTTAGGTAGGTATAACAATTTAGTTCCAAGCTTTACCATCCTTCAAATAATCATCTATATGGTAATATGCTTTGGACATAAGTTTACTTTTAATAAATAATTTAAATTTCTTAACAGACTAATCTTGTACATGGGTTGGAAGTTTGTTATAAAATTTCACACAACAACATTTAAATGAACCTCCAACCTTATGGAGCCTAGCAGAGAGCGGTGCAAGCTTATGTTTACTTCTTGTATTTACATTATGCCTATCACTATTTCTTTTAAATGTAGAAATATTTTTACGGACATACATTAAATTTTCAAATATATACTGACCATACACAGTCATTATATTAATACTTTTAAATTTTTCCCTTAGTGACTCTCGTGGACCCATTTTGTATATAGCACGAATAGCCCTTTTTTGTAAAATAAAAATACTATTTACATCCGCGGCATTACCCCACACAAGAATTCCATATGACATAACGCTGTGGAAATAGCTAAAATAAACCAATCTAGCCGTGTCCATATCAGTCAGCTGTCGAATCTTTTCTACTGCAAAAGTAGCAGAGCTAAGTTTATTTGAAAGATTATTGATATGAGGACCCCATTGCAGTTTCGCGTCCAATCTCAGACCTAAAAATGTTGTAGCATCTACTGCCTCTAATTCCTCATTTTTAACAATTATACTGGTTTTTACTTGCTTTACATTTGGTAATGTAAATTTTATACATTTAGTTTTATTGCTATTCAATAGCAAGTTATTTACATTAAACCAGTTAACTACTTTTGATAGTGCATGGTTCACATCATGAATAACCTGTTGCTGTCGTTTTATTTTAAATAGAAGTGATGTGTCATCTGCAAATAGCACAATGTCATGGTTATCCCTTACGAGGCAAGGTAAGTCATTAATATAGACGAGGAATAGAAAAGGACCTAAGATCGAGCCCTGTGGTACACCGATTGAAACTATTGAGCCGGAAGAAAGCTTTCCATTCACGTCCACTTTTTGAATTCTGCCCTGTAAATATGATTGCAATAAAGTCAAAGCTGTATTTCTAACTCCATAGTGATATAATTTCTTAATCAATGTTTCATGATGGACACAATCGAACGCCTTGGATAAATCACAGAATATTCCCAGAGCATCGTGTGACTCCTCCCAGGCATCAAAAATATGTTTAATTAACTCAACACTAGCATCAGTCGTTGAGCGACCCCGAGTAAAACCAAATTGTTTATTATGCAAAAGACTATTTTTATAAAAATGCTTTAATAATTGTAACAGCATAATTTTTTCGAAAATTTTACTAAAAGTAGGTAGTACTGAAATAGGTCTAAAGTTTGTGGGGTCAGAAGTACTACCTGATTTAAATAATGGCGTTATCTTACTATATTTCATTAAGTCAGGAAAAATACCATAATCAATACAGCTATTAAATATCACCGCCAAATCAGGTGCAACAACGTTAATTAAAGATTTAAGGACGTGGACGGAAATTCCCCATAGGTCGTTTGTTTTTTTTAACATTTAATAAATTAAATGCTTTGATAATATTCAGGGAACTAACATGCTCGAATTTAAAAACTACACCACATTCAGGTATATTCTCCTCCATTAATGCAACTGCGGAGAAAGCTGATGAGTTCAAGGACTTGGTTGTGGAGACTGGTATGTCAGTAAAAAAGGCTTCAAACGCTTCAGCTACTTCAAAATCGTTGTTTATAATTTTGTTTTGTATTTTTAGTTTAAACTCACTATTGCCTTGTTTTGAGCGGCCAGATTCCTCATTAATAATTTTCCATGTAGCTTTAATTTTATTACAACTATTTTTAATTTTAGAACTTAAATAGTTGGATTTTGCTTTATGACAGTCTTTTTTGAATTTCTTTGAATATTGCCTTACATGTTCCTTAAATTTCTCACAAGTATTGAATTTTTTCTCCTCATATAGGTAATTCGTACAACTCTTGTCTTCGTTTATGTAATTCAACAGAAGCCCATTCGCCAAATACTGAAATGATTGTCGCTACAACTGACTTGGAAGTAAACACATTACTAAATTGAATTATAAATGATTGAAAGAATAAGTTATACATGTCATTGGGGTTCAAATTATAAGGGAGGAATGGTAATTCCTTAATCAAGAGATTTTTCATTATTTAAACACCTGTCAATACAAACTGCAACTATACAATTGTATTTTTTAATAAACGAAAGTAACTATAATGAACTAAGTAATTAAGGCTCCTTACCGGAACGGACATGTCTGTTTGTGAGAATACGAATAACATTGTGGATACAATTATGTGTCATTTTGAAAATACGGGAAAAGACTGATAGAAGGAAATTTTTAATTTTTTTCTATAGTGTTAGTAAATTATCATTTTTCCGGACTTGTTTTCCAACGTTTGAGTAACGTTTGACGTTCGATCTTGTAAAGCTCACTGAAGATTTTGAATATTAAGAAACAGTATTGACACCGTAGCATGGTCAACTTAAATATTGATAGATTAGATTTTTCAACTTTCATAAAAAAACGAGAAAATAATGTTTGAGATTGTAATTTTTGGAAAAAATCATAGATATAAAAATGTATTTTTTTGTGAGCTATATGCAAAAAAAATAGTAATATAAAAATAACACATTATTCTCGAATGAATCTAAATTTTATTTAAGATAGAAAACATTACAAATATAAATAAATGTTGAGTATTTTTCATTTTCAAACCATCCCCGCTTTTTATTTTGATATCAAAGTCAACATAAAAAATCGCGAAAATGATCAAAATATGAAGGCGCGACTAATTTTCAATAAAGCACACACGCGCGTTACTATACTAAATTTCGAGTGCGTCGTACCGGTAAGGCCTCTTAACGTGAACAATAAATGGTGTTTGTACAGTTATCATTATTTTACCTTTTTTACACATGGTGGAGCGATTTTTAATAATATGAAAACCTTCCCCTTGAAACAATGTGTCTGACAGTGAATCTCATCTCTCTTCAGTCTATCTTATCCTTGGTGATCTTATCCATCTTGCTCATATCTACTAAAGAGATATGAACAAAATAAGTTCCACATAAAATTGAGATCGTTGCACTGAGGCTGTTTATTTATTTATTTATTCAAATATAACATCTTGCACTAACATTTCAATACACACATGCAACATTTAGTCAAGACAAACTATACCTAGCACATTTTCCATCAAACACAACTATTAAAAAGAAAAAAAAAATAATTAAACCATCAGCGCACTACATCGTAACAGAATATAAACAAATTACTTAACAAGGCACTATCAATTAGGTAATATACATGCAGAATAGAAACATATTATTGACACATTCCAGATACAATTAAATTTGGCATAAGTTACCAGCCTCCAATATGCATCCTGCTGTTGCCAAGAGTCTCGGCTCGGGGTCAAAAAATATATCTGCATCAGTCATGCCCACAATCCTGTTAACAATGGACAGGGCCTGATGCAGAGGTGAATGCGACAACGCCCTGGTGCGTGACATTGGCACCGCGAAGAGAGGATGTCGACGCCCGCGCAAGACCCGTCTCCGGATAGGTGGAATAAATAGAGGCATCTGGGAGAGGAGTGAGGGGTTATATAGCTGGCCGCGGGACAGCCGAATAAAATATTTTATAATTGCCAGTTTACGTCTCACCTCAAGCGATCTATACCCCACCATACCTAGAATAAAGAACGTGGGGTACAAATACGGATAGTACCCATAAACTTTCCTATACAGGAATCGCATGAAGGACTTTTGAACCTTTTCAATTAATAATGTGTACTGATGTTCGTGAGGGCTCCATACAATAGAGTTCGATTCCAGTTTGCTTCGAACATAGGCATTATATAGTAAACTAATGGCGGCGTGGTCCGTGAACAATCCTGATTGTCTGATAACAAACCCAAGGCTTCTTTTCACTGAATTACATGTGTTAACGATGTGCGGATTAAATGTCAACCGAGCATCAAACCATGTACCCAGATCGCGCACGGAGGAATCCATTTTCAAGATTTCATCCTGGACATTGATTGCGTTTCGATTGGTCTAGCTCGCGTGAAAGACATTACGGAACACTTTGCAATATTTAGTTCTAGGCTATTGTCTCGACTCCATAAGCAGACACGGTCGATGTCACTCTGGAGTTCCGCGCAGTCACCGACGCTCGCGATGGGTAAGGCCAACTTAACATCATCAGCAAACATGAGACAGGAAGATGTCTCTATTGCAGATGGAAGATCATTGATTAATATCAAGAACAGCAAAGGTCCGAGGCTACTTCCCTGCCCAATACCCGAGGTAATATGATACGGAGCGGAGCTAGCATTATTATATTGCACGTATTGTTTTCTCTCAGATAAGTATGAGGAAAAGAATTGTAGTAGGGAACGCGAAAAACCGGCTGCGGCCATTTTGGTTAGTAGAACGTCATTGTCGACTCTATCGAACGCCTTTTTAAAGTCGAAGTATGCTACGTCTACCTGTCGCCCAATGTCTAGGTTTCCCGCTATCAACGTAGTTATATTAATCAGGTTGGATGAGGTTGATCTTTTTGGTAAAAAGCCATGTTGCTCATCACAGAACCAAGTTCTAAGTTGGTCATATATTTTAGTGTACATAACCGATTCAAGTTTGTGATTCGATTTGTGAGGCCGCCATATACATTTTGGGGGTGGCGCGCCGAACCTCCCAGTGGTACCCCTGGAAACGCTCTTTGGGACCTTCCAGGTTAAACCAATAGACTGACCAATGAACGACCGCACGAGCTTGGCGGTAGGATTTACACCCGTTTGGGTAGCAACCACCGTACACAGATGCAAAACCCGTCAAGTGACATTGTCGCCTTCCGAGATCAATCTGTGTACACTCTGGTTCATAGGGAGGGATGGCCGATTAGGTGGATTGATGCAATGTTGCATATACGAATTCATTGACGGCTGTTGGGCTATTGACCTGTCGGCAAGGGAGACCCGTAGAAACGGCTGACCGCCGCGCTGGCCCGGCCTTACAGTACAGGGGCCCGAACCATGGGTATCCAACCCATCCAACCATGGAGGCTTCCCCACAATACGGCCACATAATCTTGGGGTATTTGTCGTGCCGGATGGTAGACCGGAAAAGGGCTAGGCTTGTACTTCCGGTGAAAGGGCGAAACCAACCTTGCTATTTCTGACGGAGATAGAAATAAACAGTCTCTGCTAAAGCCCAATTTCATGGAGGATCCTTCCTTCTCCTACCTATTGGTGCTTGTGGATTTGGAAAATCAGTCCAGATCTACGAATACATTTATAAATCCCATCATGGGGATTCGGAGACGACTCGACTTTTTGAATATTTGAGCAGTGCGACAGACAGTGCGTAGGAGCGGTTCCCTCACGCAGAGCTGGTATTTTTGGGGGATTTCAATGCGGACCATATGCAGTGGCTCGACTTCCTCAAGCTCAAACCGCGCATGCTTTTGCTCTAATGTACCACAAAGTCAGTCATACGCCCTCTAAGCTGATTAGTCATCCATACTGGGTACATGATTAGGGTTGTGTAATTCTGACGACTAATGGTTTCCTCGGTGCCATCATCGCCTCCTCCATACTAGGAACAATAAAATAACAAATTGTAGTAACAATTAATAATATTTAATAAAATGTAGACACGAGACAACATAACAAATAGACATCAATAATTAAACTTTTATAAAAACAATAGATAGCCATATAACATTATTAACATTACTACCGACAAGTACCATTTGGCTTTACAATAATTTGTACACAACACACCTTTTACTACTTATATTATTATTATCATCCATTACAGATTACATTAAACATCTAATAGTGAAAATTGGATCAAAATCCGTACAGTAGTTGCGGCTAACATCGTTGTAGTAATAGATAGTCGTACCGCTCGCGACCGTTATTATGTTGGTGTATATTTAGTGGTATCATTTTAAAACCTGTGACATCTTCTAAGATGAGTATTAGTTTATCAAGGGAAGAAAACATTTGTTCTGAACTAAATGCATGAAGTAACTAACCTATTTAATTGTATAAGCATTGTCTGACAGTCAAATGTAAGCAAACAATTATTTTAATCAAATACAAAAATGGTTACTGTGGGTTATCCTTAAAAAATAGTGTCGTGGACTTTTTTTGTATACCTTTTTGATAGCTATAATATATGTAGTGATAGAGATGTATCTCTATATATTGATCTTGACACATGTTATATTGTATATATGACAACAATTGTATTTATTATACACACTATTATATTCTATAATTACAATGCAATAAGTACTTGTTTGATGTCTATCATCATTACAACTTAAGTACATTTAGATATTACCTACACCGTACCGTCACCATACTAAATTGGTAGATATATAACACAATATTCCAACAGAAATGTCTATATATCTTTTGTGTATTTAAAAAAAAAGTTTCTCGTAAAGTAAAAGTAGGTATGCCTTTTAACTTGTAAAAGTATAAATAATAAATGAATATACACGAGGTAGATTATGTACAAATGTGGTAACAGTATACGGAATGTTCTAGCAAGCACAATAAATAACTTAACATTATTTAATACAAACAATCTCACAGGTTTGTCAAACTCAACACATACAAAACAACTGTAACAGTTCTCAGTAACAAACTTGTAACATATATTGTGTTGTGGACTCGACTGTACCACTAAAATGAGAAAATACAAATATCAAATAAACCTTATGGATATCAATTTACAACTTAATACTACTTTGTATTGGACATATTTTGCCTCTCATTAAGGCGGCATTGACCAGATCACCCATGCCTTTCCACCTACCCATTTAAATAAATCACCCAAATTGCACCATGTATCAATAAATGTGAATCATTCAATGGATTCTGCTCCTTTCACCGCTTCTACAGACTCCCTAAAGTAAACGGGTTTGACAAATCTTGAACAAAAATAAAAGCTGTACAAAGTTATACAATGTTTTGTCCCCTTCTATCATTTTAATAACAGATTTATTAGAGGGTTTATAAGTAAGGCGGATAATATTTAAATATTGGTACCTTAGGAGCGGCGTCCACCTGAGTGACGCGACAGTACGTGGCACAGACACCTACCTCTTTGGTGCCACATCACGCTATAGGGCTCTGCTTCATACATTTCTATAGAATATTGAGACGAGTGGCAAGTTACGCGCCACATCACTTGCCAGATCACGTGTCACGATACATACTATGCGTTTCAAATAAGAATAGGTGTGACCTTGACCGCGAGTGACGCGCTCAGGCGAACTTCACTGGATAACTACGGTCTGCAATAATAAGTAATTATAATTGTTTTTGTCAATAATTATTGTTTTGGTTTATAAATAAATAAATTTTAATTATTAAATAAATAATAAATAAATTTAAAACGCGTAGTAGATGCACGCACACTTACTTACAATAACCTAAAGTTAACACGTAAAGTACGGTCATGGCGGCAGGGTGAGCGACACATGCGCCAGTTCTAGCGCCGTAGCGGAGCAGTCTGCGGCAGCGTCGTGGTCACCGAGAGCGGCCAGCACGAGCGCTAGACGTCGCCACGTATCAGCTCGCGACGGCTCCAGAGCGGCCGCTTCACGGAGCATCTTCTCCGCTAACCGGGCCCAACCGAGCTCGTAGTACGCGGACCCTGAACAAAGTGCTTTTTTTATAATTTCTAAAGGAGTGTTTATTTAAAATTTAAGAACTGGAAATAGAGATATTACGCTAGACATATGAAGTATGAAAATGTTTTAAGGCGTCATCGCCGGGTGGAGTATCCGGGGTGAAGTGTGTGTATTTAGAACAAAGTGTTTACCTTGGTCAGTACATTTTGGCGTCAATACATACGATTTGTATGGGCGTCCTCTCCCCTTTAGTACCCAGTCGTCTCAAGTTATTTGACACTATGCCATCAAATTCATACACGTTTAGTTTGGGTATTGATGTTACATTAATGATCACAGTACTCACCCAGGTTAAGTATACTGTCCAAGTGTGTGGGATGTACGGCGAGAGCGTTCTGGAAACTCTGTCGGGCGTCCTCCCACTCCTGACGTGCGGCATGCACCAGTCCGCGCTACACATATATATATGTAAAATGTAAACTCACTAAATATTATTACGATATGTGGTACATAGTGGAATCAACCGATGGACGTCTATTATGAATTTCTTGCGTTATCGTGTCGCCTTCGTATCGTTTTGTATAGACAGCAGCTCGTTGGTTACGATATAGCATATTATATGCTATATTTATTTATATAAATATAATAAATAAATAAATCTTTTATTTCGGACAACTATGATCCATAATTTGTTAGTATTTTTATCTTAATCTATTGTTAGTACCTAATGAAAAATAAAAGTAACACAACATTACTACATTGATCACACACTGGAGGGAGAACAGTTGTTTGTGTGCAACCGAACCCAATGCCCTAAGATGGGACAATCCCATCTGTCGGCTATCGTGTTCAGGATGGTGTTGCGGCTACCGCGGACTCGCGCAAGTAGTGACGCGCACCTCTTGCGCATGACGGCACTGACGCCGTTTTTAAAATAGTATATTACGTTTTCGATATTCATGGGCAGATTTTGGAATGTGGCCACACCATTTGGACTAATGGAGGCTCGTCAGTGGCCTTTTGACCTTTAAACCGGTACTTACCGTATAGAGCACTAGATGACTGTAAGGCTGCAACGTCGCCGCCTCCGACACACATCCCCAAGCGGCCGGCACACGGTTCAACCTGCAATATTTTATACAATTTATACGAAGTAGCGTGACATCAGCTAGCAGTTTATAATTATTATGTTTAGTTTTTTTCGTTTCACCGTCCTACCTACCCCGCCCCTTATATTGTTCAAAGTCAACATTTTACTAAGCTTGTAAAACTTTAATATTCTTATTCTTCTTATTTTGTAATGTAACAATAGGAGGAGTACATGTCATATAGCTAGACTAAATACGTTTTCACATATCTATAATGAAAAAGACAAATAAAAGGCAAAAAAAGGGCGCCAATGACCTTGTCTAATGTAATAAATATTTTTTTTAAAACCCTGTGAGAAAATAAAATTAAAAATAAACTCCACGAGTACGTACCTGAGACAAAGTTGTGCGAGCAGTAACCAGGCGTGCGCTGTGTTAGTGTCCGTGACGAGCGGCCCGTGCTGTCCGTGCTGACCCGACACGGACGAGGCTCCCTCCGACAGCGTCCGCTCCAAACGGTACGCGCCCACAGACTCCGCGCGAATGGATGCTGTAACATTAGCAGGGATAAAAAGTAGCATACGCAACTCTACAGCCCTCCTGTGAAAATAAAGACGTCGATCCGTTGCTCTGATTTAATGTGAAAGAAGGAAACAAATACACTTACGTATTTATAATAGTTACAGATGCTAATAAATATAAAATATGCTAAATTTGGTGTATAAAGGTCCCAGTCAATAGACCACGCGCAAGTCGTTGATTTGAGTCAGGGTGTTTAAATTGGATATTATGCACTGTAGGTAGAACGATACTTTATAAGCAGTCAGGGCGCCACTATATTTAAATATGCCAATTTCTAAACGTTCTAAATGTGGAATAATTAAGTGATTGTAAAGTGAATTTATTATATTATCACCAATTCGCCGAAAAAAGTGACCAACTACCACTGTGACTCACTCACAGTTTCAGGGCATTTTTAGTGTTGTAAAGTATGTTACCTTAGTTTAAAGTAAATCCGTCAATAACAAGACCCACCTGCGTCCCGGTTGCTAAGTCTCTCGTAAGCGGAGTCAGAGCGCGCGTCCAGCTCTACATATGGAGCACCATACTCGTCTACCGCCCCGCGAGCTAGAGACAACAGCTCTTTGCCCGTACTCAGTGACTGCTGTAAGTTCAAACTTTTCTTTAAGAATATGTGCTTAAATCGACTCCTCGTGCTTCGGAGGACACAGCGTCGTCCGCACTTCTCAAAATGACAGATGTCTGTTAAAGAAGTGACTCATCTAGGTCCAATAAGTGCAGCAACAGACTAGCCACCTGTTCTGTTCAATATGGACAAGTGGCTGCAAGTGAACACTGTTACTGGTATCTCTGGCCACACCGCAAGGTATAAAGATAAGCCGTGAAGGTCTGTTGTTGTTGTTGTTCTAAGTACATTTGGACAAGTCAACAAAAATACAATAGTTTGAAGTTCGTTATTTGTCGAATAGATTTGTTGCACTGGAAGTATTCCGTCCTTTTATCGTACGTTTGATGGCACTAACGTTCCGGCAAATATAAAATCCGCCATAAGTCGACGCCTCCTCTTACATTAGCGCTCTTACTAATTCCATACTGCAGCAGTTCCACGATTCCACGATATTTTATGCCATAAGTTTAAAATAGTTTTTTATATCGCAATTTTGATATAATTCTATCTATTACCTTAGTTATCTGTAATGTCATAGATATTTTGTACTGACTTTGGGATCAGAATTCTCGTTATATATTTACAAAACTACAATTTTCTCCGTGTTAGGTAATAGATAATTTCATACAATTTGAGAATTGCATCTCACTCACATCTTTCTAAAGAGGTACGAACAAAATAAGTCGCGCGTATAACTGGGTAACGAACCACTGTGATGCGTCACCTACAGTAATGAAGCTGTACCTCCGGTTGTGCACTCTCCAGCTGCAGCTCAGCAGTGGCCCATAGCGGCCAGGCAGCGCCCGGGTAGTGTAGACGAGCCAGCGCAGCCGCCGACAGCGCCTTCTCTCTACCGTCCGCCCCGCGCGTCGCCCACAGCACGACCAGCAGCCGGAGACCACCGGCGCAGCACGCACGCGCACGTAGACACGACCGGGTCGCATCCTGTAACAGAGACACCATTGGTCCTTTACTATTTAGTGATATGTTCAATATTTTACTGGCACACCATGAGAGCATGACAGATTGCGCAGAGACGACATCATTTTCAATATAAACATTAAAGGGAAAATTTGCGTGAGTAACAAATCTATTGCCTGACAACGCTTTACATATAAATTAGTTGCGCTATCAGCCTGCTCGAGACGCCAAAAGCATTCTGGGGAACCAAAATAGTGGCGTAAATAAGTAACAGAGTGGAGCAATAACTTGAGACAACAAACGTATATCCCAGCTCAGTAGTGGCACAAAAACAATACAACTCACCATAGCTTCGTCGTACATCCCCAGATGAGCGTACTGCAGCGCGAGGTGGTAAAATGCTAGATGGTCGTCGTTGTCCAACTTGACAGACTGCAGCAACAACTTGAGACACTTGTCGTTCACTGCTCGCTTATCTATACGGGAATTTGTTTTCTGAAAAATAATATAACATCTAAATTAAAAACAGGAATCAAAGGATCTTGTATAAACATGCTAATCGACGATTGTCTCATGTACACACGTCACTAGAGCGGGGAGTGGCACATAATTAATGTCCGACCGCTGGCCAAGTGAGGATATGCTGTCAACAAACCTGTGCCTTCATCTGGTACCCTATAGCTGCGTGCAAATAGCTCCGCGCCAACAAGTACCCCTCGTTCTTCTCTTCTATCTCTATAGCTTCCTCCGCCAGCTCGATACCTTCTTCTATCTGGAAAATATTACATATATTTATTTGCCTTTAGTCCATCAAAGTCTCGAGTGTTAGACTAACGGCTCCCGGAACATTATTATAGAGTGCAGGGTAACCAATGATAGATAATGGAAGGTATTGCGACAGGCTCTATTCGACGGTTAACAATCCATAAATCCACCATCCACCCCTGTGGGTCCATAAATATGACCATTTTTAGGTACAATATTATACTCTCTGCTACTCAAGAATCACTTATACTTATGGGATATAATAAGATGCACTTACATAATGTATACCATAGCAGGTGTTTGCCCCCACCAATCTCATGGCAGCGTCCTCAGGCGCCAGAGTGCGAGCTTGCTGCATGACGGCGTGCGCGCGCACTCCGGCTCCTTCCGCACTCCTGTCTGAAAAATAGTGCACTCTTTCTCACATACACTATAGTCATCTAAGCTTCACTGTCTAATAAATTTGGTTTCGGTTTTTGATACAGTAATATTGTTACGTTTACGTGGCAGGTAGTGACTTTTTAAATTTATTTAAATGTTTTTATGTATTAACTTTTATGTGTATTTCTGAAACTTTGAAGAGTAGAGGAGAGTGTCACAATGGCGCCCGACGTGATGCCGATGTTTATTTCCGAGTTTAAAAAACCCTGAAGAATAATGAAATGTATCAGAATAGTATGTAGTTTTAATTTCGGCAGTCAAGTGTTCAAAAGTAAATAAACAAATGACTAAACTTTTAGAACCACATACTAAATGCATATCACCATTTTTAATTTGCTTAAAAATCTCACCCGGCTTATCAGGCGAGATAGTGGCTCCCTGCCCACCTTGACCGTGGGCGCCTTGCGCCGCCGCCGCCGTCGCCAGCGCCCTCTGTCGCCAAACGTGTCGCTGCCCAAACGAGAACTTCGCGGCCCTCTCAAGAGACTCCAGCAGTAGACACAGCTGCCCGCGCCGCACTCCCGCCAGCGCCAGCAAGTCGTAGACAGCGGTCGCGTTACCGTATGAGTATGCGCGCGCAGCCTCGAACTCGGGACTCTGCGATAGGACCGCGTCTCTGACCGCCATGGCTTCACCGATCAACAGCACTAAGATTACTTCCTCCACTTCCGTGCGGGGAATAAACTGGAACAGACGCTGTTAAGGTAAGCGCATAACAACGGAAGGCAGACTCGCTCATGCACCCTATTTATAATTCGTTATACCAATTTGAGCTGTATGTTATATAGTAAACAAAGTAATGATACTCTGACAGTCTGCGCTGTACCTATAGTTACATTTTAGTAATATTATTATATTATTTTGATATTTGTTGCTCAATCACGCTTTAGAGGATATAAATGAAACTTGGTGGAAACTAGTTTAAGGCCAGAATTAAAACAAAGGCTGCTTTTTATTCTGGAAAAAATATCAGATTTTTTTGGTCAGTCAATTAAAGGTTAATTGGAATTGCAAAGTATTAGATCTAGGAAAAACAAAGCAAACAAAATCTGTTGAATAATAACTGGCAATGGATTTGTATTACTGGATTAGCACATTAGATCTTGTAATCTTGGGAAACTTATTTCTGTGTACAAATTGATATATAAAAACAATACCTGATTAAGAGCAGAATATTTCTTGGGTTTCCATGGCCTCTCAGCCACATGCTCTTCTCTCCGTCTGTTGAGAGACCCCTGTAAGATGGAAGATGCCAACTTCTCTGGGGCTCCGTACACCTGAAACATCAATAAAGCAACCTCTAGGAGCCAACCAATTTGAGCCTTATGTTACAGTGCAGAAAGTTGAGTTGAGTTTCTTTTATTATTAAATTTGTTGCTTCCCAATGCTATGCATATGAGCTGAGTTGAATGTAGAGTGGAATACGCTTATATAGACTATGTTTATAATGTTGGATGGTCAAATAACATATTATGAAATAACTGTACTAAGAACTTTGGTTTTATAATATACATTTTGATAGATTTTAGCCATTTACAATGACTTGGGTTTGTGTGACATTTCCCTAACATTGACATATTTTGAAATATATCATCACCATATGTTTCAAAGTTCTGGCACCCACAATGATACTAAATGATTTTTGTTTTCGAACAATCAATTTATTATTCTTACTCTGTGCCTCAACAATGTAAAGTGATGACCATTGAAGAATAAGGCCTTTATTCATAAACGTTTATTAGCAACGTTTTTGTTAAAATATGTTTTGTCACTCTCTAACAAACCTGTCTTTACTAATAATAGAAAGAAACAAAACACATTTTAACAAAAACGTTGCTAATAAACGTTTATGAATAAAGACCTAAGTCTATATATACCAAAATTATTAGAATTATTAAATTATATAATTTGTATATTTTAGATTAAGTCAGTTTTGGGGTAAATTGAGCTAGTTTTGTTGCATTTTTCATTACATTCAACTGCTGCTTTCTATGATGTCTGCTTAATATGACCTAATTGCCATTTCCCTTCATTGTCATTATAAGAATTCTAATGTAATTGTGTTCAAATTCTCAAACAATTGTGCATATAATTATTTTTAAAATATTTAATATTTATGGTTTATGTTACTTTCAAAATAAGGAACTTATACTTATATAAAAACATAAACTCTCATCAAAAATAGTTAACACTGTACTCCATATGATTTGTACGGGTGTTCTCCCACACTCTAGCACTGGACGGAGACCATACAATTAGTATGAGTATATAAATATTACCTGTCCAGGAAGTCCCCGGAGCAACACTTCAGCCAGCTGTCTGGTGATGGTTAGTCGTAATGCTTGTGTGGACAGAGCTTCCACCGCTGACAGCATTTCTCTGTACCTGAAAAGTACCTCTGAATGTCTTAAGTTCAATTCCCAGGTATGCTGGATTTTGTAGGAACGGCAATGTTACTTGATACCACAAGATGACATTAGCAGGCTATTATGAAGAGATGGTTCAATGAATGAAGTTGGGTAGAAAGCCAGAGATCTTGAAAATAATTTGTTACCTGTCTATAGCAATATGTAGACGACCCGCTCTCAAGTGCAACAATGGTACACGTAACAAGGCACTCTCTAGAGTGGGTCCGGCCGGGACCTTACTAGTGCTGTTCTTCTGGAGGTACAGCAGAGTCAGGTCTGATGCCAGCTCAAAACTCCTAATCTGGTGGGACAAAGGAGTATGCTATTGATGCTATCTTTATATGTAAGTATATAATTCTTCCACATATGTCACTGAACTCCTTCTAAACAACTGTATTGATATTGATGATTTTTTTGTGTGTTTGAGTGGGTCCCTGGATGGTTTAGTTAGATTCACAATGGCACTGCAATTTTACAATGTTATAGAATCAGAATAGCACATATACAAAAAAATTCAGCAGTAGCATACCTATATCTATAGCATACCATATTGTACCCGTACAAAGCCAGGGGCGAGGTCACTGGTAATAAATAAATATCATCTGCTAAATGAGGAAGATTCATCTTTGGCTAGGAACCCTATTTTATATATTTTACAATAATTACAATGTTTTGCAAGTTCAATAGTATCAAGACAAAATTCAATGATTCACCAAGGTCATTTAATTTTAAGGTCAAAAATATATACTTAACTAAATATTTTTAATTTAATAATCACCATTTCAGATTCCCGTTCAGCTTGCTTGTAGCGGCTTGAACTGGGTATAGCAGTTTGTTCCAAACACAGACCTTTGATGGCATATGACTCTGCTACTATCCTTAAACTTCTACTGCAAAATGTATTATAAATAAACATTACTATACAATACAATAACACATTTAAAATGTATCACATATCAAAGATGGGAATGAGAAATTAACGTAGATTGCAATTATCCAGAGTTCTTACTTTCAAATTATTTGACATGACAAAGCAAATCATCCATTTAACTAATTAGTTAAAAAATAAAATATAGGAAACATAGGTGGACTCTTTAACACTATAAATATAAGAAACTCACATGGGTAATTCCTTTTCAGTCAAAGTATTTAATTCAGCCAACTTATAGTGTTTCAGTGCATCATCATAAGCACCACAAGCATAATGTAACTTTCCCAGTAGCAAGTGTGAGTCCAGAGCTACCCCAGCCTTTTTACCTGCTTCGTCTGTAGCCAAGGTGAGGTAGTTTCGAGCTTCAGATAATTCTCTCTGAGCCCGTTCTATGTTCTCTTTTATAGGTGGACATTCATTCAAATATGCCTCTAGCTTACCCTCACCAATAAGAAAGTGTGCTAAGCTCTCTGAAATGTAAATGCCACTTCTTAAATATTGTAAAATATGTAAAACTTAAACTACAATCATGTAAATGAGTCATGTTTTTACAGAATGATGGGATAGTTGAGGTTTAGAAATCTAATAAGATTACAAATAATATCCCTACCATGTTGTGGAGAGCGCGCCTTGAGTTGATGAGCCAACTCCACAGCCTTCTGCCAGTTAGATTCTTCCCGTGAGCGCTCTATTTCAGTCTCACAGATACGGACGGCACTCTTGCTGCGTGAGGTCATTGTAAATGTGGTATGGCCTCACCAGCCTGCTCAACAGAAGAAGGTAGTAACTGGTTAAAGAATCTTATATATCCTGATATCCACTCATTACTCTTTGCCAATCTCCAGGAATTCAGGCTCCTTTCCTTTCCTTTTTTAGCTCTTCAGCTCTTCGGGCTCTTCCTTCCTCCTTCCTCCAAATTCTTCGCAAATTCGATTGATTGATTCACGATTGATTGACTGACAAATGACAACACAGAGCAAGACAGTGACAGCTAACTTCAGTCAAATGACATTTGACTTTTGGAGAAGTAATGCACTCTGGGTATGATTTTTTTACTCCATCTTACTAAAAACTAAAAAGGCGTGATTGTATTTGAACGTACCGTCCTACGTCTGATCTTACCAGCAAAAATATGAAAATCTTCTAACTAATATATGATTATTATAGATCATATAGGTTTATGTTACATTAAAACACCATCCGACTTTTTTCTACCTCTAATTATTTACTTTTAGTTCTACCTTACATTATTAAATTTATTCTCTTTGCCTCGCAATAAAAGGCACGAAATTCTAATAATTATATGTTAATAATAAATAATTCGAAATCAAAAGTAGATACTAGTGTTTGAAAAAGATGATGAAAGGACGGAGTGTAACATTTGTGTGAAAGGATGTAAATTAGATCAAGTGAATGAATTTGTTTATTTAGGTAGTATGTTCACAAGAAGTGGAAAAGTGGACAAGGAGATTGAAAGAAGAGTGAAAGCGGGAAGCAAGGTATTTGGTGGACTAAACAATGTAGGTATGCAGAAATACACAGCTTAAAACTAAAAGTAAAATTAATATACTTAATGTTGTCTTAGTTCCATCACTTACAATATTAAAAGTAGGTAAGTACACACAATCGCCGAGCATGTATGAAAGGTATGATGAATATAAAAGTAGCGAAAGAGGTATGTCAGGATCGTAGCAAATGACATTCGATAGTCTCTGCCTACCCCTCTAGGGATAAAAGGCGTGATTATACATAGATAGATGATAGATATAAATTCTAAATACCATTATTTGATTGTTACTAACTATTTGATCAATATTTCAATGAAATATGCAAAGTGGAAAAATGACACACAACACGGCTTATTACTTTAATTAATACTTATTTTATATTCTATATACCAACTTTTATTGTTTTTCGATTTTCGTTTATTGTGCCGACGGGTTATTTTTAAAACACAGTCCAGTAGATATTGTGAAGTAAGACTTTCCATGAATATAATTCATGCTGTACCTATATTGTATAGGTAAATTAGTTAATAGTAAAGTAAATTCTATACTTACTTACCTTATTTTAGCTGCTAGGGGAAGTCAAACCTAGCTAACCTAGGACACCATGCCAGTTTGCACCTAATAATTATCTAATGGGTGCAAATAAAACGTTATCACGGTCAAAGGTAATTATTTTCCAGTTGCGTTTAGATAATAATGTAAGGTTAACAAGTGCAGAACACCTGCCACCTCCCCCAGGTGAGTTGTGGGGGTGAGAGCGCGGAGGGTGTTATTGAGCCGCAGACCGCAGGACGGAGTGACACGAGGAGCGACGAAGGTCGGTGTGGTTAGTGGTTATAGTTACATTCCTCCCCCCTACAGGGGTACCTACCTATATTTCACAAATTGGCTTCATGTAATACCTATATGTCGTGTTGGAATCTTGCCAATTTTTGGTAGTTATTGCTCGGAATGACGAGTCATCATCGTCGTATCGTAATTATAGTATCATTGATCATTATCTGTTTCATATTCTTACTCTAACATTCATCAACTACTCATTGTTCTGTTATATTTTCTTATTATTTTATTTACTTACAGAGAAATCACAACAATTATTTTCCACAATAATACCTATGAATGTACCTTTTAATGGCTTTGTGGTACTGGCTGTGATCTAGATAATCTCTTAGCAATATAAAACAGTTGTCTGAATCTTTATTAAAGTAAATCCTGACATATTTATGATACATTATCATAGTTAGGAACCTACAGTATAAAGTAACTCTCACAAGTTCAAAGTATCATAGCCACAAGGGAGGCAATATTCTAAACGTAAGTCCTGTTAAAATAACAAAGTAAAAAGCTCAATTTCCGGCACCCAGTGACCTAGTTCCTGTACTGGCTGTATGTTGTATCCATTAAAGTTTTCATTGCAGCGTGCACCGTGCAGCAGTAATCTTGTAAGAGTATGACGCAACACCTGCGGCCCACCGGCACCACCGGCCCACCCCCCAGGTCAATGCCAGGTCGGCCCACCTCCCCTTGTGACCGATTTACCGGATCTGTCCAATCAAACCACACCACAAGCAATTTCACTGAAAATTGGCATGTGAAACTAATATAACACATATTAATAGGTAAGATTTTACAGTTTCATATTTTAGGTCATCCAGAGCGACATTATTATGATATGATAGATTGTGAGGTGTTCCACATCCCACATCCATCATTAGGTACTGGATGATGATGAATTATGATTATAATGGAAATGCGGAGACTTAGAAGACCTGATGATGGATTCGAAGGTGTTATCTGA
This sequence comes from Nemapogon koenigi, assembly GCA_963924495.1. Lineage (NCBI taxonomy): Eukaryota > Metazoa > Arthropoda > Insecta > Lepidoptera > Tineidae > Nemapogon > Nemapogon koenigi. Next base: position 13,182,207 of record OZ004639.1, on the reverse strand, counting down.
ATATACAGAAATCTGCACCGAAACTGATCAATGTGTTTCTTTAGAAGTCGATTAAGTATTTTTCTCACAGCTCTGTACATTTCTATTCCAAATTATTTCCTAAATCAGAAATAAATAGATCAAAACCAAGTAACATAAGAAGTAAAGAAGTTTGTGAGAATCAGTGTGAGTGAAATATTACTGGCAGATTCAAAAAGACATGCACCAGTGGCAAAATAGCGGGATATCTGGCAACACTGTTACATGAGCACATTGTAGGTACACCACTAACTATTATATTATTATGTTGACTTTGGATCTGAGGGAGCTTGATGAGATGGGATACAGACTTCTGGCACCAGCTCTAGCTCTCACTTAGACTAAATATATTAGTGCCATCATTATATAAGAATTAATGAAATGTGAGAGAAAAAAATATGTTTTATTACATATATTTATTATTCAAGTATTGTTGCCGTTAGGTATAGTCGCTATATATTTTAAATAAGTATGTAGATATTGTCTCAGAAATTACCAACTTTTTTTTATGTGTCTACTTACTATGTTCCTATAGGTATACGTATCTTTATAGTCTGAGTTTATACTTGTAAATTAAATCGATGACACAGAGTAAGTTACCATGTCCTGTTCTAGGTCACAACTCAGCAGGACTAACACCAGCTATAACATATATTTCTACTTCACTTCCTACTTTCCAGTAATTCAAGATTGTCAAGTATAAGTGAGCGACTCTGTATTTTATTGAACAAAAATACATACATAGACTCGCATTTCATTGAGACAAGTGTCGCTTAGGCGACAATAAATAAATAAATGTTTTACTCCATATTGTTTTATTTTCAAGTTTTCAAATGAAGTAAAGATATAAAAGTAATCAGTAACAAGGAATTAAGTAATGAAAAGGTTACAGAGGAATAAAAGGGAATACAATGAGTAAAAGGAGGGAGTAAAAAGATGGAGTAAAAAGAGCACGAAATATCATGCTCTTTTATAATATATTTTAACAGCTGGTTTTATAAAATAGGTGTGCTCTTTATCAAAGCTAAAACGGAATTGACTAAAAATGGTAGAAAATAAACAAATAGCAGACACTGTTCCAAATTCAGATTATTTTGAAAAATTCCTAAATTATAGGTAGTCAGTACTAACTTATTTTGTACTACTACTAAATGAGCACAACGTTACACACGTAGGTACTTTTCTTATTCGTACGAGACACGGCACTTTATTTTCATACAAAGTTTCCGCCCCGATTTCGCATGTGGAATTTATTGACATGTGAATTCAACTTCTACTTTAGCTACGTTTTTTCAGGTTTAGACAAGCTGATGCGTAATTTTTGACTTAAGTGAGAATTGAACCAGCGACCTCCGTTTTTAATATTTTCAATGATACACTCAAAAATCAAAGTAACATTATTTCGTATCACTTTCTAATCCGTTTTCTTCGGTAGCCCCATTGCTTGCGGCAAAGTTACTTAGTTTCTTTTCTAGGAACTAGGAAAACGCTCAATACATATTGTGAAAAATAGTATAAGACAATAGCACATGACAATATAAGTCAATAAGATCCTGAATACGTGATTGTTCGTAGTAAGTGCGAGGAGATCTTGTGTGTGTGTACAGTGTACACTGCAGTACGTGCGACTATCACGTTTCATTTGATTGTATAATAGTCATTGTTTGGATTAGCACACTATTTGTGCTATTTGCGTCACTATCTTTATAATAGCTATACTTAATTATATGATACAAACACATGTACACGAACGTAGCCCGTAGCACATAATTACGGTCAATTCTCGTAAAATATTAACAAATCCACAATTGTGTCTACGGAGTAATTTTGCTCCAATTTCGTATTTATTAAGTACACTTATTAACTACTATACTTTCCGCCCCCGGCTCTGCCCGTGGATATATTCGAACAATATAAAATGTAGCCTATGTCACTCGGGGATATCGTAGTTTTCTATTAGTGAAATAATTTTTAGAATCGGTTCAGTAGTTTTTGAGTTAATTCATTACAAAAAAAACATACAAAAAATCAAATTTTAGCTCTTTTTAATATAGAAGTAGATATAGACAATTATGTAGACAGATATAGACAGTCCGTTTTATGCATTTTCGTTACAAAACCGAAATATTAGTATCTTCACTTCACCGTCTTTTTTCGTAGTCCCATTGGTTGTCCCAATTGATGGGACTAAATATTGCGTCTTGTTTAGGTACTTACCTATCAGAAAAATGTTGGATTGGAAGAATCCTGTCTTTTTTCACGTTTCATTTTGTTGCACAGAGAGTGTGAGCCAGAGAGAGATATATATATTAAAAAACAAGGCATAGGTAATCATGGGGACTGCCGACGTAAATTAATTTAAAACTATGAATAAAGGTAAAAAAACGCCATCTAGAGCGCGCTTGAAGTTTTAAATTTAAAAAAAACTCGGTCCGGACCGATAATTAGAGGCCAAAAATGCCCGACCCAGGTATACGTGGACTTCCTGCCCGAGATTCTCGGGTCGAGCATACACGGGCCGGGCAAGCCATGGTCGGGAACACAGATAGCGAATCCATAAGATGTCCCCCTACCAAAAAATACGGACAAAACTGTGGCGAAAGGCTATTGAATACATATTTTTCAAATAAACAAATGTTCCCTTTTTAACCGACTTCAAAAAAAGGAGCAGGTTCTCAATCTTTTTTTTGTTTTTATGTATGTTCCCCGATTTTTTTTGTTTGAAAGGGTATACTTTCCAGGTGGTCCCATGATCATCAGGTCAGGATTTGATTAAGGGATCCTGGAGAAATCGAGAACTCTTCAAATTTTATAGGCACACTTGTTGTAATTAATTGTCTAGATTTGTAAAATTTAGAGCTAGGTAGTTTCTAATTTGGCACCAACCGTCTTCAAATTCAACGGCAAAGTGTTCTTGCTGTTCAGTGAACAATGTTTGAAGTCGGTACATTTTTTTTTACATTATAAGTATTGATTAACCTAAATAGATGAAAGCGATCCCGCTTTGTATGTAGGATGAGTAGTGGACTGGCTGTCGAGGTGCGTGTTGTATGTCTGTCAATGTCCTCCATACATAAACGATTAGCTCCCAATTATTTCCAAACTGAACAATATAAATAAGTTCATTTGACCCCGGGGGTTATTTGACGAGGGGTGGAGGAGTGTGATGTCACTAGGGGTTGAATACCTTCTTCTGTTTTGAGATCAATGACCCCGGGTCAAATGTTTGTCAATGACTATTTAATTTAAGATGTTATAATAAATGATCTTCTTGGTAAGTAAGTAAATAAAGTTGTTTGCCAAAAATACATAAAATTCGTGAAGCACATTTTCAACATTCGAGCCATAAATCCCGACGCTGTAAACTGAAGTTTTCGTTTTAATGTCGACCTAAAGTCGTCGTCAGCGCACCTCACAGCACATTGTAGTCGTTAAGGTCTCACCGATATTCACCTAAAACTCGCCACTCAATCGAGAGAGATATAAACCCCACTTTTATAGGCGCTCCTTAACTTTGTGTGCCTATTAAATTCGGACCACAACTTTATGGACGTAGCCGAGGGATTGTACTTGTACAATTTGTAAGCCTTTTGATAGACTAATACATACACTTCATTCTCTGTTTGCTGGACTTTATTGTATTGTATTGTAGGATGATAGATGATGTTGTAAAAAACGAGCGAATGTTTGTGTAACATCTAAAAACCTCAAAAAATATATCGAATTCGAAAATTCGACTTTTTTTACTTCCGGTTACGAATTTCTGTTTCATTTAACATTCGCTACAAAATGCCACATTAAAAATGGAAGATTTGGGTTCATTGTTTGAATACGAAACCATAATTATCTCTATATATTATTTCTTAAAAGTTTGTCGGTATCAAATATGTCCCTTAATACTGTATCAAAGATAATGTTTGAAACGCCATTTTGAACATTCTTTTTCTTTAAATTAAAATTGTAATTGTAAAATACGCCATCTATTGGAGATCAGTTGCACTATGACAACAATATTGACACCAGTATTACTTATAATAGTCAAGGATCTTATGGCCGCTATACCCCGTCTACCCCGATGAGTTTCGGGCGAGATATTATATATATTAAAGTTCCAATTTATTTTTTTAGCCAATCTCAAGAAACTTTAGACATTATAGTAGGTAATTTTGTGCTGTCTATTATTAATAACAAGTATAATACACAAAAAAACTAATCACAATTATGTAAATTAAAATTAAAGCAGTAATAAGAAAGTCAAAATTAATATAATCCAACATTATCTGAAGATATTAAATGATGGATTATCATAACGTGCAATATGTTGTAAAGTCATTGTATGGTACATAGATTTAGGTGCGGACATGTCTCAGAATTAATTTAAATATAAGGTGTCAATAGCCTAATTTGCTTGTGGGACCCAGGTTCTAACTCGCACCATGTCTTTTAATCGACTTCTCTTCTTTCGGAGGGCACGTAAAGAATATACACATCTAGGTCCATTAAGTGCAGCAACAGGTTTGTTCTGTGTAATATGGACACACACAGCAAGGTATAAAGGCGGTCAAGATATGTTTCTCTTTGTTTACTAAAGACATTCGTTAGCGAGAACTAAAGAATACCTTGATATCTAAATTGTGGAGAAAAGTAGTTTACGCTGGTTAGGAAACGTTGAAAAAATTAAGGATGAAAGATTGACTAAAAATGTTTATATGACAATCGCCGAGCATGTATGAAAGGTATAAAATGAACATAAAAGAGACGAAAGAGGTATCGTAGTAAAAGACATTGTAGAAATAGACAAGACAATATATAGATATTTATTGAAACTCCGTCAGATCTCATTTCCGAGCGAAGTCGCGAGCAATATCTACTTGTTAAGAGGCTTAATGGCCTCTCCAGTATTCTGACAGGGGAGATATGGAGGGTAGAAGGGAGGGGAGTAACGGATCAAAAGCCTCATCTACATATTAGATGAGACGGAGTAAATGTACTTCAGACAGTAAGTACTATGACGTCAACATACTTTATTATTATACCGCACAGTAGGAGATTTATGATACTATTGTATGTCACATTAAGGCTCCTATGTCAATAATTTGTATGGGGGATAAATTCCCAATTTCTCTGTAAATAATCCACCTGTGTCACTGTAATTGTGCATATAGTTACTTATTCAATATATCTAAGTGAAATAGCTGTTATTTTTTCAATGGGTTTGGTTGAATAGGAAATATGGGTGGTTAAACTTTGCCCCCGTTTTCTCTTTCATAATCTATCACAAAGCTCTTGATTTTTTACCTTTTATTTTCCTACGTCAATTTAACTCTAATAAATTCGACGTATCTTTTGTTTAGCTACGACAATTTAAATCTGCGAATACGACGTATCTTTTGTTTTGCTACGACAATTTAACGCTACGAATACGACGTACCTGTTGTTTTGCTACGACAATTTAACTCTACGAATACGGCGCACCTTTTGTTTTGCTTTGCTACGACCTTTTGACTCTACAAATACGACGCACCTTTTGTTTTGCTACGACAATTTAACTCTACGAATACGGCGCACCTTTTGTTTTGCTTTGCTACGACCTTTTGACTCTACAAATACGACGCATCTTTTGTTTTGCTACGACAATTTAACTCTACGAATACGGCGCACCTTTTGTTTTGCTTTGCTACGACCTTTTGACTCTACAAATACGACGCACCTTTTGTTTTGCTACGACAATTTAACTCTACGAACACGACGTAGCTTTTGTTTTGCTACGACAACTTAACTCTACGAATACGACGTAGCTGTTGTTTTGCTACGACAATTTAACTCTACGAACACGACGTAGCTTTTGTTTTGCTACGACAACTTAACTCTACGAATACGACGTAGCTGTTGTTTTGCTACGACAATTAAACTCTACGAATACGACGTAGATTGGTCTAATCTGTGTAGCAAATCAGGCTTTTCGTATCGACATCGCTCGTGGAAAATTTTTGATTGGTTAAAGTGTGTGGTTTCTGCTTCGATCCTTTGGGTTGTAGCATGATGTTATATAACCTTTAAATATTCCTCAATAATAATGTCATATAACTCATTTTCAAGTTCAAACATACATATACAAACTATAAGATTATTGAAATGTATGTATCCAATAATATTCCCACAGGTAATAAAGTCGACATTTATAAACCGCCACATTGGCCGCACACTGCACAGTGGCAACACGACAACACGGCAGCTTAATACACGCAACTCTATTTTTACCAAAAACTTTGTTTAGTCAATAGTTTGAAATACGTTACATCAAACGGAGTGGTTTTAGTTTTGGACAGAATTTGATGATTGTTTGAATGGATGCGAATGAGACAAGATAATCCACATTATAAATGCGAAAGTAACTCTGTCTGTCTGTTACGCTTTCATGGCTGAATCACTGAACCGATTTTGATTAAATTTGGTATAAGAAAGCTTCAATGGCGATCAAAGTTAGCGAAAACATAGTAAGTACGTGGGCTGTTCCGGAAGTTGTTAGTAAAACCAAAAATAATAAGTATATGAGAATATTTTATTTACAGTTTTTCTAAATACATTCCTCCAGCCTCTTTACATTTATTTATTCGAGAAAACCAGCTTTCAAAACATTTTAAAAAAGATCTTGCGGAAGGTCGAAAAACAATCGCCTAAATTCATCAACAGCCTCATTCGAAGTCTTAAATTTTCTTCCACAGAGCATTTTTTTTAATGGTGGGAAACAAAAAAAATCACACGGAGCCAGATCTGGGATGTAAGGTGGATGGGGTAGTAATGGCTAAGAAATCCATCGTTCTAGCGGCCGTGTGAGCAGGCGCGTTGTCTTGATGAAAAAGAATGCCCCGAGTTCCGCTCCTTGGGCGACTCTCACTCAACTCCTCGAAGGCTCGGGGCAAACACACTTCTCAATACCACTCACTAGTAACTGTTCTACGATCTTCTAATGGAATTATTGCTACTGGGCCACTACGACGGAAAAAACGGCAATCATTTTTTTATTTACACTCCGCCCGCGAACACCTTTTGTGGGCAACTCGTCTTCTTCAAACACCCATTTAGTGGATTGCTGTTTTGTAAGAGGATCGTAACTATAAATCTAAGATTCGTAGGAAGTTAGGATGTAGGATACTTGTTGGGAAGTCCCTCCTTCGAATTTTTCTAACATAAACCTGCACCAATCCACACGTCGGGATTTTTGCTCTTCTGAGACACAATGTGGTATCCAACTCGAAGCAACCTTCCTTACTCTGAGATGTTCATGCAGGATGGTAGAAACCGCCCGTGATCCAATCTTTAGTTCATTCGCAATCTCTCGATGTGTGATATTCCGATGCTCTTTTAATAACCACTCCACCCTGATGACGTTCTCGTGGATAACCGCAGTTATCCCGACCTCGTTTAAAATTTATTTACCAATAGGTGACAGTTGCTAACGAAGGAGAACACTCACCAAAAGCTGCTTGCAAATTTTCGTAAGATTCCTTAAAGGTTGACCCTCGTTTATAATCATAGAAGATCAACGCACGAAATGATTCACGCGGCACGCTCATTGTTCAAATCAAATTACTATCGACGCATATACGTAAAAAAATATGTAATGAAAAAAGTAATTGTAGATGGCCAGTGATTTTTTCCAAGGAGGTTTACATTAAAATTACACTTCGATTTCTAATAAATGCAGAAATAAATAATGAATACAAACTTTTTAGCTAAAAACTTTCGGAACAGCCTATGTATACATAATATAAGTAGCTTGTAAAAAATATAAAAATAAATGAAAGCCAAATAGAACTTTATATCGAGCCCATTGGGTTGATTCTTGAATGTATTTCATATTAGAGCTCCGATAGGCTCGCCTTCTATCATAATATCACTGTTCATCCTCACCCAACTAAGGAACATTAACATTATTGGTTACTTACTGCTCAGCTACCAAAAGGCATAGCGTGATGTTTTATACACTTAAACCTTGCTCGTGATTTGATCTATCTGTAGTATTAATCAGTTATAAAATCGGTCTACTACTCTTTGAGGTAATACGAAACAAACAAAACAACAATTACATCGTTACTAAAAAAATCAATAAAATAATTATAAATTCAGAAATTTGCAATGGTGTTCCGTGTTCGTGAGGTTTTTTCCAGTTTATGGCTCCTCGACAAAGATTGTTGTTAATGATAACACTACGTCAAAGCTCTATCACGCTATTTAACCTCTGCTGCCTGACTCTAATGGACTATTTCATTATACTTTTATAGACGTTGGTTCTAAACTTGAATATACAATTAATGTTGACCGTATAATCTGGATTTATTGTCTCCATTGACAAATGAGGGCATTCATTATATTTATCAACCTTTTGAGTGTCGTGACCTCCTCTACTATGTTAAACTATGTTGAACATTAATTATGAACTATAATCCCCTTCCCCGACTGCGCACGGCTACAAAAGGGCAACATATTTTATATATTATATTGTGTGAAAGAAGAACAAACAAATACAATTCCAATTATTAGTTAAGATTTGTAATTAAAAGAGACGGTCAAGTGCGAGTAGAATTTCATAGGGTTCCATACTATCAGATTTGTTCTATCACTAGCTTTCTGCCCCCGGCTTCGCCCGTGGATATTTACGTACAAAGTATAATTCTAATATCTTAGCATACCTACTATTAGTGAAAGATTTTCAGAATCCGATCAGTAGGAGTTTTCAATCTTTATAATATTAGTATAGAATAAAATTAAATAGCCTAATGCCAAAAGACCTCTTTTTCAAGGTGGTAGGTCACCGGGAAGTACCTTATAAGTTTAGATGATCATGCAGTCAGTAGTCATAATAAGGTTAGGTAAACCCTCCTTAAAATCCAGGCTACACCCTTGAAGGGACTGATAATTATATTGGATTATTAAAGTATAACTATTTGTTATATTTATTTTACAAATTGGATCTAGAAAATGAGGGCACTTTAAGGGGCATCATATAATAAGATAGAATCGTAGAGAGAGACAGGAACAACGTCTCAGTAAGTCAAACACGATACTGTACAGGGTACACAATAACTTGAACATTTTCCTTTATGACTCTCCTTTATATTGCGCCCTAACAAAGAGGAAGGAAACAAATTATTAGTACAATAAGGAAAAGGAATCTCTCAAGACACGACATACATTGACTTTTATAATAACATGTTTACTATGTTTCTTACTATAAAAACAGCAATGTATAAGTAATAAACAGACAATGTACAGCTTTTCTCCGTTCCACGTGGGATCGATAGGTAACCTCGACAACTGTTGCGTCGTCCCCACCACCCGACAGTCCCCCACCCTTCAGCACTATTGCGCAAAACGTAAAACGACAGCGCCGGCGCGAAACGCTGGGATGCGGCAGATTGGTAGCTTTATTCTTTAACTTTACATTCTAACCTTCAAGAGGATGCTTTCAAGCTGAGCTGAGCAATCAAGTCGGGGGAAAATAGTTAGCTCCAGCACGCTTTCGTGACGAATCTATATATAAATCGAAAAACCAAAACGTGACAGAGCGGGATGGCGCTCTACGAAACTTTATTGACACGTTTTCCCCAAACAGCGTGTTCCTTCTCAGGAATTTGTATGTATTTCTATTCCTTGATCTCGGGAATCGCGAAAATATGATATTGGGTGTGTGGTGATAGTTTTGTAGGTATAGTAAGCAAAATAAAATTGCAAGTTCGAATTTCGAGCCAAAAGAGAGCGAATCCATTGTCTATGCCAGTGCTGTCGTTTGAAAAAGTCGTGACATTTCTTTGGTTAAAAGAAAATTAAAATTGATCTTTAATATATACTAGGGCGGTACTGAACATTTCAGGAATCAAGGAAGTGATACAACATTGTGGAAAAGTTATTTATTGTTTTTCGAAGTATTCTCCTTGAAACTTGACACAACTTCGAAAGTCATAATAAATGATTGCTCTTGAATTTTCTCGAGTCAATTCCATTTTCACACCGTCTTTAAGTTCGACAAGTGCCTGTGACAAGACCGCGTTCTTTTTAAAAAAATAAATAAATGGTATTCGATTAATAAAACCAAGGAGTTTTCGATTATATTTCGTTATACTTAATTATGCCAGGAACAATGGAAATATTCCATGCCCGATATTTTTGATATTGTACACGTGGGAAGCGTTTACTTAACTCGGATGTTGGATTTCAAATGTAAAGTTGGTGAATTAGGTTCATGGTCTGGAAACGTCAAAAAGGAGGTCGCCCGATGAATAACAATGCGGACTGCGGGCAAGCCACTACCAGTACCCCTCGATGTGCCAACTACGAATACGCATTATTATCAAATTTACTAATACTGTCTACCCCAAAATATTTATTAAATTACAATTTTGATATTATAATTAGTTGCAATAAATAATTGCCTGAAAAAAGGTGCTTCGACGCTCCTTGCTCAAGCAACCGTGGAACCCAGTGAAAGGCAAAAATCATCCTTATTAATCCGATGATATTTTTGAGGCTATTTAACGAGAGAAAGCTTCTTTGAGTTATTTTTGAGATCGTTTTACACTTAGAGACGTTTTTATCTTTACAACTTTATGTTATACTTATAAAAGACAGTACATCGTACCACCAGTGTCATGTGTTGGTGGCATGACAAGGAATGCCAGAATATTCGAGTATGACTCACTATGCCCCATTTTGAATGTAGGTCATTTATTGATTTTTAAAACAGTTTGTTGAGTTTCAAATAGTGTTGGCATGTAACATGTAACCCCATGGCATTAGATAATCTATGGTACGTTTTTAATTTTTTTAACAATTATTTAAACATTTCACATCTGCAGAACTAATAATCATATTTTTAAACAGTTATTAAAAATTTGACAATAAAAATACATTCAAAGTTTGATAAGACAAGTACAGTAAAACGTACATTCAATTTTAGAATAATTATACAATATACAAAATCTATATATGTTGCGTGTCACCAAGGAGTATGAGATTTGGCATAGTTAAAGTTTATATGGAGAAGGTGTGTAGAAAATTGCAGTGTTGTATTTTTATATAAATTATTTAATGTTTTTCTTATTCTCTGTACTATAAGAAAAACCTTAAAATTTAATCTAAACATCAAATAAAATTCTAACACTAAATACTAAATCTAAAAAACTATGTTGTGTTGGAAATTCTAAGTTAAATAAAATATTTTTTTGAGTAAAGAACAAATAGAATATAACCACTACGTTACAAAGAATTTTAAAATGTGGCCAATAAATAACTACTGACTTATTTTATTTATTCTGTCACACAGAATACGTAATTTTATTAAATGAATTACGACCGCTAAGCGAGTCTAATAAATGAAACAAAGATATAAACATCTCAGTTTATAAATCTAATCCAGATTTAATCTAGACCAAAATACTTACAACTTACAATTTACCAAACACAAATAAACGTGGCACTTATAGTTAGAGAGATGGAGACAGAAAGTGGTTGTAAGCACATGCCGGCAGAAAGCCTCTTTTTCTACAAATTCTTACGCCGCTAAGACGATTTAGAAGAAAAAAAAAAGAAAATGCTGTTCACTCATATTCTGCCAGCTGGTAGGAGAGGTTTTTTTTCTTCTTCTAAATCGGCTCAAACTACACGAAAAAGAGGTTTTCTGCCGGCAAGTGCTTACAACCACTTTCTGTCGCCATCTCTCTACCTATTACTGTGTTTATAGTCTGTATTGCCTACTTTTGTAGTAGACATACTTTCTTTGTCTAAAACTAAAAATGTCATACTTTGTATTTTCTAGTTACCAGTTTCGGCCAAAAAACCTAGTCTCGCCACAATTTCGGTATCTGCCAATATGATTGTTTTTAACCGACTTCCAAAAAAAGAAGGTTCTCAATTCGGACCGTATTTTTTTTATGTATGTATTTATTTCATTTGACACGAGTTAACTTTCAGTATAATTATGTGTACAAATTTTTAAATACACTAGACATATTAATATGTCTATAAGTTTCGGTTTTGGCTGATAATCCTGTTTCGGTCGAACACTTAGTTTTTTCATAAAAAACAATTTTAAAACATGAGGCTATCATGAAACACTGTATATTTTTAGTTTATATATAGAGGTGACAGTAACATAAATGTGAACCTTCCCGAGTTGTGGGTGTGGGGGACTCTATTTGATATGTTTTAGACCCTTGTTCACTCTTCATGTTTCCTTCAGCTTCTATGGAGTACGCAATCTGAAATGGTTACCAATCTTAAACTTCACTTATTTACTCTAAATATACCGGGGTAATTTTTGAAATATGATTTTATAATATTAGCCCGACGGATTTCCCGGATTAAATGCAGCCTATGTCCTTCTCCGGTCTCCCAATCTTTGTGGGAAAAAATCACGTCTATTCGTTGCTCCGTATTGGTGTGAAAGAAGGACAAACAAACAAACAAGCAAACACATTTTTGCATTTGTAATATTGCTGTGTAATTTTTTTAATGTCAAAAAATATCAACATTGGTGGGTACATATAGGTAGGTACCTATTTATCAATTAATAATTGTCCATCTAGAATAAAGTAAAGATTTTTCAATGCGGTTCAGTAGTTTTTAAGTTTACAGCCTGTGACAGACGGACGGGCAAACAGTTGTATATGTTTTTCGACCTCAGCAGATATAGACATGAATACCCTCACATAGGACCTTCAATATATTCTTTTGGGCACCTTTTTTTTTAAATTATATTGTCAAGTTTTGTAAATAGCTTATAATGTCGTTCGAGTTAACAGAGTGTTGCAGTATGATAACAATAAGAAAGGTTGGTGGCCTCATGGCGCACTCCGCACTCCGCACTCCTCACTCCTCACTCCTCGCTCCACTCTGAAGGTTTTCTAAATAAGAATATATCTCGCACTCAATCTACTGTACATATATAGATACCCAAATACAACAGAAACTCACCAACAAAATGTACGAAACATTTCTACGAGTATTTTGGTCTAAAATTTGACACAAAATTTCCTCCATAAAATTAACATTATGTAAATAGTAATTATTATACAGGCACCCTATCTTCCAAATTATGTCATGATTCATTAATAAATATTCAAAGTATCTCGTAGACCTCAAAAACGGTATCATAGAGGTTTCTTCATATATAAATGTATAGTGAAACTGTATAATGGACTGTACTTCGCTAGTACTATGAAATCATAATCAAATTAAGCTCATGTCCTTTATTTCTGAGGCCAGTTCCGGAAGCTCCACTTCCCCCATACCGCACATTTGCCTATCTATGCCTCGTTCGATATAAAAATAGGTCAACACAGTCCATGCTTTCTACCCACTGAGCCCACCGAGCCCACCGATTATTTAATTAATGATTACATTACATAGAACGCCCGTGTGACGCCACTCGCCACTCGCCACTCGACACACCGCGACTTATTAACTTAAAAGCTATTTGAGAATTTAGCTTGTTTCTACGGACACGCGACTGTGGAACTTCACCATTATTGTTTTTTCAATTAATGGTTGTGTTTGAAAATAATTACCGGATAATATGGTATACGTACTTCCTTCTTTGTTTTGATGGTTTGATTCTTTATAGCTTCAAATAAGTGCATCCTTAGATATTATTAGGGATAAAAAAATCCTCAGGGAATCCATGTGGACAAAAAAATTAAATTAATTCCCCAGGGAATATTATCAGGGAAATGGACGGAGGGTAATATAAGCATATATTACTGTAGTAAACCTTACAGAATGTTGGATGTGACATATAATGTAGGTTGTTGGCAGAGGATCCAATGTTGGCAACCAGAGCGTCGTGATGGGAGCCAGAGCTGCGAGCCAAGAGCTCGAAGAGATAAGCTCTAACTATATTATTGTACTGATACTTGTTACACCGGGCTGACTATCAGATGATACATCCTGCAATCTAACGACTAAGTTGGATTAATAACTTTATTGACCTAGAATAATAATTCATTGTTGTCTAGACTTTATTTATATTATTTTTTTAAATAAGACATAAGAACTTGGAAAGTTTATATTTTCACGAATCCATACAATAATTATTCGTGTAATAGATCATATAGGTACCTACCTATGTAAATATATGTTGTATAGATTATAGCAAATATGACAACAGTTTCTGTATATTTGACAACAACAACAACAACAACAACAACACACCTTCACGGCCTTTATACCTTGCGGCATGACTCTGACACAACAGTAACAGTGTCCACTTGACGACAGTTGTCCATATTGAACATAACTGGTGGCAAATCAGTTGCCGCACGTTCACTTCTTTGCGTGGCCTCCGAAGCATATTTGATGTAACAAACAAATACGGCCATAGTACTCTGCGGTAGGTAGGTAAATATATAAATGGTGAGATCAATATTAGGACAGTAGGCTCAAGTATGAACACTATTTACACTAAACGTTCACAAATTAAATTTCTAAATGTTTCCTCGTTATGTCCTGCGGGACTCGGGAGCTGTGGACTGTGGATGGATTGTGGACTGTGGGGAGCCACACAACTACTATTTTGAAGTATTTTATGAAAATTCTATTGAAATATTTTTAAATAATTTAACTATTTTATGATGCGTCTGTCTGTGCGCTATTTTATCCGTAACTTCGGAACGAATACTTTGCGGCATATTTATTTACGTGGTAGGTTTCTTTATATTGGAATAGCCCTACCACGTAAAGATATGAGCCAGAGCGATATCATGAATTTGAGAAAAAAATACGCCCAGCGTCATTTTAAGGTCTATATTATATGCATTACTTATCTAAATACTTATACAAAACTGTCGTATCGCTGACTGACTGACAAGTAACGCACCGCGCCTCAACCACTGAACATATAAATATAAAAAATTTAAGGTATATTCTTTAGGGAGTGTAGAGGTGCACTAAGAAAGGAATTTTCGAAAATCAACCCCTAAGGGGGTGAAATGGGGTGTGCACTTTTGTACCATATTTACATAAATTACGTGACAATTCCTAATACAACTGCTAGTTAATAAATATTTGTAAAAACAATGTAGAATATCCCCTATCGTAGCTTTATCAATGAAACTTGACAAACCGTCACATTATGTAGAGAGCAAGGTGTAATATGTAAACTAAACTACAAACATCAAACAACACGTGAATGGAGTCTTGTGATTAATGTAGGTGTACATTGTACACACTTTGTTTATTTTTAGAGTCACGCAGCGATTATTATATTTGGTGTAATTAATGATGATACATTACATCTACAACTATATATATATATTATTGTAGCCATTTCTTTATTATAGATCTACAATTATTTAGCAATGTACAATATAAAAATTGCCAAGTTACCAATACGACTGGCGCGCTAAAGGGTCCATCGAATCGAGGCTGCTGTAAAATATGTAAATTATCCTTTTTTATTCCACAGTTTTATGTATAGAATTGTTTTTTCCCAATTTGATACAAAAATTCCCCACTCTATGGCGGTTTACATAAGTTACCATTATAATCGATCGAAAATTCGAAAGACGTCTGAGATAAATGACATACCGCCGGACGGACGGGCGGATTCGCTCCGTTTTCGGCATTTGGCTGCGGAAACCTAAACACAGGAATAGTGGCAAGAATATGTAAGTGCCAGATTCGCTGCAGCTCCCCGCTGAATACAGTGTTTGCCTTATTAGTAGGAGTAAATATAAATACGAATTTTGATAGCTAGAAAACAAATGTATTATTTATTTATTTCAAAACATAATTTTCGCTCTCTTTCTCAGCCATTTCGTCTAACATCAAGTTTGTCATTTATATTGTCACTACTAATTTTTCGCTTCGGCTTCGACCGTAGAATTTTTTGTAATGAGATCTAAGAATTTATCCCAGCGCCATTTATTTTGGTAAAGGCAATCTTCTCTATTTTTTTTTGCTCGAAATAAGTCCAATATTGAACACTGCTCCGTAAACCTTCTCCGTGAACCAGCCTATGTATTAGTGAAAACCAACCATATCAAAATCGGTCCAGTAGTTTTTGAGTCTATAAGGCACAGACAAACTGACAGAAATATCAACATATACATATGATCTACTTGTCAAGTCAGTATGAACATATCGACCATCAACGTAATTACTCTGTCGTCAAAATTATTTCAGCATGTTTTAATAGAACAAAGTAATAATTTAAAAGGTTTCAGTAATAATAAAAAATTGTGTTATCGCCAAAGCAATTATAAGAAAAACAATTAAAATTCATAACATGAAAAAGCTCCCTCCGACCAAAAGGGCAGTAATTTACTTATGGGGGAGGAGGGGTTCTCTGCAGGGTTCAGTTTGAGGGTACAAAAGGCTGTATCTTCATGCGGTGACCTCAGGACTTTATATGTACCTAGTACCTACGACAGAAGAAGCTTTATTATTTTAGTAACGTTTCGTATAGAAACCCCAAGGTCCATGGGGTTCAAATGACAAAAAGTGGTATTATTAAAATACTAGCAATCCGTCCCCGGCTTCGCACCTGTACAATATGGGTACTTAACTATTATAGATAGATATATGCTACCACGGACTTTTATTGATAATGCTCAGCTCCTAAACACGATAGATCCATATTTACTACTCGTAAACCTTCCGCGAAAGGGTACAGACGGACCCGGCAGACGTTGTCCTGCCCAAACGTTGACTTGCCCGCACTACCCCTACCCCTACCTCTAAATAATATAATAATAGTAGCTTTCGGCATAAAAGTAACAACTGCATTGTGAAAAGGACACTATTTCTCAATGTTACTATATACTCGACCTGTCAACCTTAAACCCTATTACGACCGTGATGATGCTCCGAGTTTCTAATCACCACATTATACAACCGCATATTTATAATTAAGGTAATTATAAGACGTTGCTATAAGAAGGTGGGTATAGTCCGCGAGCGAACTAAGTGCAATTGGTGGCTGTGTTTTGTCTATCTAATATATATCTGCCATTCAGTGTGATAGAGGGAGACAAAACAACTGTTTAATTATAATAATAGGTTTTCGCCCTGGCTTCGCGCGCGGATATTTTTGAAATGTGACATAAGAATTTACCCTGAATGACTTCCAGAATAAAATGTATCCGATGCCACTGTCCATCCCTTCAAACTATATATGTGCAAAAAATCACGTTGATCCGTTGCTGTTTTAACATGAAGGAAGGTCAAACAAACAAATTTACTTTTGCATTTATAATGTTAGTGAGGAGGATCTGTCATTCAATGTGATTGTTTCGATGTGCCTCTTCAATAAAACTATGTATTATTGCTGGGAGCACTTTTATTATATTACTACAAAATAATTATGTTAGACTTTGTAGCGGTCTTCGACCATAATGATAATGCGGTAGTTGACATTTAATTTATATTTATATATCACATTGTTACTAGTTAATCAAGAGACGTTGGTACAGCACGCGTTACAAACGATTTATATATAATATTGTTACTCAGTTCATTTTAAGTCTGTCTGTAGTAGTGTTGTGTATACCTTCTGTATAATACCTTCTCGTTTCATATTTACTATTGGCATTAAGTATTTTAAATTCGTTCAGTATTTTGACCCTTAGAGACTATGTGAAAGTGAACAGAGTAAACAGAAACTAATATTATAAATGTGAAAGTGTTTGTTGTTGTTGTTTGTTTGTCCTTCTTTCACGTCAAAACGGAGCAACGGATCGGCGTGAATTATTTTAGACCAGAGGTTCCCAAACGTTTTTACGCTGTAGATCCCCTTCCTAGATTTTTTTATTTTCTGTAGACCGCCGTAGTACTTTTTCCTTGCTGACGTGGTCCCCTCAGCAAATAGAAATTGACTCCCGGGGGTCCATATAGACCACTTTGGGAAACGATATTTTAGACAGAGACAGTTGTAGAGTGACATTTCAAGAATTTCCGGGCGGAAAGGTAGTAATTATATATTAAAAAAGCAGTGTACAGCACATAGCCCGCCCCCTAACTGCACTCCGTCTGCATAAATGCAAATATGCAGCAAAGTTAGTGCATTCGTTAGCATTGCCACCAGCACTAAATTAGTGTGTAGTTGGTGTAGTGCAGAACAACAGAACTTTACTTACAGCTAAGTGACGTCATTCTGACCGCGCCTTCTATAACATAGCCTTTGTCCTCACTTCTAATTACATAATAATCATCTAACTAAGTAATATTATAAATGCGAAAGTAAGTTTGTTTGTCCTTATTTCACCTCAAAACGAAGCAATGTTGCCTTACAGCTTTCGACGAGTTTTCTGTTCACTCCGTATCTCGCTAGTGTAGACCATAATTCCTACATGTACATCTACATGGACCATCTAAGTTGTATATAAATTGCTGGTTATTTTTTTCGGAAACATTCAAGGAAAAAAAATCTGATTCAATTTGTTGTAAGGACCACGACTGAAGCTTATTACAATGTGTTGTTATTAGTAGTTCTTGTAGAGTCTTATTTAATCATTATTATTATTTATCTAAGAGATGAACAAAACAGAGTAATTATACAATGTTTTGTCTCCCTCTATCATATTGAATGACATGCAGTTAGTTAAAGACTGACAAACCAGAATATATAAGAATTCGAGTGCGGTGTATGTAAATAGATTTCAACATTATCAGTATGTATACTTCTCCCTCTTTTAGGCGTTGGCAAGGGTCAGGTTATAGGCACCTACAGACTAAACGATTGGCCAGTGAAACCTGTCATAATGATTGCTATAAAGGAGTATTTAACAATAAAAAGCTATTACCGCTGATAGCCGCGCGGCGCGCCCCGCCCGTGCTCACAGCCCACAGCCCACGTCACTAATTAGCCACTCCTGGTTCACACTCATGCCAACTTGACACGCCATTATGTTATAAACAACTAGCATTCAGCACCAACTTCGATCCTATATACTTACATAGCCTAGGGATAATATAGCTTCATAGCTAGTGTTAGAATTTTCCAAATCGGTTTAGTAGTTTTCGAACAAATAAACAAATGTACACACTCTCTTTTTAATAATATTAATTGTATGTTTGTTGCTCAATCATGACTTAACGGCTTAACGCATTCGGATTAAACTTGCAGGGATTTTTTTATTATACTTAGTGTGTGTTCTAGACTTTTATCCCGGAAAAAAATGCCAATATAATTATTAATTACCACGAGCAAAAGCTAAGTAGGTACTAATTGGTTTTTTTTTTTATTGTCTTCCAAGCGTTACGATTCTTTATATTTATTCTATTTCCACGCGGGGATCTCTATAAAGATAAGATAACCTCTCAAACTACTGAATCGATTCTAAAAAATATTTCACTAATATAATGCTGTGACATCCATGAGTGACATAGTATATTTTATTTTGATCAAAGCTTTGTAGTATAATATAGAGGTATACAAACCATACGACAGACTAAGTAAGTATATAATTCTCGAATAATATCTCAAAATTAATCAGGGTTCAAAAATCATCGAATAGCCAGTAAAAAGTTATGGTCAAAAAGGGGTTTCATAGATAATGGAGATATTGTTAAATATAATTTTATCACAGATTAAACAATACTACTAATAACGTACAGAAGCTTCTCTTTGTATATTAATTTGAAATTAGAATCAAAATTAAAATACAAAATATGATAAGATGCACGCACAAGCCAATAATTGCAGTTAAATCACATAATCGGCATGCATGCTTTGTTTCTGACCATATATTATACCCACTGAGCGGGCAGTGCGAGGGGTGAGCGGGGGGAGGTATATTTCGCCCTGGTTTTAATAATAATATGAAAGGACCTTCAACTATAAAGTTAAAATAACTCCAAGGTTTATTTATTTTATTTTATTATGACACAAACAGTCATTAAACAAATTAGGTACATATACAAGCAATAAAATACAACAGACCTAACAGTGTCGATACTTTGATATAATACAGTCAAATTACCAACATGCAACGCGTTATAAAAGAAAATAATAGGTACAATCTTACAATCTAGGTTAATTTTAAGGTTTCCAATCTCTCTTGTACGAATCTTTTAAAAGTGCACAAAGAGTTATTAAATATATCTATATCCGAAAAGTAATCATTATACAATTTCAGAGAGCGAATTATAAAACGATTTTGTGTATAGTTTTTTCTAGCATGTGGTGGGACAAACATTCTCGAGCAAATATCCTGCAGCTCCTTATTTCTTGGTGGACGGATAAGTAGATCGGGGAGTACTTTTTCGTCCATTACTATTCCAAGATCACGAGTCCTTTTAACCCTTTGAAGGGTGTGATTATTGAAAGTATAACGGTAATGTGTAGGTTTCTTTTTTCGCGTATAGGTTATAACGTGACACTTATCAATGTTAAGGAATAATTGATTAAGTGAACAATAATTGATAAAGGCAGCTATGTCATTTTGAAGACTATAACAATCCTCAAAAGATGTTATAGCTTTATATATTTTTGTGTCATCTGCGTAAAGCAGGTGGCTAGAGTTACTGAAACAGCTACCAATATCGTTGACATAAATAGAAAACAATAGGGGTCCCAGTTGAGAGCCCTGGGGAACTCCTGAGGGTATGGGTAGGAAGTCTGAACAGTATCCCTTTAAACAAACAGCCTGATTTCTATTACGTATGTACGAGTCAATCCATCTAATAAGCGAGCCGTGTATACCGATTCCCAGCAGCTTCTCAATCAACATGTCGTGATTAATTTTATCAAAGGCTTTTGAGAAATCAGTATACACGACATCCACCTGTATGTTATTGTCCATAGCCTGCAACAGATAATCAGTAAAGCACACCATATTGGTTTCCACACCACGACCCCTCACAAAGTATTACAGTAAGATACTGACATAATTAGATTAAGTAACGACCAAACCGGGGTGGTTATGTAGGTAAGTAAGTATATAAGTTGAAAATACAAAACGGGTATTTGGGGCGCACACATAACACATAAAAACCAACGACTATATCTCTAATCCACCTACATCATGACTGAAACCTGAAACTTCGGCGGATCTACACTCTATATACAATATAAACTCGCACCACATAACTACCTCATATAGGTTGTATTAGGAATACGACGTTTACACCCCAGTTCACCTCTTAGGGTAGGAAGCGTGATGTTAAATAGCAAATACACACATACATACAATAACCTTCCTCAACAATAGGCATGATGACTAAAAAATTGTAATTAGTCCGTCAGTTAGATTATCAGAAAATATTGGACACGTATTTTTTCTTTTGTCAATTAAACAAAAATTAATGAAGATATAGCCCGCTAAAGTTCCGCGTGACGTCACGTCTTAGTACAATTTTTAGCAAGGCGTGACGTCACCAGCCTCCACTCCCAAACTTTGACGCGCTGTATCTCTGTAATTTTTTGTTTGATTGACAAAATAAAAAATATGTGTCCAATATTTTTTGATAATCTAAATGACGGACTAAATAGAATAATATTTTGTTTACCTTGTCATCTATCCTATATTCAAACAAAGAAATTCTTCAGCTTTATTATTAGTCTATCTATACTAATCTATGTCACGTTTTAGGGTTGTGTAGTCAAATGGAAGCCCTATCATAAACTTCTATTATTATTTGAAATAATAATTTATTTCCATATTTTTTTAGGAGTGAACATCGCTCTCGCTATGCGTCATGTAGAGAGTAATTTCGTGAAATATGACGGAAATGCGTAACCGATGTCGTGGGTAGGGTAGCCAGAATGGGTAGACAGGCTGGCCGGGTAGGTAGGTATATCAGGAAAACTCGTAGTAAACTTTCACCATTCGATTATTGGTCGAATTAGCATGGTAGTAATAAGAAAGCTGAAGAAACTGAAGTACCAAGGAAGGAGCGTAGGAACTGAAGAAAGGACCAAGGAGAAGGAGCGCACTGTAATAAAAATGAACGACACACACATTATTACAGGGCGTTAAGCTATTGAAGTAACACAATACAAAATATGATAAAAATACTTACAATACTTATTTGCGCTCCTTTTATATAAACATAGATGTTAGTTCTTGAATACTGATTCAATACATTTTATTTAGTCGTTTACTTAGTTGATCAAATAGAAATATAATAAATTTTACAATAGGCAGAGTGCTGCCTAAGTCAAAAATTTGTGAAGGAATGAGTAAAATTTTAATAGGTTCCACACATCGAATATTTGAAAATAAAATACAATGTTCTATTGTATAAAAATGAACAATATCGTGTTCCAAAATTAAAATAAATGCTATTTATGATGGCCAGCTTATAAGCGGCCAGGAAAATAAGGTCGTATCATAACAATACCGGGGTTCCCCCGAAAAAATCCTGTCCTTAATGAAGGATTTTATTCAAAAAATTAATAAATAAAGTTTGATGATGACACTTATATAAAAATACTAATGAATGAAATGAAAAGATAAATTTACAAGTTTTATTATAAATAAAACTAATTATTTACAAGAGAAACGATTTCCACAATAAGGAATGACTCAAAAACGTTCTCGAATTTAGTAAGGGCTTAGTTATACAGTTACTATCCTCTGTTTTAAGTTTATTTATATATAATACAATAGACGAAGGCTTATTTAAGTCAAAAGTTTGTGAAGGAATGAGTAAAATTTTAATAGGTTCCACACATCGAATATTTGAAAATAAAATACAATGTTCTATTGAATAAAAATGAACAATATCGTGTTCTAAAATTAAAATAAATGCTATTTATGATGGCCAGCTTATAAGCGGCCAGGAAAATAAGGTCGTATCATCACACCGAAATAAAAAAAAATCTATCTATCATATTCTTCACAAATTTTATCCCAAGAGGGGTAGGCAGAGACAATCGAATGCCATTTGTTACGATCTTGACATACCTCTTTCGCTTCTTTTATACTCATCAATTCTTGGCGATTGTGTGTACTTTTAATATTTCCATCAATCAATACATTTTTTCCTTTCACTTAGGGGATTTTAGACAGTATATTTCAATGTTCAGACAGTTCAATACCAATGCTCTATTCCACTTTATGTCGTAGCTAGCACAGAGCAAGTAGAAGAGGAGCTAGTCAAATCCGTCATTGACATGAAAATAGTCATAAAATCAGACAAACGCCCTAAAACAAGGCTAGAGAGTATCTTTAAAGCAATTTGAGAGATAATATGAAAGTAAACGTTCACAACATCCCCACTGCAGTCGTTAAGTCGCGAGGGGAGGGGGTAGTCTGGGCACACTCAGAGCTCTGGGCGCCCCTCCCTGCCCAGCGGGTGGTATTTGCTCAAATTACTGACTTTCCAGTTGCCACCCGCCAAATATACTTAGGGGATGAAGCGCTGTAGGAATATTCATTGCCATTTTGCAAATATTATCGGAAAGTGGGAAGGTTTAACATCATTTGGTTCTTTATTTGACTGAAACTTTTCAGGAGAGTCTACTTATAGTATAATTATTGATATTTGAATATTGGAATGGAATGGAAATTCTTGAAGGCCTTCCATCGAATAGATAGTATAAATATATCCAATGTTAAAAAAATCAAAGTGTTTGAGTTTGTTTAAGTAGGTAATTGATGGATATAATAAAAGGCTTATCTTCGCCGCATTGCATCGTAGTGCGCAAGACCTTGACTACTGCGGAGTGCGGTATACTGTACAGTCTGCAATGAGACAAGGACGTTACTTATATAGCTGCTATAGAGCTACTATAGAGCAATATCCTTGTACGTAGCCTTGTTCACAATTTGCCAATTTCTTATTATACTTACTATTATCTGCAGACAAGCAATGACTCAGCTGCTATATGTAATCTAGCATTGTTCGAAAACAAAACCGTTCCCGTGGATATAACTCATCCAAATCTGTTTAGTTGTTGCGTATTCTGTGTTTAGTTTGTATTTGTAAGTTGCCCTAGGAATTTAATGCAACATTTTCCTCTTGTTTCATTGCATTGCCGCAAGTGCCGCACGCAACTCTATACCTGTATTGAAAAAAACTTACACAAACACATTTTCTCAATGCCTTTATATCTTGCTGTGAGGCCAGGAGATGGAGACACCAGTAACAGTGTCTACTTGACGCCTGTTGTACAGACACATACCCCACCCCAAGTCGACTCTGTAATAACACATACATACAAACAATAATATTAAATATATTATATCATAATATATATTCAAGACTGTAAGTATTTCTTTATTATTCATGAAGAGAATTTTTATTCATCTCTTCACGCGTTCTCTAGCCTTTACACCATTTATTTTATAATACATGGCTTGCTTTCTTTGTATACTACCATAAAGTGTTTCCTACACGCTTCAATAGTTATTGAAGTGGACAAAATATCAATTTAGAGCCCTGTTGAAAAGAAAGCTCGGAATTCCAATATAAGTTAGAAGCGATAGTGAATTTTTGTCACGTCCTCTTTAGCTTTGTTGTTGCGTACTGTATACAAGACACGGTATTCAATATTCCACACACTTGTTGATAACTTGTAACTTTACTTGTTATAGCCGGGGACACTTTAAAAACTATCGCAAACTAAATATCTATCTATCATCACACCTTTAATCCCAAGAGGGGTAGGTAGAGACAATCGAATGCCATTTGTTACGATCCTGACATATCTCTTTGGCTTCTTTTATATTCAACATACCTTTTATACATTCTCGGCGATTGTGTTGAATACATGAACACATATAACAAAATGATGTAGAAAATAATTATTGTATAGAATAAAATTATCTACAAAAAAGTCCGTAGTAGCATTGTCTATCTCTGACAAGTAGTTATTGTGTAGGCTTACAAATTCAATCTTTTCGTAGCCTTGTCGAAGTACACAGAAGAAAAAGATAGGCCATCTTTAATAGGCTTGTGACAACATTCAGATCTAAATGCTCCTATACTTAAGCGTTCACCCACCCTTAGTCAGGCTTGGTGTACTGTTTAACCGGTGTTATTTATACAGCCTTCTCGCTTATCTTACCTTATCTTATCTTAATACACACAAAGATACATCTAAACAGCAGCAGTTAGTAAACGAACAACTTATCGTCGTACTTCCTGCGTGTTCCCAGCCTCATTTGTCCTTCAAATAAAACTTTAAAAAACATCTCTTCCAGACATCGTCCTCCGCTGAGTACTCTGAAGCCGGGCTCCGGGATCCGTAAGGTGATGAAAAAAAAATCTGCAAAAAGTATTTGCCTTCACTCACCACTATTATTTTTTTATTTAAGTATTTATTTATTAAAAATCCACAGCACAACAGATTATTTTTTATTCTTAACCCAAATCAGACAATGGTAGAGCTGTTTGCTAAAAAACAAGTATGTAACAAATTAATGAAATCCTGAAAAGCTGCTGAACTGACATCGATACATAGGTATTACGAAAAATGGAGTGGTAAGTATTAGACAAAGTTTAATTTTTTATATTCCTAAAAATTTAACCAATAGAAGAAATCATGAACATCGGACCACAACTGGCGGAGTACCTAATCGCCGTCGAGACGATGGGCCCTTGGACCAAGACGGCTAAAGCTTTCACCCGCAGCCTCAGAAAGCCTCTCCGTCTGGCCACTGAAGACCCTCTGAGCATTGAGCAAGGAGTACTTTGTACAGAGGATCAGCGTGGCTGTACAACGAGGTATAAACGTGGCAAGCGTACTCGGCATCTTGAGCACATCGTCTACACTAGACAATAAAAATTTGTAACGTTTTAATAATAAAATCCATTATTAAGAAAAAATCGTAGGTACATAAAAGAATAAAACCTCTTAATTTTTTTGAAGTCGGTTAAAAATAGCTATCTAGTATTATATCTACACCAATGAGAGTGAGGTGTGAACTATAATGTTGAGCAAGCTAGGAAGAGCAGATCACCAGAGATATTTCTAACCGCCCCATCTAACTTTACTTAGGTACCTACTTCATTATAACGTAACTTTAAACCGCCCATAACCGCCGCACCCGTCGCACCCGTCGCACCCTCGGGAATATTTTACACTTCTATATGTTACTATAATAATTTTGCACCCCGGTTTCATCCGTGGAAATTTACTTGTTCCTAGGGGCCCAAAGAGATTAGCGCGTGCAAACATACAAACAGCTTTACCTATATTATTAGTAAGTATAAATAGATAGATAATGTGGACCTCTACATTTGGTTTACTAACTTACCTTATAAGGATTTTACGAAAAGATCGAAATGATGCATTTTTTGAGAAACATAACCTCACTGAAATACCTATGATTCCATCATGTTCTGTGTGAGACGTGTGGTTTGCGGTGTGATTGCTATATTTTTAAGTAACAAACAATGTATTACATCACTCAGCTTGTTTACGTCCACTAATTAACAGATTACTTAACCACAATGACAGATGAGTTTGTGTATCGTTGAGCTCGAACGCTCTATCGTTTCCAAAATAACACAGGAAAAACATCAATATATAACTGGCTGTATACCTACTTAGTTACTGTTCACCTCCATTGGGTCGTAGCGTGATGTCGTCAAAAATCAAATAAATTTTTCAAGTCCTACAGGTAGTTCCAGAGATTAGCGCGACAAACAAAAAAAAACTCTTCACATTTATTATTGGTACAGAAGATATAGATGTATTATCCCGAGAAAAAAAAAGAAACCATAAATCCCAAAAGACAATCTTATTTTATTTTTATTTCGAGATAAAGGTACGGACACCAAGGGTCACCAAAGTGTCAGGTTTGTAGGCTCCAATTTTGGTCCCATTTTGGCCCGCACCTGTCCAATATTTATCTGCGGTCACTGCTGATTTACAGGATACCACTATGACGTCATATTAGTTGTTTACAATTATTATCGTTCTTAGACCACTGGATAGTTAAGAAGATAACTGACCTGTTCAGGGTTACCTTATACATATAGACAAAACGATACGCTCATATTTTAGTACCTAATTAATCAGTTAGTCGTCCTTGCCGTTCTGTTGGAAAAATACCATTGTCTCCATCGATACTAATATCATAAAGAGGTAAAGTAAGTTTGGATCTAGGGGGTAATCTCTCAAACTACTGAACCAATACTAAAAAATATTTCAGTAATAGGAAGCTACATTATCCCCGAGTGCTATAGGCTATATTTTATTTTGTTCTAAAATGTCCACGGGCGAAGCCGGGGGCGGTAAGCTAGTCAATTATATTAGAGTAAGAGTAAACATTTTAATAGCGCCTGCATTTTTTTTATAGCAATAAGTATGAATTGAACATGTAAAATTATTTTGCTTACATTTTTCCAAAATAAACAGCATTTTCGTCGTTTTTTACAGTCGAGAAAATTTCTGAAATATTTGAGGTGTTTATTTACATTTTTTCAGGATATGACAGCCAAGTTTGGGAACGTTTGGGCGAGCTAAGTAGTTAAGTATGTTATGATTTCTAGTTTCCAGGTGTAGCTGTGATCCAGGTGCGGCAGGTGAAGGTAGCTGATGGATGGTGGATGGTGGATGGTGTAAACTGGAGACAGTAGTGCGGCTGAGCGGGGCGGGCGTCGGGCGTCGCGTCGGGCGGACGTAGTTTGGCGCATTGCAGGTGCGCCGTGCGCGGGACAGCGACGCGGTACGGGCCGGGCTCGGGTCTCGGTGGGCAGGGTGCTGCAGGTCGGGACTGTAGCCGGCGAGACTGGTACACAACACCCCGGACATCGCGGGAGCTCCCCGGGGCCCGCCGGACTCCGCCGCCGTCCCGTAGTCGCGCCCCGTCCCTCCCCCCTCGACGCGACAGTTGCGCGCGGCCGGCGACGCACACCAGAGGGCGGCAGTATCGCTCCAACCGTCGCTGTGTGCGGTCGCTCTCGCGGCGTTCTGTCATTTATTTAGTGTAGCACCGGATAATCCGACTCGATCTACGATGGTGAGTGATATTATTGCGCGGTGTGTGCGGCAGGGCTCCCGGGCGGGTCCGGAGCGCTTGTCGCCGATCGTATTTTTGGTTTCGCGACGCGACCGGGTACTCTCTGTTGGGGCTCCCGGGCCCGCGGCTATGTTGCCGCATTGCGGAAACTACGACGACCGGCGGGGACCGGGGCGCGCCCGGCAGCCCGGCGAGCGGTGACGTTATCAATGTCGTTATCCGCCGCGCTAAAATGGCGTTCGCGAAACCGCCCGTTTTTGCGAACGTCCGTGGCAAGTCGACCGTTCGCGAGTCTATCTTCTCTACCGCGGCCCCGGGGCTCCCCTGTAGACCCCCGAGCGCGCCACGTCGCCCCAAGGTCCCGTCGCACGCCGCTCGCGACACCGACAGCAGTATTTACATACAAATGTACCTCCATTGTTATGGTGATGTCGGAGGCCAGAAGAGCCCTGTATACTGTATAAGGAAGTGCCTTAGCCCGGCGACACTATAAATAGTTGTTAATTAAGCGTCATTAGTGGTATTTATACTTGTTTATTAATTGTGACGCCGCTGGCCGCTAATCTAGTTTCTTGCAGTACCTACCTAATGACCGTCACAAACTCACAACAGAGATGTCATCATTTCCAAGTACCTTCCGGGTCAGAGACTCCGAGTACTGCGAGTGTCCCCTGTACAAATCAGTTACTTGTTTAACCGTTATTCTATTGATATAGCTCGTTATTCACCCACAAGATCCATATGGCCGAACGCTCGAACTGTCAAATGAAACGTATTTGACGTTTGGAGGGAAAATGCTTAGTAACAATATCCAGTTAAAAGTTTGGTTTGAGGATAAGTTGTCAGTTAAAATTTAAATTCCAATAAGGTGTGAGTCACAATTAGCTAGATGACATCATATCCATTTATATAGGAAGTTTTCCATGCCCCCATACATTATGTATGTCTATGTATACAGACAGAGTAATATAAATATTTACACTGATACTATGTTTGTTGGATGGCAGAGTAGTGACTGAGAGTGCGAGACAATATATTTGTCACAATGTTTTGTTCATGTACAATGCTGACTGGGTTGTATGTAGTCATTCCTATTAGTGGGCCTAACATGATTCATATTGTAAAGTAATTACTTACCTATACTCTTATACTTCTAGAGTACTGGTGCCTCATCATCTTTTAAGGAGTCCTAAATGAGAGTTATTTTATTACCACAAAGTGATATATTAACAATTAGTAAATCATCAATTTAATATTTCTTGAAACTAAATAGCAAGTGGCATTTATATTGTTAATTTTAATGGAATTCAGATAACACAATCAAGTTTATATTAAACATAGTTACCTAGTTATTATCCTTAAAACTGATTAACTTTAAATTATGATAAGTGTAAGTATCTAACTTATTAATTGGGTAATTGATTATGTTCATATCTATTTGTTCCAAAGAAAAACTTCATTATGTCTGTCAAAACTCACATGATTTTAAATTTAAATTACATATCTCTTGTAATCCCTTTAACAAGAATGTCAATTACAATAGAAATGGGAAGTGCAGAATGTGGACATTTGTATGAACATTTCTCAAATTGACTACTGATATGAAAAGGGTTCTCAGTCACCACCGTCATGTTTCTGCTCTCTTTGAGTGTATTGATCAGTAATCAGAATCTCTGTCCATCTTTATCTCAGATCAATTAATCTTTATGATAATATTTTGACATTTGATGTGCAGTACAAATACCTATCTAAATATTTTAAGATTTAGTAAATGTCATAATATTAAAGTTACATATAATTTTCCACATTATAGTATGAACAAATCCAAATTGAAGTAACTAGTTCTTTTGACCTTAGGTTTATCACTTGTATAGGCAATAATATTTTATTATTAATATGAATATTGCAATCTATCACTTGAGTCTCAACTATAGGTTCAGTTAAATATAAAAAACCCATGTATTGACAAGTTCCCAAGTTGTAACAAATCCTGGAGGATCTTTTCAGCCTTCTAGCAGCTGGTTGTGGCTTCATCAACATCCTTGCCCACTTCCAGCTGACTGGGGTGGAGTGTATCAGCATTATAGAGTTATCAGTACCAGTATGGCGCAGTGTGACGCCACTGTCGCAGTGTAATTAGGTGTATCTTATCTGTCACATTATCAGTGCTATGTAATCTGTTTGGAATTTTGTATCCTTACTAGTAACTGTGCTGATCTAGTTTGTGTCACATTTTGGTAATATGGGTGTTGTATGTATCTTTTATTTTTTATAAACCATTGTATAAAGTTGTACAATGTTTTGTCTCTATCTAATTTGATTGACATTTATGTTAGTTGGATACTTACCATTATATTACTTTGTACCTACAGTGTGTATTGGTAAGAGGGTTTTGTATAGTTTTATATTGTAACTAAAAAAAACTAGATATCCACCCCATTTTGTCTGTAGAAACTTTTTAAATGTTTAAAAAAATTACCCTGAAGGATTTTCAATATAAAAATGAACCTGTGTCATTATCTGGATCCAAATTATTAGTATGAGAAGAACATTCTTAACTAGTGAAGCTAGCAATTAGGCCAAAACTGTTTCTTTAGAAGTTGTGTGTTGTTATTTTTGCCATATAAAACATATTTTGGCCATGCAGTAATTGGCAGTAATATTGAATAGGAAGTGTATGGTTGAGTAAGTGCTAAATGAAGTATAAATGCCTATATTAGTGTTTCTTACTTGTATGTACTTCTTGTATGTTCTTGTTTGCTTCGGCCTTCAGTGTGTTCTCACTTTGTAACAAAATAACGATAGGCTCGTCTCCTATTATGTTGTATGTTGAAATATCTATAATATCTATAGTTTTGGAAGTACCTACATACCACCAGTGGTTACAGGAAGTTATATTTGTTAGTTAACAAAATTGACCCTCTGACCTTGGATCCTTCAACGAAACGCAAAAACTTGAGAGAGCGTCATAATAAACGAGATTGTTCTTGTTTTTATATTATGATGATTACTAGCTGCTAAGGTCGTTGGAAAATCTTTATTGTTTGTTGTTGTTTATTAGGGCAGTCAGAGAGGATGGATCACTTGTTTCCTCAATCCTTTTAAAAACTGTAGGCCTGTCACACGACGTGTCACGGGTCAATTTTCTCGGAATTGTACATACCTAGGTTGCTCAGCTCCTAAACATGATAGATCCATGTTGAATACTCGTGAATCAAGCTAGGTATATATCTAAGAACATACGTACAGTAGTTGTTGCGCGAGGCGGGCACAAACAGACAGACTTTGTTTTATAATAATTATGCAGTGATTTATTCAGAGCCAATTGTATTAGAATATCTGTAGAAATTTATTTTAGAAACAAATTGTATTAAAATGAAAGTTAAATGTTAGTTAGAGGCCAAGTTGACGAGTGTTCCCCATATTGTATTCCAGGCGGACCAACTGACCGAGGAGCAGATCGCCGAGTTCAAGGAGGCATTCTCGCTGTTCGACAAAGATGGTGACGGCACCATCACCACCAAGGAGCTGGGGACCGTCATGAGGTCACTCGGACAGAACCCCACGGAGGCTGAACTGCAGGACATGATCAACGAAGTCGACGCCGACGGTATGTACTGTGTACAACTTGTTGATTTTTACTTTACTATAATAAAATCTACTATCGCACTCACGTCCATACAAAAATGAGAAAACGCTCTACTACCCCTAAAATATTAATTTCAATATATTTTAGTATGTCGTACCTGGCTCAAATGTTCAAGTGAATTTTATAAAAATATCCTTTTTGTATGGAAATGGGCGGTGCGCTGCAGTCTATCCTCTGAATCGTCAAATGTATGTAATGTATATTGTAAGCTGATTTGATGTTAAGTTTACATTAGGTAATAACTAGGTAGGTATAGTGGTCTTCTTGTCGTATCGTCATCACTGTGGAGCCAATTACAATTTTTGTAAGATCTCATATAAAAATGGTCGATTAGATGAGACGCTATCGATTAAAAACGATTAAAAACAGCACACGATATTTGAATCATTTTCGTTGATGCCAACGTTTGTTAACTGACTTAAAGATAGCAACCAAAATGTAGACGTTTCCTGAATATTTTCAATACAGTAATATATTAAAATTGAAAGTGTTTTCCCTCCCAAATAAATATGTATCTTCCAAAGAAAGCGTGCCATTACTCTTAGTAAGTTTACATCGTTTGATGGGCGCTGTATAAACAAGTGTGGGAGCTAACGCCCGCGCCGGCTCGCGGATATTGTTGCGATGTGAGAATTTGTGTTGGGATGTTGTATACACTATAACCTTCCTCGTTATTTGTCAAGTCGCACTGCTCCACGGGTTGCCTTACAGCTCCCGAAATCGTGTTACGGTTCCAGGGTACCCAGCTGAAGACCAAGTCTCCCTCGTTAAGCCGATGGTAATTGTGAGACGATACCCAAGTGTAGTTTGTCGGATTATGTATATAAGTTTTTAATTTTAAAAACCCATTGGTACATGGCCGAAGTCCGGGATCGAACCTGCCTAGTTAATACCAGACGTCTTAACCACTCGGCTAACTCTTTATTAGATATACAATGTATAGCTCTCTTTCTCTCTACATTATATGATATATTCTTCTCTCTCATGTAACGAAATGTGCCTAAACGTGACGCGCCCTTGAAATTTCACTCTCAATTCTCGTCCAATAAAAATATCATCTAATCGCCGCCCACCATGACCATCTTTAAGTTTTTAGCATGTAGGTATATTTTTGTGTAGATTCATTTGAATATTGAGAATAAGTTATTATTGTCTGCCAAATGATAGTGTAGGTTGCTAAAACATTTGCATACCAAATTCGTATTAGCATCTCATAAAGTCAAGACTTCTCGAAGACAACATTAAATATTCAAAGTCGTTCGTTACTTCATCAGAAAGTCTAAGGTGGCGCGTATATTCTCCAAGAATATTTGTATGACGTGAATGCAATGATATATCATCATAATAGTGAAATAAGATCTTGTTCCACACACTGACCACAACCTTGTCGCGGTGTCTTGTGTCAGTATTGCTCACCCACCGACAAACAATCGCCCATTACGTTGGCCCAGTGTGTTTGCAAACTTTAATAAATAGGGTCCCTAATAGTCTTAATTGAATGAAAACGCGATCCACGAGCGTTGATGTCCTAATTGGTAGTATGGTCTGTAGCGCCGAGACGCCGAGTGCGTCATGTTGATGTTTCCGCTAACAATGCCATATTGGTGTTTCCGTCTGTTTGTTTCACTTTATTCATTCGTCCCGGCTTCGCTCGTGGAATTTTTTGGTTGATTTTACGTTTAGGGCTACTGCAGGTAGTTCCTGAAGTAGTTGATACATACAAAGTGTTCAGCTTTACAGATATTTTTTGTACTTCATTCCATGACTTGTTGACTTTTGTTCTTTGGGTTATAAATGTAGTTTAACAAAATGGGACCATTTGATAGTGTCCATATAAAATATAAATAATTGGCTGTTTCCTGTTTGTGTGTTGCATTGGGCGATATCAACAATATTCTGGCAGCTTTACGATAACGGTCGGTGTGTTACCTACACAATACTGATATCTCGCGCCAGCTCTAAATAATACAATAACCGTGTGGCATAAACCCTAGCGAGACAATATGAAGTGATCGTCACGCTTTGGGCCGAACGTGTCGCGGTATCCAAGGCCAAGTTTAGCGACATTTTGAACGTGGCACGAATCAATGCAATATTATACTTACTCCTCTATTACATAATATACTACTGGAACGATTTCATGAAACCTCTTTCTGGGGCAGTCAGGTAAAAGTTCGGCTCTGTAAGCTGTTGCTGAAAACGACCGTTGTATTTTCAGTTATCATAATATTCCATCTATTATAGGTATTACAATTTTTAATGCTTCTGCTGAAGGCCGGAAAATAGTTATTGAAATGCAATAACCCATGTAAATATATAAATGTCAGATGTAGTCGTCCGCGTCCCAGCTGGGCCTGAGTGACCTCCACCCTAACTTTGAAGGTTATACCTCGCGTCACTGCTGACTGCAGAATGCGTTTAGTCGCGCCCCTGAAAACGTGCGGGGA
The DNA here is from genome assembly GCA_963924495.1 of Nemapogon koenigi. Classification (NCBI taxonomy): domain Eukaryota; kingdom Metazoa; phylum Arthropoda; class Insecta; order Lepidoptera; family Tineidae; genus Nemapogon; species Nemapogon koenigi. Next base: position 13,148,182 of record OZ004639.1, on the reverse strand, counting down.
AAATCGATTACGTTACGTCCCCCGCCCCCCGCCTACCTGCCCGCGCCTTCCTGCCTACATTTTATGGGTGAATATCTATACATAGCTGTTGAAATTGGTGGGATTTTTTTTTATTATTGATGACCTTGCAGAAGTTAAGTACCTACTTGCGGACTAGTTTTCACTGTGCCATTTTAAATTTTCTGTAATAAAGTAAGTTTTTAGATATGTAAAAGCCAGAGAACTAGGTGATGTCCACACGGTTTGCCTGTTTCGTGTTTATGTCATAGTTGTATGTTTACATCGCGAGCTCACCCCACGCCACAAAGTTGGACTGATGCCGGTTCGCGCACTAAATCATACAAGTCGCGCTATTTACTGTGCTGCGTCGCCGTCGCCGGAGAGACGGGATCGTCTGGCGTCGATGCTTGATATTGTTGGTCTTGCATGTATACATACGAAAGTTGCCAACTTGCTTAGACTCGCCTAACGGCTGAACGAATTTCGATGATTAGCGTGAAGGCTTGTCTAATGTTCACCTTAGAATAATAAGTATAGCGCTTGTATTAACGCGTATCGAAAGTATAGTATTGACAGGTATTCCATAAGAACTTACTCATGCAATCTTCGGATGAATATTTCGGAAATGTGGAGACTTGGAAGAGCTATTGATGGACTGTAAGGTTCTACCTGAATGATGAAATTGGCAAACTGCGCGAAATCTGCAGTAAGACTGATCAGTGATATCCGTGTACGCCTAAAACTATTGTATGTAGGTATTCATGTAAAAAAGTAATTATACCCGTATCTTTCATCTTTAGAATAAGGCATAGATAGCAATCGGGTATTCGGTTGCGAAAATGAGACTGCGAAAAAAACTGTATATCTACCTAGTTGTCGTTACATAAAAATTGGCGGACGTCGTCGCGTGGGCGGGGACTGTCCGCTGCTGCACTGTGCTGCTCGAGTTTCTTGACCTGAGTTGGCGCCGCCGTCGACCGGCAAACAGCGGTACTTTGCGGGCGCCCCGAGGTACCCCGACAAATAACTAGATTGCCTGATCAAATCATACATAACAATAGGGAAACCGTCTAACATCCGCCTATAATATTGAAGCTAAAAATGCGCTGACAATTCCTCTTCAAATGAAACGTGAATGTGATACGACTCTTGTACAAATAGTTGCCTTCACTCTTTGCATGTGTAATGCAATCAATCGCAGTGAATTACCATGATGCACTTTCAGTCGGACTTTCCTACTTCCTACAATCTAGGGTTATTTAAGCTTTTAATAGTCGCACACATTTATGGACCAGCCACCTTCGCTTAAGAACAGGCGGTGGTAAGGTCACATATTGTCATCTTAATCTGCAGATAATTGGACAATAGTGTAGACATGTTGCCCTGACAGACAGACAGACAGACAGATATTGCAGTGCGCGGTACACAACGTTTGGCCTCATCTCGTGTCAATTAATTGGCGACCTCGATCCTGTAGAGCGGCCGCGACCTAGCGACGCTGGAACGGCTCGGGAACAGATATGTGTCGTCGCATACTTATAGATCGCGTCTGTCTGTCTCATTGTTATAGTGTTTGTACTCATTATTTCATGCGCTACAATTTATAAATTAAATACTCGCTATTGTAAAGCAATACTGACACATGTTTAGTTTATCCATTTGTGTTCGGGGATATCTCGACTAAGTTCACATCAAAAGCCATGTCGGTAACACTGTACGAGCCATGTAAGCGTTTGTTTTCTATTTTTTTTTTCTGTAGTTGCGTCGAGCACCGACCTACCTACAAGAATTTGGCACAGTAGCGTGTAGTCGATATTTATTTATTTATATGTGTCACGTCCCCACTGTACCACTCGGCCGGTGGTACCGTACCGATGCACGATGGTGGCCTGGTAAATGTCTCCCGTGTCACAGTTGTCACCACAGCTGAATGTGCAACAATTATAGAGGGAACATCGGTTGGTCGGTCGCCAAGCTATCTCGGCTTGGTGGAGGCAATTCGCCAACACGCGTCCGATACTATTACTATTGTCATTTTGTGGCGCTGTTACACTGGGGATTATGTGTAGTAACAAGTTTATGAGAGATTATGTATTGGTAATATTGTAATATATTTTTGAGACGGCCGTAGAGTAGGTATAAATAAATAATCGTAGGCGCTAAAGTTCTTATCTTTGCGCCAGCTAAGTGACACGAAGGGCTTCCTACCCCTCGGGGTCCGATTTAGTCCGATAGTCTGTAAAGAAATTCCCAAAATAAACGCTCTGTGTGAACGTGTCCTTAAGGTAGTTTTAAATCGCGGAATGGGCTCGCTGCACCCACCTGCCTCTATTTATATCCGGTCGCGGTGTATCGATCTCGCGACCTTTTGGACATTTCAGGCTCGCGGCTGCTGTGAGCGTGAACTTGCATCACTGCAGATATTCTGATATAACGCCTTAGTAACAAATGACCACTTTAAACTCGCTCTGTGACCTTCCGAATCAATATAGCATCAAACATAGTGTGGTGTGGGCGACCAAGATGTAGTATCTAGAATAGTTTAGTTCCGGGAACCGTCCGATAGAAACATCCATCCGCCAGCGCCGTAAACCTAGTGTAATAAAACCTCCGCTATCCAAGTTTCCGGTACGTGCAGGGAGACACCGTGTCGAAACAAACTTTCATGGGATACAACTTTTTGTAGGCAAACTGTATAGTTATTCGAGTTTTTTTTCTTGCAATGAAATGCGCAGTTTGTTTTGAATATTAGTCTAGCAACACTGATTTTGAATCAACTTCAAAGAGAAGATAGTTTTCTCAATTCCTTTGTATAATATTTTATGGGCGTGTTCGTGATATATTGTACCGATTCAAATGATTTATTTGTTGTTTGAGTATATTCTTCCGAAATGATCCCATCTTTTTACCAATCTATCTCGTGAAATATGTGCCGATTTAGATGATGTATTTGTGTAAAGCTATACTTAGTACTTAGTATGTGTAATGTGTATGCGGGCGCAGTTTCGCGTTATTTGTTGATTGTGCTCCTTTAACGGCCCATAAAGTGACTCTCGCGCATATTGTGTGTGTATTAGTTTAAATGTTCCCGGAATATATATATACCGAAGTGGAAAATACACCGTAACGTAATGTTTAATGTTGTTCTTTAATTGGCATTGTTCTGTAAATGGAATGGAAACTGGACTGATAATGTTTGTTGCAAGTTGTATCGTACTTTATTGGAGTTTGTTATTTACGTTACGCGTGAGCCATCACAAACTGTTAATATTTAAATTGATTCTCATTTTGCATTTATATGTTATTGATCGTGGAGACCCGTGTTAACTTAGTTCATACAAAATCCTATGGAAAAAACACTTTCAGTTTTTTCTGAGTTTTCCGGGCAACTTTTCCAATTTTTCTTTGCCTAAAACCCTGATTCGGACTATTACGAAAATTTACCAAATTCCAGTAGTTCTCGAACGGCATTTCATTTTTATTACACTGAGCGTTATCTTGAATACAAGTTTTCCTAAACACAAATCACACTGTAAAATTATGCAGGAGATTTTGAAGACCAAAATACCTCAGTAATCCAGGATTATACGAGGAAAAAGTTTATTTAGTTATCATATTGCGATCTTGTATAACTCTCGCCAAATGACTTGAGCTCTTTGCCATTCGGTGCGCAATATAAGTCGATTCTTGTACTGCGCGCCGAATGTCAACTTATTTGGTTAGAGTTATATAACACGCGCAAATATTCTTAGGTGAACTATCGATACCAATTACCACGTGACAAACTGCGCATGTTGTCACGTGGTGTTGATAGAGCTCAAGTAGGTATGCAGTGTATTGTTGTAAATATTGTAATGCCAGCGTGACGAGATTAATTATGTAAAATAAACTTGCCAGAGAAAGGAGCAGATATACTTTATTGACTTTACCTGGTCTACTCCAGACCTACGTACCAAGTCATCCATGCAATAGTCGGTCTTAACAATGTTGTTGTGTTGTGCAGGTAACGGCACGATAGACTTCCCCGAGTTCCTGACGATGATGGCGCGCAAGATGAAGGACACCGACAGCGAGGAAGAGATCCGCGAGGCCTTCCGGGTGTTCGATAAGGACGGGAACGGGTTTATTAGTGCGGCTGAGCTGCGTCACGTGATGACCAACCTGGGAGAGAAGCTCACCGATGAGGAGGTGGACGAGATGATCCGCGAGGCCGACATCGACGGGGACGGACAGGTCAACTACGAGGGTGAGTGTGCCATACTGTACATATACCTATAAACCGGCCAACGAGTTAGTGCGACTGAGCTGCATCATGTGATGACCAACCTGGGAGAGAAGCTTACCGATGAGGTGGTGGACGAGATGATCCGCGAGGCCGACATCGACGGGGACGGACAGGTCAACTACGAGGGTGAGTGTGCCATACTGTACATATACCTATAAACCGGCCAACGAGTTAGTGCGACTGAGCTGCGTCATGTGATGACCAACCTGAGAGAGAAGCTCACCGATGAGGTGGTGGACGAGATGATCCGCGAGGCCGACATCGACGGGACGGACAGGTCAACTACGAGGGTGAGTGTGCCATACTGTACATATACCTATAAACCGGCCAACGAGTTAGTGCGGCTGAGCTGCGTCATGTGATGACTAACCTGGGAGAGAAGCTCACCGATGAGGTGGTGGACGAGATGATCCGCGAGGCCGACATCGACGGGGACGGACAGGTCAATTACGAGGGTGAGTGTGCCATACTGTACATATACCTATAAACCGGCCAACGAGTTAGTGCGACTGAGCTGCGTCATGTGATGACCAACCTGAGAGAGAAGCTCACCGATGAGGTGGTGGACGAGATGATCCGCGAGGCCGACATCGACGGGACGGACAGGTCAACTACGAGGGTGAGTGTGCCATACTGTACATATACCTATAAACCGGCCAACGAGTTAGTGCGGCTGAGCTGCGTCATGTGATGACCAACCTGGGAGAGAAGCTCACCGATGAGGTGGTGGACGAGATGATCCGCGAGGCCGACATCGACGGGGACGGACATGTCAACTACGAGGGTGAGTGTGCCATACTGTACATATACCTATAAACCGGCCAACGAGTTAGTGCGGCTGAGCTGCGTCATGTGATGACCAACCTGGGAGAGAAGCTCACCGATGAGGTGGTGGACGAGATGATCCGCGAGGCCGACATCGACGGGGACGGACAGGTCAACTACGAGGGTGAGTGTGCCATACTGTACATATACCTATAAACCGGCCAACGAGTTAGTGCGACTGAGCTGCGTCATGTGATGACCAACCTGGGAGAGAAGCTCACCGATGAGGTGGTGGACGAGATGATCCGCGAGGCCGACATCGACGGGGACGGACAGGTCAATTACGAGGGTGAGTGTGCCATACTGTACATATACCTATAAACCGGCCAACGAGTTAGTGCGACTGAGCTGCGTCATGTGATGACCAACCTGGGAGAGAAGCTCACCGATGAGGTGGTGGACGAGATGATCCGCGAGGCCGACATCGACGGGGACGGACAGGTCAACTACTTATAAACCAACCTGCATCAAGTGATGACCAGTGACCGAATCGAGGTAAGAAACGAGGGGAACTTTTTGTGGAAACATTTTTTGGCTTGGCAGCGGAGCCACTATCTATGTAATATTAGACATATCGGAATCAAAGGTAATAAAATAGTTTATTTTCATTTATCGCCACGTGCCAAAAGATTCTTGTCGCATCGTTTACTTGAATACTTTACAAATTGCTAAATTTTCCAGACAAGAGAATGACTGTTAAACTTTAACTCTATTATTTCGTAGACGGTCCATCTAGACTGCAGTCAAACCTAATCATTCGCATTGATGTTTCATATCCTCCAAACGCTGTCTGTCTCATCATAAAATGGGTCATATTTGCCTGCAGATCTTTTTAATGTCCATCCTACTCGCATAACCAAAAGTAACTGTAACAGCCAGCAGTACACATCGGCACCTAGTGAGTGAGTTCTACCTTGCAGACTTCGCGGCGCTCGCGCAGACGGTATTCTGCCGGCGCGGGCGGTAGTGGCGGGTAGTGGCTCCGTCAAGTACGTACCTATCTAGTGGCATGCCGTCCGTGGTGTCTTGTCTGTCCGCTCGCTGTCCTACATAGCTATAGATATATGTAAGAACCTTTGTTCCAGAGTTCGTGACCATGATGACTTCAAAGTGAGCGGCGGCCGAGTGTGTGTGTATAAGCAGAGAGTTAAATATACGTTTTGTTTCACGACACTCAGTACTACATGTATCGGACCTGCATTTCTCTAGTGTTTGCGATATAAATAATATAATCATCGTTTCAGTTTAAGTAAGCGCTCGGCTGCGGAGTGCGGCCATCTGTCCTTTTGTTTAGATATAAATTGGTTTAATTAGTGAGAATGCGGAGTGGGTGTGATGTCGGGATGACTGCGGTCTTTCCGGAAAATTTATGTAAATTTTTTTCAAGTATGATAATATTTATAAAGTATGTGAAGTTTAAAATGTAAAAATGAATGTATAGCGAGGTAGTGTAGCTGCCCCGCTCGGAACATGATGTCTACTCGTGACTAACTCTGAGCAACTTCTGTTATTCTAACACTCTCATTCATTCTGTTATTTAATTATACAAAAGACATACTGAAAATAAATGTTTCTTCATTTTTAGGTCAATAAGCATTTGTCTTTTATTTGTATTCCTCGTCCCGCACTGCTATTGTAATTATATATATGTCTAGAGACTAGTAGCGCCATCTAGTAACGATTGTATGTACACAAGGCATGATTATAAATTACAATGCACTGATGTTTCAATAGTCGTAAGCATGTTTTACATTCTCTGTAGACTACTTAGCTCCCAATATATGTTAATTAACAATAAATACAAACTACTAAGTTGTTTAACATTTGTCATTGATAATAATATAAAAACAATTGATTTCAAAAATTGAAAGCTACCACAACAAAATTCAGAAGTACTTCTTTAAATTAGACAGATACATTTCCCTTGACAGGATCTTCCTCGAGTTTAGTCTTGTTGTCTGCGTGTAGTTGTAAGAAGGCTGCCAATGTCCTGGTAGGTCGACCGGTCATACGTCGTGGAGACAAGTACGGTGGCGCGCGGTCAGCACCCAACTTGCCTACTCCCGTTATGTCCAGGTGCAGCCAGGGTCCGCAGATGAAGTTCTGCAGACCAAAATATACTGTATGCATGTCTTTAGCTACGTTTAACTATTATACCCATTTTGGTCATATATTTCTGACGACAATATCTTTAATGAAAGAGTACTAACCCTGAGGAAGGCAGCTCCCAAACACGGCGTCGCTCGTCCAGAGCCCATGTTACGGAGATCTACGGCCGGCTCATCTGCCAACAACGCATTACATAATAAGTATTACTATAGAGTCGCTACATGCAAAAACATAGGTCTCGCATTTTTTTCATTTAAACAATAAAAACAAATACATTTTCATTGAGTGGCGCTATCTGCTATAAATGCACCGCAAAACGGTGTGGATATACTGTCGTAAAACTTCCCCAGAAATTAAAATAGGGTACAATAAAAAAAAGTCGTTCTCTCACTTTACCAAACTGTCATTTAGTTTATATTTTTGCAGCGGGATTTATTAGTGGCGCGCACTAACTAAATAATTATCTTCGTCGTACTGTTGGTACCACTGAATGCGAATGAACAAAAGTATTCCGATTCACATGTTTTATACCAACCAAAATTCAGTGCTACCAATATTGCAACGTGAATGATCAACAAAAGTGACTGACTCGTGATCTGATGATGGTAGTACATCCAGAGCGGGAACCTCCAGGGTCGGTCACCGGTGTTAGCGCCCGCCTTCTGCAGTAAGCTCCAGGCCGCCGCACTGTTACTGAAGCACCCGAACGCGCCGCCACCCGTCGCCAGCAGAATACCGTCTGAAATGTGGCGGTTGCACATATTTAGGGAGATAAATACAATTACAGGTGATTATGCTGATTCCCGATTAGGAACTAAAAAAATATTTGCTTCACGCAATGGAAATTCAGTTGCTGTTTGGGTCTCAGTGGGAGTCGGTTGCTGCTGGATGTATACATCACCAATCCGGATAATCAGCTTCCCAAGACATTCTGGCCTCCTGGTTCTTCCCACGCGTGTGAGTTGTGTCCCCAAGATACCTTACTCAGGGAGATGAGTAACTCACGTGTAAAGGTAGCCACATCTATAACGAGTGATGGTTTGTGTTTGTGTTGTCCGTAGACGAGCGCGTCCGCTAACATGAGCCGCCCTTCCAGGTCCGTGTGCTCTATCTGGGAACAAATCAATCATCTTTATATAATATTTACCTACATATATAATTCTTCTGTACGTGTGATGTGATGTCACTGAACTCCTAAACGGCTGGACCGATTTTGATGAAATTGTTTGATGGTTTAGATTCACAATTGGACCCGGTAGGTGGCGCTGCAATCAGGGCGGAAAGCTAGTTTAATCACGTGACCACGTCTGTCGTGCATAGAGGATGACAAAGAACAAACGCATATCTATTGGTAAGTAAAATGGTAACTTTTCGTATTGGTATTATTCTTTCTCGTGCTTCGGAGGCCAAGTACGCCTCCGCTCTTCTAAAAATAACAGCTACTCACGTCACGTTCGTTAAAGAAATGACACATCTAGCTGTCCACAAGTGCACATTGTTCATTGTGCCACCGATCGAAAGTCCACTCACTGGGCTGGGACACTGTTACTGGAGTCTCTCTAGCTAGCCACATCGCATAGTATAAAGGTATGTTTTTTATATACGATGAGAAACACTGGGTCGGTCATTCGGTTCCGGGAGCCGTAAGCCAATCCGTGAAGTTATAAAAAACTACTTTGGAAAAGAATAATGAAGACTAAGGCATCTACTGTGCGATACGATCATGCAAGCTACTAAACATGTCAAGGTAGTAGTCACCTGTATAGACAGACCGTTGAGCGCCCGCACCACGTCCCCCACCTTCATGCACTGTCCGCTCACCATGTTCTCACAGATCGGGATCACACACGCTATGTTCAACGGGATCTGGAATTAGCATAAACTAGCTCATTAACAAGATACCTACAAACATTTTTCATCATACAAATATCTGTAAATCTAGGACAACAAATCCAAACTTGCCAATTACACTAACACTTGCGTTAATCTGTGTTAAAACGCTGCTGTCACATTTTAAGTTATTCTGATTAATAAAATATGTACGCAAGTGTAGATTACACGTTGTGGTGCACGACGGTCGTCTATAGGACAGCATGACGCGGAATCCACTTTATATTCAGTACTAGACTAAATAACTGCAACATTACTTTATTCTAGGTAATAATATACCTAACTTTGAAAGCGGTTTGTTTATTTGTCGTTCTTCATTTTTAGGGTTCCGTACCCAAAGGGTAAAAACGGAAACCCTATTACTAAGGCTCCGCTGTCCGTCCGTCTGTCCGTCTGTCTGTCCGTCTGTCACCAGGCTGTATCTCATGAACCGTGATAGTTAGACAGTTGAAATTTTCACAGATGATGTATTTCTGTTGCCGCTATAACAACAAATACTAAAAAACATAATAAAATATTATTATTTTTTTGCAGTTTTTATAGATAATGGTACTCCGACTCGCACTTGGCCGGTTTTTTTTCTTTGTTGTCTCTCTGTGTAGTCTACCTTTAGCAATGCAGCCGCTTTTAGCGCTGCGAGCGCCGCTGCAGCACCAGCCATACTACCGCGATTCTCCGTCATGCTTTCAGCGCGTTTTAGGCACAGACCACCACTGAAAAAACACAAATAAAACTATTAAAATTAATGTAGGTACATATAATTTAAAGGAGCTATTTTTCCCGCGGCTTCTTCATTCCAATTTTTCATTTCTCATTCAATAACAAACATTCATTTTTCCATCCTTGCCACGCTTGAGTGGCAAAGACCCTCGCCGCTCATAAACAAATCTATAGAACCGTGACACTGGATTGTAGTTGAATAAAAGGACGTCCAATGCGTATTACATTAATGTCCTTAAAAAGGCACGCTTAATAAAAGCAATTCGCTTTGGATATGGCAAAACATTTTTTTACACCTTGTTTGACATTTTACGTGTCCAAAGCGGTCAAATCGTCTCAAAAGATATCGTTTTATTAAGCATGCTCCTCCCCATTGAGACAAGCCAAAATAGATGTGTATGAAACTAAAGTGTATCTTTTTTGACAGTTTAAATAATATTAATACTAGTTGTGCATATATAAAACAGGTTAAAAATGTTAATTATGATGTAAAATTGTTAATATAACGTCATTTAAGAATGTTGTTTACCAAATAAGACAAGTATTTTTTTGACTAATGTTGCTCCCTATCCCTATATAAAGTATAGTATTGAATGATACCTATCGAAGGTGACTCCCTTGGCAGCTATCAGTATGGGAGGCTGTGCCCCTCCGCCGGAGTAGAAACATTCTAGAAACACGGGCGTCTCACACGAACCTCGCGCCACGGTCATGAATGCCTGCAATAATATAAGGAGGTATATCAAACAAGATATGTATCGCGCGTGTGGTACTAACTTTGTGGTTGGAATGTCCCACAAATAATGTCCGGATTGGTACATAATAATAATATGGTGACAACGGATTATGATTTGGTAGATAGCGCCTGCGGAGACGTGATGGGGAATCCGGTTTAATCCAGTCCGCGCTGTGATGGTTGTGATTAGTCAGTGATTAATAAGACATCACGGTCGGCGGGATAATCTTAGCTACCGATTTATCGGCTTACTATTGCACAAGATTAAACACTGGACACTGGCAGAATTGCGACGATAAGTCAGCACTGTTGCCATATATCAAAAGAAGAAGAACAACAACGGATTATGTGAAACTTGAATTTTATTTTATCTACGACCTTCATATTAATTTAAACTAAGTGTGTGTTGTATATAAAAACAATGTGGTATTGCAAAGAGATTGTATAATATGTCAATTTAGTTATGAAGTTCAGAGACACACCAAGCTACACCCAAGAGTGTTTTATAATAGAGACTACGATAAATGACAGAACCTGCATGTTGTTAGCTTTGATCCAGTCGTAGTCGCGAGCCTCCACAGTGATACCCAGAGGACACAGCATGTCTAGCGCGGCCTGCAATAGAAATATCACAAGGTTAGTGTGGCCGGTGGCAGGTGCTCTCATTGCTGATTGCCGGCCAGCCGCGGGCGTAGTCATGTATTGCTCGTACCGCATACGTTTTGTTCATTATTTGTGGTTTAAGGCGGGTATTGTTGTATTTAAATATTAGTTAGTTAGGCATTTATGTTTCGCATGTAGTATATCAATTAACAAACGTGTCAGCTCTTGTTAACCAACCTGTACGATTAGTATCCCACACTTATTGATAGATTACAACGCAACCTGAACCTGAACATCAAAAATGTCATCGTCTAGGAATGACTAGTTTTTAGCTGAGTACCAAGACGTGGCCAGTAAAGCGTAAGTTTCACTTGAACCTCTGGCCATGGTTACTCAATATTCCACAAAATAAGGCACCCTCTGCAAGGTATAAACCGTAGTGATAATAATATATAGAGCGCTTGTATTGGCGCGTCCCTAAGTGTTTCATATAAATATTTTGCTTATTTTTCGTATGATGGTGAATGTTATGGAAATGTGAGGAAACGTGGAAGATCTGATATCGATAGACTGTGTAAACAGATATCTGCAGCGAGACTGATCAGTGTACGTCAAACACATTTGAATTTGTTCATATGCGTGATTACCTACTGTTCATATACCGATAGACGCACTCTATTGTTAATAAGGTATAGACTATAAAGGCACGACATGAAGGTGGTTTCATTGAGTGCGGTCCATCTCCTATCCTGTGAGGTGAACGGAGCAAATGAGGGTTGCAATTAAAGTTCCCCAGAAGGACAGCTGCTGGCGAGGAATGGCCAGGTATTGTTAAGCGCACCATATAACACTGAAGTGACGACCACGACAGTATTTACGCTTTTGGCAGAGAAGTAGAAGCAATAAAATGGGTACCTGAGCTAGATCGACAGGCGCCATGGTATTAGCGGGCATGTCAGCCAGGAACCTCGCCCAGTTCTGGCAGCACCCCAGTACGGTCCCTCTCTCCCAGGTGGCGTGCGGGTCCAAGCCCGCTTTCTCGGTGCTCGCCAGCTGTGTAAGTGTCATGGTAGGACTGCGGGAGCCCGGCGACTTGAATTCCTCGAACCTTAAAAATCGGTCGGGTGATTTTCGTTTTCCGGGTGGTTTTGATGGTGATGCGCCTAATGTGCTCTTTACACTATGCAATTTGAAAAGCATCAGAAAAATAGCGTAGTGTAAATATATTTTAGTTGTTACTGCGTCAATGTCAATAATAAATAGAACCTCTAGAACTACCTGTCGGAAGGGGGTGAAATGGAATGTAAACGTTGTATTCTTACGGGCAACTGCTAGTATACAATAAAGTACAAACTTCCAAGAAGCCAGATGTGCTGCCTCAGCGGCCGCGTCTGGTGCGCCGGCTCCCTCTACTGACACATTGGTGCACCCCTCGCGCTGTAGACGAAGTACCGCCGCACCCACTCCTAGACGAATGTTCTCCTGGAAATAACATTCATTTCGCATATACCTACTAAACGTCGCCAGCGCCCAACAGTCGGTCAAGCATGCTCGTTTCAAGCCAAACATCATATTGGTCGTGATGTGTTAAGCCGACTACGCGCTTAGCTACAAAATAATATAACCAGCTGGGCTAGCATGACGTGCATCGTCTAACAAGTTTGTATACTTTGTCTCTATGTAACATCACCTTGTCCCTCTTCTGGCAGTAGACCAAATCTCGCGCGTCATGTTCGCGCAGCAGAATATGCTTGAAAGTATCTTGCCAACGGCCTACCATCACATAAATTGAAGTTACAGTTAATAAGTTTACATGCATGCGTTTTCACATGGACAGTTCATTGTAGTTTTAATGATGTAACAAAGAAGGTCACAATACTTTCTTCATTTAAGGTGCTTGTTTAAGAGAATTGTTGTTCTTGTAGCAACAAATATGTCCCTTACCCTGGCCTCGTCCAGTTCTTCAAGCTTGTTATATTTAGCACTCTTGGAGCCCAAACAAGTGAGAGCTACAGTAGTGTCCGGGATCAAGTCTGTCAATACACACACCTTCCCCAACTTAAGGTGACTGCTCAAACTGCAACACAAATATTAAGGGCCTTACCACAAAACGGTGTTTGACAGGTGTTTAGCTCAACTATGTTTTATCACTCTCTTATAAATCTGTCATTCAATATGAACTAAATTCTGGTTAAACACGGTTTTGTGATAAGGGGGTTAGTACTAGTGTCTGAAACACCTGAACAGTTCCCGATGGAAAGAACTAGGTCTTATTTCACTAAAGGATAAAAGACTAGTCCTAAAAATGTGGTCCTTCGAGACGGATATCCCTCTAATACCCTCAAATACACTTTTTTATCAGATTCCAATAAGAAAATTCCTGAAGGACTGACAATTACAGGGATAAAAGTAGTATGTCATTCTCCAAACTGTAACTATAACTGTGCTAAAAAAACACGTCGCTCCGATACTCCGATTTGACGTTACAAATAAACTTTAGCATTTATAAGATTAGTTTAGTAATGTAGTATATCATGGTACTCACTCATTAAGTTTATTACACAGTTTCCCTTCTGCCTTCTGATTCAGTTCTTGAGCTGCAGGTGACATCATGAACTCCTTGTCACTCTCGTACACTCCAACTACCACACCTTTCTGAAATTGTGTGCAAAACTTATGTTAAATATTTGTAAAACAAAATGCATTTACCATACAAATAGCAATGTAATAATACAAACTTGAAAATATGTAAGAGAAGATCCTGTGGCGGCAAGGACTCTAAGTCGTCGGATTGTACTGCCATTTCTATATGAGCCATAATTATTTCAATTATGATATATAAATGAGAAAACGCTTCTAATATCTATTCAAGAAGTAGATGTGAATGGAACATTGGAACGTCTCCACCCAAAATAAAACAAATATATTTCAGAATTGTGACAATTTGGAAACTTCCGACCTTCCGTCTGCAGCTAAAATTGTGTTTGTTTGTTTGTTCGACCTTCTTTCACATCAAAACAGAGCAACGGATCGAAGTGATATATTATAATAGGCTACTTTTTATCCCGTAAATTATTGTCACATTTAAATATGTCCATAGCAGGAATTACCTTCCCTCCTTCACTTGGTTTAGCAGGTGGTTCTTTAGTACCATCTTTAGTGTCTGACTGTCCAGATCGTCCAGAAGTAGGCTTATTGGAGCAACATGTTCTCAGAGTTATTATATTGTAATTATATGATCTTGGTAATGTTTTAATATACGAAAATAATTTCCAAAAACCCATTGTCAAAAAAATACAAAAAAAATATAAATAAATTTAATTTCATGTTATGCAGGCCATCTAGATGTGGCACTGCTACTGGATTCTTTTTGGTATTTAAATATTGAATCTTGTTTGTGATTATGACAACCTCAACCTCATACCATAAAGTTACATTATGATGAAGATGGCATTAGATACCTATATGAAGGTCAATGTTGTAAGGACTTTGTGAGCTGAGGAACATTGGCTCCAAGTACATCATTGTGTACATGTAGTTTTAAAAAGGGTATGTCAGGATCAACAAAAGATTATATTTTTTGAAATAGAAAGAGGGCGCCAATGTCGTAATTCTGTAACAGACATACAAGGTGTTTGGGTTGACGCTATCTATTAATATTTATTGTTATTTTATTTGTTCCATATAAGTTGAGCTGAAATACTATACCCAATGACATAGACTAATTATATTCTATATAATTATATTCAATACAAAAATAACTTACATTGACAAGTGTCCATTGCATTAGTGAGGTACAACAATACAATACATGAAGAAGACATTATTTTTCAATCATTTATTTCCTAAATTTATCTTAAATTTAGTAGTTTTTGGTACATGTCTAATAGTTAAAGATACTCTTGTGCCCCTTTTTAAAGTCATATCTCTGGTATAGTTTGAGCACATATTTAAATTTGCTACATCAGTCAAACTATCTTCAGTCAACTCTTCAATACAATGCAAGTAATCATGAAACAGTGATTCTCTCAACACTAATAAACTCCTTGGCTCCAATAATAGGGAAAACATGTGTTTTAAACCTATTTTTCCATCTACTTCACAGTTTTCCCAAAATTTTAAAATAGTGTGAGAGCCGAGTGATATCGTAGCTATAGTGGGGTGGAACAAGGTGCCATCTTTGTGTGGCATTATACCTTGTCCTGGTAAATACTCATTTATTAACACGTGATTAGGTCTGTTTCCCTCCATGAGGTTTAAATTATCAATAGCTATCAGATGTTTGGTCAACCAATCTGGGATATCTTCTGCAATCATTCCCTTAACATGGGGTACTCCGCCCCAGTTTTGTAAGCGGCGTGCGGCAAGTTGGGTCCATCGGGCTTTACCAGTGTTGTAGACTCCGTGTAATGTAATCTGTTCTTCTTTACAGCTAACAAAATTGGGAATGTAGTAGGCTGTGGCTGGCACCTAGAATGGTTTATTACTAAGGTGAAATTATGTATTAGGTGTCAATAGCATCATTGGTAGAGCAAATTATAACTGGGGAGACCCAAGTTCTAATCTCACTGATGCTAAACATGCTGTAAGGCAACCCGTGAAGAAAAAATAAAAATATGGATAATTGGCAAAAAGTGGACTTTGTTATGGCGTCTCTGGCCATACTGCAAGTTATATGCATGCATCTGTTTGTGTGAAATTAGGTAGGTAGCAGGGAGAGCAGAATTGGACTTTTAATTTATACAAATCAACCAAACAACCAAACGTGAATATTTCTTTGAGATCCTGATACTACACAAATAAAAGGCAAAATGTATAACCACGCCAGTAGATACATTCATCTATTGTACCATTTTTTAATCAATTTGTATATTTTGAAAAGTTGTATTTTGTTTGTACTTACAGCTACAATTTGATGTTTCTCAAGTTGCATATTTTTTTATCAATTTAAAACAATCACTTTTTGCCAATCCTTTTGCAGCACCAAAAATCTAAATAGTCTTAAGATTACCTGTTAAATTAATTAAAATGGGATAATAAATTTAATAGCTTTCCTTTTCTTCGAAAATGATAAGAATAATAATAAAATTATTTGTTTACTTTTTGTCACTTGACTTTCGTTTCTTTTTTATTTTTAAATTCAAATTTTGTTGGTTGGCAAAAGATTATACAGGTTAAAGAGTATAATAATTATCAAAATCGATTGATAAATATTATTATGTCAAGCAATAAATACAATTACCTCCCATCACTATCACTAAAAAAAACGAAAAAAACAGGAATTTGAGTTGACAGAACGTCGAACAAGATAAAAATTATAAAAAAATAATAAATGTTATTTGTTTTAAAATCGGTAATTAATAATAAAATTAAAAAAATGCGGTGTTGTATAATGTGAGGAGGATGGGCGGCTGTATCGGCACTTCGCGCAGCAGGGACGGGCCTACCGAAGACTCCACCGGCTCGGCTTCTCGTCCGCACTCCGGTAACTATAGCGTCTTTATATCAGCTGAATATTGTGCGAGAGGAATGTTTACCGGTATAAAGAGATCATTCACCTATGAGGATCCTCAGATATAAAAATGTTCCTAGCTTCCTACAGTAGCCAAAGTCCTTAACCATCTTTGAACCTCCTTCCAAGTGGACATTGAACAAAGACATTCTAGATTTGTAATCTAAACCTTTCATAGGCCACAATTATATTCCTTCTACATTTGTATAATAACTTAATTAATCTGGATGATTGATATATAATGCTCAGTAAACTGAGATAATACTAAGTAATTGCTTATTTACAGGTGGTCTTAGAAAGAACCTATCTCTATGCCACGAGACCATTCGTTGGAAATCTGATGTCCCATTAACAGAGGGCCAGCTTAGAAGTAAACGGGATGAATTTTGGGACACGGCTCCTGCTTTTGAGGGACGGAAAGAAATATGGGACGCATTAAGAGCGGCTGCTGTTGCGGCAGAGGCTACAGATTTTCAACTAGCTCAAGCTATACTTGATGGAGCCAGTGTTTCTGTACCCAATGGTTACCTCACAGAGTGTTATGATGAGTGGGGTACTAGATATCAGGTGAACAATAATATATATCTATATTTTATTACTAGCGGACCCGGCAGACATTATCCTGCCCAAACGTTGGCTTGCCTGCACTACTCCTACCCCTACCCTACCTCTACCTCTATGAAAAATAGATTACGACCGATCGTGGTCCCTACCGAATATACACAAAAAAATTCACAAAAATCGGTCAAGCCGTTTCGGAGGAGTATGGCAACTAACTTGTGACAGGGAAATTTTATATATTAGATTTCTCTCACCCCTTTGAGATTCAAGTGCCCAGGGTAAATACCATAAACTTTTAAAAATTAACAGAAACAATAAATTAATTAGGGAAAAATAATGTTTGTAAATCCATATACTATACTAATATTATAAACGCAAAAGTAACTCAGTCTTTAACTATTTCATGGCTAAACCACTGAACTGACTGATAATATTTGATATGGAGAAAGCTTGAACCTTAGGAAAGGACATATTATGCTACTTTTTTAAATCAGGGAGGATTTAAAAAAAGTAGCATAATATGTCCTTTCCTAAGGTTCAAGCTTAAGGAGATGAAAGTTAGAATGGGCCCCACGGGCGAAACCGGGACTGAAAGCTAGTCTATACTAATATTATATGAAGCTTCAGGATGCACATAGGCTATAATAATCCTGTATTATATAATAGAGTTTTCGTGGAGAACATACTAAATATAGCAACATCAACTATTTTCTTTCTCAGGCATTACGGGATATTATATTTCCACCCGGGTTAAACAGTGGGCAAAATCTAGTTTAATGTAAAGTTCATGGTACATCCCTCCCTCTCATTTCTATTCAATGCCATTTTATATTAAAACCTTTGGTTTATTAGGTGCCCATCTACTGCCTGTCACCACCCATCAACATGGTGAAGGAGGCAAGTGGCCGAGACTCGCCGGCCGAATGGTCAGAGCCGGTGGAGGGGGGCGCGGAGATAGCGCTCCGCCTGAGACTGTCTCACACCTGTCGCGACCTCGAGCTGCCTGTTTATACTAGACACACCATCGCGCACTGCAAGAATAAGCTGCAGGTTGGTTGTTGATGTTGTTTATTTATACTCGCCGGCCGAATGATTAGAGCCGGTGGAGGGGGGCGCAGAGATAGCGCTCCGCCTAAAGGCCGATTTAGAAGTTACGAGTGTTTAGTAGAGTGCGTAGGTGGCACTCGAATGCCAGTGCATTAGTAGGTTTCCAGTGACGTTTATACTTCTTCCAGTAGATTGCCATTTTGTAGGCCAAAACACACATAACTCTCCTTGTCAACTTGTGCAAGTTACTAAAACTGACCGTTTAGACTACAGCGAGTAGCGAGTCAGGAACGCGCGGGGGGTTGAGCGGGCGCGGGAGGGTGTCACTTGAAACAAAAATAAAAAGCGATTCTATTTGATTCTAGTTGAAAGGCGAGTGGAACGTACTAGTACAAGTACTGGATACTACCGTTTACATGTTTCTATCCTAACGCACTCTACTAACCACTAGAACCGTCTAAATCGGCCTTAAGACTGTCTCACACCTGTCGCGACCTCGAGCTGCCTGCTTATACTAGATACACCATGGGGCGCGGAGATAACGCTCCGACTATAATAGTAGGTAGTGCCCCTAGTCGCCCTGTAACGGTCCGCGAATTTCTACTTGGTATCGTCGTCGGGAATCGACTGGTCTGGAAACCGTCTGCTTCTTTGTGTTTTCGATTTGTATGATTCCGAATAGTCATCCTGCGAATTTTGGGCCCAGCAGCAAGTGGTCACAATCTGGAGTTATGCCGAGAAAACCGAAAAATTCGATTTTCGCCTTACATGAGGTATAAAAGTGTGAGATGACCGCGTAAAACTTGTTTGGTTGTGTTGGGGACGTCAATCGGAAAATACGTCTGTCAGACAAGCAACTAGTCATGGGTTTTTTTGGCAGCACTTTGAAAAACTCTAAATTCCACTACCGTCTCGTTTTTTGTTAAAAAATGAAAAAAAAAACCCCAATAAAAATGTCTGCTTCTTTTTTCTCCTATACTTAGATCAATTAAGAATAAAAAAACCAACCAGCAGAATTTTTTCCAAAAAAATATTTTTTTTACTTACTATAAAAAAAAAAATATTGGCGCCAATTTGAAATTTAATCATATTGATGTATTCATATTGTTACAAAACGCTGTTCTTAGAGCAAGTAGACACCATGAAAATGTTGCCATGGACAAAGAATTTGTTGCATTTCTAGACTTTTTTGCCAACTTCTAGTTTGTGTGTTCATTAATATTTACGATTATTATTTTTAATTGTTATATAATGTATTTCAGGCTCAAGAGAACATACCGGCGTGGCGACAACGCTGGTTCTACGGTGGGAAGTTGCTGGGAGACAAACTGTTGGTGGAGGAAGCTCGCATCACTCCCGGATATGTAGTGCAGGTTATCGTCAGTACGGAGCCGGACACCGAGCCTAGCTAGTACCGGCCACCCACAATGTTCATGTAAACTTCACTAACTCACAACAGATGGCGCTAGTGTCAGTCGAACATCAATCAAGTGACTGACTCACATCACTATTCACCTGGGAACATTCATTCATGTCTCGGTTTATGATGAAGCCAAAGTCTTAGAACATAATATAGACATGAGACGTGTTATATATGAACGTCCGCGTCCCGTCAATCTCAAACATACATGTTGGGTTGATGTCAAGCCAGGATAATTAATGAACCGTTTATGTATATTCCATTCTGTATTAATGTGTGAAGTGAGGCTCTCTTACTTGATTCTCTCACAGCGCCATAGGAGATGTACAGTAAATACACAGATTGATACAAACTAAACAATATCAAAAATATTTTGTGCAGACTCCTTTACATTAGAGCTCTAGTTAATGCTCTTTCAAAATGCCTTATTTCTTTATTAAAAATAATCGTTTTGTCACTCCCCAACGAATCTGTCATTTAATATGATAGAGGGAGACAAAACATATTTCAAGTAAGTTTATTGCTTATGCATTTACAAATTAATGTCACTGCCATTTTACTTACAAAAACGTTTTGGTGAGTCAAACACCTGTACTTATGTTTTATTTTAAAAGTATGCATGCTAAAAGTGACAAGCAACATACAAGATGCAAGTAGTTTGTCACTTTTATATATAGTTTCTCAGGAATAAACATTGTTAGTGAAGTTTATTGTAAACTGACAAGTTCTGTTGCTTGAACGACTTCAATATCTTTATTTACCTTCTCAGTGACTGATATTGTCCCATCATTGTGACTTGTCAATATTATCAGTCACATCACATGGTAGTTTGGCTGGCTCATGATGAAAGTATTTAAGGAGGTTGTTCGAGCTTAGTAACTTCTTGTAAGGTACAGTTAGTCACGGAATTTGTAAAATTGTAGTTAAATGTGGTTTAGTTCAGTGTAATTAGTAGAATCGAAACTAAATTGGACATATCTTAGATCTCTGAATAATATTTTTGAAGTAAATTGTTATGTCCAAAGGGTATTTTCTGTCCAAATCGTCCATGACAAATAGGTTATGATGAATTTAGTGACTGGCTGTACAGTGTACATGTACCAACAATATTGTATTGTTAAAACTTAATTGTTTATTAATTACTATATGCAACTGATTTTAGTATACAAATGCTTATTTGTTCCTCTTTTTATACTAATGTATATCTCTATTATATTTTAGTACATTTTGAAGAACATACTTTATTTTAAATGATATAAAATGAATTAGGTACCTTTGTTACAGTTAGGCACAAATTCTTGTAGATATTAATTAATGTTTATATTGATTGATACACCACATCTGTTACTTACAGGCCACTTACCATCAGGGAGGTGGCGAGTTGAAAGGTGCTGCTTGTAGATGGTTATGTACAAATATATATGGATGTTGGGAGCGTGTCCGGCCGGAGCCACTATATGTAGGTTAGACAGATATATTATTACAACTTCGTATAAAGTTGGCGATTCAGTTCAATTCTGGCCTTAAATTTTATGCAAGTTTCGAAGTTACAAAATTGGCACCCAGGGAATAAATTACAAATAGATATTTTACATATCAAATTGTAAAGAATAAATTTAAAATGATATTGAACAAAACAACAAGATAAATAGCAAGTTGTCAGAATGTGGGTATGTTGGTTGTACATTTTAAAGGGGGGATATACAGTGGGACCTATCATGAGTTTAAACTTACTATTCTCTTTATTTCATTTCTTTCTTTCTATTATATTTTTACATATTTAGGGGTATATAAAAAAAAAACAAAAATATATAAAAATATAAAAAAAGGATTATCCCCCCGGAAGCGAGGTAAATACCCAAACTACCGGTGGTTAGGGCTGCAGAGAGAGGAACTTCCTCACAATACGGGCCGTGCTGAGGAGTACTGCCTTCTGGATCTGGCCCTTGACCCAACCGCCAATTTCAAGGTTCCTAAGGTGACGGTCAAATCTCTTAGCAAAAAGACCATTGACCGTCACTACTATCGGTACAATGATCGCCGACTTCACATCCCACATGTCGACAATCTCGTGGGCCAAGTCAAGATATTTTGATTGTTTATCTTTCTCGGCTTTCACAAGATTGTCGTCATGTGGAATAGTGACATCGATTATCATTGCAAGGCGAGCTGATCGATCTACCAACACAATATCAGGCTTATTGGCAACAATAGTTCTGTCTGTGATGATAGATCGATCCCAGTAGAGCGTGGCATGACCTGTAAACTTACTATTATTATTATGGCTAGCATGACGGGCTAGAGAACTTTTCTAACTTTCTACAGCCGGTATACAAAACAAACAGATTGACACCTGTAACACAGTTTCAGGAGCTGATGAGCAACCTGTGAATGTGGTATTCAATTATTTCAAAGTCATATTTATCATTGAGAAACTGTAGAATTAGGTAACTGGGATCTTAGTAAAGAAGGGAAATTTCCCGATAGCATTAAATCCATGATATAGTTAAAATAAAACTCATGGTAGGTTAGTTAGTACCTACTAGTTGCTTGTATGAGATTATAATTTAACACACTAAGGTATGCTTGCTAGAAGAATGTATGTATTGTAGATTGTTTTATTTTATTTACCCTTTTTAATGTTCAAATGTTTAGTTGTTACCTATTTATAATTTTATATTGCGCCCACAAATATAAAGACCTGAGGGGCTAGCACAAGAAATATTATACCATACAAATATTGCCAAGTACGATGACAACGCATGAAATTCGTGTTAGTCCCTCTGATCATGACTTGACTTACGACTCCTAATACAATCTTAACTGTAATAGATACGTCACTAAAATTAATAGTTAGGAGTTAGGTGACGTCAAGAGTGAGCCCCACCGTGATAAAGCGCAACCTGACAATATAAATAGAGCCGTGACTAATATGTCGTCTCGTACTAACTTTGGTGCTAACTTAACTTGGTCGGGTTGCCGTTTGCGGGTGATATGTCTCAAGAAAACAAACACAATTACATTTGATTGTGTTGTCGTCGTATTGTGTCCAAGTTATAAACATGCCTCCCTAATAAATAAGTTATATATTTTTTGTAGATGTTCACAAATGAAATACGACTGAGTATAATGAGTAATTGGCATGAGTATGTTGTGAATACCTTTCTTATAATGATGTTGTTGTGTTACATGATACATGAAGGGGAAGATATATTATAGTTACAAATGATATGTATGTTGTAATTATATTGTAAAGCAAACTAAATAGAGTCAGTATGTATTGTTACCATTAGTTCCCCACAACTGCTCAGCCTATATTTAATATCAGTGGTATAGTATAATGTGTTTGCTGCAGCCTGTAAATAATGTGACAAAGTTTAGAGATCAAATTGTTCTATAATATAAATATATTTACTACTTAAAATTTATAATTTAAGATATTTTATCTATATTTTAGGTAATGATTTATGGTAAAGTTTGTCATTGTGCAGTCGCGACTTATATGTTACTTATAAACGTTGTACAAAGTTATACTACGTTTAAATAGTAAAGTAGTTTAGTCCCGGCTGCAACTGATATATATTGTAATGTTATTCTTAACAAAATTAAACTTTATTTGGAGTTTGTCTATCACATGTCAGATTAGAGCTAGATAGGTTGTGTGTCTCACATGTTCATTATTAAATTGTTACCTATCATAGGTGTTGCTTGGTGAAGTGGCTTCTTTAATAATCTGACCAATCTGACAAATATCCTGTTATGATCACCATTTTAATTTGGTGGTTTTACTTGAATTTCACAGAGCAATGTTATAGTCACTTTGTAGACAATAATTTGATTGTAATGTGACAAAACAGAGTATGTTACAATATTCATTTTGTATAATATAATTGTTATATTCATTATATATTTTTGAAGGTTAAATATTTGTTAGGTAGCACAAAGTTTATGAGGCTTTCCTAGTTGTTCACTTTGACTGAGTGTTGTTGTTGTGACAAGATTTTCACTTTTATTTTATTTAAAAAAAATTACACCAGAAATATTCTTGTAGATCGTCAGTTCAAATAATTTTCTATCAAGAACAATACAGTTTACACGCCATACATAATTATATATATAATTTGATGCCACATGGGCTCTCCACAGGCCTAATATTGTGTGTTTACAGGTAGTACAGATATGGAGCAGAAAGTCCAGTGTAGGTAGAAGTATCAAAATGAATAACTGCATGTGATATTGGACAGGCTTGTCGAGAGGTTGAGACGGTAAAGTGAGGGCAGGCTACCTTTTTAAATGATAGACACGTTGTACATATGTATGAAGATGTTTTACAGTGTTTAAGCAATATTAGCGTTTTAAATATAATTTCAAAATAAAATCACTTTGTGAATATTAACTCTGTTTTATTATTAGTCTTGTGTGGGTCTTCTGCTCCTGAAACATTTTAGAAGAATCTTTCATTTCTCTATATGATTTATTAATATTTTAAAAATCAAAAATAAATGCAGTATTTTTGAGAGTTTTTTATATAGGTATACGTTTTTTTTTATATACGCTGAAAAGTTGGAAACACAAATGACAAATGAGATAAATCCCACCGTCTTCAGCTCTCCGCGTTTTTTCCGTATCAATTAAATGGCACCTATATTCTTTAATGTATTAATAATTGTAATGACAGAGCATAGCTGGCCTGAGATTAAAATTGCTGATAAAAACGATCCCGACCCGTCCACCCACTGGACTTTCCCACTGGTGGGTAACTACTAGGCTAGCATAAATACGTAGCGGTCAAGCCCCAAATAAAAGGAGGGTAGGTAAAAAATATTTAGTATTTAATTTCCATACCAATAAATTCACAAGTACACACAGCCACTCTCAAAAGTATACAAGAAAAAGACACACTATCCTCGCCCCTTACACCTCTACACAATATCCGTTCCCCGCTGCTTCATTCATAAACGTCTACTTTGTAACATGTTCCATATTCAACAATTTATCTTTCTTTTTGAGATTTTTAAATATTGAAATATGTCACATTGTCATATAAACATATATACTAGCGTTTCTTGTCTGTCATAATCTTGTCATAATACGTTTTGTGGCTCTACTTATTCGTATTACTAAATACGTATATCTACTTAAAGCACCGTTATTGTATTGTATCGAAATGCCTCTAACGGCCCTGCAAAGGCTACATATTGTTACTCTGCGCGAAACTGGACTAAATGTATCTGAAATAGTTGGTCGAGTTGGAGTTCACGAAGAACTGTTTACTTGTGGCTCAGAAGATATGACGAGGAGGGTGGTGTTGAGCGTCATCCGCCTCACCCTAGGAAGCGAGCGACCACTGCAGATTAGTCTTAACACACTCCTTAGCTCCATTTACTCCCACTAGAGTAACGGCGAATCAATATAATGTGTGTGTGTATGGAAACCGTTCGTCGTCGTCTTCATGCAGCAGGAATACACTGCCGGAAACCTGCCAGGAAGGTTCTTCTCACAGAAGCACATAGAAATGAGAGAATTGGATTCGCTCTACAATATTACAACTTTGATTGGACGAATGAGGTTGTAATTTTTACGGACGAAAAAACTTTTCGTTCAGAGAGAGATGGACGAAAGATTTTATGGCGTCGCAACAATGAGCGATACGCAATGAACAATGTAATGCCCAATAGATCAAGTGGCAGAATCAGTATTGGCTTTTGGGGGTGGATGAGTTCAATGGGCACTGGCGAAATCTGCGAAATAAATGGACGGCTTAATGCTCAAAAATACTTGGACATATTAAAAAAATGTTTTAGTGCCAACTGTCAGATTAGTACCTATATCCAGGTTTAAGAAGATTTTATTTAGTTCATTCCATCGCGCGCATATTGTCAAAGAGTGGCTTGAAGCTCAGAACTATATAATACTGATAAATTAGCCATCAAAAAGTCCAGATCTGAACCCTATTGAGAATGTATGGGGGCAAATGGTATTAAATTGGGATCCTAGTGAGGTCAGAAATAATGAGAACTTGAGGCAGCTAGTTATGTCAATTTGGGATTTTTTCAGAGGTAGGGATTTATGTTGGAATTTGGTAAACAAGATGAAAGACAGGTTACAAGATGTGTTAGATAACAGTGGCGGCTACACCAGATATTAAATAAAAATTAAAGCATTACTATAAATTGTTTCTTTTTTGATCTAACACTTACATTCTTTTAATGTAATAAAATATTAACTACTTTTATTGCTTACACAATACCTAGATTGATAATACATACTTAAAATAAATTATATAAATATAATATAAATTTTATTTTCATAATAAAAATCTTGTTAAAGTAGGTATATACCTAATTGGCAACGTCGCATTT
This sequence comes from Nemapogon koenigi, assembly GCA_963924495.1. NCBI lineage: Eukaryota > Metazoa > Arthropoda > Insecta > Lepidoptera > Tineidae > Nemapogon > Nemapogon koenigi. The sequence continues at coordinate 13,122,112 of OZ004639.1, read as the reverse complement.
GTCAATGAGAAACACATCTTTATCAAACGTAATAATAATTGGTATTGAAAAAGTAAAATTTATATCTGTTTCTAAAGTATATAATTGGCAACGTCGCATTTGTCAATGAAAAAAACATCTTTATAAAACGTCAAAAATTTGTATTGAATCTTATATCTCTTTCTAGGTGTATACCAATGAAAGTGGCTGGCAGCATAAATAAGTACGTTGCGGTCAGGCTCCAAATAAAAGGAGGGTAGGTAAAAAAATGTTTAGTATTTAATTTCCATACCAATAAAATTCACAAGTACCAGGGCAGCATAAATATATAGCAGTTAGGCCCAAAATAAAAGGGGTATTCAGGGTACAAGTGAATATAAATTTAAATTAAATTATGTTGTCACTTTTAGGGTTCTGCAGTAATACAAATCAAACAAAATATGCATAATATACTATCCTCACTTGAATGTCACTTTCTTTGTCACATTTCCTTTGAGTCAAGAATAATGAATACGGATTCCACATCCGGTCATGGCGACGACCGCACGCGTTTTCGTCATGGCGTGATGTGGAATCCAGTTTTGTGATGGTTGTGATTAATAAGACATATCAAATACCGATTTATCGGCTATAAACTATATACTTGACATTGGCAAACCACCGATAAACATTGGTGCAGCCATAATAAAAAAGAAGTAGAAGTATAATGAATACCTACTGCTGCAGCTGTTCTACTACTGTTTTTTCTAGTCGATAGTCGGCTCGTTACGAAACGAAAAACATGTTTTTTGCTGGACATTATTTGTAATGAAATAATTGGCCAAGTTAAAAGTACGACTCGCACGCTGACGGCTCCGTATCATTTTTTCGGTATTATTATATATTATTATTTATGATTAATTTTCATCAAATAATCATGAAACTTCTAATAACTGGCACAAAGTAGATTATAAAATAATACAAGGGAACAGTCTTAAATATAGTTTAATTCTTATTATTTATTATTACATACATTTAATACAACTAGAGTCCCTACACTAAATTCCCAGCATTTATAAATATATATTTGTCATTTTAATTAAGAGTCAACACCGCACTCAAACATTAAAATTACTTTTGTTGCGTTCATATTCATATTCAAGTTGTCAGAATGTGGGTATGTTGGTTGTACATTTTAAAGGGGGGATATACAGTGGGACCTATCATGAGTTTAAACTTACTATTCTCTTTATTTCATTTCTTTCTTTCTATTATATTTTTACATATTTAGGGGTATATAAAAAAAAAAACAAAAATATATAAAAATATAAAAAAAGGATTATCCCCCCGGAAGCGAGGTAAATACCCAAACTACCGGTGGTTAGGGCTGCAGAGAGAGGAACTTCCTCACAATACGGGCCGTGCTGAGGAGTACTGCCTTCTGGATCTGGCCCTTGACCCAACCGCCAATTTCAAGGTTCCTAAGGTGACGGTCAAATCTCTTAGCAAAAAGACCATTGACCGTCACTACTATCGGTACAATGATCGCCGACTTCACATCCCACATGTCGACAATCTCGTGGGCCAAGTCAAGATATTTTGATTGTTTATCTTTCTCGGCTTTCACAAGATTGTCGTCATGTGGAATAGTGACATCGATTATCATTGCAAGGCGAGCTGATCGATCTACCAACACAATATCAGGCTTATTGGCAACAATAGTTCTGTCTGTGATGATAGATCGATCCCAGTAGAGCGTGGCATGACCTGTAAACTTACTATTATTATTATGGCTAGCATGACGGGCTAGAGAACTTTTCTAACTTTCTACAGCCGGTATACAAAACAAACAGATTGACACCTGTAACACAGTTTCAGGAGCTGATGAGCAACCTGTGAATGTGGTATTCAATTATTTCAAAGTCATATTTATCATTGAGAAACTGTAGAATTAGGTAACTGGGATCTTAGTAAAGAAGGGAAATTTCCCGATAGCATTAAATCCATGATATAGTTAAAATAAAACTCATGGTAGGTTAGTTAGTACCTACTAGTTGCTTGTATGAGATTATAATTTAACACACTAAGGTATGCTTGCTAGAAGAATGTATGTATTGTAGATTGTTTTATTTTATTTACCCTTTTTAATGTTCAAATGTTTAGTTGTTACCTATTTATAATTTTATATTGCGCCCACAAATATAAAGACCTGAGGGGCTAGCACAAGAAATATTATACCATACAAATATTGCCAAGTACGATGACAACGCATGAAATTCGTGTTAGTCCCTCTGATCATGACTTGACTTACGACTCCTAATACAATCTTAACTGTAATAGATACGTCACTAAAATTAATAGTTAGGAGTTAGGTGACGTCAAGAGTGAGCCCCACCGTGATAAAGCGCAACCTGACAATATAAATAGAGCCGTGACTAATATGTCGTCTCGTACTAACTTTGGTGCTAACTTAACTTGGTCGGGTTGCCGTTTGCGGGTGATATGTCTCAAGAAAACAAACACAATTACATTTGATTGTGTTGTCGTCGTATTGTGTCCAAGTTATAAACATGCCTCCCTAATAAATAAGTTATATATTTTTTGTAGATGTTCACAAATGAAATACGACTGAGTATAATGAGTAATTGGCATGAGTATGTTGTGAATACCTTTCTTATAATGATGTTGTTGTGTTACATGATACATGAAGGGGAAGATATATTATAGTTACAAATGATATGTATGTTGTAATTATATTGTAAAGCAAACTAAATAGAGTCAGTATGTATTGTTACCATTAGTTCCCCACAACTGCTCAGCCTATATTTAATATCAGTGGTATAGTATAATGTGTTTGCTGCAGCCTGTAAATAATGTGACAAAGTTTAGAGATCAAATTGTTCTATAATATAAATATATTTACTACTTAAAATTTATAATTTAAGATATTTTATCTATATTTTAGGTAATGATTTATGGTAAAGTTTGTCATTGTGCAGTCGCGACTTATATGTTACTTATAAACGTTGTACAAAGTTATACTACGTTTAAATAGTAAAGTAGTTTAGTCCCGGCTGCAACTGATATATATTGTAATGTTATTCTTAACAAAATTAAACTTTATTTGGAGTTTGTCTATCACATGTCAGATTAGAGCTAGATAGGTTGTGTGTCTCACATGTTCATTATTAAATTGTTACCTATCATAGGTGTTGCTTGGTGAAGTGGCTTCTTTAATAATCTGACCAATCTGACAAATATCCTGTTATGATCACCATTTTAATTTGGTGGTTTTACTTGAATTTCACAGAGCAATGTTATAGTCACTTTGTAGACAATAATTTGATTGTAATGTGACAAAACAGAGTATGTTACAATATTCATTTTGTATAATATAATTGTTATATTCATTATATATTTTTGAAGGTTAAATATTTGTTAGGTAGCACAAAGTTTATGAGGCTTTCCTAGTTGTTCACTTTGACTGAGTGTTGTTGTTGTGACAAGATTTTCACTTTTATTTTATTTAAAAAAAATTACACCAGAAATATTCTTGTAGATCGTCAGTTCAAATAATTTTCTATCAAGAACAATACAGTTTACACGCCATACATAATTATATATATAATTTGATGCCACATGGGCTCTCCACAGGCCTAATATTGTGTGTTTACAGGTAGTACAGATATGGAGCAGAAAGTCCAGTGTAGGTAGAAGTATCAAAATGAATAACTGCATGTGATATTGGACAGGCTTGTCGAGAGGTTGAGACGGTAAAGTGAGGGCAGGCTACCTTTTTAAATGATAGACACGTTGTACATATGTATGAAGATGTTTTACAGTGTTTAAGCAATATTAGCGTTTTAAATATAATTTCAAAATAAAATCACTTTGTGAATATTAACTCTGTTTTATTATTAGTCTTGTGTGGGTCTTCTGCTCCTGAAACATTTTAGAAGAATCTTTCATTTCTCTATATGATTTATTAATATTTTAAAAATCAAAAATAAATGCAGTATTTTTGAGAGTTTTTTATATAGGTATACGTTTTTTTTTATATACGCTGAAAAGTTGGAAACACAAATGACAAATGAGATAAATCCCACCGTCTTCAGCTCTCCGCGTTTTTTCCGTATCAATTAAATGGCACCTATATTCTTTAATGTATTAATAATTGTAATGACAGAGCATAGCTGGCCTGAGATTAAAATTGCTGATAAAAACGATCCCGACCCGTCCACCCACTGGACTTTCCCACTGGTGGGTAACTACTAGGCTAGCATAAATACGTAGCGGTCAAGCCCCAAATAAAAGGAGGGTAGGTAAAAAATATTTAGTATTTAATTTCCATACCAATAAATTCACAAGTACACACAGCCACTCTCAAAAGTATACAAGAAAAAGACACACTATCCTCGCCCCTTACACCTCTACACAATATCCGTTCCCCGCTGCTTCATTCATAAACGTCTACTTTGTAACATGTTCCATATTCAACAATTTATCTTTCTTTTTGAGATTTTTAAATATTGAAATATGTCACATTGTCATATAAACATATATACTAGCGTTTCTTGTCTGTCATAATCTTGTCATAATACGTTTTGTGGCTCTACTTATTCGTATTACTAAATACGTATATCTACTTAAAGCACCGTTATTGTATTGTATCGAAATGCCTCTAACGGCCCTGCAAAGGCTACATATTGTTACTCTGCGCGAAACTGGACTAAATGTATCTGAAATAGTTGGTCGAGTTGGAGTTCACGAAGAACTGTTTACTTGTGGCTCAGAAGATATGACGAGGAGGGTGGTGTTGAGCGTCATCCGCCTCACCCTAGGAAGCGAGCGACCACTGCAGATTAGTCTTAACACACTCCTTAGCTCCATTTACTCCCACTAGAGTAACGGCGAATCAATATAATGTGTGTGTGTATGGAAACCGTTCGTCGTCGTCTTCATGCAGCAGGAATACACTGCCGGAAACCTGCCAGGAAGGTTCTTCTCACAGAAGCACATAGAAATGAGAGAATTGGATTCGCTCTACAATATTACAACTTTGATTGGACGAATGAGGTTGTAATTTTTACGGACGAAAAAACTTTTCGTTCAGAGAGAGATGGACGAAAGATTTTATGGCGTCGCAACAATGAGCGATACGCAATGAACAATGTAATGCCCAATAGATCAAGTGGCAGAATCAGTATTGGCTTTTGGGGGTGGATGAGTTCAATGGGCACTGGCGAAATCTGCGAAATAAATGGACGGCTTAATGCTCAAAAATACTTGGACATATTAAAAAAATGTTTTAGTGCCAACTGTCAGATTAGTACCTATATCCAGGTTTAAGAAGATTTTATTTAGTTCATTCCATCGCGCGCATATTGTCAAAGAGTGGCTTGAAGCTCAGAACTATATAATACTGATAAATTAGCCATCAAAAAGTCCAGATCTGAACCCTATTGAGAATGTATGGGGGCAAATGGTATTAAATTGGGATCCTAGTGAGGTCAGAAATAATGAGAACTTGAGGCAGCTAGTTATGTCAATTTGGGATTTTTTCAGAGGTAGGGATTTATGTTGGAATTTGGTAAACAAGATGAAAGACAGGTTACAAGATGTGTTAGATAACAGTGGCGGCTACACCAGATATTAAATAAAAATTAAAGCATTACTATAAATTGTTTCTTTTTTGATCTAACACTTACATTCTTTTAATGTAATAAAATATTAACTACTTTTATTGCTTACACAATACCTAGATTGATAATACATACTTAAAATAAATTATATAAATATAATATAAATTTTATTTTCATAATAAAAATCTTGTTAAAGTAGGTATATACCTAATTGGCAACGTCGCATTTGTCAATGAGAAACACATCTTTATCAAACGTAATAATAATTGGTATTGAAAAAGTAAAATTTATATCTGTTTCTAAAGTATATAATTGGCAACGTCGCATTTGTCAATGAAAAAAACATCTTTATAAAACGTCAAAAATTTGTATTGAATCTTATATCTCTTTCTAGGTGTATACCAATGAAAGTGGCTGGCAGCATAAATAAGTACGTTGCGGTCAGGCTCCAAATAAAAGGAGGGTAGGTAAAAAAATGTTTAGTATTTAATTTCCATACCAATAAAATTCACAAGTACCAGGGCAGCATAAATGTATAGCAGTTAGGCCCAAAATAAAAGGGGTATTCAGGGTACAAGTGAATATAAATTTAAATTAAATTATGTTGTCACTTTTAGGGTTCTGCAGTAATACAAATCAAACAAAATATGCATAATATACTATCCTCACTTGAATGTCACTTTCTTTGTCACATTTCCTTTGAGTCAAGAATAATGAATACGGATTCCACATCCGGTCATGGCGACGACCGCACGCGTTTTCGTCATGGCGTGATGTGGAATCCAGTTTTGTGATGGTTGTGATTAATAAGACATATCAAATACCGATTTATCGGCTATAAACTATATACTTGACATTGGCAAACCACCGATAAACATTGGTGCAGCCATAATAAAAAAGAAGTAGAAGTATAATGAATACCTACTGCTGCAGCTGTTCTACTACTGTTTTTTCTAGTCGATAGTCGGCTCGTTACGAAACGAAAAACATGTTTTTTGCTGGACATTATTTGTAATGAAATAATTGGCCAAGTTAAAAGTACGACTCGCACGCTGACGGCTCCGTATCATTTTTTCGGTATTATTATATATTATTATTTATGATTAATTTTCATCAAATAATCATGAAACTTCTAATAACTGGCACAAAGTAGATTATAAAATAATACAAGGGAACAGTCTTAAATATAGTTTAATTCTTATTATTTATTATTACATACATTTAATACAACTAGAGTCCCTACACTAAATTCCCAGCATTTATAAATATATATTTGTCATTTTAATTAAGAGTCAACACCGCACTCAAACATTAAAATTACTTTTGTTGCGTTCATATTCATATTCAAGTTGTCAGAATGTGGGTATGTTGGTTGTACATTTTAAAGGGGGGATATACAGTGGGACCTATCATGAGTTTAAACTTACTATTCTCTTTATTTCATTTCTTTCTTTCTATTATATTTTTACATATTTAGGGGTATATAAAAAAAAAAACAAAAATATATAAAAATATAAAAAAAGGATTATCCCCCCGGAAGCGAGGTAAATACCCAAACTACCGGTGGTTAGGGCTGCAGAGAGAGGAACTTCCTCACAATACGGGCCGTGCTGAGGAGTACTGCCTTCTGGATCTGGCCCTTGACCCAACCGCCAATTTCAAGGTTCCTAAGGTGACGGTCAAATCTCTTAGCAAAAAGACCATTGACCGTCACTACTATCGGTACAATGATCGCCGACTTCACATCCCACATGTCGACAATCTCGTGGGCCAAGTCAAGATATTTTGATTGTTTATCTTTCTCGGCTTTCACAAGATTGTCGTCATGTGGAATAGTGACATCGATTATCATTGCAAGGCGAGCTGATCGATCTACCAACACAATATCAGGCTTATTGGCAACAATAGTTCTGTCTGTGATGATAGATCGATCCCAGTAGAGCGTGGCATGACCTGTAAACTTACTATTATTATTATGGCTAGCATGACGGGCTAGAGAACTTTTCTAACTTTCTACAGCCGGTATACAAAACAAACAGATTGACACCTGTAACACAGTTTCAGGAGCTGATGAGCAACCTGTGAATGTGGTATTCAATTATTTCAAAGTCATATTTATCATTGAGAAACTGTAGAATTAGGTAACTGGGATCTTAGTAAAGAAGGGAAATTTCCCGATAGCATTAAATCCATGATATAGTTAAAATAAAACTCATGGTAGGTTAGTTAGTACCTACTAGTTGCTTGTATGAGATTATAATTTAACACACTAAGGTATGCTTGCTAGAAGAATGTATGTATTGTAGATTGTTTTATTTTATTTACCCTTTTTAATGTTCAAATGTTTAGTTGTTACCTATTTATAATTTTATATTGCGCCCACAAATATAAAGACCTGAGGGGCTAGCACAAGAAATATTATACCATACAAATATTGCCAAGTACGATGACAACGCATGAAATTCGTGTTAGTCCCTCTGATCATGACTTGACTTACGACTCCTAATACAATCTTAACTGTAATAGATACGTCACTAAAATTAATAGTTAGGAGTTAGGTGACGTCAAGAGTGAGCCCCACCGTGATAAAGCGCAACCTGACAATATAAATAGAGCCGTGACTAATATGTCGTCTCGTACTAACTTTGGTGCTAACTTAACTTGGTCGGGTTGCCGTTTGCGGGTGATATGTCTCAAGAAAACAAACACAATTACATTTGATTGTGTTGTCGTCGTATTGTGTCCAAGTTATAAACATGCCTCCCTAATAAATAAGTTATATATTTTTTGTAGATGTTCACAAATGAAATACGACTGAGTATAATGAGTAATTGGCATGAGTATGTTGTGAATACCTTTCTTATAATGATGTTGTTGTGTTACATGATACATGAAGGGGAAGATATATTATAGTTACAAATGATATGTATGTTGTAATTATATTGTAAAGCAAACTAAATAGAGTCAGTATGTATTGTTACCATTAGTTCCCCACAACTGCTCAGCCTATATTTAATATCAGTGGTATAGTATAATGTGTTTGCTGCAGCCTGTAAATAATGTGACAAAGTTTAGAGATCAAATTGTTCTATAATATAAATATATTTACTACTTACAATTTATAATTTAAGATATTTTATCTATATTTTAGGTAATGATTTATGGTAAAGTTTGTCATTGTGCAGTCGCGACTTATATGTTACTTATAAACGTTGTACAAAGTTATACTACGTTTAAATAGTAAAGTAGTTTAGTCCCGGCTGCAACTGATATATATTGTAATGTTATTCTTAACAAAATTAAACTTTATTTGGAGTTTGTCTATCACATGTCAGATTAGAGCTAGATAGGTTGTGTGTCTCACATGTTCATTATTAAATTGTTACCTATCATAGGTGTTGCTTGGTGAAGTGGCTTCTTTAATAATCTGACCAATCTGACAAATATCCTGTTATGATCACCATTTTAATTTGGTGGTTTTACTTGAATTTCACAGAGCAATGTTATAGTCACTTTGTAGACAATAATTTGATTGTAATGTGACAAAACAGAGTATGTTACAATATTCATTTTGTATAATATAATTGTTATATTCATTATATATTTTTGAAGGTTAAATATTTGTTAGGTAGCACAAAGTTTATGAGGCTTTCCTAGTTGTTCACTTTGACTGAGTGTTGTTGTTGTGACAAGATTTTCACTTTTATTTTATTTAAAAAAAATTACACCAGAAATATTCTTGTAGATCGTCAGTTCAAATAATTTTCTATCAAGAACAATACAGTTTACACGCCATACATAATTATATATATAATTTGATGCCACATGGGCTCTCCACAGGCCTAATATTGTGTGTTTACAGGTAGTACAGATATGGAGCAGAAAGTCCAGTGTAGGTAGAAGTATCAAAATGAATAACTGCATGTGATATTGGACAGGCTTGTCGAGAGGTTGAGACGGTAAAGTGAGGGCAGGCTACCTTTTTAAATGATAGACACGTTGTACATATGTATGAAGATGTTTTACAGTGTTTAAGCAATATTAGCGTTTTAAATATAATTTCAAAATAAAATCACTTTGTGAATATTAACTCTGTTTTATTATTAGTCTTGTGTGGGTCTTCTGCTCCTGAAACATTTTAGAAGAATCTTTCATTTCTCTATATGATTTATTAATATTTTAAAAATCAAAAATAAATGCAGTATTTTTGAGAGTTTTTTATATAGGTATACGTTTTTTTTTATATACGCTGAAAAGTTGGAAACACAAATGACAAATGAGATAAATCCCACCGTCTTCAGCTCTCCGCGTTTTTTCCGTATCAATTAAATGGCACCTATATTCTTTAATGTATTAATAATTGTAATGACAGAGCATAGCTGGCCTGAGATTAAAATTGCTGATAAAAACGATCCCGACCCGTCCACCCACTGGACTTTCCCACTGGTGGGTAACTACTAGGCTAGCATAAATACGTAGCGGTCAAGCCCCAAATAAAAGGAGGGTAGGTAAAAAATATTTAGTATTTAATTTCCATACCAATAAATTCACAAGTACACACAGCCACTCTCAAAAGTATACAAGAAAAAGACACACTATCCTCGCCCCTTACACCTCTACACAATATCCGTTCCCCGCTGCTTCATTCATAAACGTCTACTTTGTAACATGTTCCATATTCAACAATTTATCTTTCTTTTTGAGATTTTTAAATATTGAAATATGTCACATTGTCATATAAACATATATACTAGCGTTTCTTGTCTGTCATAATCTTGTCATAATACGTTTTGTGGCTCTACTTATTCGTATTACTAAATACGTATATCTACTTAAAGCACCGTTATTGTATTGTATCGAAATGCCTCTAACGGCCCTGCAAAGGCTACATATTGTTACTCTGCGCGAAACTGGACTAAATGTATCTGAAATAGTTGGTCGAGTTGGAGTTCACGAAGAACTGTTTACTTGTGGCTCAGAAGATATGACGAGGAGGGTGGTGTTGAGCGTCATCCGCCTCACCCTAGGAAGCGAGCGACCACTGCAGATTAGTCTTAACACACTCCTTAGCTCCATTTACTCCCACTAGAGTAACGGCGAATCAATATAATGTGTGTGTGTATGGAAACCGTTCGTCGTCGTCTTCATGCAGCAGGAATACACTGCCGGAAACCTGCCAGGAAGGTTCTTCTCACAGAAGCACATAGAAATGAGAGAATTGGATTCGCTCTACAATATTACAACTTTGATTGGACGAATGAGGTTGTAATTTTTACGGACGAAAAAACTTTTCGTTCAGAGAGAGATGGACGAAAGATTTTATGGCGTCGCAACAATGAGCGATACGCAATGAACAATGTAATGCCCAATAGATCAAGTGGCAGAATCAGTATTGGCTTTTGGGGGTGGATGAGTTCAATGGGCACTGGCGAAATCTGCGAAATAAATGGACGGCTTAATGCTCAAAAATACTTGGACATATTAAAAAAATGTTTTAGTGCCAACTGTCAGATTAGTACCTATATCCAGGTTTAAGAAGATTTTATTTAGTTCATTCCATCGCGCGCATATTGTCAAAGAGTGGCTTGAAGCTCAGAACTATATAATACTGATAAATTAGCCATCAAAAAGTCCAGATCTGAACCCTATTGAGAATGTATGGGGGCAAATGGTATTAAATTGGGATCCTAGTGAGGTCAGAAATAATGAGAACTTGAGGCAGCTAGTTATGTCAATTTGGGATTTTTTCAGAGGTAGGGATTTATGTTGGAATTTGGTAAACAAGATGAAAGACAGGTTACAAGATGTGTTAGATAACAGTGGCGGCTACACCAGATATTAAATAAAAATTAAAGCATTACTATAAATTGTTTCTTTTTTGATCTAACACTTACATTCTTTTAATGTAATAAAATATTAACTACTTTTATTGCTTACACAATACCTAGATTGATAATACATACTTAAAATAAATTATATAAATATAATATAAATTTTATTTTCATAATAAAAATCTTGTTAAAGTAGGTATATACCTAATTGGCAACGTCGCATTTGTCAATGAGAAACACATCTTTATCAAACGTAATAATAATTGGTATTGAAAAAGTAAAATTTATATCTGTTTCTAAAGTATATAATTGGCAACGTCGCATTTGTCAATGAAAAAAACATCTTTATAAAACGTCAAAAATTTGTATTGAATCTTATATCTCTTTCTAGGTGTATACCAATGAAAGTGGCTGGCAGCATAAATAAGTACGTTGCGGTCAGGCTCCAAATAAAAGGAGGGTAGGTAAAAAAATGTTTAGTATTTAATTTCCATACCAATAAAATTCACAAGTACCAGGGCAGCATAAATATATAGCAGTTAGGCCCAAAATAAAAGGGGTATTCAGGGTACAAGTGAATATAAATTTAAATTAAATTATGTTGTCACTTTTAGGGTTCTGCAGTAATACAAATCAAACAAAATATGCATAATATACTATCCTCACTTGAATGTCACTTTCTTTGTCACATTTCCTTTGAGTCAAGAATAATGAATACGGATTCCACATCCGGTCATGGCGACGACCGCACGCGTTTTCGTCATGGCGTGATGTGGAATCCAGTTTTGTGATGGTTGTGATTAATAAGACATATCAAATACCGATTTATCGGCTATAAACTATATACTTGACATTGGCAAACCACCGATAAACATTGGTGCAGCCATAATAAAAAAGAAGTAGAAGTATAATGAATACCTACTGCTGCAGCTGTTCTACTACTGTTTTTTCTAGTCGATAGTCGGCTCGTTACGAAACGAAAAACATGTTTTTTGCTTAACATTATTTGTAATGAAATAATTGGCCAAGTTAAAAGTACGACTCGCACGCTGACGGTTCCGTATCATTTTTTCGGTATTATTATATATTATTATTTATGATTAATTTTCATCAAATAATCATGAAACTTCTAATAACTGGCACAAAGTAGATTATAAAATAATACAAGGGAACAGTCTTAAATATAGTTTAATTCTTATTATTTATTATTACATACATTTAATACAACTAGAGTCCCTACACTAAATTCCCAGCATTTATAAATATATATTTGTCATTTTAATTAAGAGTCAACACCGCACTCAAACATTAAAATTACTTTTGTTGCGTTCATATTCATGAAACTGCACTGACATAATCTAGTAACTTTACCTAAACATGTAGGTACCTATTTTTACAAATCGAGCCTTTTCTATAGGAATCTTAAATGACGGTGCTGTCAAATTTCCATGAAAATTGTCTCCACACCGGTATAGATAAAAACAAATTAAAGAACATAACGAGATTCCATGTCACGCCTTGGTGAACAGCGCACGCTCCCGCCGAGACGTGATGGGGAATCCAGTTTAATCCTGCCCGCGCTGTGATGGTTGTGATTAGTCGACGACTAATAAGACATATCACGGTCGGCGGGATTATCTTAAATACCGATTAATCGGCTATAAACACTATAAAGGCTATAATACTTGACATTGGCAAATCACCGATGAACATTGGTGGAGCCATAATAAAAGAAGAACATAACATCTATTTGCCTCTCGCTTTATCGTCTCGTTTTTTGTTTTTTATTTTGACCACACGAATCTTAACGGCATAAAGCTAAAAAATAACACGACAGTTGGTTTTTAGATAAAACCACAGTAGACAAACGTATTTTGAGTTGTCATGAAAATTTACACACTGAATCTACACTGTTGTCCTACAAAAGTCGATTCTGGCACCCCTACTGCGGCCGGGTTATACTACCCTAAAATTACAACGAATACAACAAAAATAATTCAATGTAGGTACCTATACAAAGTAATAGTCATGAAATTTCAGGAGATTTCTCGATGTTTTATCCCCTCCTAAATGTTGACAAAATGTACATATATTTATTTACCTACATAATATATATTTGTTATTACATTCGTTCTGTAATTTTGACAGAATAAATAAAATATAATATGTAGAATATATAGTATAGAAAGCCAAAACGAAATTCCATCACTAACTATTTAGCAGAGCTAAAAACGTTCATATGCGAGTGCGAGCGAGACAGTCATAGCTTACCCAGGAGGGGGTGGTAACTTTGCCATGCCATAAATCTAGAAAAAAATATCTATACAAAAACACATAATTTCTATACTTTTTGATGTTAAACACAATGAGAAATGTGCTCAAAACATCAGGCAAATAGACGGTCGAACATGGCACACTCTTCAAATAATCAGCATTACACCTTGCTATCATAATTAAATAATTAGGTTCTTTGTTCTTACTGTGTGGCACTACAGACACAAACATCGTACAACACTATTTGGGCAGATATTTAAGTAGTCTTATCTCGTGCATGAGCCAGATGGCACACGACAGTAGAGTGAGGGAGCCAGCTTGGTGAGCGGCCGCCAGGGAGGTGGGCACGTAGTAGAGCAGCGTCACTACACCGAGGGTCACCTGGAAGTACAAAAGGATCATTAAGTAGTCTTCATCTAAAAAAATGTGGGTTAATTTTGATAATGCGATAACGAAAAGGTTGCGTGTTCATAAATTAAAGAAGGGTACTGCATCTAAATTAACTAAACTAACTTGACATGTTTTGTATTTTAATTGTATCGTAAATGAACTAATAATTATAAAATGTGAGTAGGTACTTATAATTAATGAATTATATTGTACACCTGTATAGGTACCTCATAGAGGACACAATCTTATTATGTAACACCATTATGTAAAAAAAATAATTTAATCTGTGTGACAATATAATAACAATAAATGTGTTACGGTTCCAGGGTACCCAGCGAAAGACCAAGTCTCCGTCGTTTAGCCGATGGTATTTGTGAGGCTATACCTAACGAGTGGCCAGTTCTGTTGAGGTATATTTAGATGGAAAAGCCTTTAAGTGTGGTTTGTTGGATTATGTAAAGTTATTAATTAAAAACCCATTGGTACATGGCGCTAAATGGAAATAACTTTAAATCTAAATTGAAAAAATGGCTCCTCGATCATTGCTTCTATAGAATAAGTGAATACATGTGTCACAAAACTGGACAAAAATTGCGGAAAATTATTGTAATTGTGTAGATCTTATAACCAATGTTTTAGAGTCAAAACATGTACCTATATCTAATTAATGTTTGCACACCTGCTTGCAGGTTGAATACATGTCCATATACTCACCATAATTTTAAGACCTATATTGTATTCTTGCAAATAAAACATTTGATTTGATTAATGTATGTGTAGGTCATGCAAGTGTGAGTACATCCCACAGTGCCAAAAGAATTACATATTACTTACTTTAAAAAACCTAAATAAATACTCTCGCCGTATCGCTAAGCTAACTGCTTTGTACTAAATAACCATTCAATAAGCAGACATAGTGGAGGTGACAAACATATAACTATAATTATGCACTCTTCTTTGTCACCTTCATTATTGGACTCCCATAGCCACTGTCCACCAAGTGAACGGCCAGCGCCATGTCGTGATAACTATAAAAAATGAGAAGTAAAGTTACCTGTAACCAAGCGGCAGTCCCCACGAGCGCGGCGACTCGTCTGGCGGTGGTATGTGAGGCTAACTTCCTGCGTGACAACAACCAGAGCGCAGTCGCCACCACCAACGTTGATGTGCCGAGCACTCTGCACACACACGATATTTAATAAAAAGGCAGCTCCGAGCTTTCGCCGATTTTTTGCAGCAAGGACTCTTTGCATGAAGGAAGTGGCTAATTTAACCAAATACTTTATTATAACTATAAATTGGCAGAAAATATTTTTCTTATAACCGAGAGGTGTCCCCCCCCCCCCCCCCCCCTATAAGAATTTGTAGAGAGGGGCTCAGACTACACGAAAAAGAGGTTTTCTGCCGGCAAGTGCTTACAACCACTATCTGTCGCCATCTCTCTACCTATTACCGGTGTATTATCCATATCCATTTTAATTATTTAATTTTAATTATAATTTCACATTAAACAAACCTATGAAAAGATTGTGAAATTTGTGAAGAGTGTGTTTTACGCATCATTTGCGTTTTGTTCACTGTGGCATTTTCATGAAACAAAATTATTTCGTCAACAAAATTTAAAAAAAAAAATTGTGAATGTCAATTTTTGATATCACATATGCTTAATTACTTAAAATAAATACATTAATTCTAATAAGTATATATATTTTTTTAGAAATTCAAGATAAGTATGGTTGTAGGTAATAATGAAACGTAGCATATACCGAGAGAGGGCTTCGGTTGGCGAGTTACCAACATCCGTTCGTCGCAAGTAGATGACGTAAAAACTTTTAGGAACGCCTATAACAGCTCGTTGCTCGTAACTCAAAAACGATAGGTTGCTGTTGTACAATAACGACCCGTTAAATATAGGAACCGGGCTTTAATGCGAAAGGCGATCCAGGACGACTAATTTGCGGGAACATAGTGTCTCCAATCGTTATTTATTATAATTTTTGTTTGTATTTTAGCATATTGAACAGAACAGGGACCTAGATGAGATCTGTTATTTTTAATCTCCATATAAAGGAAAAGCCGTTGCGACTATAAAACTACAGAAAAATACAGTGATACAAGGGTTAGTACTAGGCGTCTACCTCTCCCCCCGCTAAAACCGGCAGAACCGCACCTCCATTGGTATAATATACCTACTCAAAGCTCACCTATGATCAAACTGCACTGTAGTGGGATTTTCTGTAAAGTTGACAGCTTTTGGCTCCAACGACAGTATATCGTCAGGTATCCATGTGTCACCCATCTTGGGGAACGAGTTGTACACCAGCCCCGCGTCCAGACCTGCTACTAGGGCTCCTGTAGGGACAACGTTTTGGTAAACTTAGTAAAAGTGTGAGCCAATTTTGTTGCGGTTTCCACGAGTAGATAGCTTTATTCACCGGGAAGGTATTAAACATGTACCTATCATGTTTAGGAGCTGAGTATTAACAGTAGGTGTGAATTAAGTCGGGGAAAAGATAGCCCCAGCGAGTTTTCATGCGTATGGCGTTTAATCCGTCAGAGATATAACAAAATGAAGCAGAAAAGAATTGTGTAAAATAAAATTATCTACAAAAAAGTCCGCGGTAGTATATATGATATCTAATAGATAAGTAGTTATAAGAGTATTTGTGTAGGTGTGTATGAAGCAGCGCCCTGCAGCGCGACATGCTACTGGTACACGTAACGTTTCCGTTACAATGTCGTCAATAAATCTCTTTTGACAAATAAACCTTTGTTCCACACATTATACCTACTCTGTGGAGACTAAAAACTATTTTAGTGGGAGCCATAAAACACAGTGTGGCCAGACACACCAGTAGCAGTGTGAGTCAGTTGTCCATATTGAACAGAACAGGTGGCAAGACTGTTGCTGCACTTAATGGACTTAGATGAGATCTGTTATTTTTAGAAGTTTGGACGCCGGCTGACTTTACGTGCTCTCCGAAGTCATAATTTTTGTTTTACATTCTTAATACCAGAAAAATCGTTTATCGAAAAAAAAACAATAAAATACCTACCTGACATCGCAGTGAGAAACACCATTGCTTTTAAGGCGTGGGTCAATCCAGATATGTTTTTAAGGGCCGGCACAGCCGCTCTATATGTAGCTAATGGTCGGGGTCTTAACACTCTGAGGGCTCCTGACAAGAGACCCACGTGAAGCAAGAAGGCCAGAGCTAAATGTGCTGCCAAGCGATGTTGTGATACCCGGGGGACGTCCGAAGGTCCTTGGAATCTGTCTTCAAGACCTGATTTCACCATGTGCCATCCCATTAAACCCTGTCAAATAAAATGGACATAAATACTAGAGACCCCTTCCAGCTTCGTACGGGTACAATATTGGTTTACAAAAATTTGAATACCTACACAATATGTAATTTAAATTATAAATCCTCTTATTGCTATTTTATATGCTACCACCTACTTTTTTGTAGATAATTTTGTTCTACACCATTATTTCCTATATGTACATGATTTTGTTATATTTTTGATAAAGCACACGCCGCATTGTTTCACTAATACTTCTAATGCTGAGTCCCTAAACCTACCTCTTAAGGACCCGTGGCTCTCAGTCATCTTGTATCTGTCAAAAATATATCCTGGAAACCGCGAGTTTATTTATACAAAGAGCCATAGTTTTCGATACGAGCAGTGCCTTTGCCTATCGAAAACTACTGCTCTTTAGAACCCTGAATAATAAAAATATGGCTCATTCCAATTTCAAATAATAACAATCCTTTTGGGGTGAGGAAATGTTGTATAACTAAACTCACGTTTCCATGATTAACTTAGATTTGCCATATTTTTGACAGATACAAGATGACCTTGACCACCGCCCCTTAAATTCTATCTAATAGTGAAAACCGCAACAAAATCCGTGCAGTAGTTTTTGAGTGAAAAGGTCACAGACAGACAGACAGACAGACAGACATACTGACATACAGACGCGGCGGGGGACTTCGTTTATTCATTTTATAATATGTAGTGATTTAGATACACCTATAGAAATGGCTACATACAACAATCCAACGATAATGAGTAAAAGGAATACTCCCCAACGCACATCGCTGAAAAGTTGCATATATGCCAATCTATTAAATATTTTCAATGGCGCGATACAGGTTTCAATGAGTTAGTAACGGTGCGACATCTATCGACGCGACGCAATGTGCCGCCACATGACTCCCTTCCCAGACCAGAGGTCGATACAGTATGAAAACCAACATCCATTTTAGCTTTGTCAGCAATGATGGACTGTGTGGTGGACTGCATCGCGGCTGAATCACCTGTCGTGATGTATGACCTGTCGTCATGTCGGGCCGGCGGTCTGGTCAGTGGGAAGTGGAAGTAGGATGGAAAGTAATATTATATAAAGCTATTGGCTCACCTGAGCCCCTAACAAGGTGCAGTATATAGCGACTCTCAGTTTGAGAGGCCGGTCGAGGTACCCTCGGACCCAAAAGAACGCAGCCGGCAGCAGCACGACGGCCCCTATAGCCCGGCCCCAACTGCGGTGCGCGAACTCCATCCACCAGATCCATTTGAACTCCGACACGGTCATGTTCTGGTTCTTACTGCGGAAATCAAACTAACATTTTTTTTGGCCTGGTTCAAACGAAATCTCACTCATGTCAAAAATGCTGAGCACCAATTCTCTTTAAGATTATATGGTTCTCGTGCTTCAGAGAGCAAATAAAGCTGGCGTCAGCACTTCTTCTAATAATAACTATTTCTATGTTTGTTAAAAGAAGTGACACATCTAGGTCAAGTGAAGCAACAGGGTTGCCACCTGTTCTGTTTAATATGGATAACTGGCAAAAAGTGGACAATGTTTCTGTCAGTCTCTGGTCACGACGCAAGGTATAAAAGCCGTGACGATTTGTGCGTTATTTTTATATGGTCTTACTTAATGTTCCTCACATCATTCAAAATAATAACAAGATATTGTGCCCTTACTATTTAAACTCTGGAAATTGTTTGTACTTCTCAAACTCTTGCTCCCACTCTTGGTCTGTGGTGGGTCTCTTCTCACCCAACAACTTCCAGGTCACCATAGAGAGACCTGACTCTGTCAACCTGGTTACTCCACCTGAAACACATTATTACTTATAAAAGTTGATTTCAAATTTCATGATTTTTTTGGCCCAAAACTTTGTTGTTGTCCCCCTCCCCTTAACATGTGACATAATTTATGGAAGGCCTCTAAATTTGGTTAAGAAAAACTGGCACATTCAGTATTTGTATTTATGACTTAGCATATTTATTTTGATAATTTACTTTTCCTACATTAAATGTTTGTTTAAGCCAGCTCTTGCTAACAGACCTATATGCATGTATATTTAACACATCTTTATATTACTGACCTCAAGAGTTGCAGCATGGGACGTCTAACTTTCTAGACTATATCTACATCACCAAAAACCAAGTGTTTCAAAACCCTTTTAAACTTACGTAGGACCTTTTTAAAAATCCTTTTGTACTTATAATAAATCCAGTGAAGTTTCCATCCACAAAGAACATAGGTGTTTGATATCTACACATTGTGAAAAGCTATCATATAAAGGAGCTACACTACCAAATATAAAAACATGTTATTCATCTAATTACTTTATTTACACCAACACTATGTTTACATGTTTTACCTTAAATACACATATTATATGTTATACTTAAATATAATTACTAAAAAGGAAAACTGTTCATAATACCTACATAATTTCATATTTATTTAAACTAATCATTTCTAGTCTATATTTTTTACAGTTCATTTTTTTATTTCAAATACTTTTAAGAGGTAGTTATATTATATAAATCTTTCAAAGATTGTGACATCATCATCTAGCTACATAAAGGAGTGTTCTCCTGAAGGACAAGTTATAAATTCTACCTCTCAAATAAATTATAATAAATACCTAAGAATTTGCCTTGTTTACTTCCCATGGGTTATATCGACAACAATTTTCATAACATAAGCAATAAGGCAGAACACAATGTTATACCCTGTGACCATACCTAATATCACAGCAGTGAACACCATCCCGCTGCATCCTAGCAGCCAATAGCCAACTATCTTCTTAGTTCTTGGTTTAGATTGTGAGGAGCATAATCGGACAGCCACTATGTTGGTCTTGAATATGTTGCTGAGTTTTAACTGTAAATATAATTATTGTTATTATTATTTTTTAGATTAGAAGGATTAGATAAACTAATCGGAAGAGTGGGTTCTATCTAATCTTTTCATATACTTCGAAAGGCACGTAAATTAACAGATATGTCTGTTAAACAAGTGACGTACATCTAGATTCATTAAGTAGACAACTGGCTAAAAGTGGACACTGTAACATTATGCCCAAATTCATTAATAATATCAGTACTTATTATTCAAGTGACATCTAAATTGGAAAGCCGAGCCCAATATATGATTGAATGTTATAAATAGGGGGCCCAACTCATGAATACTTATGAGAATAAATTACCTTTGGTACCAAAGGAGAGCCACTAACAAATCTTGCTACTGGTATTAATTTCACTGGAGGAGCTCGCAGTAGCCTGGGCCCAATGCCACGGCACAGCCTTGTTGCACTCCACATCTTCTACTTAAAAAACCAGATTAATAGAAAAATATTAAATTTATACTAAATTGCATCCTTCAATTGTACTACCATTGCATCCTGTGAAATAAAACCTATTATTATGAAACTATGATAAAAAAGATACAATATGACAACAAACCTTACTTGCTAACAAAAGTTGCTTATCAAACGATTATGATATATAATATATTAAATTTACGTTTACTGAATTAAAGTGAGGGCTTATGATACAATAATGATGAGATACGAAAATAAATCTATTTTTTTTATAGGTTATGTTTTATTAACTTTCTATAACTACTAAGTATACTTTAAAAGAATATTATAACACCAATAAAATTAAATGGTAAAGTATTAAATATAAAATACAACAAAACAAAATCAACTTACAACAATTTACAAAACGAACAATCAAAATAATCAAATACGAAAGATAAACAAACTTTTTTCCGTCTTTTTTCTTAATTGTTTTTGGCAAAGGTCGTGCAAAGGTCTATGTAAGTAAAACCACAGAGCAAGTGTAAAACCAGTATAAAAGAGTACTCTATGCTTTGTATGTGTAAAACCCTACGACTAGTAAAACCATACAGCCATAATCATTTATTTATCTTCGGAAAAGGCAAAGGTTTGTAGAAACCAAACCATACAGCCATATTGTAAAACATAATAATAAAAATATCGTACCCACGGCTTTGGCCCATGGCCGTTACCTATAGTGATCTTGTGGTGCTAATTTTATTTATATAGTGACGTAGTGATGTGGACCATACCTACTCGCTCCCGGAGGATCGCAAAATCCGCGCCGTGATACGCGACGTCCCAAAAGAACTCAACACGGTTGAGATCATGACGGACGTCGCCAACCAGGGCTTCCCGGTCGAACACGTCCACCGAATGTCCCACTCCCAAACAAAGGACCCATTAGACATGGTCGTCCTCACCCTTTCCAACTCGGAGGCGGGTAACTCCGTCTTCAAAAACCTTAAAAGAATCTGCCGCATAGGAGACATTAAGGTCGAAGTCCCTCACAAGAGGGGCCAGCCAGGGCAGTGTCACCGCTGCCAAATGTATGGCCACACAGCCAATTACTGCCGAGCCGATTTTCAGTGTGTCAAGTGCCTCCGCCCCCACGCAACCCCCGACTGCACGTGAAAGCGCGAAACAGACGGACCTCCGGCCTGCGTGCTCTGTGGCGAATTGGGACACCCTGCGAACTATCGCGGGTGCCCCAAGGCGCCACAGGTTCGCAAATATATATATATATATTCGGTATAAAAACCGCGACAGTACAGGCCCCGCCCCCGCTGACGTCCGAGTCCTTCCCGGCCCTGGACACGAGGCGGTGGCGACCGGCTCTCGCCCCGCCTACCTCTGCGTGGTCGGCCACGAAAACCCTTCCCCCCGCCCCCCTCACAAAGACCGCTCCCGCGCCCAAGTCTAGGAACGCGTCCGCCGCGCCGACTAAAGCCGCAAGGCCCGCGATTGTCCCTCCCCCCGCCCACGCAACAGGTACCTCACTTGCTGAGGACCTATCCTACTTTAATCACTTCCTGGAGATTGTGGACTTACGCCGCATTCACCAATTAGCCTCCCAACTCAGGGCTGCGGTCACACCGCACCAAAAACTCCTAACCCTGATAGGTTACGATGATATCATCTCCCAATTAAAGAACGCAACACCATAATGTCTATTACGGCCCGCGTAAAACCTTCCTTTTTAAAACTAGTTAGCTTCAACGCCAACGGGTTAGGAAATAACCTACTAGAACTCCGATCCTTTGTAAACGACTTCTCGGTAGACATTTTATGCCTCCAAGAAACCCTCCTAAATCCTAAACGCCAAAGAGGTCTTACCATCCCCGGTTTCTCCCTCATACGTAACGACAGAGTAGTCAGACGTGGAGGAGGAACCGCCATCTATTTCAGACGCTCCCTCCACTGCTCATCCATCTCACCCCCACTCACAAACCTCGAGGTCTCGGCGTGCAGGTTGGCCATTACAGGCCACCGCACTCTCATCATCATCTCTGCTTACCTACCGCCGAAATCCCTACTCCTACGCAGCGACCTGGAGGCGCTGCTTGCACTTGGGGAATCTGTAGTTATACTCGGGGACCTTAACTGCAAGCATCAACTCTGGAACTGTACTTCCAACAACGCCAATGGTAATCTCTTAAGAAAATTCACCGAAGAACTTGACACTGACATTATAGCCCCGCTAACGCCCACTCACTATCCAACCCAGCAAAATTACAGACCTGACATCCTAGACATTATGTTGATAAAGGATGTGGCTCTGAGACTGTCATCAATTGAGACGCTTCACGAGCTCAACTCAGACCACCGCCCTGTTCTTATCAGCCTAGGTCAAGAGACGCCGAGGGTACCCGGAATCAAATCCATCGTGGACTGGAAACGAGTGGCCTCGTCTCTCGAAAACATAGACGTTCCTACACTAACATCAATCCCTGATCAAATAAATTCAACAACCGACACAGACATGGCAATCGACGCCCTCACTGACCACCTCCAGGCAGTCGTCATGGCTGCAACGAGGCAGGTTCCTGCGACTAACCATCGCATGGACCTCCCGCGTGACGCGAGGGAGTTGTTGAGGGAAAAGAGAGCCGATATGCGCGCCTACGACCGGTATCCGACGGAAGTCAATCGCCTGCGCCTGCGCCACCTGAACCGAAAGTTCGGACGACGCTTGGGGGAGGTGAGAAACGAAAGCTGGGCAAAACTCATGTCCGAGTTGAAACCCAGTCACGTCGCATACTGGCCGTTGGCGAGAGCACTCAAGACCGACCAACCGTCTTCCTCACCCCCGCTTAATCGTCCGAATCAAAGCCCAGCCTTTGAAGACGACGAGAAGGCCAACTGCCTCGCCGACTGCCTCGAGCATCAATGCTCGCTCAGCCTTCACCCGGCCGACCCCGATCATGTTGTGACGGTGGAAGGCGAGGTAGCCCGTAGAGCTACGTTCCCTCCTCAAGAGAGTGTCCCCCTCACTAGTGCTGCAGAGGTGCTGCAGCTGATCAAAAAGTTAAAAATTAAAAAAGCACCTGGCACAGACGAAATCAGTAACAAAATTCTCAAGTGCCTCCCCCCACCTCTTATTCACCTACTTGTGGCTATTTACAATGCCTCTCTCTCCAACTGCCACTTCCCAAAGGTTTGGAAGGAGGCCGACGTAATCGGCATCCCCAAGCCTGGCAAACCTAGGTCCGAACCGTCCAGCTATCGTCCCATAAGTCTCCTAAAGACAATGGGAAAGCTCTACGAAAGTCTACTCCGCGATAGGCTCCGAGATTACCTCTAACCATCTCCTCATCAATGAGCAGTTCGGATTCAGGGGAAAACACTCTTGCACCCAGCAGGTCCATCGTATCGTGGAATACGCGTACAGGAACTATGAGCGCAAAACTCATCACGTAGGAGCTGTCTTCTTCGACGTAGCGAAGGCTTTCGATAAAGTATGGCACTCCGGCCTGCTTTATAAACTGTACGACCTGGGGGTCCCGGACGGTATAGTACATACTATCCAGGACTACCTGTCGGGCAGAAGCTTCCGCTACAGACATGAAGGGACCCGCTCGAGCCCCCGTGCCCTTCAGGCCGGTGTTCCTCAAGGCTCTGTTCTAGCGCCATTACTGTACGTGGCTTACACGAACGACATCCCTCGTCCTAATAAGGTGCAGCTAGCTCTGTTCGCAGACGACACTGCACTTTATTACGAAAGTCTAAAGGTTAACCTCACCTTTAAGGCCCTTCAGGCTCGGTGACTGGTTTCGTAAGTGGCGAATCGATGTCAACCCTGACAAAAGCGCCGCAATCCTCTTCTCCCGCAGAGCCGATATCCTTTTCCCACCTCGGACCTAACCCTCTACAGCAACCCGATCCCTTGGACTAATCAAGTCAAATACCTCGGGGTCACTCTTGACTCCCGTCTTAAATTCAACCATCATATTAAAATCATTCGAAATCGAGCCATGTTCACTATGGGCAGGCTCAACGCCTTGGTGGGCAGGAACAGTAAAATGTCCCTGCGCAACAAGTTACACCTTTACAAACTCTGCATACGGCCCATTATGACCTATGCCTCCTCCATATTCGCCCATGCGGCACCCAGTAGCATTGAACGGCTACAAAAAGTTCAAAACTCCTTCCTACGCAGGGCTGCAAATGCACCCTGGTTCGTCCGAAACAAGGATCTTCATAAAGATACGGACCTCCCCTCAATTACCCAATTCCTCAAAGGAGCCTCCACCCGTCACTTCGCCTCTTCATCCATCCATCCTTACCCGTTGGTAAACGACACGGTCTCCTATACGATAAAACCCTTCTGGCGATATCGTAGACCTAAAAACGTTCTGTTAGACAAAGACGATATCCTCAACTCCCACCTAAAAGCAGCCTCAGCCTTGAAAAAGACTAAGCTCAAACCCCCTAGCCACTTCTTCCACCATCCATCAACACTCTAACACTACTCAACACATCCGCGTCGCGGACACTCGTGCACACTCTATCCTTCGGGAGAGTCCTTTTGATTCCTCTCTCACTACACAGAGGGACGGACCCGAGTCCGTTCCCCGCTCGCTCACCACAGGCCCTAAGCCGAGGTGACCGCCAGTGGTCCCCTTAGGCGCCTTGGTTCTCGGCAGAAGCCGTAAGGTGGAAGCCAAACGCGCCCGGTGACGCATGAATGGCCGAAAGGTTACATGCAGGGAGGGGTTTTAGTCCTTGTATGTGTAAAACCATACAGCCATAATTATTTATTTATCTTCGGAAAAGGCAAAGGTTTGTAGAAACCAAACCATACAGCCATATTGTAAAACATAATAATAAAAATATCGTACCCACGGCTTAGGCCCATGGCCGTTACCTATAGTGATCTTGTGGTGCTAATTTTATTTATATAGTGATGTAGTGATGTGGAAAAAACATTGTTTTGTATCTCACCCGTGTCGTAGGTAGGTAGTAGGGTGCGTAGAACCGTGATTATTGTAATACTATTCTGTGCCTTGCGATTGCACCCGTGTTGCTCCGCATCTTTGGGTCGTAGCGTGATGTTATTTAATAGCCTATAACCTTTGAGTATTTACCAAAGGAGATGTGAAGGGTGTAAATCATCGAACAATTTTTTCAGCCACTTGGGGGGGGGGGGCTGGGGTAAACGCCTAGTACTAGCCCCTGTACCACTGTATTTTTCTGTCGTTTTATTGTCGCAACGGATTTTACGTTATGTGATGATTATGTTAAAATACAAACATAACTGGTCAAAGGGGAAAAATTGGCGAAAGGGGGAGCCCGTCTATGGCCCCTCCATAGGCTTAGTACTCTATGCCTGTAACCTTTCTCAAAAATTAGGCTAAACATGCAAAAATATTTATTCAAATCCGACTGGTAGTTCCAGTGATTAGCGCGTTAAAACAAACATGTCTAGCACACTGTTCTTGTTGTGCGATAGGTGATTTCGGTGTATACTCGCCACATTTGCTCAAATATTTCAACTTAAGTAAGAAGAAGAAGAATGCAAATAAGTAACAAGTAGGTAGGTATTTAATATAAAAATAATAAAAACTTTTCAAAATTAGATTCTTTTATTCTCACCCATTATATTCTTACGATAAAAAAATACAACAATACTGTCGTCATGATACCTATTACTTAACAACAAAATAATTTTACAAAGAATGTGACAAGTTTATTATTCTGTGTACCTACCTAGTACCTACAAAAACTTGCTTGACAACTGCTAACCTTCCATTTCCATGTAATCATTGGACAGAGCTTTTATATTTTGGAGAGCGCTTTTAAATTCTCCTTCTTCCATACCCTCCCCAACATAATGATGGACAAAAGCACGCTTTGAATACATAAGGGAGAATTTACGACACAGTCTCTCCCAGGCACCACGGATGGCCGACGTATTAGAAACCATGACTACTGCTCGCTGTAAAGCTGCTAGATCACCTCCTGGTACCGTTGTAGGTGGCTGATAGTTCAGGCCAATCTGCAGGAAACAGAAAGTTTAAAAACCTAGATTAAAATAATGCTACCGTCAGTCTGCGGGATGTTAAGTGCTACTTTTCGTAAACGTTCTAATCAAGTCACTTCAAGCACAGACTACTATATATGACGGGAAAACTTCAAGTTAGGTACTTACTTTAAAGCCAGTGGGCGACCATGATACAAATTTAATAGTTCTCATCGACTTGATCTGGCTGATGGCAGAATTAATGTCGTTGGGGTTGACGTCGCCTCTGAACATCACACAACACGACATGTAGCTGCCTTGTCTGGGATCACATTTGACCATTTGATTGGCCGGTTCGAAACAAGACATGAGCAATTGGCTTGTACTTAAAGCCTCATGGTAAGCCTTCTGGGCGGACACAAATGGAGCGAACGTTATTAGAGGAAAATGTATCCTGGGGTACGGTATTAAGTTCGTCCGGAATTCGACTAGTTCGACGTTTAGTGAACCTTCAAATCTCATAGATGCTGTCATGCAAGAGATCACCTGGAATTACATCACTTGTTAAAGTTTATATTCTGTTCAGTTGAAACCACAGCATATCATTATAATTACTTACTCAAATAATTTTGAAATTAATACAAACAAACCTGAGCGATAAGTCTGTTTAAATTGGTGTAGGTAGGTCTTGGGACATCCAGCATACGGCCTAATATGTCATATAGAGCCTCATTATCGAATATGAAGCAAACATCTTCAGTGTTCATGCACGCATGTGTCGTCAAAACAGCATTGTACGGTTCAACAATGATTGGGGAAATTTTCGGCGAAGGATAAACAGCGTATTCGATTTTGGATATTTTTCCATAATCTCTGCATATTCCTTCAAGGAGTAATGGGGTAAAGCCAGAACCTGTGCCACCGCCAAATGATCGAATAATAATGAAACCTTGGAGGTGGTTGCAGTCTTCAGCTGCTAGACGTATACGGTTGAGTGCCAGATCTATCATTTCTCGACCAACGCCGAAGTACCCTCGCGCGAAGTTGCTTGCGGCATCCTCTTTACCAGTCAACAATGAGTTGGGGTGGAATAATTTACGGTATGTTCCAGTTCTAATTTCGTCTAGGAAAGAACATGAGAATTATGATGGGCACATAATTATATACCTCAACAGAGCTGGCCACTCGTTAGGTATAGCCTCAAAAATCATTGGCTGAATGAGGAAGACTTTGTCTTCCACTGGGTACACTGGGTTCCGGGAGCTGTAAGGCAACCCGTGACGAATAAAAAAAAAATATATATGAGGCACGAATCGTGTGAGCTGTGAGGCAAATAATAATATGATAAGATTTTGCTACTTACTACATGATGAAAATATTAGGTAAGTTTATTTTTTAATTTGAAATTCTCCTATTTGGAAAATTAAGATCAATTACTAAAATAGATGTAGGTACTAAAACTATATATATGTTAGATTTTGAAATGAATCTATTGCAAAGTGTTCTAATTAGTTAGGTATATTCAAACAATATTACGAAACAAACCCCTAACCTATAGGTGTAGGTTCCAAATCTATCATAACAGTGCGAGGCACAACTTTCCCTGCGCCAGTATGACTGAAGAATGCTTCGAAACTGTTATCGGTGTTATCATGGTAGGCCAAGACACCGTCAGGTCTGATGCCATGTTCTAAGCAGTAAAGCTCCCAACACGCGTTAGCTGTCTGAACACCTGCTTGCCCAATATGGATCTGTATAACTTCTTTCTAAAACCAAGTAGGCTATGAGAATGGGGCTGTGCAGCCTGTAGGGTAAGCCCTGCCGCACACCGAAGACACGCCACATTTATAGCCCATTATCATATCACTGGCGCAACATTTGTGTCTAGCATTCTAGGCAATTTGTGTCGTGCATGTGGCGTGTGTCTTCGGTGTGCGGCCGGACTTAGATGATAGGGTGGGATTAGTATTCTAGTTTGGTGTATACAGTACAGTGGGCAAAATTTAAAATGAAGTATTGAACGTGGTTCGTACTCACTATAGCCATTTAATGATATTTGATGTATCACAGGGAATTTTGACTAGGTTCTAATTGTGTTTTTGTTTGTGTTATATGTTTTTTCTGTAACTTTACATAGTGATTTTTATTATTTGTTTACATATTTTTAGGATGTCATAATGTCACAACCTGCGGCCACAACATAGTGAATTAATTACTTTTAAGATCTAGTTGACTACGATTAACGTAGGTATGACGTAAAATCCTATTGGTAATATTAAATTTTTTTCGAAAGTGATTAGTTCATAAGGAATTATGAAATACCAATAAATCAATTAATTACTTACCTAAATAAGTGAACAAAAAAGTTATTATACTCAATATCTATAGAGTAGGTAACTTAAAATACTGAGACTCAATATAAAATTCACTTTCATATTTCCAACGTTTTTCCAACACATGACCACACCACAATTAAAAATCTCTATTTTTAAATAGCAACACTGTAGTTAATTAATTTTATTTTGCCGGCCGGTCAAAGAGTAGAGTATAGGTGCATGTCATTGGTCGAATATTCAGTATAAAAAAAAGTTTTATAACTATACTATCCAATATCCAATCCAATAATCCAATGGTGACGGTGAGTCGGTGACAAAAAAATTTAGTTGTTTGT
Organism: Nemapogon koenigi; assembly: GCA_963924495.1. Taxonomy (NCBI): domain Eukaryota; kingdom Metazoa; phylum Arthropoda; class Insecta; order Lepidoptera; family Tineidae; genus Nemapogon; species Nemapogon koenigi. The sequence goes on along the minus strand of OZ004639.1, from coordinate 13,092,734 downwards.
TGTTTGCATAGATTCAAGGAATATACTATTTTTATTTTTTATTTTTTTTTATTGATTGGCAATTGTACATACTACTCTATGTACAAAGTTGTTTGTCACTTGTGTTCTGTACACTTAGTATTCCTTGGTAGAGAGTATAAAAAGTAGATAAAAAGGTACTCTACTCTTTGGAGAGTACTTATATTCCTTGGTTGTCAGTTACGTCAGTTTGCTTTTTTTGTAAACAAGTTTTCTGTGGAACTTTGGAAATAGATAGGAATATTCAAATAAGAATTTATTATTTTTGTTCACAAGCGTTCTATTTATAATCCGATAAGATAAAACTCGATAACCAATTGACAACAACCCCACCGAGCTCAATTTGGCTGTAAATCATAACAAATACACCGTTCAAGATGAATTTTGCCGGTAAAGTAGTTTTAGTGACCGGTGCCAGTTCCGGCATTGGAGCAGCCACAGCCCAATACTTCTCAAAATTAGGTGCGGAATTATCTCTTACTGGGCGCCGCGAGGACAACCTGCGTAAAACTGGTTCTAAATGTTCCAAGGAGCCACTATATTTGCCTGGTGAATTAACTAAGGAGGAAGACGCAGCTCGAATTGTTAGCGAAACCATCAAGAAATATGGTAAACTGGACGTTCTTGTGAACAGTGCCGGCGTTCTAGAAAGGGGCTCTATAGAAGACACTACTCTAGAGCAATATGACAGGGTAATGGCTACTAATGTGAGGGCTGTGTATCATCTCATGATGCTGGCCACTCCACACTTAATAGCTTCCAAAGGAAACATTGTAAATGTGTCAAGTGTGAACGGTATCCGTTCATTCCCAGGAGTGCTCGCATATAATGTCTCGAAGGCTGCAGTTGATCAATTAACAAGATGTGCAGCATTAGAGTTAGCTGCAAAAGGAGTTCGTGTAAATGCTGTCAACCCTGGAGTGATAGTGACTGAGTTGCAGAAACGGGGAGGTCTTAACGAGAAGGAATATGCAGCATTTTTGGAACGGTCTCGTGAAACTCATGCTTTAGGACGTCCTGGACAGCCTGATGAGGTAGCTGGGGCTATAGCTTTCTTGGCTAGTGAGTTAGCTAGTAATATCACTGGGGTCTCTTTACCAGTTGATGGTGGTAGACATGCTATGTGCCCCCGCTAAATAATGATGCATTATATATATTTTATCTTTGTTGTATTTTGTTAAGGAATCCTGAATTTAATAGTTTTATAAGTGTAGTAGTGTTTTATAACTTTTTTTATTGTTGCCATAAATAAAGGTTTTATTATTCCATTTATTACTTTATTTCATTTACTTCCTATGAGATCAGTCCGGGCATATATGTATTGTGTTCAAGCAAGGTTATATAAGAAGGTTATCATGTCATTTGACATACACTATCATTATATGTTATCAATATTAAGAAATGTTAGCTTACATAGAGTTTAAGTAGAGTTGAACTTGAAACTGGAGGTCCAAAACTTTAACCTTCACTAAAGACTTACCTCCTTATTCATAAACGTTTATTAGCAACGTTTTTGTTAAAATGTGTTTTGTTTCTTTCTATTATTAGTAAAGACAGGTTTGTTAGAGAGTGACAAAACATATTTTAACAAAAACGTTGCTAATAAACGTTTATGAATAAAGGCCTAAGGCCATTATTCATAAACATATTGTTTTTGTTAAAATGTGTTTTGTTTCTTTCTATTATTAGTAAATACAGGTATGTTAGAGAGTGACAAAACATATTTTAACTAAAACACTTCTATAATGTGTTTATGAATATGGCCATAAAAGTTTGTTTCCAGTTACATACAGCGCTTACCGGAACTTTCGTCACGCTCGTTTTTTTTCTGAGGGGTAGGTGGAGGCCTGGGACTGCTGCCCTTATTCTGAGGGTAGGCAGAAAATAACAACAATTTCTATACTGAGAGGGGATAGGGAGGGGAGGTGTGTGATGTGGAGAAGTAGAGTTTCATGAAAGATAATAAAAAGTACACTTAAAAATATATTATTATATTTGTTTCATTCATTCATTGTTACACTCATTCATACATTTAAATATTAACTTAACTATAGCCTAATTTTAATTTTGAAAATAAATATACATATTTACATTTTATTGTGGAGACCATTAGCAAGGCAATAAGTATAATATTATCTCGTAAACACTGGATTCAAAAATAGTTGTTGGTTAAACTGGTCATATTAATCAGAAATATTAAAAAACCTACCTACAACGGTATTTTTTAAATATTTGTGTCGTATTTTGAAGAAGTTTTTCATATATTCAGGGTGTCAGGAGTTCATCAGCTGGTACCGCTTTGAAGAACTTCTTGACCTCATCCACACATCTCTTGATGATGAGATCTATCGCGGGAGGAGCTATTTCCTGCATGATCATAGACCAATTCTCATTCGTGAATCTGTGCGTAGTTTCCGCTGAAAAAAAAACGATAAATGTGTTTCAAAACAAAGAACAAAACACATCTTCACGGTCTATTCCTTGCCGTGTGGGGGTATTATAACCAGTTATATACCTATAACGCTGCTTGAAAATCACAAGATATAAATGGCGCCCTCGAAGCTAGTTGTACTTTAAAGTCTTTGAACGATGTAGGTAATATTTCAAACGCCACCCGAATTGCCGATTGAAATTTTAGGTACAAGACTTACGTTAAGCAATGTTTTTTTTTAAGTTGAAGGTAAATCTCCCCCTCTCCTAACTAAATTCGGTACGGCCTTGTGTAATACCTACTTTCAATATTAGAATTACTCTGCCTAGGTACTGCTCCTGGGATAAAAGTCGTGACGATGTGATTTTTACTTACCAAGTGCCTTGTTTTTCCCGCCAAACAAATTGGTGAATTTGAACTGTGCGCGGTCCATTTTGTATGCATGTCTGAATTTTGGTACTTCCCAGTGTCCATCACGTGTTATGTAGTCATATTTTATAATAACACGCAAGTTTGCTGTAAATATGAAAAATATTATGTCTCTATTTGGCTTAATTTTTTTTTCACGGGTTCCCTTAAAGCTCCCGAAACCGTATTACGGTCCCAGGGTGCCCAGCGGAAGACCAATTTAAGTCTCCCTCTTTTAGCCGATAGTATTTGTGAGGCTATGCCTCGAGTAGCCAAGTTCTGTTGAGATGGAAAAGCTTTTAAGTGTGGTTTGTCGGATTATGTAGATATTGTGGTACATGGCCGGAATTCGGGATCGAATACCCGTGGTCTGCCTATTTAATACCAGATGTCTTTATATTTATTAAACGCCATAATATGCTCCAGCTCCGTTTTAGCGTGAAGCAAGGACAAACAAACAAACAAACAAACACAACTGGAAGGATACCAAGTATAAAACAAATATAAAAACTCACTAATTTTGATCCTGGCTTGTCCATCTCCTCTGATAGGTAATATAAGTACTCGTCCGTCCATCAAGTAACGAGCTTTCAGGGTTACGTTTGATACGAAATCGAAAAATGCTGTTCCTTTCTCTGGGTTTAATCTGTAGGTTATAATACAAAACTATGGTTAGGATCATTTCGTGTGCGACTACTAACAGTTGTAACTTCAGAAGTAATTACGTAAGAAACGGTAAGTTCTAGATTGCGTTCCCTACGAAGTTCTTTTTGATTAGAGGAAGGATTAAGAACTACACCGTTCACTATTTTTTGCATATTGTGTTGTTTTGTTTGCATGTCTTTTTATCATAATTTTTTTAAATAAGAGTTTAAAAAATATTATTATTACTTAGTTATGCAAATGTAAAATATGTTATTTATTATGTAAAATACCTATTTGTTAATTTAAAGTCTTTTAAGAATTTTAAATGACAACTTAATTTAAAAAGACTTTCTCAAGAATTTATTCTACATCAATTTATTGTAAAAACTTATGTAAAACATAGATCCCTACATAGATAGATTCATTCAAATATTCGCGATATTTGTTGTCCGTCATTACAGCCTCAGCGTGGTCAGACGTCAGAGAGTCCACATCTAGCCTGTCGCTACACATAATGCAGTCAGTATAGCTTTCACTTATCTATTTATTATATATTTTAGTAGTACTTAAGAACTTACTTGAAAACATTGGTTTTGAATCCCTTAAGTCCTGAAACCACGGTGTCAGTAAATACCAACTTCAGCGCCGGGTTGTCCACAGGTACTGTACCTAGCCGGAGCGGGTCTAAGGTAGATACACCAAAGGAGGGTATACCTTCAGTGAACTTAGGGCCCCCGGCTGAAACTACCCTTGTCATGCACTCGTTCAATTTAGGATCTGATGCTGAACAGGGCTTCAGGAATGGCGCTGAAAAAATATGTGTAATATTGAGTAAGTATCTATGTATGAAAGGAATAACAATGAATATGAAGAAGCGAAAGGAGGTTTTTTAATGTCAGGGTCGTAGGAAATTGCATTCGATTGTCTCTGCCTACCCCTCTTGGATTCAAAAGGTGTGATGATAAATAGATGTAGTTTTATAGTTAGGTTGTCTAATGCCGAGCTAGCATGACCGAGTAGAGAAAATCTACATGGGGTAGACAAAATCTACAAGCGGTAGCATCAGCATGACGTCCTCTTTATCACGGACAAATGTCATAAATAGACAAACTGACACCGCTTGTAGATTTTGTCCAACCCCTCTAGATTTTATCTACGCGGTCATGCTCGCACGGATGGTGGTTCTATCAAAAATGTATACTTACCTACACTTTTTAAAGTTCCATAGCTCCTATTTTTCTCACCATATTTTTACAAATACTAACTATCCTATCCTAAGTTTGTTTGGGCTTCTTTAAAGTCAATAAGGAGCGACGGATAGACTTGATTTTTTGCACAGAGACAGTTAGAGGAGAATTCACATACCTACTAGACATAGTAATTCATTTTCAATATTGTCGTATTCTATTGCAAATCAAACTACGTGCGCCTGCACATTATTATTGTTAGGTATATCAAAATACTTTAGAATATTCACAAGTGGCAAGAAAAAATTCCCACACTAGGTATGTGTGTATGTTACTTAGGTAATTATTACTTAAAATATGTATGAAATAAGTATTAAATAAATCTGTGTGAACTATTACAATTCGTATTGTGACAGATTTGTAAAGGTTTTGTGTGCGTTTACTGCACTGTTAGTGCCCATTTTCTGTGGTTTACTTTACCTAGCTAATAGCTGTAGTTATCTAGATAAATTCAATTTCAATTCTGCTCGTGTCAAAAATGCAGGAGGCACTTCTTCTAAAATTACTTACAGATATTTATGTCTGTTAAAAAAGTGACACATCTAGGTTCATTCAATGCAGCAACAGGCTTGCTACCTGATCTGTTCAATTTGGACAACTGTCGTCAAGTGAACACTGTTACTGTTGTCTCTGGCCACCCCGCAAGGTATGAAGGCCGAGAAGGTTTTTTCGATTGCTATTTATAAATACGTTATATTTGGCTACTTAGTCAGGATTATTATACCTAGCTAGGATCCCGAGCGAATAGTATTATAAAAACGTAGGTATAACTATAATAGGTACCACTGCACTATTATGTGGCTTTGTGGTTTTAGTTGTTTTATTGCCTAAGTATACGTAATGCAGGCCACGGAAATATAGGACTTAATAACTGAAGTTAGAGGTGAAAAAGTATATTGTCTCTGGCTGTCTACCCTTCCTGTGATAAAAGGTTTTAGTACCATCACTTACTTATGGAAGCGAGAATTGGGTATGGAATAAAGAAGCATTTACAATTACATTGAATGTGTGATATAAATAAAGCGATTGACCGCATCCGGAACGATGTCATTAGAGAATAATGCGGAGTGAAAGATGATGTTATGACTAAAATGAAAAAAAAATTGTTTACGCTGTTTTGGACACGTTGAAATAATGAAGGATGAAAGTTTGACAAAAAGGTTTATATGACAGAAGTGAAAGGAAATACTGGCAAAGGATGACCTAGGTGTACTTACTTTTATTGAATATATAAAAAAATATTGATCGAAGGCAATATTAAAAGGACACAATATAATCGCCGAGCATGTATGAAAAAGAAGCGGAAGAGGTATGTCAAGATCGTAACAAATGACATTCGATTGTCTCTGCCTACCCCTCTTAGGATAAAAAGCGTGATGATAGATAGATAGCAATATTATACCAATTTAAACTCGAGAACGGCTGACCCGATTTGCCTACTAACTTTTATTTATGTTCAGGTTTTTAGGGAAAGAAAAATTTGAAAAGTTGTCCTGAAAATGGGAAAAATCGAGAAACTACATGTGCTTTTTTTCTATGGAATTTTCGTATGAACTCAAGACCATATTTGGGGATGGAAGATAATATGGGCCACACGGGTGAAGCTGGGTTGTAAATAATAGTAGAATAACTTACGTATAGTACCGCCGAATGTTTGTGTAAAACTGCAAGTAACTGCCAAAACGTAAATAAACGCACGCATTTTTGAAATTTAAATCTTGTACTTCAGAATATCACTTAATAATATTTTCAATTGTTACTTAGCGCGGTCTGGACCTAGACTATGGAGTTTTTGGGTGACGACCAAGCTTATATGTGAAATACTACAGCAATGGTAAGGAACGGTCGCGCATTAACAAACCTCATTAGAGATCATATTGTGATTCATTATCATTAATACGACTTATTTCTTCGTATATAAATTAAGACATTAATTAGTTAAGAATTATGTTAATTACAATTAGTTTAAAAATTATTATGATAATACATAAATCGGTGAAATTGAATTGCAAATGAACGTTGAATGACGGTAGAAAAATAAAGAAAAAGTATGTAATATAAAACTGTATTACTGTAGTTATAATAAATAAATAATGAAATATATCAAACTATCTATGCTGTTGTTATTCATCTCAAAAATGAACATTTGTCAGGTTATTTGTCCTTCTTTCACGCCACAATAGAGCAAGCATAGAGATAGTTTGAGGACTTGAGAGTGACATAGGCTCTCCGCTCTCTCTAATAATGAACAATTTGAATGATAATCTTTTATCTTCTTGTTTTTATTATTTCACGGGTTGCCTTAGGTACAGCTCCCAAAACCGAGTTATCGAACCCAGGATACCCAGCGAAAAACCAAGTCTCCTTCTTTTAGCCTCCTGTATGTGTGAGGTTATACGTAACGAGTGGCCAGTTCTGTTAAGGTATATTAAGATGGAAAATCGTCTAAGACTAAGTGCAATGTGGTTTTTCGGATTATGTAAGTTCTTAATTTAAAAAAACCGGGATTCGGGATCGAACCCGTAGTGTGCCTATTTATACTAGACGTTTTAACCACTCGGCCACTGACGCATCTTTTATTTTTCTCGATCAATTTACTTGCTCACAAACTCACAACTTACAAGTCGTAGCCCTGTTGACTTTAGAGTGTTCAGAGTTTATTTTTTTTTAGATTTTATACAATAGAACGTGATGAATGTAATGTTAGACATTAGTTAAAACACCAGATACCACCTGGAATTGGTTTTATTCGAATATTTCATTCAAATAGATGTATTTTCCAAAACATACCCATATTATAGATATTATTAACTGTCTCTCAACTTTTTAGTATTGCAACCCCCTGATAACAGAATAAAATAACAGTTGGAACATATTCCGCCATTTTAAAATGTGGGTTTTGTAAATACGCCACCATATATTCATTCATATTTTACTACAGGTGTGCATCTACTATTGCATTCTTAACACGTAACCTATGTTTTATGATATCTGTATTTAGTCGGCCAACGTCCTATAGCTCATAAATAAGTGTAATTCAATGAAATCTATATGCCTCGTGTCTATGTGTTTTGTACAATTCTAGGGTTCAATATCCCAAAGTATCCTAGCCGAATTTTATTTCTAAGAAAAGAACGTTTGCTTGTCAAACAGTCAAATAGATAATAAATACTAATGTGCTTTAATATCTAACGGCCAATATAACCACTCTACACACACCTTAATAAAACTCTTACTACTTTAAGACTCCTATCCATAATTTTTCTGGGATAAAGTATTCCCAATTTCTGTTTATTCAATATATCTAAGTGAAATAGCTGTTATTTTATGGGTTTTATTGAATAGGAAATATGGGTGGTTCAGTATTCAAAATAATAATAATTTTATAATTTTTTAATTGGTCAAAAATAATAAAATTATTATTATTTTGAATTTTTAATAAGCTACAAAAAAGGCGATATACATATATAATTGAATTGTCATGGTATAACAGCGCTTAAAAAAATATAAGAGCTTTGTGATAGATTATGAAAGAGAAAACAGGGGCAAAATAATCTTTATCCACCCATATTTCCTATTAAATAAAATCAATTGAAAAAATAACGGCTATTTCACTTAGATATAATATATATACCTATAGAAAAGGTAATATGCTAAATGACAGTGACAGGTGCATTATTTACAGAGAAATTGGGAATAGTTTATCCCATACAAATTATGGATATTAATTAGGGATCTTAATTTCATTATTTCTTATTAAAAATACAAAAGTACATACAAATTAAATCTAGAAAAAATCCTAACATCTTAAATTAAAAAGAATAAAAGAGAAAAGAAAAGGAACCTCCTCCAGCTCTAAAGAAAGTCCAACCGCGTGCCTATAGAACATTCGCTGCGTTATCCCTTTTAATCTCCAAGCTTAGATATGCGGCGAGTGAAAAAACTCTTAGCTCGATGATCACCACACTTTTCCATAAGAAGTTTACCAATTTTATCAACAAACTTCTTAGAGTCAGATGACCACGGGTCTCAACTGCAAAAGCAATCAACTTTTTATATTCAACCAGCATAATCTCTGTTACAAATGTCATCTACAGCCGTCCTTACCTTGTCAAACAAAAAAATTAAAATAATTATAGGTACCTAATATGTTATAGTATCCAAGATGGGAGTTTAGAATTGTTGTTTATGTAAGTTGTATATGTTTCTTCAGGATTGGTTCTGAAACGATTTTAGGTAGATTCGTATTTATAAAGAACAAACAAAATCTATCGCTACTTTACAATATTAGTTAGACAACAAAAGATTTCAAATACTAAATTTCCTTACTCGTAGTACCTACTAAATATCTTAAATTCGATCATTCCCTTGAGGAAAATTTTGAAATGTAGGTGTCGTTTTTCTTTGGTTTTATATAGTTATTTCAAATAATCACCATCTGAAAAGTGTAGCTTACTAGCTATGACAGTGTAATAGTTTTTCAAATCGGCTTCTTACAAACTAACAAATTTTTGATTAGTCTGTCTCGAAATTGGTGCAGCAGTGTCACCTACCTAAGTATCACAGGACAATGAATGGATTTAACATTTATCTAAAATATCTATAAGTGCATGCACAGTTGCACACCATGAGTCAAAAAACTTCATATTATTCCACTCATGCGGTTTTGCATTTCGATGGTCATCACCCCGGCCGGGCGGCTCCGGTGACGAATTGACACATTATAATTATATTATTTTTATATAATATCATACATACAATTTTTATGGTTACTTTATGTTGAACGGTACCTACAAAAACTGTATTGTATAGGTACTGTGAACCGACCATTATTTCAGTTGGATTTAAGATGTGTATTATATTAGTTATGTGTCCTCCAAAACACGAGAAGTTGAGATGCTTACCAGCAAGTTCAACTCTACCCACAACGAGAATTTGGTCACAAAATCCTGATTGATAAGCAAATACTTAGAAACACTGACCTTCGAAAAAAAGGAGAAGGTTTTCAATTCGTATTATATAGCGTGTCAATAAAGTATTTACCAAGACGAAAGCTATAATATTAAAGCGCCTACATTTTTCTAAAGAAAAACTGCTAGGTTTATTTCTTGCTATGTTTCATTAGTTATTTATTACTAGCTTGTAATTTCAACTAGCTAGTCAACAGTGTAATTTTTTAAATGTGACATAAGACTTTATCCCGAAGGATTTTCAGGATGTAAAGTAGTATGTCACTCTCAGACACTTCATCTCTGTGTAAAAAATCACTACGATCTGTTGCTCACAAACATACATACACACTTTCTCATTTATAATATTAGTTTGGATGATCTCCTAAAGCCCTTAACTCTCCAACCATGTCATAAAATAAATGTGACAAAAATAATTAAATAGTAGTGAAAACACAATGAAAAAAAATTTTCAGCAAAATATAATGACAAGTTTTTTTAGCCAGGTAGGTATTTTTTATTTACCTACCAATAAACTAGATTTTACAGTAGGTAGGTACATGAAATGAACCATGACTCAAAGTTGATAGTCTAAGGTATATTAATTGTGGATCTAGAACAATTAAATAGCACTCACTGCTACTGTCACCGAGCTTTGAAATATGTGTATATCCCTAAGCTACTGTAAAATGGAAATAAAGCTAAAATCACAGGCGCTAGACGACAAATTGAGAACCTCCTCCTTTTTTGAAGTTAGTTAAGTCAAAATAAGGTGAAAAAATAAATATTTTAAATAAAAAAAAAATTACAGTGTGTTTGGGATATAAGAAAGTAAGTTTTCACCAAATTTAGTAAAAAAAAAATTTTTTTTGTAAAAGATAAAAATTAAAAACAAAAACTTGGTTATTTGAATTTTTCACATAAATTTTGAGGTTATGTGAAAGAAGTGTAAATATAAAAGTTGTAGATCTTTCTATTACCTACAACTTTGCCATTTATTTTTTTTCCATAGGACTTGTAGTTTTGCCGGAAATCGAGAGAAACCGTTTTTTACCCTTAAAAACTCACCCCCTCCGACTTCCCGACCTCAGATCGCCCGTAATTTATTTTTCCTTTAATTTTTGTTATATTCTCTTCCTTTTCCAATGGGTTTCATCCACCGAACTTGTAAATGTATATTTCAAAGCTCGGTGGTTTCATCCTACTATATTTTTTTTTTTTTACCATTTTCAGAGACATTGGCACTGGTCTATTATGCGGGAATACAAAGTTAATCAACCACAGAAGGTAAAATTCAACAACATACTTAGTTGCAACATTTATGAAACCGGCCAAGTGCGAGTCGGACTCGCGCACGAAGGGATCCGTACCATTAACGGCAAAAAAAAAATCACGTTTGTTGTATGGGATCCCCACTTAAATATTAATTTTATTTTAATTTAATTATTTATTTTTAAATTGAATATATAATTAAATATTCTCTGAACCCTAAAAACTTAAGAAGTTATACTATTTTGGCATAATACAAATACATTTATTTAGCACGCAAATAGTTAATGGATATAAAATACGGTTGGTAAAATCTGAAGTCAATTCAATAATTACATTTTTAAAATGGCTTAATATAGTTGACAATTAAATATTGGTAGGTACTAAAAAAAATTGGCTTTCATCGTGCGAGCGCATCATAAAATTTTACTATCATCATTATTTTTTCATAACGCGCCTAAATCTTCTTCAAAAATAACCTGTCCATTTCAATCATGTGATTTTTTACATACAAACACAGACTCTCTCTTTATACCTAATATAGGATACAATAATACGTATATGTGTGATATAAAGCGTATTGACCGCATCTAGAACGATGTCATTAGAGAAGAATTCGGAGTGAAAGATGATGTTGTGACAGACGAGGAACGACTCAGAAATTTCTAATAGTAAGCCACGCCCTAAACTCGTGGTTCGGGCGCATAATTGGTTCGGGCGCAACGATCACGTCATGCAAGACAACGACGGCGCTTTGTCCGTTCTTGCTGCAGAAGTGAGAAGGGCATAATGTATCGCCTCTAGGAATAAATGACGTAAGCGGCACATTACAAATAAATAATTTATTAAAAAACGATCACATGCAGGGAAACATATTCTTAATCAATACTGAAATTACCTACAGATTCGTATAAAATTTAAACGTAAATCCCTTCATAGTATGGTCGTATGACTAAAAAGGTGTTTTTAAAGAGGTGATTTCTAAAAATTAAGTTATCGAGAAAATTTTCACCAATCATGTTTTCATCCTACACAATACTAGATAAAATCCTCTAGTTTTCGATGCCCAAATTGTATGTTCATAGCATTCGTAAAATTCAGGAACTTCAGTTCAGCAATCAACCGAAATTATTCGTTCTTCCTCTTAAGAAAAGCAGTTTACGCTGGTTTGCACACGTTAAATATGGCTGAAGTAAAAGGAAATGCTGGCAGAGGATGACCTAGGTGTACTTTATTGAACATATAAAAAATGTAGGTATTGATCGATGGAAATAATAAAAGTACACACAATCGCCGAGCATTTATGAAAGGTATGATGAATATAAAAGAAGCGAAAGAAATATGTCAGGATCGTAGCAAACGGCATTCGATTGTCTCTGCCTACCCCTCTTGGGATAAAAGGCGTGATGATAGATAGATACATAAAATTGCGTGCGCACTTATGAAAATTGCATAGCAAATAAATATTGCCTGCCTGGCATTAGAATTCAGAACCGTTACCTCCCGTTCCATGGTGACATTGGTGACATTGTCAATGTATCAATATCAGGCCATTTTGAAGTTTGTCAGGTATTGACCATACTTTATTCAGTGTAGGAATATTTCACCTACTTGCTATACGTGATATTGATTGTATATGACCGCTAATGGTATTTTTTGACGCACATCCTGGCTTATTGGAAATATGAGTACGTAATTGGTGATGATGGGAACCTGGCTTAGCTCACGTACACAAAATTACTTTTATTTTTCCAATCTCTCTATATATTATTTCTCGAGACTGTTTATTTGTCGGTACGCCAAACAGATTATTTTCCCATTTAGTATATAAAGAGGAAAGATTTGTATTTTCTATGTTTGTGTGTATGTTTGTAATGAATAAACTCAAAAACTACTGGACGGATTTTGATCATTCTTTCACCATTGGAATGCTACATTATCCCTGAGTAACATAGGCTATATACCATCACGGCATGACAACGGGAACGGGGTGGGCAGAGGTGAACATGACAAAAGCTATGTATGAAGTGTATGTTTGCCAACATTCTGAAATAGTCACGTACGAAGTCGTGGGAAACAGCTAGTATTTTATAAAATTAGACTAATTTATGTATTTTGTCACTTGAACTAACGGTGCGAAGATTTCGCACGGATCATCTAGTATTTAATGAATAGCTTACTAGCTACTACTGTATGGCTATCAAAATATGTGCAGTTTTTCGAAATGTTGAAAGTAGAAAAACATTGTTGTCTCTCTTACTCGTAAGCATGTTACACTATTTCGTTCTCTGTATAATGAGTGCACGCACTTCTTTTGGCGAGAATATTTTTTTAGTGCGCTCATTATTGTTAGGGCAGAAAATCTGGAACTACTGAAATAATAAAATGTTAATGAAATCTCTTCTCAAAAGCACGTTCAGTTTTTCCCAAATTTTCCGGGCAACTTTTCCAATTTTTCTTTTCATAAAACTTTATTCAGACTATTATGAACAGTGATTATGTACATTAAAAAAAATTGCCAAATCGGTCCAGTCAAAAGATTCGATTACCAAGTCCAACGAAACAATATTTACATCGGTCTTGTAAAAAGATGCGCTTACCAACGAAACAATACATTACAATAAGTAGGTACATTCGGAAACAAATATTTATTTCCATCTACTAAATATACCTCAACAGAACTGGCCACTCGTTAGGTATAGCCTCACAAATACCATCGGCTAAACGAGGGAGACGTCTTGGTCTTCCGCTGAGTACCCTGGAATCGTAACACTTCGGGAGCTGTAGGTATAAGGCAACCTTCCGGTGTGAACAGTCTGGGCCAGAAATATTAGTAACAGTGTCAACTTGTTGTCCATATTAAACAGAACAGGTGGGAAACCTATTGCTGCAATTAATGGACCTAGATAAATAAAAGCAGGAGAAGTCGATTACAGAGAACAATGCTGAGTGAAAGATGATGTTGTGACCAAAATGACGCTGGTTTGGACACGTTGAAATAATGAATGATGAAAGATTGACTAAAAAGGTTTATATGGCTGAAGTGAAAGGAAATGGTGGCAGAGGACGACCTAGGTGTACTTTTATTGAACATATAAAAAATACATTGATCGATGGAAATATTAAAGTAAGATATATGTCAGGATCTGTGGTCAGGATCGTAACAAATGGCATTCGATTGTCTCTGCCTACCCCTCTTGGGATGAAAGGCGTGATGATAGACAGAAGTCAATTAAAGGATAAAGAAAATGGATGGTTATAATTTTTTCCACGAAAGAGATTGAAACCCCCGTTTCAAGTCCACCGCTCTACCGCTGCGCTACCGACTCCTTTCTAAATGTTTCTTGGTTTTTTATTTGCAAATATAAATCCACCCTATGGATTGACGTCCTTGATCCTTGCGAGGTAGAATATAATTTGAACGTTACAATGTGTCGTCGCCCCAACAAACAGGTAGAACAACTCAGACAGGTTTACTACGTGATACGTGACCGAGATCATGCTACTACTACTTGTCAGAACGAAAATTAATTTATTATACTAATGACTCCAAACTACACGCGTCATCAAATAACATAAATTAACTCAATTTCCCGCAATCACTTAATTTTCCACAAACACCTGTTTTAGGATTCCGTACCTAAAGGGTAAAAACGGAAAGCCTATTACTAAGGCTCCGCTGTCCGTCTGTCTGTCACCAGGCTGTATCTCATGAACCGTGATAGTTAGACAGTTGAAATTTTCACAGATGATGCATTTCTGTTGCCGCTATAACAATAAATACTAAAAAACAGAATAAAATAAATATTTAAGGGGGCTCCCATACAACAAACGTGATTTTTTTGCTCGTTTTTCCTCGATATTGATAACGGCCAACGAGTAGAATTGAGTTATATTATTCACTTTAAAAATAAATAATTAAATTAAAATAAAATAAGGGGGCTCCCATACAAAAAACGTGTTTTTTTTGCCGTTTTTATAGATAATAGTACGGAACACGACTCGCACTTGGCCGGTTTTTTTATAGATGTGACTCGGCGTCCACTTGGTAGATGGCTATGAGAGTCCTGAACCAACAGGAGCGGCAGTATTACCTACTTCCCCAGACGGGGACCGACGCGACGGCCCCTACCAATAACCTACTAATAACTGTAGTACTGTAAATACTGCATGCATAGGTATAACGAACAAGTTTCGTGACTCAATACTATCCAGCAACAAGTGGAACGAACTCCCGTCGTCGGTCTTTCTTGCGCGGCTGCGCCATCTGTGTGCAAAAGCACCTTACGTGACTGCAGGTGGGCACGATGGTTTCACTATATAAAAAACTGGCTACGAACATGGTGGATGTGCCTGGACTATTGCTATTTAAAATTGGGCTATTGTTTTGAGGTGTTAAATGGATTGGTTTATTAAGTTTATTGGTTGAGACTATAGTCATCTGCTGGTAACATTCAACTCGTGAAACGTAAAATTGGCAGGTGGTGACTCGCCGTTTACTAAATGAGCCTCCTAAAACAACCACCGTTTTTAAGCATTTCTGCCGGCAGTAAGGCAGGCAACATTGGTGTAAGCGGCTGGGGGTGTCGAGAGGTAGACACTTCCACCCCTGAGCATTATATCTAACGACTCCACCCTGGACAGGGGCGAGAGTCTTAGGTATAGCAGTGGGGACGCCTGCCTCAACCTACTCTCTGGAGCACTCGGGTTCGACGGTGTCGTTACACACCCATTACACACCCACGGTTATTATTACTCTGTCTGTCCGTCTGTCACCAGGCTGTATCTCATGAACCGTGATAGTTAGACAGTTGAAATTTTCACAGATGATGTATTTCTGTTGCCGCTATAACAACAAATACTAAAAAACAGAATAAAACAAATATTTAAGGGGGCTCTCATACAATAAACGTGTTTTTTTGCCGGTTTTATAAATAAACCCGAGTCCGACTGGCACTTGGTCGGTTTTTTATTTTTATAGGTTGGGATTTACATACTTTGCCAAGGATATTGTATATTATGCAAGCTTTTCCGACACCATCATGCATATTGTGCACAAATAATAAAATGTCAATGTCAATGAGCGTGCATCTACAGACTAAGCGCCGGCAGAATTTCTGCAACGACGGAAAAAAGCGTTATATACCTACACTGTCCGCTCTCGACTTCGCAACAGTCTAATTTACAGTAATGAAAGAATTATTAAAATCGGTAGCTTTAGAGATTACCCCAAAACACATAATTGGAGATTATGAGAATACAAATTTTAGCCAACCCAATAAAGAAATAATACCTACCTACTTACTTCAAGCTCAAATATTTATCCGAATTCTGAACGGATTGAATGCGGCATTTATATAAACATTGATTACACACAAATCCAAACACGAAACGCTTATCGACGTGAAAATATGAAACATAATTGTTGATTACGTATGTAAATATGGTGGACGAAATTATACATACATATATACCAAGTTAGTTTAATTTGAAAAAAGGCACGTATTGTGCGTGGAGAGTTGAAGACTGGCAGTTATATAGTTAATTATGTTGTATCAATCTGTAATTAGATGAGGTTTTTATTTTATACTCGACTTTATATATAGTGCACTCTGTTGTGAGACGTGTCAGTGTATACAGGTTATTTTGTTCGTCTGTCTGTCGCAATGAAGGTAGCCGTGATGGTATTGTCTTGTGTGGTGGCTGTGTATGGGGACAATCTTGGTAAGTTTCTTTGAGGTTAGGTTTCATTAGGTACCTACTGATTTGAATTATTTTTTTCTCAAACTTTTTCAAAATTGTGTAAAGAAAAATAAACATTTAACCGACTTCAGAAATTGTGCACTGAAAAATTTTCTCTGATATATAATTTTCAGCCGTAAACAGAGGCAAATTACTGAATTTATAAAAAACTACTGAACTGATTTTCGTCATTTATCATTATTATTATGTCTTTAAAAAAATAAGTCGTTAAATCGCTTAATTATTTATAAAGTCAGTTTTTTTTTATATTCCTGACAAACCAGTGAATAAATTTTTATGAGAAAAAATGGGACCAAATCAAATAAAAAATAAATCATCACAACTGGCGAAGTAATTAATCGATGTTCATTCATACATACATAAAAAAAATACGGTTCGAATTGAGAAACTTCTTCTTTTTTCGAAGTCGGTTAAAAAAGGGAAATAGTTTATTTTGATCCGATTTCTGAAAATTGAGTTTTCTACAGATCACGGCGTTTTGAGCTCCTATTTTTGATGAGTTTTGTAATGGATTATATACTGTGTATTATGTTACAAACAACTTTTAACTGAAAATTTATATTAGTTTTGACTGTAACATTATGTATTATACGGAGATCGAAAGCGGAAAGGGCTTATTGAGATTTGACTTGATAAGTTTTTGGAGACGATCGGTCAAGTAGTTTCAAAGTTGTATAAGTATTTTTATTGCGTAACTCGTAAACTGCTCGATCTAAGTCTTCAATCTTAATCAGATCTATGTATGGGTTGAATTATTTAAATGTTCAGTAAAGTTTCATGGTTAGTTCGGAGTGCAATATGGGTTAGCAATAATTTTAATACCTACATAAATACGCTAATAATTAATTATCTATCAGAGATTATCATACTTGACTTGATTTATTAATACTGTTAATGCTCAGCTCCTAAACATGATAGGTCCATGTTTAATACTTGTAAACCTTCCTCTTGAATCAATCTATCTATTTGTGAAAACTGCAACAAAATCCGTTTTGTAGTTTTAGTAGAAAAGGGCACAGACAGACAGACGCGGCGAGGCGGGGACATTATTTTATAATATTAATATTGATTATATATTATTACATTATTGTCTGTCTGTCTCATTGTTTGTCCAGAATAGGCTTACCTAAAATTTAAATATTTCTCTGCAATAGCTTTTCAGGATAAATTTCACGATAACTTATTTTTCACACAATACTAATAGAAACAATAATCCAATAAGTTGGTGGGTTTGATTGTATACTAATTAAGAAAGTTTTTGTGCGGCTTGTCTTTAATATGGACAACTCGCTAAATGTGACATATGCAATATGGAAATTGTTATACCTCTTCTCATACATGTGATGTAAACTAGAATTTTCCGCGAACTATAAAAAAAATTTTGAGGCCTTTTCATTGCAATGTCTTTTTTTAATAAGTACTTGAGAATATATGGAGTTTTTTTGCATTGTCATACATTAATTTTCCCAAAATGAAGACTTCCATACATACAATCATACATAATGTAATAATAAGTGTAATTAACGGTGATGTTTATTTAATTGACATTATAAGGAAATAAGTTTTTCATTAGGTTTGCGGTCGTTATGGGAATTTGTCAAATTATACTTTAGATGTAGGTATCTAATTACAAATAGATGATATACTGGAAAATTTAATTATAAAACGGTCAAGTGCGAATAGAACTCTATTATAAATGGTTTCTTGTTTTTTTTATTTTTCTCTACCATTACTTCCGAGTTCCGAGATAGGGTGGATGTATGTTTTTTATGGTTTTTAACTGACTTCCAAAAAAATAAGGAGAAGGTGAGAACCGTATTTTTTGTTTTTTTTGTGTGACATCGATTACTCCACCAGTTGTGAACCGATTTTGATGTTTTCTTTTTTAATCGATAGAAATAATTCTTCCGGATTGTTCCCATTAAAAACGACTTCAAAAAAAGGAGGAAGTTCACAATTCCACTGTATTTTTATTTTTTTATGTTTGTTACCTCAGAACTTTTGATTGGGTAAACCGATTTTGACGATTACTTTTTTATTTGAAAGCTGGTTCAGGAGTTTTGAATAAAAACTGATTTCTAAGTCAATTTTTGTCATAACTCGATGAAATGCCAAGCCTATTTCGATTATTTATATTTGTAATCACTTAAAAGGAAAAAAAATAACTTAAAAAAAAACTAATTCCGAAACCGACTTCAAAAATTTGCACTGAAAAGTATATTGCGTCGTAGAATTTGAAGACGTTTGGTGCAAAATTAGAAACAACTTACTTCCCAAATTCACTAATCTATAGACAATTCTTTAGGAACCTACGATCATCAGTACATACAAACATAAGTAGATCATATTGAACAGATGTTTATCTTCTTAGATGTTTACTTAATTTTGTATCCTAATTTGGCACCAACCGTCTTCAAATTCTACGACGAAATATTTATTATTTCTTACTTTTCTGTGCAAATTTTTGAAGTTGGTACACTTTTTTTTAAAGTTAATTTATTATCTCATAGAAAAATTTTGAAAAAACTGCCTTTATAAGTGAATTTTTCTTAATATCTCGATGAAATATGTACCTACCAATTTTGACGACTTATTTTTTTAAGGATATAATAATGTCTTGACATTCTCACAGACATATGACGAAAATCGGTTCAGTAGTTTTTCAGAAATTCAGTAATTTACCTCTGAATTTACGGCTGAAAATTATACATTTAACAGAGAAAAACCTTAGCAACGGTTGCTATTGACACGAAGTTGTCAATTTTCGTATCGACGGTGGTCTAGCGGCTAAAGGTATGGGGTGCAGAGGGTTCAAATCCCATCCACAACAGTATTTATTTTATTTTTCCATCAATATTTTATAATTTGTCTCTCAGGGCAGCAAAATCACTTAAAATCACAAGGGAAAAATAAACGTTTTAATAAAAAGTGTACAGACTTAAAATTCTATGAGGAATTATTTATTATTTCTTACTTTTCAGTGCAAATTTTTGAAGTCGGAAATTTTTTTTTAAAAGATTTATTTATTATTACCAAAGACATTTAATTATAGGTAGGTAAAATCTCTTTGATTATTACAGTTTTCACGCATATCTCTATCAATAAAATTATGAACTAATTTTGATGCTTCCTTTTATGATCGATAAAGACTTTCTTCTGGAAAGGTTCCACATCTTTTTCATGAAAATTGGTTTAACTGCTGCGTATTTTTAATTGTCTCATCGAATTGGTACAGTAGTTTTCAGGAATTCGGTAAATTCGGAATTCATGTACTTACCGATATCTATGACGTCGATATCCATACTAATTATATAAATGCGATAGTAACTCTATATGTCTGCCCGTCTGTTACGTATTCACGGCTAAACCACTAAACCGATTTTGATGAAATTTGATACAGAGAAAGCTTGATCCCTAGGGAAGGGCATACGCTACTTTTTTTATAAATCCACCCCCCTAAGGGGGTATAATAGGGGATGATAATTAGTATGGGTAATAAAAATAATATATACCAGAGGTCACCAAATAGCATATAATATTCTTGCTCAGTTTTCAGTGCATTCCCGTATCAAACTCATCAAAATCGGTTCAGCCGTTTAGCTGTAAAAACCAAGCAGACTTAAAGACAGTTTCGCATTTATGATATTAGTATGAATTTGACATTTTAAAACTTTGTCGCCTTTCAACCGGACCTCGACAGTCTTCTAAATATTTAAAACGGATCTTCAGTAAAACTTTTGGTAGTTTGTTTAGGTTCCAGAATAAAAAAGTAATCAACAAGGATGTGTACCTACTAATCCTACTATCTCACGGAAACGACATCTTAGTTATTATTGGTAGTAAAAGATTGACTTATTTCTATTGTTACTAGACAATGGTCATTTTGTAATGATGACGGAAACATGAACTGTTTTTTATACTGCCTTGACATAACCATGCGGATTTGTGTAATGGTGTCTCTCACACCATCATTTATATGCAATATTAAAAGTACGAAAAAGTATGAAAGGTATCACTAATATAAAAGAACCGAAAGAGGTATGTCAGAATCGTAGCAAGATATATATATCTAGTAGTAAGGGTAGGCAGAGACTATCGAATGCCAGCATTTATCTTACTTTCATGCTTCTTATTCCATACCCTACATGCCAAATGAAAATGCGGTCTTTACGTAGAATGTGTATATCACACAAAGCGTATTGACCACATCCAGAGCGATGTCATTACAGAAAGTTGATGTTGTGTTGTGACTAAAATGAAGAAAAGTAATTTACGCTGTTTAGACACGTTGAAAGAATGAAGGATGAAAGATTGACCAACAAGGTTAATATGGTTGAAGTGAAAGGAAATTAGGAAATGCTGGCAGAGGACGATGGCAATATTAAAAGTACACACAATCGCTGAACATGAATGAAAGAAAGGTATGAACTATTGTGAATATAAAAGAAGCGAAAGAGGCTTGTGTCTGCCTACCCTCTTGGGATAAAAGTCGTGATGATCTATCTATCTAACATAGCATAATTATTATTTATCTAGTCTAGATAGACAGATAGATTTGTTTCATCAACGCTACATTTTGAATCGCATTACACCGCTGGTATTTCTACGTTAATTAGTTTAATCAATCTTTCATCATTCATCTCGAAATGCTCTTCATTTTACTCAATGAACCGATTTTAGTGAAAAAAAAATAAGAGGGTATAATAGGGGATGGAAGTTATGGTCCTCCAGTGGGCGAACAGCTAGTGCTAAATAAATAAGCATGGACGTAAAAAAGGAGAGGACGGATCGCCGCTAAGACTAAAGTGAAGCAACCAAGTTATGCCAGTTTCATTGTAAATACGAGCCTCACGCACACATTCTCATTCAGTTATGCTGATCAGCCGCCAATAAGAAAATAAAAAACAATGCCGTCTAGTGTAGTAAAATTATGCAAAAACAACTCCATTACTCATAAAAAATCTCAAGGAATCACATTTCATAGGTAAGTTAGTAATTTACCACTTATTCTACAATTTAAAGATATATTAGATATAAATAAAATCGGTAGCACACATGCACGCTTGGTGCTTCACTTTTGTCTTAGCGGCGATCCGTCCTTATTCAAATCAGTTCAGCCGTTTAGACACGATTGTGTAGTATAGGATATAAGACAAGACCTTCATATCTATTATAACTTGCGGTGTGACCAGAGACACCATTGCAGTAACTGTGAGCCTGTGCCCACTTGACACGAGTAAGTTGTCCATATTAAACAAAACAGATGGCAAATCTGGACCTAGATGTGTCATTTCTGATATTTTTTTAGAATAATGCTTGTATTAATTATTTTCTCACCTCGTCTCCTCAGCTCCATTCATAACACCGTGCCACTCATCAGATCTGGAATGTCTGAAGAAGTCTTCACAGTTAGCCATTGTAGCCATGTCGCCAGGAAGACCAGAACTTGGTGTCGAACCGTTTGACCCCATGAAGATTGACAGAATCTCTGCAACACAAGCTGGGCTGGAGATGGATTTCAAAAATACGGTTGTCAAAGGACTTAGAAATTGTGCTGTTTTGAATTTGAAGTGAGTTAATTAATAATAATCGAGAGGACCCTTTAAAGCTTCATTTTTAATAATTATAAAGTCGCCGCAAAATTTCATTCTACTGAAAAGGTCATAAAGGGTTAATATTTTCCATATAGACACAAAATGTCTACTTTTTTAATTATTAAAACCAGTGACACAAAGAAAATCTAAATCGTACGTTGGACTTAAAAACCAAATAAATAAATAAGAAAGGAAAAGCACATGTCTCAGGTGGACATTGGCTCTTTATAATGTCGTCAGAAAACTGGTTAAGTGCGTCAAAGTGGTATTTTATTCAAATTTGTTAAATTGCGGTTTAAAAACTGGATATAAGCGGATCAAGATCTCACCAAAAACTATTATGTGACATAATTCTCGTTGTAGGAGTCGAGTTAGACTTCAAACCAGGGGTCCATTTAGGGGCTTAAGGGCCTATGTTGAAAAATGAAAGGGGCGTGACTTAGTACCAGAAAGATAGTGATAGCGTAATTACTGCCTGAAGCGAAAGAAGGAGATAGCGCCCGAAGATGTGAACAAAAAGAAGCATCAAAACAAACTTATTTTTATTTTGATTGTACTTTGAAGAACGTGTATATGATTACTAAGTGGATAAGTGGTGACCCCGACGTGATCCGCTATTGGCCCTGTCAGACCATAGAGAGCTGCGAGTTTTCACTAGCGCCGCTAGGTGTCGTCACATTACTATTTGAATAAGATAAATTCTAGCATTATCAATATTTAGAAAATATCAATCTCTTCAATATCAATGAAGTTTCGAATGTCTATTATGCATCGTTTAGAAGTTAAAAGGATTAAACTATAAAAATAAAATTGGCTTTTCTCTATCAAGAAAACGTGTCAAAATCGTGTTTTGGCCTTTGTCAGAATTTCAATTATATCCGAAAATCAAACTTCAAATCTTAATACTTTATAATATCTGAGGCTTTGCATAATCCTTTTTTACTAGCCGGTTAAGTCAGGGTGGTAGAAAAAAATCGATTTACGAGCCCACATACAAAAATGAAAGCAGCTACGAAATTTTTATAATTGTACCTTTTTGTCTTTTGGAAAAATATTAGTTAGACTCAGGTTGACTGAAAATATATTAGAATTATAGTAATAGAAATATAGTAATTAGATTTTGGAAAAAACTAGTCTATTGTGTATCTAGATTTACTTAGCTAATTAGGACTACTTTGTCTGTCTGTGAGTGAGCACTAGAAAGGGTGCAAAAGTGGATACCTATGTGGACAAAAGGAATGATCCGAGATATCCTTCTCCACATTTGATTGTTTATGAATCATCAAGTTGTTCGACCACTTCTATCACGTACACCTAACAACTCCTCGTAAACATTTAATAAGCATGACACATTGACTACTTAATGCGATCTTTTACTACAACATTAAAAAAACTCGGGGCCTCGGTGGTCGAATGGGTAAAATGTCGGCTCACAACGGAGAAGTCGCGGGTTCGATCCCCACATCCGACCATGTACCAAATGGGTTTTTATCAATCTACGTACCTCAACAGAGCTGGTTACTCGTTAGGTAGGTATAGCCTCAAAAAATCTTCGGCTAAATGAGGAAGACTTTGTCAACGGTACACGGAGCAAAGGCAACACTGGGCCCATATAGCATGTCCTTTCCTAAGGTTCAAGCTTTCTCCGTATCAAATGAGGCTACCTTCATATTAAATCATATTTTTCAAATCGTTTTGAGTGAAATCTAAAGCTCTTACAAATACAGAAAAAATTGCATGTTATAATTAATCATATTTCATATTAATTTGTTAATCGTATAACATGTTTTAAGAAACTTTGCTCGATAGAAAAAAATTGCAAAGTAGCCTCTGAAAATAGTCTCCTTTCCAAATTTCTCAGTAGTACATGAAGTATTGTTTATTAAATTAAGTACAAATTTATATCATCTATTACTAAAGTAAGATGTTAATTTAGATTTTCAATAAAGCTACTTCTCTAATTTAAATGAATTATTTTTGATTTGTCACTTAGGACGTTTGTTCCAAGCACCTTCCGTGCGCCTCTTCTCTTTTGTTTCTATTCAATGCGACAGAGAGAGATTCAGCGGAGAGACCAATCGATCACGTAGCGCTGGGTAGAGTATCGTATGCAGCTAGGCCACGCCCCTCAAACTTATGATTTTATTTGAATGTATCGTCTTAATTTTCATTTGCGTAGCCAGAGACCCACATCAAGAAAGTCCGGGTGCCCTCACTTATTTATCGTGTAAATAACATAATATTCCATTTAGATATTTATAATTATATTCTAAATTACAAATCATTTACTTAATATTAATTTATCAAATGAACCAAAATAATTTCCAGGGTCCAACCAAACAAGATGGTGTTTGAAGTGAAGTGCTCCGTACAGTTAATAGGAGACTACAAGTTGGGTGGACGACTCATGGTGTTACCTATAGAGGGAAATGGAAAATATAAGATTAAAATTCGTATGTAATCATTATACTTTATAAACTTATTTTTATAAATTCCTATCAGCATGGAAATCGGTTCAGTACTTTACAGTTTTTACCATCGTAAGGAGACTCTTTGGTCGTATTTTTCTTTGGTTTTAGTTCAGTCTATCTGAAATATTTTATAAAAGTGTAAAAATAAAACAACACAAACACTCTAGCAATAAGAAATGATTCTAAGTTTTGTTATCCTTTTTGGCAGGTGACATAGTTGTAAAAATGATATTAAGCATGTCAGAAGTGACAAAGAACGGAGAAGTACACTGGAGCGTACCTAACTTTGAGTACACGTCTAAGGTCCTGACTGGAGCAGAGTTCCACTTCCAAAATCTTTTCAATGGAAACAAACAACTGTGTAAGTATTTTACTCACGCTTGTATCACCTTGGGATAGGCAGAGATTAAGGACAAACATATTATAGTATCTTACCATCATAACATATAGGTAATATAATAATGAAAGGATATACTTATCTTATACAAATACATAATATATGAAAAATAGTTGGTTTGGACACGTTGAATAAATGAAGGATGAAAGATTGACTAAAACGTTAATTTATATGGCTGAAGTGAGAGGAAATGCTGGCAGAGGACGACCTAGGTGTACTTTTATTGGACATATAAGAAAAATATTGTTCAGAACGGATTTACTTGAAACATAGCATAATTACTTTATTAATTCATGAACCAGCTTGCTATGCTTAATAATCAGGCGGTGGTGGCAAGGTCACATGTCGTCTTCTCTATTAAAAAAAAGAGTACAGGTATATTTCAGGTTTCAAAAAAATGACACGAATTATTTCTTGCTTCATATATTTGGTTTTTTTCAGCCGATACAATCCACCAGTTTGCCAACACTAACTGGCGCGACATCTTCCAAGAAGTGGCACCGCCTATCGTCAAAGCGGTAGTTTCAGCCATAGTAAACGAAACGAGGAAATTCTTCGCCAACGTCCCCAAGAAATATCTTATTTTAGACTAAATTTTATACAAATTTTCTCCAATTTCCGTACGACAGACAGACAGACAGAAATATAACGTTCCTATAATTTATGAAGGTACAGCAATTCTTTGAAATTATAATATTTTATTAAAACCAGAATAGTAATAAACCTACTAAACAATAAAATTTTAATGTGATTTGTGTACTTATTATTTCGGTTTCGATTACCAGATATGATATGCATGTTTTTCTAACATAAGATAGCATTGAACAACCAACTAAGTATGTTGATCCAACTTAATCATTAAAGGACACGTTAAAGTTGTATGAAGGTGTTACTAAACCATAAACCACCGGTTACAAGCCAAGGGTATTTATGCTTCTTGGTATATTTCCACTAACATAAGGTTAGGCCCTACATAGTCACATCTCCAACCTAAATCAAGATCATAATGTGTTATGAACCAAGGCGAATATACTTTGGAGGGTAGATTCAGTAATTCGACGTTACAATTATTATCATAAGAATATATTATTATGCTTAAGGCGACACATCACAGCGTAATGAACTCAGTTTTACGCGCGACTTATTTGTCCATATCTCTTTAGAAAGATGTAAGCGAGTTGGACTGCTATTATAATCGATAAGATAACCAAGGATAAGATAAGATAGTACAATATTCGGTATCCTCTCAAATGCTCTAAAATAAAATATATAATTTCAGAAGCTATAATTTTAGTTGCTATAAATATTCATTTTCTATAAATTTAGATCCTGTAATTTTCAAAATCTATAAATTTGTTTGATATATTTTTTTAAATCTATAATATTAATTCATATAACGTATTGTTTTCTATAATTGCAGTTGCCATAATTTTCAAAATCTATAATTTCAAGTCCTATAATTTTTATAATGTCTATTTTCAATTGCACTAATGGCTACTTTTCTATAATTGCTGTTACTATAATTTTGAAAATATATAATCTCAAGTCTTATAATTTTTATAATCTCTAATTTCAGTTGCACTAATGGTTACTTTTCTATAATTGCAGTTATTATAATTTTCTAAGTATATAAATTCATTTTCTATAAATTTATTAATCTATAATATCATTTGCTCTAATGGATTGTTAAAATAAGTGTACTCACTATATTTTTAAACGAATAACTTCATTCTATTTACATTTACAAATATATAATCATAAAAAATAATTTTCTATAATGTAATCGACTTCAATAAGTACTATTATTAAAATTTACAGTACATTTTGTTAATGTCTGTTGCAGTAATTTTCGATTCCTATTCCCCTAATTTGTAAATAAAAATAGGTTAGCGAGGAGCGAAGCGACGAGCGTGGTTCGAATAGTGCTAAAACAGAGCGCGAGACGAGCGAGCGAAGCGAGCGTTCCGCGGCAGCGGACGGCGAAGCGCCAGAAACTCATAAATACCTAAACAACCATCACTTGTTGATAACGGATATGATACCTATATATATATATATTATATATATAATAAGAAAGGAAGATTTTTATATATTAATAAATATTTTGCAAATAAACTGGAAAAAATATAGCAAATTAATCATTAGATTATTAAATGTTGTACTTTTTAATAATTTAGACATCTTGAAAATTATGGAAAACAATTTTAGATAAAACGAAAATTATAGCAAATTATAAATTAGATCATTTAATGTTATATATTTTGATAATAGTGATTTTGAAAATTACAGATATCGATTTTAGACAAAAGAAAAATTATAGCAAATAAATAATTATTGAATGTAATTTTATATATTTTGATAATAGTGATTTTGAAAATTACAGAAATCGATTTTAGGGTAAAAAAAAATTATAGCAATTGAATAATTATAGAATTTAATTTTATATATTTTGATAATAGTGATTTTGAAAATTACAGAAATCGATTTTAGGTTTAAAAAAAATTATAGCAAATGAATAATTATAGAATGTAATTTTATATCTTATGTACCTATATATTCTAAAATTATATCAAAACATTTTAGAGATAATGTAGGAGACCCACAATATTCACGTACCAGAAACATGAGAAGTACGATTTCTCAACAAAACCTGTCTTGATATAATAAACGAAACGGATTTCGGCTGTATGAGTATCATACATAAACTATTAGAAAAAACATTAATGTTTCTTAAAATATATGTAATTATCTCTAAAATAAACGAAATCAAATTTGTACATTAATAAATATATATAGGACCTTCAGGGCTTTATTAAACTTATGTTTAATTATTTTGAAAATTTTATTTCGTTTATATCATGTTTAATATATGAATCTTGAGAAAGCAATTTAAATTTTGAACCCAAGAAATATAGTTATCGCGTAATTTACATATGCAGCATGTAATTAGTATGGGACCAACGTTATGAAGGGAGTTCTTAAATTGACTTCTCGTGCTTCGAGGATACGTAAAGTAGGCGTCAGCATTTCTTCGTCTGTTAAAGAAATGACACATGCAGTATAGGTTCATTAAGTGCAGCAAGAACCTTACCAAAAAGCGCACGCTGTTAATAGACGGCCAAAATGGAGAAAATAAGAGAAGCCAGGATAAAAGAGAAGTCTGGTATTAAGACGAGGAACGATTCAGAAATTCCTAATCGTAAGCCACGCCCTAAATTCGTGGTTCGGGCGCAACGATCACGTCATGCAAAACAACGAGGGCGCTTTGTCCGTTCTTGCTGCAGAAGTGAGAAGGGCATAATGTACCGCTTCTCGGAATAAAAGGCGTAAGTGGCACATTACAAATAAATTATTTATTAAAATACGATCACATGCAGGGAAACAAACATATTCTTAATCAATACTGAAATTACCTACAGATTCGTATAAAATTTAAACGTAAATCCCTTCATAGTATGGTCGTATGACTAAAAAGGTGTTTTTGAAGAGGTGATTTAAAAAATTCAAGTTATCGAGAAAATTTTCACCAATCATGTTTTCATCCTAAACAATACTAGATAAAATCCTCTAGTTTTCGATGCCCAAATTGTATGTTCAAAGCATTCGTAAAATTCGGGAATTTCAGTTCAGAAATCAACCGAAATTATTCGTTCCTCCCCTTAACCACGTACCAATGGGTTTTTTATTATTAAAAACTTATATAATCCGACAAACCGCCAATCCACACTTAAGAGGCTTATCCATCTAAATATACTCTAACAGAACTTGCCACTCGGTAGGTATAGCCTTACAGATACCATCGGCTAAAAGAGGGAGACTGGTCTTCCGCTGGGTACCCTGGAATCGTAACACGGTTTCGGGAGCTGTAAGGCAACCTGTCAAGAAAGAAGTGTAAAATCTCAATTAAACATAATAACAACGAATTGCTCTCCACGGTCTCCATCTGAAGGTAAAGAGACCGAACTACAAAAATGTCAAGGTGTATTTTAATATTATACTCGCTATATAAACCAACAAGCTCATTTCAGATTTCTTTCTCTTCTCTTTTCAGTTCAGCATTGTCATTTGGTGTTATTCCATATTTTATTATGGTTATTCCTGTATGTACATCAATTGGAGATAAAAGTTGATAATCCAGGCGTTGTACCTTCCTTGCCAAGTTGGCAAGTCAACGAGATTCCATAATCATAAACTTTCAGCTTTTATCAAGTACCTCATCCAAATCATCTTCTGGCTCTCTACCTATCCATACTAATATTAAAAGCGAAAGTAACTCTGTCTCGCTTTCACGGCTAAACCACTTTGATTCGGAGAGAGCTTGAACCATTGCTTGAACCCTAGGGTATACTAGGGGATGAAAGTTAGTATGAGCCCCACCCCCACGGGCGAACATGCTAGTTTATTCATACTTATACTGAGATTTTGATTAGTTTTAGGGTTCCGTAATTATTTTTTAAACTAAATAAGAGTTAGAGGAAAATCAGCCAATTATGTAATGAAGCAAATAAATAAGTAATTTTGTTGTTAATTTTATTAATGTATGTGTAGTGTGGTTGTTATATGGTTGTTTTGGACGTTTTGTGAACATTATGTAAATACAACCTAGACTCGTATACAACCAGTTTTGAGATAGCCAGCTTCTTATGGCGCCTAGACAGTAGATATCTCTGAACCAAATAAAATATATTTAGTGTCTGTATGTGTTACGTCTTTTGTATTTTGCTTCCACGTTGCGAAGAAGGTTTACAAGTATTAAACATCATATTTAGGAGCTGAACATTAACAGTACAAGTGAATCAAGTCGGGGAAAAAGTTAGCCCCAGCACCTTTTCATACGCCATGGTAATCCGTCAGAGATATAACAAAATGATGTAGTAAAGAATTGTGTAGAATAAAATGATATACAAAAAAGTCCGCAATAGCATAGGTATATCTATCTCTAATAGATAAGCGTATTTATGTAAGTATTCAAATTCTTGTAAATCCATATTATATAACTAGAACTAAGTGTTTTCTTAGCCGAAATTAGTAAAGTAAATACTATTAATAACAGTTGTCAGTGTACCTAGTTACTAGTAGTTACCTACTATTTGTTTTTGAGGTACAATAATTCAGGACCTTCCCTTAGATTTTTAGCAATTTTATTATTTTCTGATAAATTATGATACATTTATTGTTTTTCAAAGTACTAGTATATGCCCTCACAATTTCTACATTTATGCAGTCGCTGGAACCATTGTAAAACGCAGTAGGACCTGTCGTTCTTAGGGACCTCTTCAATGGCTTCGTAGAACGCATTCGGGAAACGTGCGTGCCTCTAAGTAGGTATTCTTTAATTTTAGAAAACAAAATGAACTCTCAAGGTGCGACGTCTGGGCGTCTGTCTGTCTGTCTGTCTGTGCCCTTTACATGCACAAACTACTGAACCGACTTTGTTGCTATTAGATACATTGATGGACCAATCATATTTAGGAGCTCAGTGAATCAAGTCGGGGGCACGGTCGTTACTTTGTCATTATTAAATATAGAAATAAGCTACTTAGTACTTAGACATCTCAAAGAAAATTAAAAAAAAAGTAAGTAAAAGCTGAGTGCTGGTTGTTGTAGCTGGAGCTTGGAAGGTCAACGACTTGCTCATTATGAAGCTGAATTAAAAATGCAGTTAGTATCTTTTATTTGTTGTTGCTATTACCTTTGTATCCTTTTTTAAGGACCGTTGCTCTCAGTCATCTTGTATCTGTCAAAAATATATAAGTACCTATACAACATTTCCTTACCACACAATTGATAGTTATTATTTTAAATTGGATTGAGCCATTTTTTTAAATTTAGGGTTCTAAATAGCCGTAGTTTCCAAAACGCAAAGGCAATGCTCGTATATATAAACTCACCTTTCCAGGATTAACTGAGATTTGCCATATTTTTGACAGTTATAAAATGACCTTGACCAACGGCCCTTGACCATGTTGCGCGTCACCGAGGAGTATGAGATATGGCATACCTAGTTGAAGTTTATATGGAGAAGGTATAAATATTTTTATATTCATTGTTTTACTCGCATAGAGTAAAGATTGTCGCCAAAGAACAAAGAGAATATAACCACTACGTTACAAAGAATTTTAATATTGCGTATTGACCGCATCCAGAACGATGTCATTAGAGAAGAATGCGGAGTGAAAGATGATGTGACTAAAATGAAGAAAAGTAGTTTACGCTGGTTTGGACACGTTGAAAGATTGACTAAAAAGGTTTGACTAAATTATGTCTGAAGTGAAAGGAAATGCTGACAGAGGACGAACTAGGATAAAAAATGTATTGATCGATGTAAATATTAAAAGTACACACAATCACTGAGCA
Organism: Nemapogon koenigi; assembly: GCA_963924495.1. NCBI lineage: Eukaryota > Metazoa > Arthropoda > Insecta > Lepidoptera > Tineidae > Nemapogon > Nemapogon koenigi. Next base: position 13,061,185 of record OZ004639.1, on the reverse strand, counting down.
TGTATGAAAGGTATGATGAATATAAAAGAAGCGAAAGAGGTATGTCAGGATCGTAACAATTGGCATTCGATTGTTTCTGCCTACCCCTCTTGAGATATAAGGCGTGATAATAGTTAGATAGATAGATCAACAATTATTGACTGATAAAAATTTTTGACATATCTCTATAATAGCAAACTATATAGGTATCCTAATACATACCTATTATATAGAGAAGGTGTATATAATGTATGTTTGTTTGTTTGTAAGAAGTAAACTTGCAAACTACTGCACCGATTTAAGGGGCGGTGGTCAAGGTCATCTTGTATCTGTCTAAAATATGGCATATGAATTTATTTATACAACATTTCCTCAGCACACAGTTGATAGTTAATATTTTAAATTGGATTGAGCCATAATTTCCAAAACTCAAAGACACTGCTCGTATCGAAAACTACGGCTCTTTAGAAGCCTAAATAATAAAAATATGGCTCAATCCAATTTAAAATAATAACTATCATTGTGTGGTGAGGAAATGTTGTATAAATAAACTCACGTTTCCAGGATTAACTGAGATTTGCCATATTTTTGACAGATACCTACAAGATGACTGAGAGCCACGAAGCTACGCTAAATCATTTCAATGGAATATTTTATTATAAGAAAGCTAGGGTTCTGTAAAACCGGAAAGTTGTTATTTTGTTGCCTTTCAAAAATTTCACAGGCGAATCCGGAACTGAACGGGGAGAAAACGTCATGTTGTTAGAGTTTATGAGTTTTTCTTCCATTATTTTAAAATAGTTCTCAGAAAAAATATGATAATAAAAAAACTAGCGCGCCTTCATATGATGTGTAACATCTAACATCTCACCTTGGTAATAGGTAAGCAACATTAACATTATACCCTGAAAACATTAACACTTTATACACAACACTTTCTCTTTCTCGTTGGCTTACAGTACCAACTATCGGAAAATCCGCTCGCGCTTCTCCGGCTTCCTGTTACACACTTCCGTTCCTTTTAACGAAATCACTCCCACAGATTGCAGGAAAGCGAGAGGAAAGAATATTACACATCAACAATAATACTAGATAGTATTAGTAACATAGTAACAGTAAATGTTAATGACTAAATCGTGATCTACTGTTACACAAAGTTAATGATGGCAGGAAAACCCAACGTACCTACCGTGAACTTTAACCTTTTTAACTTGAAGTCGTCTTGGAAAAATATTACTTATAAAAAACTCACTGAGGAGCAAAAAATATTGTAGACTAGGTACAAGTGCCTACAGTGAGGTAGCTTTGTAACTATGTCCACATTTAGTTATATTAAATAAGATAGGCGACAAGCCTTTTATTTTTAGAATTCCGTACATGTCTAATGAAAAACGGAAACCCTTTTATAGGATCACTCTTGTGTCTAACTGTCTGACGGACGTCTATCACAACTTATGTTCTCAGAATCTAACTGGACAAAGAAACTTAAAACTTGGTACAATCACAGAATGTCGGCATCTTTATTGTTGAAGGTCGTGTCCATCATGAAGAGGTATAGAGTTCATCACTTTTTGGACAATACGTCTCCATGACGTGCCCCGGTCCTGGGCAAGTGAGCACTACTTATGGCATCAAACATCTGCAGACCGGTCAACGATTTTATTTGGTGAATTTTCCGAGCACAATTAGCATTTCAAGGTTGTCAAGGTTTCTGCTAGCAACATGGCCGAAGTAGTTCAGGATGCGATGGACGCAGATGACAGCCTTGTCGTTATGCGGAGTTCTTTGGCTCCTCAGTATAATTTCCATGAAGCACTTGAAGAAATTACCTGTTATTTAGCCACATTATAGAGAATATTGTTATCTAAAAAGTTAATTGAGAAAACTTTTGAATTAATAAAGAATTTTTGAATTACAACAAGATAATTGAGACAGCTTTTCTCATTTTCGCTTTCATCATCAAGTTTCAAACTTCTAATATCTGAAATCACTTGCCGATCTCAGAATAAAAAAATATTATTAGACTATAATTAATATCCTCAGGAAAATAGTTGGTTCTTTTCTTCAGAAATTAAAATCATAATCATATTAAAAAAAGTTAAAATTATAGCCCATAAAATTGTTATTTTCTCTATAAATCTCACTTCATTTTAAATTATAATTATCTTAGATAATTATTTATTGTAATAGAACAACATCTTCTTTAGAACTTACGCATTGAAATTACAATTATAGTATTTTTGTAATATTTTTAAAAAGTGCTATTAAAATGAGCGCGCGATGTGTTTTATTTTGAAATTGAACCTTTATCATACTGGCGACTAAAATTGGTTAGTCCAGTCCGACTATAATGACAGAAAATACATTATTTACGCACACAAACACATGCAGTCCATGCAGGTGGACATAAAAAAACTCACAAACTGAAATTAAAAAAAAAAATGGTCAAAACCGAGTCGAACTCGCGTGGAGAGGGTTCCGTCCTATTCCATTTTTCGTGAGAACTTGACAGAATTTTCCTTTAGGTTTTCCTGTAAGCTATCAGTAAATTTCCAATTTTGTTTCAAAATTTTAAACTCAATGCATTTTAGAATAAAAAGAATATATAATTTGTATTTCTTATAACGAGCCCTTTCATTTGATGTCACATGATGAACTTAAAAAAAAAATTTTTTTACTATTGAATTTTTCCCCAAAATCGAAATTTTATTATAAATACGTCCGTGATTGGGTCATCAAATTCTAGACGGGTTCCGTTTTTTCATCGGATGTTAGAAACCCTAAAAAGAAGTAAAAGTTTCCTGAATTAGTAGATAGGTTAGTAGGTACTTACTTTTTGGAAAATGTAATTACTTGTTTAATTAATAATCCAGGTGTACAATATAAAACAAATTAGTTCTGTAAACAATTCAATATTTTCCGAATGTTTTAAAACTTTGTTTATGTTTACTTTTTAGAAAAAGCCTTTTAACGGCGAAACGTGAAATTCAACTAAATATCCCTAACTGGTAAACAACGGTCGTCTTCTGAACTTTGAGGTCAAAAGTTGTCAATAATTTAGTCCCCACTTTTCCATGTATTTGAATGAAACATAACAAATAATGAAACAAACCGGTAACGCGGGCGCGTGTTTACGTGCTTATTCTCTGGCAAGTTTACTTTATAAGCCGACGAGTAGCAGGAGTAAGGCATTATTCTTTAATCTCTCGATTAAGAAAGACGTTCGTGGTTTCATTCATTTTTTTTTACTAATCTAAATTATAAATCTCAAAATGTTGTTAGGTCTTAGTTTGTGTGTTTTGGCGATAAGTACGCTAGAAGTTCAATCTGCGGCTGGTTAGTACATTATTTATTTTCTTTTTAGTTCTTTCTTTTTTCAAGAATCGAAATCATTTTTTTTATTATAAGGGCTACTAGCCTGGTATATCTATATAAATAAAAATTAAACGCTGTTCGTTGGTAAGCGCTTCATTTGAGATCGCTTAAGAGTTGATTATTGTATGAATGACCATAATAGGGGATGAAAGTTAATATGGGCTCCACGAGAAAAGCCGAGCGGAAAGTAGTTTGAAATAAAAGAGAGACCTCTACAATTTTAGTTAAAATCCGTAAATCCGAAAAAATTACTTTTCTTTTTAACATAATTAATTTTCTATGAATTTGATTGTTTTGATATAAAAATGATAAAAAAATCAATTTAAAGTAATTCGTAAAACTTAATTTTTAATGTAAGTAAATAATGTTATTTTCACAGCTCCATTCATAACTCCGTGCAAACTTGGCGATGCTGCATGTGCTACAGCGAGCGCTCAAGCTGCATTATCAAGTTTCGTAGGAGGTATCCCGGAACTTGGAGTTCATATCCTGGACCCGATGGCACTTGGCACCATCAGCTCGCACCAAGCTGGTCTCAAACTCAACTTCAAGGACACCACCGTTACTGGGTTGAAAGGATGTACCATTGAAAATGTCAAGTAAGTTATTACTAACATTATAAAGAGAGAGTTTTATTGTAAGAAGTTAACTAGAAAACTACTGGCCTGATTTTATAAAAATATTTCGCGATATAAAGCTACATTATTCTATGTTTTATTAAAATTAATTTAGAATTCCCTTAGTAATAAGCATGGAATGTTATTTTATATCGCAGTAGGTTTCTGCCCTCGGCATCGCCCGTGGATTTATTCGAACAAAGTGAGTTTGGATGTGTGTTAGGGTAATATTTGAAACTACGGAACCGATTTAAAAAAATATAATAAATAAATAAGCGTTATTTTTCACATTTCAAAAATTTTTACGCACGATTCATGGTAGAATTAGATATTTGTTATTGCACGTGCTGCCCAAAAATGTATTAGAAATCTCTAGGTATGTTAATCAAGATGTTGTAATGAGAATAATGAAACGAAAAACTGGTTTATCAAGTTGTGCATTCAAACAACTCTGTTACTATCCAGGTGACATTGTAGAGTCAGCAATTATATTTTGTTGAGATGACGTAGGTAAGACTTGTTCTGTGGGTTGCACTGAACCTGAACCATGGAGTAATCAATATTTAAAACTACCTGTCCGTGGAAATATTTGAAAAAAAAACAGGTCGATCCGTTTCTCTGTTTCACATAAAGGAAAGACAAACAAACAAACACATTTTGGAATTTATAATATTAGTTAGAATTTTATTGTTTCCTGTGAAATTTAACTTAGAAATTGTAGTCTCCAATGGTAAAAACTTCAGTGTCAAATCTGAAAATCTCGTCATAAGTAAATGAGTTCTGATTTTACGAACAATAATTAAATAGGTCGTTATAGGATCTCAGGAAAATGAACATGGAGCTATTTATGGTCATTATTATAATACGGAAGTCAGGGTCATTCGTCATGTTTTCCGTGTGATACCTCACTTGAGGTCCTTTAAAAAAAACATGGAAAATTTAACAGAACCCCCTGTTAATAACTAGCGGTATTCTCAAAGTATAACTTCACGCTTGTCTCCCATAGGAGTTGTAGAGGTGATAAAGCACACTTCGGTTATGTTAGCTTAACTTAATTGTTCTGGATCTGGGTCTGAACCATCAATGACACCACTTGCCTGATCTATATTATTGCTCTTCCTTTATAACATGCACGACCAAGCAGCATATACCTTTTATTTTAGCTACACCATTAAAGACAACATTTTGACGACCATAATAGCAACGGCGATCAGACTAGTTTGAAGTGCCAATCAGTAAGTCCACATCTGTCTAAGTAAGTCCACAGGCAACAAAGAATCAAATATACAAACAAACAGACACAGATTGTCTATTGTATATTTGTAGAGCAAATACACTTACCTAGTAACAATTAAATAAGTAAATGAGTAAAGGTTGTTCGTAATGACGTCTGTGAGTGTCGTCCTTCTAAGGTCATGTTGTGATGCAATATTCAACAGTTGCATGTCCACCTCGATCTTGGACCTTTTATATATCGACTAAGGTCAAACAGACGTAAATTATGTTATATTTGTAGTCAACTTTATTTTCGACCATGTAAATATTGTAAATGTGAAAAATAACACCTTTAGCTTAGGTATGTTTAAACCGAGTAAAATAGACCATGGAAGATGATTGTGTGCAGAATCAAAGTGATATGATTCCCAGTACGAGTCCACAAGTTACCAGTGGCTGGCTATAGTCGTGACTGACATATCTATCTATACTAATACTTTCCTTCCTTCCCACGATCGTAATTAGATAAGTATAATTTTTCAACAATAATTGATTTTTTAATAATTTTGTTTCCAGTATCAACGACGAGAAAAAGAAATTGTCAGTGAAGGTACGTTGTTCTGTTGACCTCAACGGTAACTACAAGCTTGGGGGACAACTGTTGATCTTACCTGTGCAGGGACAAGGGAACTATAATATACAGATCAGTGAGTATTTTGGTCACTACCTCCTAGACTAGACTCTACGTAGCTTAATATTATCTTTACTTAGGTATAAATATTATACTGGACCGATTAATTAAATTAGATAAATTTTATCATTGTTATATAGAGGAAATATTCCAGATTTTGTTTTCTTTCTTTACCATGTTACGGTTCCAGGGTACTCCGCGGAAGACTTGCCGATGATATTTGCGAGGCTATGTCTAACGAGTGGCCAGTTCTGTTGAGGTATATTTAGCTGGAAAAGCCTCTAAATGTGGTTTGTCTGATTAATTATCTGTAGGTACCTAAGTAATTAAAATAAAACTGGAGCGTAGTTCATTTTCTATACTTATACTTATGTTATGTTTTCTATGTGTTTAGAGGTTCTATTCACAGAGCAAACGGTCCTAGGTTCGAGTGCCAGACCTAGCAAAATCCTACGATAATTCTACAATAATATCCCCAACTTTAGATAAAAACTTGTCTTCATATTTTCAATCGTTTGAGGGAAACACCGATAATAGTGTCCACATTTACCTATATATTTTGAAGTCCATCATCCATTATCCATACATAATATTATAATATGTTTACAGGAGACATTGTGATCAAGGTGTCGAGTGACCTGGCCACAGTGGACCGAGATGGGCAGCAGTTCTGGTCCATCACAAAATACAAGCATTCGTTCCAGGTCAAAACCATCGCTCAATTTTACTTCCAGAACTTATTTAATGGGAACAAGGCACTTGGTAAGATTTTCTTTACTCACTTCTGCTTTCGTCTAGACAAAAAATCACCGGCTAAATGAAGAAGACTCTTCCGCTAACCATGGAAGACCTTGTGAAGTCATAAAAAAACTGGTTATAAGTTTTTGACCATTATTAAATCAAATAGCCTTAATTTTTTGTAAATTAAACTATACTACTTAGTTGTCGTCCTTCATGTGTACCTATAGAGAACATGGTTGTCATAGTAGGTACTTAGTTCATATGTCAAGGCCATATCTAGATTTCGTGAAGTCCTAGATGTGACCATGGATGCTACTCTATTATAGTATAGAGCGCTAGTGGGTAGAATATATGGAGCTCAGTCTAACCAATCTATATAATATATTGTTGGTATATTGTGTAAGATTTCAAATCCAAATTCATTTAGACTAAGTAGACTGAAAATAAGAGTACATAGAAGTGGCTACTCTACATATAGATAGGTACAACAATCCAAGGTATATATGCCAATCTATTACCTAAATATTTTCACTAGCGCGATACAGGTTTCAGTATTGATGATCCGATTGTTTGTTCATGAAATCAATTGAAATCTAACAGTTTTTTTCCAATTTCAGCGGAACCCGTGATGAACTTCGCTAACACCAATTGGCGCGAGGTCATGCTAGAGATAGCGCCGCCAGTTGTCGCAGCTATAGTCGACAATGTAGTGGTTGCTGTCAATGAATTCTTCGCAGCAGTACCCAAAGATCAATTAGTTCTATAAGTTGCCATTATAAGCCCAATTGTATAAAAAATGAACCCATTCAATTGAAATTAATTATACTTTTGTAGTAGGTACAATCATCATTACCTATAGGTCAATTTATAAGAGCTGACACGCTCGACATTTGGTTCCTACTTGTTTGCGTCAGCTATTGTCAACTGACTTATGAGCATAGTTTAAAACCGTGGGCACTTTCGTTCCTGTATACCTACCAGTGATATTACCATAGCCACTTCCCATCAGGTGGCGTGGGATTCAACAGTTAAAATTAATTTAGTAATATAGTATAGGCAGATAGCTTTCATTGTGATTTTATAATAAGATGTGTCCGAATTTATTTATTTTAACTATCGGATACTTTAGTGAATAGTTATAATAATAGAAACTACTAGAATAAACTACTTTTTCATTTATACATCTTTTTTTTTCATTTACTTGTTGTCAAGTACCTATATAACTGCCTTAATAAGTTAAGAAATGTAACTATAATTATTGTAGACACGAATGAAAATGATCGCATAAGATGTTGATTGAAGGCAATGTTATAAGTACACAAAGCCAAAGAGGTATGTGAGGATAGTAGCTAATTACATTCGATTATCTCTGCCTGCCCGTTTTGGGATAAAAGGCGTGATACCCCTTTAAAAGCGATTAACAAGTAAATCGTACTTTTGGATCAAAAACTGTACTATTTGAACAGTATAATTTCCATGAAGCACTTGAAGAAATTACCTGTTATTTAGCCACATTATAGAGAATATTGTTATCTTAAAAGTTAATTGAGAAAACTTTTAAATTAATAAAGATTTTTTTAATTATCTATAACAAGATAATTGAGGTGGCTTTTCTCAATTTCGCTTTCATCAAGTTTCAAACTCCAAATATCTGAAATCGCTTGCCGATCTCACAATAAAAAAAAAATATTAGACTATTATAAATATCCTCAGGAAAATAGTTATCAATAAAGATATTAATATTTTGTTTTTTTTTCTTCAGAAAATAGTTCCGTTTGAAGACTTTTTTGCCAACCTGTAAGTACTCTATGAGAGCTGGAGCCTTACCATACCTACATTGTTGAAGGAGGGCTAAATTAGAGCTAGAATGTTGTTTTATTCCATTGGTTTTGACTCCTCAAACTTAAAATGCAATTTAAATACATCATTTGTTATTTTTTTACTTACTTAAATTTAGATCCGCTATGTAATTCGGATTTGGTCTGCGCAAGTTTTTTTAAACTATAATTATTACTGTATTGATTTTGTTGGGATCTGTTTACCACTGTTGAGACTCTTTACCATCTTTGGTAACTTTCTTACATATCTGTAATTCAATAGGATAATCAGAGAAAAAAGTACGTTTAAACTTTAAATTAAACTAAACATTTAACTTACTTTAAATAATAGTCAATATTTATGTAAGTTCAAGTTGATCTTTATTATTACTAAAATCAATTTTATAAACTTGATCAGGGCCCGTAGGCACCTGTATTTCAAATTCAAGTTTATTTTCTTCTACTTTAGAAAGTTTCTCCAGTTCACCCGGAGTTAAAATAGATTTGTTTGTAAGTTTTTCTAAATGTAACAGTTTCTTCAGTAATTCGGGGTCTGTGACATCTGTAATCTTCTTTTTCTTTCTAGCACACAATATGTCAGTCACCTTCGCTGACGTTTCTAGACATTTCTCCAATCTGGTTTTACTTCGTAACGTTTTAGTAATCCTAACATCAGCAGATTGGAGATAAGTGTGTACATTCATAGTGGTGCTTATATCTGTGGTGTAACATTTGGTAGCTTGTTTGGTAGGTATGACAGGTTCATCTGTAGAGTTTATAGGTCCAACTACAATATTTTCCTCACCTTCAAAAGGAAAAGTGCACTTATCATTTATACACATCAATAATTTTTCTTCAAAATTGATCATGTACCACTGGGTTTTGCTGTTGCATTGAGAACACACCTGGAAAATATATAAATAAAAATGTTAAATGAGTATATAATATACAAAGTTTTTGGCATCAATATTAATTTAATTTCATATTGATGCCAAAATTATATTATAAAATATTGTTACTTTTCACTTTTATAGGTAGAATGTTGGAGTGAAGCTTTATATAAAGCATATTTTGACAAGAAGTAAATAAGATTTTATCACAGAGCAGACACATAACACAGAAATGGGAAGGTAGGGCAAATTAGATATTTATTGATAACTATTTTCCGGAGGATATTTATAGTCATATTTTTTTTATTGTGAGATCGGCAAGTGATTTCTGATATTGGAAGTTTGAAACTTGATTATGAAAGCGAAAATGAGAAAAGCTGTCTCAATTATCTTGTTGTAATTCAAAAATTCTTTAGTAATTAACTTTTTAGATAACAATATTCTCTGTAATTTCTTCAAATGCTTCATGGAAATTATACTGTTCAAATAGTACAGTTTTTGATCCAAAAATACGATTTACTCTTAAATGCTCTTAATTGTTTTAATAATTAAATGTTAAAACCACATGAAGTTTGTTTTTTCCTTGAAAGTGTGTTGAAAAACGTCATATGAAACGCGTGTGCATTGGTCATTAGCATTACATACTCAGCTTTCTTATAGCGCTCGCCTTGTGGCTTGCGCTGATAATACACCTCCTACGTAATGACCAACACAGCACACTTGTATCACAATATACTATTATTTGTTAGAAGTTTAAACTCTAATTTGTTAAATGTAAAAAACTATAATTTTAATTGTTATCAAAGTATCAAATGGTATCCTTACTAATATTATACATAAATGTGAAAGTGTGTTTGTCCTTCTCTCAAGTCACAACAGAGCAACAGATCAGAGATAAGGACGTCCAGATAGTGACAAACTACTACATTCAGGATAATTGTTTGTTAATAATTAATTATACCCCTTATACCCGACAATGTTTTAATATAATTTTCTTCACTTATAGTTTATCAGACATCAGTCATACAATACCATCAAATAATTGCCAGTCAGTAACAACACTAACAATTGCCAATTATGGATTCCTGATTTCTAGATAGACTTATATACAGAGGTGGATCCAGTATTTGTTTGAGGTAAGGTTATGTTAGTTTAAATAATGAATGCACAAGACAAGTGTAAATATTAATAGTAATACATACCTGGGGAATACTACTGGCATTGTCGTTTACATCTCCTAGAAATGTGTCGAGCATCATTGAAGAGATGTCTGTGTCTGTCATGTTCTGTAAAAGTGTTTACGGTTATTTTTCATTATATTTATAGATAATATTAATGTAACATAAACTATTAGGACAAGCAATTATACTAATCAAACCAATGTGGGCAGTGTGGGCACTCACTTGGGCTGGGAGTGCTGGGACACACACGGAGCAAGGCAGGGGGTGTAACAAATATTAATAGTAATACATACCTGGGGAATACTACTGGCATTGTCACTTACATCTTCTAGAAGTGTGTCCAGCGTCATTGAAGAGATGTCTGTGTCTGCCATGTTCTGTAAACGTGTTTACAGTTATTTTTCATGATATTTATACATAATATTAATGTAACATAAAATATTAGTACAAGCAATTATACTAACCAAACCAATGGCACTCACTTGGGCTGGGACTGCTAGGAGTGCTGGGACACACACAGAGCAAGGCAGGGGGTGTACCAAATATTAATAGTAATACATTAAATACATACCTGAGGAATACTACTGGCATTGTCATTTACATCTTCTAGAAGTGTGTCCAGCGTCATTGAAGAGATGTCTGTGTCTGCCATTGCCATGTTCTGTAAAAAATATTTATTTTTCATTAGATTTATACATAATTAATGTAACATAAACTATTAGGACAAGCAAATATACTAACCAAACCAATGTGGGCACTCACTCGGGCTAGGAGTGCTGGGACACACAGAGCAAGGCAGGTGTACCAAATATGGTAAATGTGTATAGGTCGGTAGGTTAGGAGTTATGAGGGATCCACAAAATTAAAGTAACATTAGTAGCAAATAGTAGCAATTGTTATTCAATTCAATTCAAAATTGTCCACCCAATAATCACAGAGCAAGTAAAACCAATAATATTAATATTATTGCCTTTTTTTTTTTAATTTTTCTAAGTTACTCTATGGTATTTAGATTATTGCCTTTCTTTTTGGTTTTTGAACAATCTACAATTTCTTCTTTATCTTTGGTACACACTACACAGAGGAGCAATCTGTGACAATCTGTGTATAAAATTAAAAAGTACTTTGGTCAGCACTACTAGTCTGTGGCTGACACAATTTATTTTATTGATTATCTATCAATCAATTCAATCACGACCGACAGCTGACAGCTGATGAGCTGACAGACTGACCAATCCGAGTGGCGAATAATAGCTATACAGCTCAATCACATCGTCTGTGGTACGCCAGTTATTCGCCAGGCTCCAGCGCTCCGGTAGAGGAAGTCCACCTCATCAGTGATAGTGTGCAAGTTCTAAAGTGTGGTCCTCAGTTATATACTCTGTGGTTCGTATTGACTGAAGGGAGAGCAAGTTGACCTACGTTGACGACTCGACGTCACGACACTTTCTTTGACATTTGTTTTGTTTTTGCTCTGTGTCGTGTCTTGCTCTGTCTGTCTGTGTCTTTACTTGCTCTGTGGCTCTGTGTTCAAAAGTTCAAAAATCAAAATTGGTCTGTATGTAGTTCAAAAGAATGCAAATTGAAATAACAACTTTCTCAAAGAATAACAAACATAAGCTTTTTTGTTTGCTACAAAGTTTTATCAAGTATAATGTTATGTCCCGAAGTTTGTAAGTTTCCCGAAGCTCGTATATTATCATCAAAGAAAAAGGACATAGGTTATGGTGATGTAAAAACAATAATAGAGATTAATAAATTCTACAAAACATTGATCTTAACAATTCCTGACGAGCTGCATCTACCACCGGATATCGGAGCGGAATTAATACACGACAAGCAGTTTTATAAAATACAATGCGAGTTACCGGCGTTACTGCAGACGACGTTCCTTAACAACTTTGTGAGGCAAGGTAACCTCTTTTGTTTCTCTGTGGGCAAGTCGTGTCGCGCCCACAACTGTGCCGCTGTCTCAAATAAACTTCTAGTGCTTCATGTAACCGAGATAACATACCAAACCCTGGGTATTGAAGGAAAGAAGAAACCTAACAAATTTTATGAAATTCGTATAGACTTGACCAAAGAATTAAACTCAATACTTTTGAACAAGCTAACCAGGGTGGGTACACTGGAGTTTTATATAATATGGGAGGCCCATCTCAGCACAATATGCCCTTCATCAGTTGCCAAATATATGTATGACAATAATATTCATGTGACTGTTGTCTCACCTGACATTAAAGTTTACAATCCAGAAATTGAAAAAATTCCTTCAACACAAAATGTTGAATTGGAAGAACTCTTTGAATGGACTAAGTGTCATCAAAAATCTGGTTTAAACTTGGAAAATAATAATCAGGTTGTCTCCTATTATCAACCGGAGTGTGAGAATCCTATTCAATCAACAAGACTACTGATGGCCCAGACTTACGGGTTTTATACACCGAGTATGGTGACTAAATTGTGTGATCTATTAGTGGAGTATTTAGGTTCAAGAGAAGCAGACAACTACTGGTTGTGCTTGACTTTAGTACCGCACAATAACTGTCTGTGGAGGTTTGATAGGAGTCGCCCAATGGAGTTTCAATACCATAAAGAAGCATCCTGTGCTTTGTTCTTAGATAAACATGGCTACTCCATGTTTTCAAAAGTTATTGACTAAACAAGATGTTACTGTAATCGGATCTGGCATCCTTTGGTTACCTACCAGATCTGGACCAAAAAAGAGTGGTGCGTGAAAAAAATAACTTTGAATGAAATAGCCTAGAGGGAGTCAAAGGAAATTTGTCTCTTATGAAGACTATTTGATGAATATGTACAAAAATTGTATGAAAATTGAAGGGCACTTAAAGTGGCATATAATTTGCTGGAGAGATAGGATGAAATGTTTAATTATTTTTTTAACAGGTTGCCTTACAGTTCTCGAAAACCGTGTTACGGTTGCAGGCTACCCAGCGGAAGACCAAGTCTCCCTCGTTTAGCTGATGTTTAAGATCTATAGTTAACTAATTGCAGGTGAAGCATGTGCATGGATACATGGACATGTTGCATTTGAATGATCAAGCACCATATTTAATATTTACTACTTACTAATCAAGCTCTATACTATACTCTAAAATATAGCTTGATCTTTATGTCAGCTGGAAAGCCATCAGTGTGGCTCCACCGATGTCAAGTATTGTAGCCTTTATAGTGTATTATGCTGATTAATTGGTATCCAAGATGATCCCAGCGCGAGCGGGATTAAACCAGATTCCCAATAATCATGTGTGTAGAATCTCTGTCAATGCTGTAAAGTCAATGTATATTTGTTATTGCACAATAAGTTATTTCTTCAATGCTTGTAATAAAGTCATATCATAAGTTTTAATGTTTTAAAGATAGAATAATAAAAGATCAATTTTAAAGTAATATATTTTATTAACCACAACAAATAGCAGACACAAGGTATTTCTAGTATCCCACACCCATACCAAGTATCATTTATATTATTACAACGATACAAACTTCACTTTAACATATTTTATATGGCATTTACCTCTATTTTGTTCACAATTAGGTACTACTATGTATTGAATTATAAAAATGAAATGCTGAGTCCTTGTTGACTATTTTTTTTAAATTATATCTTCCTTCCGTCTATAGTCTTCCTTTATATGGTTCTACCGATATTCGACGATGGAAAAGAAAATGAAGTCCGCATGACGTTACCCTGAAGAAGCCGCCATTTTATGTGATTCATTGACGCGATAATCCGTCGGATAGAGCGAGAGAATAGCCAAAACCATCAATTCCATTGGTAGTTTAACTTTTGTCTCGCTCTATCCCCATTAAAAGTGATAGTTATCACACAATAACCTTATAATAGCCAACAAGGTAGAAAATAAAAGCCATGACAGCCACAACCTGTGCCAGTCCCCTACTTGGCGAGGCTAGCCAGCCCGATGACACCGCACGCTATACGAGCACCGGCGTTGCCCGTGGACTTGCTGAGTTCATGTCCTCCCACCCCCAGATCATCAGGGTCTGCATGGACCACCAAAGTGCGTCCCACAATGTTGTTGGGGCCACTAAGTGAGATCTTAGTGTCCTGGATGTCCACCTGTGATATGAACAAATTAGTTAATTATACTCAAGATATGATCAGGTGTTTATTGGTTATATCATCATCTAATTATTATTCTGTGCTCTAACATCTATTGGATTATAGAGGTAGGTATTTTATTTTGTAGTAAGTAACCATCCAAGGGCGAAGCCGGGGGCGGAAGACTAGTTGAAAATAAAGACTGAGAAAACTTTTGTCTCTTCACCACAAACCTTAGTAACTCCTCCATCGCTGTCAGCTACAACATTTCCCAGATCACCTACATGACGGACAGGCGCGTCAGGAGCTCCGTGCTCCAACTTGGCCGGGTTGAAGTGGGGTCCAGCAGAAGTACAACCATTGGTGTTGTCACCAAACTCGTGTACGTGGAACCCATGACGACCCTGCAACAACCAATTCCATACACACATTACCAACCATGATGTTAACTAGAAACAGATACTTTTGTCATTCTCCATCTCAGTTCTACTTGGAATCGTAATCTTTTTGTTGATGTTACTACAAGCTAAAGTGTACTTGGGGGCCCCAATACGCAAACATGCATCTTCAAATTTCAAATTCCAGTTCAAGCAAATTATTAAAAAATGGCTAAATATGCCACTACATTGACACCTATTTAACATCACTAGGGACCTGCTCCAGCGGGTATAAAAGTTATTTACTAAAATTTAATTTTCCTGGAGGAATGAGATATTTTACCTTATGTTACTCTATTCTATTATATTTTTTTGTGTAATGGCTCCATCAGGGTTTTGATGATTCCGCCTATATCAAGTTTTATATCCGTAATAGTATCAATAATATTGATATACTGATTAATAGGTACTTAAGATGATCCTGCTGATTGTGATATGTTCTATTCCCCATTAATGTATAAAACTTATGTCACTCTCCACATAAAATCATGTTGATATGTGAAAGATGGACAAACAAACACTTTCACTTGAATATTAATTAGGATCCCATCCATCTCTTATTCCTTGACCTAGCAACATATTTTATCCATTGGTCGAGAAGTGTTATCATGCTAGTTTCCACCTAACAAACAATGACAACATAATTTTAACCAAGGTTACCTTGATGTGCCACAACACACAACATATTATCAAGAGGCCAAGGTCACAAGATCATATCACACCTATAAAAAATAATATTTATTCAGGTACTTATCGCATTTTTTGATACCAACTACCTATATTATGCATTCATGTAATCAGTAAAGAATCAACAAAAGGAATATGTTGAAAACAGAAGTTACCTAAACATAGTTTTGGAGTGATTTGGATATAGACAGACACACTGTCTGTGGGGGACTTAGTTTTAATATATAATAAACAAAAAGTATTAATGGGACCTCTTAAGGCCCTCTCTGTCAATAGAAGAAGGAAGAAATAGTCAACAATGAAGTGACTTCTCATTAGAGAAACTTAAAGTTGTCATATAAATGGAAACCAAACTATAACACCTATAATAAATGAAAGCTCATAGCAATGGGACAAAATGCTAGTAGAAAATGTGATAGAGAATATGAAAATATTACCTTCTTTAGACCTGTGATTTGTCCATTTACGTGAACAGGCTTGTTTGGTCCCTGAAATTATTAAAAAAATATGATAAGATAAGATAAAATGTGGTCGAGTGGTTAAGATGTCTGGTATTAACGAGGCAGACCCCGGGTTTGATTCCGGATCCTGGCCATGTACCATTGGTTTTTTCAATTAAAAACTTATGTACATAATCCGACAAACTACACATAGAGGCTTTTCTATCTAAATATACCTCAACAGAACTAGCCACTCGTTAGGTATAGCCTCACAAATATCATGGGCTAAACGAGGGAGACTTGGCCTTCCGCTGGGTACTTACCCTGGAACCGTAACACGGTTTCGGGAGGTGTAAGGCAACCCGTGAAAAAAAAAAAGATAAAATAAATCATTAGCCTCATTGTTATTCAAGGATTTCACATAAAGTGCTTCCTAAATGCTAATTTCTAAATATTAAAGCAACCATATAAAAAGGTCAGACCTGCCAATGTTAATTTTTAATAATGTGGTAATATTACAATAAGTCTTGATAGTTAGTCCTTAGCTACAATGAAGTTTCTACAAAAGAATGTGCTTTGTTTTTAATTCCGAGCTGTTCATGGTACCTACATTTATTTGTAATCAATTTGCCAATTAGATTATTATAGGTGTTTAGTGGAAGGTTCTCATTGGAAACTTCTTTAAGTGTTCAGATAAACGAAACTGACACAAAATAATACCGCGATAAGCGATGTTCAAAGTATTGCATCATATTTTTGTAACATTAAATAACATAATTAAATAGTCTGAATATTAACATACCGACTGGTCAAAGTAGATGGTGCCGGAAACATCTCCATTGAGTACGCACACTGCTCTAGACTCCATTTTTACTGGCTGTAAATTATTGTTATATAATAAATGTATGCAGAATTGGTTTAGTGATATAATTAAAGCTAAATGTCTTTACTTACGGCTTTTTTTAATAGATTTTTTCTATATTTTCCAATAAGCCGACCGATGACAAGCACGATATGTGAACGAATGAAATGAATGAATTTAATGAATAAAATATTGTGAATAAAAAATAATCACAATCAACATTTTTTTGTCTGTGGAAAGAATGAACAAGACCATAGAGTTTTTTTTTGGTTAACTTCTTCTGGACATACAGTCATTCACGAAATAAAAAACCTATTATACAATTGTTTCTTAAAAGACATAAATATTACCCTGGTTTGGATACCTGGACATAGTGGTATCACTGGGAATGAGACAGTTGATGGTTATGCTAAGGATGCAGTTGTGTGTGGAGGTACTGATTATTATGTTGTTCATTGTATGGATTTACTGCCTATAGCAAAAAATGATATGTTTTTTTCCTGGAATGCTGAATGGAGACAGAGTGCTACCACGAAAGGTTCTTTCTACTTTGCCATTCAACCTAGTATTCCCCCAAAGCCATGGTTTTATTTCTTTCAGAATTTTAATAGACAAGTTACTGCAATTGTGTGTCGGATGCGCCTTGGTCACTGCTGCACTCCAGTCCATTTGACCAAACTTAGAATCAAGGACTCTTCCATCTGTGAGTGCGGGCTGGACGAGGGCGCCTTGGACCACATTTTCTTTAATTGCTCTAAATATTCCACATCTCTTTATGATAACTTACCTCCTGAAGTCCCTCTCCCCTCCAATTTTTCTCCTTTACTGTCTATGGATAGACCTAAAATAATACTCATAATTGCTAAATATATTCATAAATATAATATTAGATTGTAAATGTAATGTAAATTAATTTTAGCACCTTATATATAATTTTTATTATTAAACAGTCTGTCTAATGGTGGATGGCATCCTGGACTTTTGTGTCTGGACTAACAGGTGTGTCTTGTTTGTGTTGACTAATCATTTTTGTTTGTGTTGTCCTGTTTAGATAGAGTATTCAACGGGAATTCAAGATATTAATACCAGATAATTTAAGTATGTTTATTTAAGTGCATTATCCACATTGTAACCAATCACAAGGGCAAAACCGCACACTGTCACCTGAAAAACTTTCTCTGGCATTTGTGAACATATACTAAAACTGTACATTGCCCCTGTAACAAGATTGCACAGTATTAAGCACTGGACATTGGCAGAATTGCGACGATAAGTCGGCACTGTTGCCATTCATCAAAAGAAGAAGAAGAAGAAGAAGAACTTGTTCCATTTGTTCAGATCACCAAACTTGGCCCCCGCGAAATTTTTATTTTTTTATTTTTGAATTTTTATTATTGCATATCGTTAGTTCATGGTTTGTACTTAATTGTTCGCTATGAATAATCGTTTGTTCGTTAGTTGTTTATTTAATAAAAAATAATTTAAAAAATACTGTTTGGCTAGCCCCCTCAATCAAAATTATTAATATTTTCTCTCATTATCAGTCTATAAATACATATTGACGTTTGTTCTTCAATAAATTACGTTTGTTCGAACATTCAATTGCCTTTTTATTGTTTAAATTACAACTTTTAATTACGTGAATATTTATTTCGAAAATGTTGCATTGCGCATGTACCCAATACTTATACAGATCAATATGGGGAGATCATTTTAATAAATAATGTCGTTGGATACACTTGTCATTTCTCGACGAGACAAGCGGAGTTGAGAAAGTGAAAATAAATCTAAACTTCCTGTAGCAAGTGTGATTTAGTAATTATAGAGCACATGATATCCGATTGCGGTCTATCACGATACCTACGGCCCATCTAAGAGCAAATCTTGTATTAGGTAGAATACTTCTGGCGAAAATATCACAGCATCTCAGAGAACAGCTGTTGCTAATTTTTTATAAGACATTTTCGGCACGTAGTTCTCATTTCTATTATTTACAGTAAAATCCATTCGAAAATTGGCCAATTAGGGCATGCAAACACTATTAGTAGCGGGCAATCAGCTTAGTAGTAGGTATACTATATCTATATCCATTTAAAAAAAAAAAACTGTGATGGTAGCTTTAACCATTGATAAAACCAGAGACAACATGCAGTAACAGTGACCACTTTTAGACAGATAGAACAACATAATTTATGTACCATCACAGCAGAATAATACCTACCATGATTGACGACACACCAATCCTAGCAAGTTATGATCACGTCATTCCTCAATTGACAATTGATTCCTCAACACATAGCTGAAATACCCACCCCTGGTTCCACGACTACGCCATGGTCCAAGCAGGTAGATGTGGTCGCTCTAGTTGTGTCAGGCTGGTCAGGCCGGAACAGTACGACAGGACGTGCCTCCTGTCCAGGAGTTTGAACTTGACTTTCTCCATCCGGATGTGCGGTTCATATACTACAATTTTTGCTTCTGTTTTTTATATTAGGTACATATTTTAATATTTTACATAACGTTACGTCGCAAGTAAATAATAGACACTAAGGACGAAGTTTTGAGGTAATTATCATCATCACTTCTCTATCACTAATTCACTACATATATTATAAAACAAAGCCCCACCTGTGCCCTTTTCACGAAAAAACCACTGAACGGATTACAGTATTGCCGTTTTCACTATTAGATAGGTTGAACGGAAGGTATACGCGAATTAAACTTGGACCTATTTAACGATTAGAACCATTAACAGTATAAGAGAATCAAGTCGGGGAAGAGAGCCCCAACGAGTTTTCGTGGCGTATGCTATCTAATCCGTCAGAGATATAACAAAATTATGTAAGAAAGAATTGTGTAGCATAAAATGATCTATAAAGAAGTCCGCGGTAGCATATATATATATCTAATAGATAAGTAGATAAAAGCGTATTTACGTAAGTATTCAAATCGTTGTAAACCCATATACGCCGGGGGCGGGGTGATAAATATATATAAGTTGTATAGTTACTTACCTACTTTAAATTAAACTTTTCAGGCCACGAAACTGAATAAAATGCGAACTTTAAAATAGTTGCAGGTAGCCCGCACATATAGTTATAGTAGGTAGGTACAAACGAACTTTATATAGTGAAGCAGGTTTACATTCGATCACTTGCTGTTTTTACTCTCGAAGGCAACTACATAAGTTTCACAATTTTCCTTTTATTTTTGTTATATATGGTGCGTATTATTATTTATTTTCAGTAATTTGGATTAAGTTTCAGTTTGAGTGAAAATCTTTAAATCTATAGGTACTAATAATAAAGCTGAACTTTAAATAATAATAATCTCTTGAACTACAAGTCGGATTTAAAAAGTTATTTTTGCATATGATAGCCCAATGTTTTAAAAAGGTTTATAACTATAAAAGGGGTGAAATGGGGTGTAAACGTTGTATTCCTAAATAGGGTGTAAACGTTGTATTCCTAAATGGGGTGTAAACGTTGTATTCCTAAATGGGGTGTAAACGTTGTATTCCTAAATGGGGTGTAAACGTTGTATTCCTAAATGGGGTGTAAACGTTGTATTCCTAAATGGGGTGTAAACGTTGTATTCCTAAATGGGGTGTAAACGTTGTATTCCTAAATCGCAGGCAACTCCTAGTCATATAGAAAGTGAACTAACCATGAAGGAGGTTTCAATCTTAGGTTATTATTTCTAATACCTGATTGTTTGATACAAGTACAAATGTTGTTCTACCTAGGGTTCGAATCTTGATCCTTCGTTGGGATCACTGATCAAAAAGCTATTTATAGATGTTGTACCTACCTACTTAAATTAGAATCACACAATTAATATATTTCTATCACCTACTGATTGCGATGAAACATTTATTATACTGTGTAGCAATCCTGTGTAGGTAATTCTTCTAGTATTTTTGGATGAAAACTAACTTATTTAGGCATAATAATTGAAACAAATAATTACTGGTTTATGTTAGAAATGTCTGAAAAATTCTGAAAAAAGCAATGGAATGGATTTTATTTTTCTGTTGAATATTTTACGTTTGTTGGGTATCTACCTATAATACCCAAGACCGTGTGGTACCTACTCGAGAACTTTGACGCACCCTTGAGTGCCTGGATTAAATTCAGCTCTAAATCATTTTGGATTTTGTCAGAAGAGATTATTTCTGGGGCGTCGGTGACCAAGTGGCCTCTGGGATTAACTAGGCGGTCTACGGTAGGTACATAATCCGACAAACCACACTTAGAGGCTTTTCCATCTAAATATACCTCAACAGAACTGGCAACTATATAGTTAGATATAGCCTCACAAATAGCATCGGCCAAAAGAAGGTACCCCAGGACCGCGATAACACAATTTCGGGAGCTGTAAAGGGCAACCCGTGAAGAGAGAATAAAAAACTAATAAGTAATTTGTTTTGCTGTAGATGTGGTGGTGCTTCATACTGCAGATTGTGTCAACATTGGCAGCACAAGACGGCGGTGGAGTTGCCATTAACTCTGGTACGTATTCTGACTTACCCCTCATGTAACAAAACAGGCGTTATATTTTTGTACATAGCTCGGTTCACATTATTATAGAAGAAATCAATATATCTATCTAAATTCTAAGTATACCGAATTCAAATATTGTTCACTGAAAAGCAACAAATAATTAAATATTTCGTCGTTTCCGAGCACATGAAGATAGAAAAAAGTTATATTAGTGATATCAAACAAATAAACAAAATAAATAATCGAAATCGGCATACATTTCATCGAGTTATGACAAAAGTTGTCCGAAAAAATAAATGCAGTACCTACCTACCCACAATAAAATTGATCTGACTTACCCCTCATCCTTTTTTTTTAAATCGGTTAAACATAGATTGCAACCACCGTATCTTTAGTAAATTCATGGTATTATATTATATTAAATATATTATTATTTATATTAAAATATAAAATGAGTAGATTAACTTTCGCTGTTTAATATGCAACTCAAGAAATAATAATAATAAACCTTTTAAAAAAAAGTGTACCGACTTCAAAATTTGCACTGAAAAGTAAGAAATAATAAAAATTTCGTCGTAGAATTTGAAGACTGTTGGTGCCAAATTAGGATACAAAATTAAGTAAACATTAAATTAAAGCAGCTTCTGAGGCGGCACATTTAAAAATTCAAAAGTATTCCTCGCTGCTAGATCACTTTGAATTTCTTGCTTTTGCGGTTGAGACTCTTGGTCCGTGGTCATCAGACTCCAAGAAGTTTGCTGATAAAATTGATAAACTTCTCATCGAAAAGTCTGGTGATCACCGAGCTAAGAGTTTTTTCATTCGCCGCATAAGCTTGGAGATTCAAAGGGGTAACGCAGCGAGTGTTCTTGGCACGATTGGATTTTCTTCAGAGCTGGAGGAGGTATTCTATCTTTGATTCCTCCATCCTTTTTCTTTTTCTTTTCTTTTTAGTTTTAAGGTATTTAAGGTTTTTAAGATTTTTAATGTAAATTTTAGATTTTTGTTTGTAGTGTGAATAAATAAAATTTATTAAACAAATAAATAAATGATCGTAAGTCCCTAATGAATTATCTAGATTAGTGAATTTGAGTACCTATCAAGTTATTTCTAATTTGGCACCAACCGTCTTCAAATTCTACGACGAAATTTTTATTATTTCTTACTTTTCAGTGCAAATTTTGAAGTCGGTACACTTTTTCTTTATAAGGTTTATTTCTTTTTTAAGTGATTTTGCTGCCCTGAGAAATAAACAATAACTCAACTAAAAAAAATTTATGAAAAATTAAAAAAATACTGCGGTGGATTTGAATCATGTGTAATGTGCATCCTGCGCTGCACCCCATACCTTTAGCCGCTAGACCACCGTCGATACGAAAATTAACAACTTCGTGTCAATAGCAACCGTTGCTAAGGCTTTTCTCTGATATAATTTTCAGCATTAAACAGAGATAAATTACTGAATTTCTGAAAAATTACTGAACCGATTTTCGTCATATGACTGTGAGATAATGTCGAGAAATTATTAAGTATATCCTTAAAAAAATAAGTCGTCAAAATATTTCATCGAGATATTACGAAAAATTGACTTATAAGGTCATATTTTTCAAAATTTCTGGAAAACGAATGAACCAATTTTTATGAGATAAAAATGGGACCAATCCGGAAGAATTATCTGTCGATTAAAAAAGAAACAATCAAAATCGGTTCCCAACTGGCGGAGTAATCGATGTCCATACATACATAAAAAAAAATAAAAAAAAGGTCCGAATTGAGAACCTTCTCCTTCTTTTTTTGGAAGTCGGTTAAAAAGGGTATGAAATAAGAAACATGAAAGTATGGTATGTGTGATATGGAGCGTATTGACTGCATCTGGAACGATTTCATTAGAGAAGTATGAGGAGTGAAACATGATGTTGTAAAATGATGTGAAGGAAACGTTGAAAGAATGAAGGATGAAAGATTGACTACAAAGGTTTATATGGCTGAAGTGAAAGGAAATGCTAGCGGAGGACGATCTAGGTGTACTTTTGTTGAACATATAAAATGTATTGATCGATGGAAATATTAAAAGTACCTACACACTATAGCAAAGGATGTAGAAAGGTATGATGAATATAAAAAAGCGAAAGATGTATGTCAGGATCGTAGCAAATGGCATTCGATTGTCTCTGCCTGCACTCTTGGGATAAAAAGCGTAATGATAGATAGATAGATGTTCATATAAGTATATTTATTGCTTTAAACTATGGTTTAAACAATACTATAAAGAGAAGAAAAGGTACTCAGATGATTTCAATTTCATGACTATTAAACACCGACTAAACAAATCTACTGCTTTAGCGGAGTCTGAAGACGTCCAAATATATTCTATCCATGCAAAGATGTGTTCTATTTGATCTATTTTTATATATCCATATCTTCCATGTACTCTATACCACTTTTTGTCCAGTCATTCACTCAATATTTCTCCACGTATCGGGAAACCGTAATACGATGACTGACCACTTTCTCTGCGCCCGCGCCGCTTGTCGTTTGTCGCTAATCTTGTAATATTGATACAAGTATGGTGCAGTTCGATCTTTCCTTCGGTCACTCACATTTCATTCAAACTTTTTATTTTCTGCTAGCGGAGCCCTGGCTTCATCCGTGTAAATATCTGGATGTAGGTATCATTATATTATCGTTACAGTGCTGAAATTGTTTCAATAAAATCTCAAAATATCTCTATCGGTATGATATTTCATCTATGTAATCTTTGCGTTTTTACAATCACTGGTTCATTTTCGAAGAACATTCTCTACCAAATATATTTCAATAATTATTTTGGTTTACAAAAGTCAATGAGGGAAGTGAAGTCGTGGGCAACAACTAGTGTGAAATAATAATAGGTTCATGAACGTATAGATATTTCCTAACAATTTTCTCCAGCAAACATCCGCTATACCTACTTCCTCTCGTGCAATTGAGACGAAATGAAATTGAAAGTTAGTGTAATGAGTAAATAATTTTAGTGTCATTTCACTCGGTTTAGTTTCCGATGGAGTGTCCGGTTCATATGCGCGTGCGCTTGTTGATTCGATTACGTTTGTTATTGAAGCTGTGTCGTTACGTGTTATGGAAAATACATGTGCCATACTTATATACTTAAGACTTGGATATTTCTTTATTTACAAAACATAGATCGGTGGCGATGGCACATTCCTGTCCGTTATACATAATAGGTCTGATAACTATTTGTATTAATGTAAGTATGTTTTATGTCTCAGGGATATCTCAATTCTGGACCGATGACTACAAAGTATTCGACCATATCTACGGAAGAACATCAGACAAGCAACTATATGGACCAGCGGGTAAAGCCATCGATGTTACCAAATTCCAGAAGACTGACGCCATAAATGTTAAAAACCATCAACCTAATATAGACGCTACAGCTGCCGGCTCTCAAATAGACGCTTACGGATTCGGTGATAACTTCGCACATTTAAGACAAAGACTCAATTATGCTAAAGACGCACTGAAACCTACAAAAACGGCTAACAAAGTAGTTTATAATATTTACAGGCCTGTTACTGAAGATACTGATCCGGAAACTTTTGATTATTTGAAACATTTGGAACAATTAGGTAAGCAACAGACTATAGATTTTCCACAACAAACCGTTAGAGGATTTCAACCTTATGTTAACGGGTTACGAGCTATGACAGCTATGAGTGCTGGAGCTGATAACTTCAAAAGCATACAAGACATCCTTGAAGCTCAAGATAACAAACTTAAACATAAAGAAAAACTAATCGATGACGGTGATCTTAAATATATAAATTATGCTGGAGCTCCAAGTAATAAAAACAAGAAACAGAACTTGAGATATATAGAAAGCAATAGTATTAATACTGTTAATAGATGTGTTGGGAAAAATCAAGGGAGGTGTAGGAAGCGGTCCAATACGTATGGAAGGTACAGATTGAGATCAGGACCTTTGGTCAGGAAGATCAAACATACTATTGTCAGTGACTGAATATTTATTAATATATTATTTATGTTTATTAGGTAATATTATTGTTTGAGCTGTTACAGACGTCTCACTAAATGAAAAAAATGGCGAACAAGTTGACTTGTCCGGTTTATTGATTTTACAGGTGACTTCAGGAGAGGCATTTTTTTAAACTAAGTATTTACAAGACAAATGTATACTACCTACTGCTATTCAGATTTTTAAGAAGACGTCGACTATCTTGCTTTTATTTAATTGTTATTCGTTGTATAAGCAATAAGCTACTCTCCATAGAACTAAGGAAAAGCTTTAATTAAGTAGGTATTATTGATTTTTATGTTAACACTATATTCTTATAATATCTACAAACTTAAGATTCTTATTTAAAATGTAGGATTTTGAGATGGTAGGTTTCGTATTTACTTATTTATTGTAAAGTGTATTAATTATACTTACTACTTAATTAAAGTTTTATAACAACATATTTATTATTTTATTTATCTTCTCTTTATTGTGCTCTATTTCTAAAATAATAAACAAAAATACTTAGAATAATTTATTGAAAAATAACAATTTAAAACTAATTTGTTACAATAGCCACCTTTCAATGGTGACAACATTCTCAGCGTTTTATTTAAAAATTGAACAATAAATAAATACACCATTTTGCGTCCTCGGTGTACTTATTTGATGTCCAATTTTGCCATTTCCATCATCGCCTAATAGCATTTATTTTCCTAGAAAACTGAAAGAAATTTCAGGGGCAAGGATCGATTATTTGGCTCTAACGAAACAATCAACCCGGACTCCTTATCTTCTTATACTAGAAAAAAGAGTATACTTTTCGGCATACCATCACGGATTTTTACATTTGTGGTATAGCCGCATAAATATCGTTTACATTTTGGGACTATAGGTAGCTAATTCTTAAGCAGTTAATAAAATAAATAATGCACTTTTTCTTATAGAAAACTGCTGCTAGCAGTTTTGGCTCATAGTCTGCTCTATCTACCAATCCACTAATAAACGTTGTATAAATCTGTCATAGACAAAACATTGCATAATATTGCAACTATTATTTTCTATTAAATTGTTAATATATGAAATTAGGGTTTGTGTCGCTAAGTTGTCGGTTGTCGGCAGCGGCATTGTTAGAGAAGTGATTCTTTTTCTTGTTCTCGTTGATGGCATTCAATAGAAACGGAGGAGTACCGTTTCGTTGGCGATTGTCCAGCTCCCGAGTTAGTTCATCTACATATGTTGGTCCGGAGCGTGGCCTGTTAATAAATAAACAAAGACTGAAAATGTGGCTAGTTAATAGGTTCTAAAGGTTTCATTTCAAGTTATTATGTATTGATGATTAACAGGTATTCGAATCTTTACGCCCCCGGTTTCGCTCGAGGATATTTTAGAACAAAATAAAATATTTATTCTATTCGTGAAATATTTTTTAGAATCGGTTCAGTAGGTTGAGAGATTATCCCTTACATACATATTTTACCTCTTTATAATATTAGTATAGTTATAGATTAAAAGGGTTTAAAAAAAATGTTATTAAAAATTCATGAAATCTACTGAACTAATTACATTTAAAAAAATCTAATACGATTTGCCTACATAAACCTTTTAAAAAAAAGTGCACCGACTTCAAAAATTTGCACTGAAAAGTAAGAAATAATAAACATTTCGTCGTAGAATTTGAAGACGGTTGGTGCCAAATTAGGATACAAAACTAAGTTTTTTCTACTATGTGAAATATAATTTAGATAATTATTATGAAATAAATGACTAACATTAAAATTAATAAGTAAAACTAAAATAATAATAAAACTTAACATAAGTAAATAAGCTAAAAGAAAATACTAAATAAATTACGTAATAAATAACTACAACATTATAAATAAAAAATGTCCTCCAGTGTGTCCCCTCGAGGCACGGTGCCTAGCAAGCTAGCAGCATTTCCTCTCTGGATAGCTAGGCTGATTCTTTGTGCCAGAAAGCTGCCAGCTCTTTTGTCACCGGTGGTCTCGACGAGACGCACTGAAAGGTCTTTCAGAAATGATTTAGCACTTGGGCCCCATGGGCCCAAGGTCTCAAAGCCAACTGGCGTGAAAATGTAGCTTCCGAGAATATCTATATATTTTTTTTTCTTTAGGGTTTCAGCACCCGAAGCAGCACCTCCGGCTTGACTAGAGGTGACCGTTATGTGTGATGGGGCCAGAGTGTCAACGCATGTCACGTCCCATACCAAACATTTACCTTGTTTCCAAGGAATGAGTGTCGATCCGTCGGGCCTCTTGCCATCCGAGCGAATGATTCCGTGTGGTTCTAATATTGCCGGAACATTCGCTGAGGCAAGGGCTCTTCGGATCACATCATTTAATGTGGCATGGCGAGACATGCGGCCAGCACTCTTCTGACAGGACAAGCCGTGATGGCCGAGCTCATTGACAGTGGTGCCACATCTACAACGATGAGGCTGGACGGTCACAGTGCCTAGGCGTAGCCCCACTGCTAAGGATAGAGTGCAGTTGTCTAATAAGGTGCCAAGGTTTGCTGATGGCAGGGCATTCAACCATAATCCCGACTCCTCTTCGAATGCTGCCAAGAGTCGAGCGCGCTCTGATATGTCATGACATGAGGACATGAGATCTCTTTGTAGTCTCTTGCATATCAGTTCGTCCCATGCTCGTTGTGAGTGCATTACTAAAGGGGTTTGATCACCGCAAAGTATATTCCACTCGCTTTTGGCCTCAGCAAGGTTTGCAATTTCAGTGGTATTTAAACATTGATTAATAATCATTTGAAATAGGGCATCGCAACTATGACACGATGACAGAAATGCTGGTAAAGATATTGTGGATAATTTACGTATTCCAATTCCTCCGAAACGAACTGGGAGCGAAGCCTGAGACCAAGTTCTGTCAGTAAGATTACAATTCAAGACCTTCGACAGAACTTCTGAAATGTACTCGTCTATTGCAGATAGTAGACCTTGATATTTCCATAGATGACAGCATCTTAAAAAGTAGGTGAACTTAGGAACAAATAAGCAAAATTTGATAATTGTTAAAGCTATGTGTGGATTAATTTTTTGTAGGCGTTCAGATGTCTTTTTAAATTTCTCAATTTGTTCTAATAGGAAAGGCGGAATTGATTCATCCAAAATAGGTACCCCGAGCAGACGGAGAGAATCGTTTTCGACGATTTTAATGTTAGGGGCCACCGTATTAAACTTTGACGAAATGTCACGTCTGTCAGTTGGATGTACTGAAGTGTGGATATATAGCTCACATTTATCGAGATTAAGCTCCATACCCATCTCAGCAAAACTACTTATTAAACTGGTCAAATCTTCAATGACAGTTTCTGCATCTCCACCTAGTGTACCATCATCAAGGTACCATATATTAAATTTTGATTTCAAAGAGCTGATCGTAGAGTGAATCCCTAAACTAAAAATGGCTACTAAAAACTAAGTAAATATCTAAGACGATAAAGATCTGTTCAATATTATCTATGTTTGTATGTACTGATGATCGTAGGTTCCTAATGAATTGTCTAGATTAGTGAATTTGGGAACTAAGTTGTTTCAAATTTGGCACCAACCGTCTTCAAATTCTACGACGAAATATTTATTATTTCTTACTTTTCAGTGCAAATTTTTGAAGTCGGTGCACTTTTTTTTAAAAGGTTTATTTTACCCTTTTAAGTGGTTTTGCTGCCTTGAGAGACAAATAATAACACAACTAAAAAAATATTGATGGAAAATTTAAAAAAAATACCGCTGTGGATGTGATTTGAACCATGTGATTGTGCATCCTATGCACCCCAATATATTTAACCGCTACACCATCGTCACGAAAATTGACAACTTCGTGTCAATAGCAACCGTTGCTAAGGCTTTTTCTGATACATAATTTTCAGCCGTAAACAGAAATTAATTACTGAATTTCTGAAAAACTACTGAACCGTTTGTCGTCATATGTCTGTGAGATAATGTCGAGAAATTATGATGTCTTAAAAAAAATAAGTCGTCAAAATCGGTACATATTTTATCGAGATATCAAGAAAAATGTACTTATAAAGTCAGTTTTTTCAAAATTTCTGAAAAACTAATGAACCAATTTTTATGAGATAAAAATGGGACCAATCCGGAAGAGTTACCTGTCGATTAAAAAAGAAACCATGAAAATCGGTTCACAATTGGCGGAGTTATCGATGTACATACATACATAAAAAAAAAAAAAAAAAAAAATACGGTCCGAATTGAGAACCTTCTCCTTCTTTTTTTGGAAGTCGGTTAAAAAGAAATCACAAATCGGTACATATAACAAATTGGTGAAGAAATATTTTTACAAAACTGAATTGATTTTCATGAAATATCTGTAAATGTCGTACCGGATAAAAAGTTTTATAAGTAATTTTCATTTTGAAAGAATATTCTTTCGATAAATAAAAAATCACACACATAATATAATTCCTGAAAATATAGGAGACGGTTGTTCATGTAATTAGTACAATAATTGTACTATACTATAATTATTATAAACAAGCTTCACATTATTGTTTTTAATTTATTTGCGAGTAACGCCACCCTTTGATGAGGTTGAAAATTTTTGTATGGGAAAATAGGTTTTAATTTTCTTAAAACTATAACGGAAATAGGTAAAAACATTTTTTGTGTTTTATATTACACATAGATTGTTTGTATTTGTATGACACGTCACACGATACACGTCATTAAACAATGTCCGCCGTTATACCTACATGATAAGCTGGTGATATCTACTTTATCATTCTGTGGAGGAATGTTATCTTGGGTTGCTCATAATAATATCATACTTTATTGTACCATTTCTCAACTTCCTTATCATATAACATTTTGTCTTAATGAAATCATTACTATCTAAAACAGGCATAAATCTTCATATTAATTTATTTTCAGAAGAACTGCGAAACTGATGCCGAAGCACGAAAAGATTAAATTATTTTTGAAAAAAGCTTTATTGTCTCAAGTACAGATTGAACCCGTATTCTTCAATATTATAGTTATCAATGTTAATGTTTATCACTAACAAAGAGGTCTACGTCATCGACCATGTGTATTTGTGTAATAACAATATTTATTTATTTATTCACTTCTACTACATCAATTACACCAGTCTCCAATTCGACAATGTACCTACCTACAATATGATGAACGTTTGTATGTCTATATCCTAAACGATTTTTTTTATTTATATTCTTATAACATCATTCTACAATTTTGAAAAAATAGAGAATATAGGGCTTTTCTAGTATTTTACAGAAAAAAAGTTCTGACTCGAAAAAATGGTACGGAGGCCTCGCAACTTGGCCATTTATTTATCACTACCTATTCGAAAGATAAAATTGACGCGAGAACCGGTTGGACCCTTAGTAAATTATATAGAAAGGCGAATATCGGACTATTAGGATTAGCATATTTTGTCGTATAAAAGAAACTTATTACAAGAATGAAACATAAAATAATGTACCTATTTGGGCAAATAGCCACGCCACCTTATCTATCTCTTACTCATTTCAATATTATACAACTTTATGATATGAAAATCTGCACAAAATCGTTCAATCATAGTCATTGAACGATTCTACCTATCTGTCATACCTGTTTTTACATAATTTAGGCCTCTTTTTATTAAGTTAATTATTTTAGTTGTAGTTTAGTTTGTTAAATAACATTGTATGAAGCTATAACTTGATTGCTTTAGTATTAGAACGTTATTACCACCATTATTATTTTTGTTATTACGTGGTCTTCGAAGCATCAATATTGGTGCTTTACCTTTTTTGGCTCGAGCGATGAGATATCGCGTTCCCAGTCCAACACTCGTAACAACTCCGCTACGAGTATTAAGTTTCATTAAATTAATATCAGTTGTGTTACAGGAATTTTGGAAAACTATACATTAGCCAAAATAACATAATTCGAGTATACTAAGAAGCCTTTTGATCTCAAAATAGCTCAACAGGTCTTCAAAGAATATCATCAGCATAAGGAAGACTCATCTTCCACTGGGTACCATGTACCCTCAAACCTGGGCCTTTAATCAATAGCATTCTCGGTTGCAGTAAGGTAAAAATTTTGTTTTAATTTGCACCAAATAAGCTGAGCTGACACTGCGTTCTCTAGCTCTCAATCTGACAAGATGCAATAAAGCGCCCACACAAAATTATATAGCAATGTTTATAAACTTTGTTTTACACAGGCCAGTTTTCTTTCCTTATTCTATTTCCACGCGGGTGAAAGCGCAGACAAAAAGTTGTCTATATCGATACCTCAGTTCCAAAGTGTAACAAGTCGAAATTTGGTAGTATTGAGTTAAGTATGACAAAGTGTTACTAAAACACATATTTACAGTTCCATAGAGTAACAGGTTGATAAGTAGATGGTATCAATATGTTACACTATTATTTTTTTCTACATACAGCATTTTTTTATTTCCCAAGTGTAACAACTCTGATTGTTACCTTTTGGAATTGAATCAAATGAATGAATATAATATTTCATGAGTTCCGAATAGTAATATTTCGTATTGTTACACTTCGGAACTGGCAACATTGATGATATTCGTTTGACGTTGTAATCAAAGATAATATTAGGTTGTAATTTTGACACATTCATCCTTAATTTTTAGGGTTCCGTACCGTTCCCCAAAGGGTAAAAACGGAAACCCTATTACTAAGACTCCGCTGTCCGTCGGTATGTCTGTCTGTCTGTCTGTCACCGGGCTGTATCTCATGAACCGTGACAGTTAGTCAGTTGAAATTTTCACAGATGATGTATTTCTGTTGTCGCTATAACAATAAATACTAAAAAACAGAATACAATAAATATTTAAGGGGGCTTCCATACAACAAATGTGATTTTTTTGCTCGTTTTTGCTCGATATTGATAACGTCAACAGGTAGATGCTTGAAATATTCACAGAATATTTAGTTATATATTCACTTTAAAAATAAATAATTAAATTAAAGTGATATTAATATTTAAGGGGGCTCCCATACAACAAACGCGATTTTTTTTTGCCGTTTTTATAGATAATGGAGAGTTTTTATAGGAGTCTGACTCGCACTTGGCCGGTTTTTTAAGTAAGTTATTTGTTTACTTTCTAATCTACATTAAAATTGACGACTAAAGTAAGTCTATAACAATATTTTTATTCACTTTACATACAGTATGTAAAGTAATAACTTACTAAAAACAACAAAATATGAGAAATTGTTTAGTTCCAAAGTGTAACAATATAGTAAAAACCTTCAAAATATAGTAAAATGAAACCTAAAACTTTTTTCCATAATGAAATATTTAAGATTTAATCAATTTAAATGAATTTCCACAAAATATATATTGCTATAACAGAAAATGAAAAAGATATGTAGGCTTAATCACAGCAAATAGTATATTTTCTTCATTATCTCCTTACTATTATAGATATATATCGATACCTCAGTTCCAAAGTGTAACAACTGAAAAAAATATATCGATACCTCAGTTCCAAAGTGTAACAACTGAAAAAAATATAGTAATCAGGGCGCCAGAGGTGCCGAGCATGGAAGTGTTTTCCAACGGAGCGAATACATACAAAAGTCTATAACCTACTGATTTTTTATCAAATTTAAAGCACTTTAAGTATTAGGTACTTTTAATTGTTTTATTTTTTTGCGTTTTCCGTTTTTTTTTATTGTTTAAACAATGAAAACGGTTTTTTATTTTTTTTAAATACCCAATCCTCATGCAGAACCTGCACAACTTTTACCCTCAACATTTTTCTCTAGGAACAATACTTTTCGCTACACAAAAACCGTAAAAAAGAGTTAAAAAAAAATATTTAAAAAAAAACAACTTTCCCGACCTCGCTCAATGTCGCTTTAGGATGTTATTATTTGTATTTTTCCTGTAATTTTAAGCCCAAATTTGCTCCGTTGGAAAAAACTTCCATTTTTCCCGAGGAAAATAGCTCTGGCGTCCTGTTTGTTTCTTTGAATATAAAAGTTGTGGTAAATGGTTTCCGTATGGTATTAATATTTAATTTGGCTTTAGGTATATTAACATTGCATGACTAAACGTTTTTGTTATAAAATCTTGAAATTACTTCATTTTTAGGGTCCCATACCCAAAGGGTAAAAAAACGGAAACCCTATTACTAAGGCTCCGCTGTGAACCGTGATAGTTAGACAGTTGAAATTTTCACAAATGATGTATATAATTCAAAAACTAGTAGCCAGATTTTTATTACAGTTTTATTAATGCAGCCGAGACAAGAAACCTACTAGCATATAAAATACTCCATACCATACCTCTCGTGGTGACTTCTCTGACTTTCTACATCAGGTTCACTTGGTTGGTACATGGAGTAGCCACGTCTAGATAGCTCCTCGTCAGGAGAGAGGGCTTGATTGTGGAAGGCATGTTTGTTAGCAGTGGTCATCTTTAGCTTCCTGAAATATTGGAAGAAATCGAATTAAAAAGCTGAAAAAAGGAAAGTAACTTACGTATTCCAAAACACAATCTTCACGATCTTGCGTATACGTTGCGGTGTGACCAGACACAGTGTACATTTTTATCCAGTTGTCCATATTACACAAAACAGGTGGCAAGCCTGTTGCTGCACATAAAGGGCCTAACGTAAACCCGGATTTTTTTATTAGAAACTAGCTTTCCGCCCCAGCTTCACCCGTGGAGCCCATATTAACTTTTATTCAATTTTCCAATTTTCCAGGCAACCTTTCCACTTTTCCCTAAAAACCTTTTCCAGACTATTACGAACATTTAAAAAGAATCCCAAATTGGTTCAGCTGTTCTCAAGTGATTACCAACGAACAGCATTTAATTTCTATTTACCTATATGTCTATCTAGATAGAATATTATGTCTGTTTGTCCCATGTTTGTTCAGATTCGACACGGAAATACTGAATGAATTTTGATGAACTTTTCAGGATCATTGAGTTGTTCGACTTAGGATTTGCTTTTCGTATTATTTCGATATGTCAAAAATTGAATAAGAAAAAAATGGCTGCACAAAGAGAAAAGATTAATAGAATCGGATGAGAACACGAACATAATAATTAGGCCACTCCTAGGCAGGCTCAAGAACACTTGCCTACCCCTGGGTACTCTGGGACACACGCTTCCCGGGAGCCCTAAAGCATCTATCCTTATCTTTAATCCAGAGAAAAATCGTGAGGAATCGGTTTCGAATCATAGTTCCCATATGTCAGAGTACCAAAGTAAATATATATAGTAAATATAGTATACTAACTGAACTCTCAACTTGCCGGCATTCTGTATGTTATCCAGTTTGTTGTTGAGAGATGAAACTTGCACGAACAGTACTATCACCAACATGATCAGTAGGAGACATACCGCTCCTAGTACACCCACAGCTATGTACAGCTGCAAGTCTAGATCCTGAAAATAATAGGAAAAAATAGACACATCTTCACGACTTTTATGTCACCAATGAGATTTGAACCCGGTTCTCCCTTTTTCAAGTCCAACGATCTACCAATAATAATTAAGCTATCGACTTCTAAAAAAACTCGTGAAGAAAAACCATCAAGGAAAGTAGATAGCTAGAAAAAACCTATTTTTTCTTTGAATTTTTGTCTTGAATTAAATTTAAATTATTGTTTTACACAGACTTTTTCGCCATATCATTAAGTTCCGCGTTCACTGAATGTTTCATGAGATTCGTTCAGCCGTTTCAGGTAAACACCGTATTTATAAGTTGTACATAAATCACATACAATAATTTTATTATTTGATATCCGTTTCTAGTATGGACACCAATTTGTTTATGTTTTTTTAATAAAAAATGGCATTTTTTGTAAAACTGTTGCCTTAGATTTAGCAGAAAGACTTTATAAGATTTTGTTTGTTGTCCTATTTTGTTAACAGATTATATCTGCGACACACATTTCACAAGAGGATTTTACAACGTTATCTTATAACTATATGTCTATAATCACGCCTTTTATTCCAAGAGGGTTAGGCAGAGACAATCGAATGTCATTTGCTACGATCCTGACATACAATCTTTCGCTTCTTTTATATTCATCATACCTTTCATACATGCTCGGCGATTGTGTGTACTTTTAATATTGCCTTCAATCAATACATTTTTTATATGTTCAATAAAAGTGTAGGTCGTCCAATGCCAGCATTTCCTTTCACTTCAGCCATATAAACCTTTTTAGTCAATCCTTCATCCTTCATTCTTTCAACTTATTTCTATTCCTGCAATAAAAAAGGAGGTTCTTGTTTCAGAGACTTGCCCGTAGAAATGTGTGAAAAAAAAATTGGATAGTGATTTCATTGTAAAATAGCAATCATTTTGGCTTAGTACAAAGTTTAGTAGACTCTAATATATATTTATATACAAAGGTTTTCAAGGAGCAGTTGTGAATGGAATATCCTAAAGATGTTGAAGCCTTAAGAAGAAATTAAAAAAATGCCTGCTTACCTAAACAGAATGAAAGCATGATTATAAACTGTATTATAAATGCGAAAGTTATTGTCTGTTTGCGCCTCCTTCACGTCAAAACAGAGCAATGGATCAACGTGATTTTTTGCACAGAGATAGTTGGAGGAGCGTAAAATAGGCTTATTTTTTATTCCGGAAATGCTTCTTATGTCACAATTTAAGAATTTCCACAGTAATAATATAAAATAATGATAAACTCACCATAATTTTTACGTTTGTGTATAAAACATGATGCGAGCGTCCATGGCCGGCGGTCGGCAAACACTGATACTGTTATCTGACTTATCTTAGATATTGTTTGAGATAATGATAAGAAACATCTCGCTAGATAAGGTGTCTGATATGTGCTAACTTAGGTATGTGGGGAAAATGTACCTAGGGAAAACACTCATAGGTATTTGACTAAAGTACTTTCTTATACCTTTGAGATATCTTACTATATAAGTAGATATATATATACTGGTGTCTCTGACCACATCGAAGGTGTAAAACTATATGAATAGGTATACAATATAACCCTTGTATCGAGGCATATACCTAACAATTACATCAAAGTAACCCCCAGTACAAGGTTATGTCGTACGGTGTAAAAAGGATAGCAGGAACATTAGGAAGTTCCACAATGAAGCGGGTAAAGTCATAACTATAGTAAATACTAAGATTATAATTTGGGTTATATCTACTAAGGTGACTAATATGCAAACAGGATTAAAAACATCTTTTGTCAAGAAATTCAAACAAATAAAACAAAATTTAGGTTGATGAAGTCATTTGAATCCATTCCTGAAATATGTCTGGCTTACCGTCCCAGCTTTGGCCCGTGGAAAGTTTTGATTTGTTTATGGATGCATGGAAATATTAAAAGTACACACAATCGCCGAGTATGTATGAAAGGTATGATGATAATTTGGCACCAACCGTCTTCAAATTCTACGACGAAATATTTATTATTTCTTACTTTTCAGTGCAAATTTTTGAAGTCGGTACACTTTTTTTTAAAAGTTAATTTATTTTTCCCTTTTAAGTGATTTTGCTGCCTTGAGAGACAAATAATAACGCAAATAAATAAAAAATAATGGAAAAATAAAAAAAATATACTGCTGTGGATGGGATTTGAACCATTTGCATCCTGAACTGCACCATACCATACCATACCTTTAGCCGTTAGACCACCGTCGATACAAAAATTGACAACTTCGTGTCAATAGCAACCGTTGATAAGGCTTTTCTCTGTTACATAATTTTCAGCCGTAAACAGAAACAAATTACTGAATTTCTGAAAAACTACTGAACCGATTTTCGTTATATGTCTGTGAGATAATGTCGAGAAATTATTATATCGTTAAAAAAATAAGTCGTCAAAATCGGTACATATTTCATCGAGATACTGATAATTGACTTAAAAGTCAGTTTTTTCAAAATTACTGAAAAACTAATGAACCAATTTTTATGACATAAAAAATGGGACCAATCCGGAAGAATTATCTGTCGATTAAAAAAGAAATCATCAAAATCGGTTCATAAACGACGAAGTTATCCGCGAACACACATAAAAAAATATATATATATACGGTCGAATTGAGTAACGTCTTTTTTTTGAAGTCGTTAAAAAGAAGCGGAAGAGGTATATGTCAGGATCGTAACAAATGACATTCGATTGTCTCTGCCTACCCCTCTTAGGATAAAAGGCGTGATGATACATAGATAGTAGATAGATGGTATGGTTACTACTCTGCTCCTTTGGGTCGTATTATGATGTTACGATAAATATTAGAGCATTCAGTTATACAAACTCATCAGTTTTATGTATGTAGTAGACAATTTGAAACGAATTCTTGTATTTTTAATTTGTTAAATGAAAATCCTGAATTCATACAGTGACTAATATATAGAATCTACGCTAGTTTCAGGAGAGAAGGGTAGACAGTGTTACAGTAATTCTGAAGACACATACGTTTTCTTTAATAATTAATTATATTGATTAGTTGTTATAATAATCAATGGCGTCGTACATGCATTACTATTTGTGTAAACAGTTATCTTGTAGGGAATTACCGATATTCAGATAGTGATATCTGCGTATTAAATTTGAACACGTTGAAAGAATGAAGGATAAAAGATTGACTAAAAATGTTTGTATGGCTGAAATGAAAGGTAATGCTATTGATCATATAATTAATATTGATCGTAGGTAATGTTAAAAGTACACACAATAGCCGAGCATATAAAAGAAACGAAAGAGGTGTGACAGTATCGTAACAAATGGCATTAGAATTTGGGATAAAAGGTGTGATGATAGATAGATAGTATATACAAGATAATAATCTAATATATAAACCTTTTTAAAAAAGTGCACCGACTTCAAAAATTCGCACTGAAAAGTAAGAAATAATAAATATTTCGTCGTAGAATTTGAAGACGGTTGGTGCCAAATTAGGATACAAAACTAAGTAAATATCTAAGAAGATAAATATCTGTTCTATTTGTATGTACTGATGATCGTAGGTTCCTAATGAATTGTATATATTAGTGAATTTGGGAACTAAGTTGTTTCTAATTTGGCACCAACCGTCTTCAAATTCTACGACGAAATATTTATTATTTCTTACTTTTCAGTGCAAATTTTTGAAGTCGGTGCACTTTTTTTAAAAGATTTATTTTACCCTTTTAAGTGATTTTGCTGCCTTGAGAGACAAATAATAACGCAACTAAAAAAATATTGATGGAAAATTTAAAAAAAATACCGCTGTGGATGTGATTTGAACCATGTGCTTGTGCATCCTATGCACCCCAATATATTTAACCGCTACACCATCGTCACGAAAATTGACAACTTCGTGTCAATAGCAACCGTTGCTAAGGCTTTTTCTGATACATAATTTTCAGCCGTAAACAGAAATTAATTACTGAATTTCTGAAAAACTACTGAACCGATTGTCGTCTTATGTCTGTGAGATAATGTCGAGAAATTATGATGTCTTAAAAAAAATAAGTCGTCAAAATCGGTACATATTTTATTGAGATATCAAGAAAAATGTACTTATAAAGTCAGTTTTTTCAAAATGTCTGAAAAACTAATGATCCAATTTTGATGAGATAAAAATAGAACCAATCCGGAAGAGTTATCTGTCGATTAAAAAAGAAACCATCAAAATCGGTTCACAATTGGCGAAGTTATCGATGTACATACATACATAAAAAAAAAAAAAACGGTCCGAATTGAGAACCTTCTCCTTCTTTTTTTGGAAGTCGGTTAAAAAGAAAGTCGGTTAGTTACACCATTTATAACTCAAGAACGGCTGTACCGATTTGGCTGAAAATTGGTGGGGAGGTAGCTTAGAGCCAGGAGACGGACATAGGATAGTAGCGGTAGTGGTAGGGATTGGAGTAGGGGTAGCTAAAATTATAAATTTTATTATAATTGTGAATATGTGGCGTCATATCTTGATTTTTACATATGTACTAAAATGTATTTGCAAACGTCAATAGATGGCGCTGTATTATACTTTTCTTATCTCTATATATATAATAGAAAGTCGTGTTAGTTACACCATTTATAACTAAAGAACGGATTTGGCTGAAAATTGGTGAGGAGGTAGCTTAGAGCCAGGAGACGGACATAGGATAGTAGCGGTAGTGGTAGGGGTTGGACTAGGGGTAGTGGTAGTGGTAGTTGTTTTCCACGGACGAAGGAAAGTAAATAGGACAACGACTGCCGGGCCCGCTAGTATATTATATTGTACCAAGCAGCGAACAGAAATTTTAGTTATCGATACCTACATATAGTAAAAATAGAGTCCCCATGTGTATGCGTAAATTCAAGATCACCTGTACTGTTTGAGTTTGGATGCAGTTTTCACTGCTTATCTACATTTATGTAGTAGGAGGGGCAGAGGGTGGCTTACTTGTATTAAAATCGCGAATTATTATTATATAACGCCTGCAAAAAGCCAATCACTTTTGTATCATTGAAGAAGTATAAATTCACAGCAGTCTGTTTGAATTTGAATCAACATCTATACTAATATTATAAAGAGGTAAAGTTTAAATGTAGGTGATCTCTGAAATTCTGAAAATTCTTTCAGTAATAGGAAGCTTATTACCGCTAAGTGCTATTGGCTTTATTTTATTTTGTGCGAAATAATCGAAAAGCTAATGGGTCATAAAGTTATCTACCTATAATACTAATATATAATATATTATAAAGAGGTAAAATGCTACCTGGAATACTTTATTAAAACAATATTAAATAATATATATCTACATACAAAGTTTAAATATAATAAAAATTAAACACAGGGAACCCCATGAGTGGCTCTCTAATCATGAATATGTAGGATACATACTCATAAGTAGAAAACTTTCTCGAAATCACTGTCCTGCGGTAAAGTGCCAAGAAGGCTAGCAGCGTTTCCTCGCTGTATAGCTATGCTAATACGTTGTCCAAGGTATGCTCCAGCCCTCTTGTCACCTGAAATGTCGATTAGACGAGATGATAGTTCCTTATATAATTTCTTCGCTCCGAGGCCCCACGGACCCATGGTTTCAACCCCAAACGGTGCAAATAAGTAATCTTGTGCAAGGTTTGCGTACTTACGCCGTTTGAGGTTATCAGCTGTTGTTGCTGCTGCACCAGCATTATTAGATGTAGCCTGGACGTGAGAAGCCGCCAATGTATCGACACAGGTAGCGTCCCACACTAAAAAGAGGTAAAATTATATTTTGTGTATGTTTGTTTGTAATGAATATATTCAAAAACTACTGAACCGATTTTAATTATTTCATTAATAGAAGCTACCATATCCCTGAGTGACATAGGCTATATTTTATATTGTTCGAATATATCCACAGGCGGAGCCGGGGGCGGAAAGTCTATTAGTAAATATTTAGGTGATGATTATAGGTCTACAACTTCTTTTTATAGGCAATTCGGGTGTTTCGGTTTGGTTTCCCTAATGGGAAATATTCATAAGACATCCATATATTTCAGTAGTCTTAGTATTCAAAGTTTTCAAGGTGGAGACGCCTCGTAACTTTTATCCCATACACGGACTTCAGCAATTCAAGGATTCTTAAAGTATATGAAATTATTTATACCTACTCAATATGTAAAAATATGTCAATCATCATCAATTTCACGTATATTTTCAACAGACTTTGCGACTCGAATTCTCTTAATATATTTACTAATGTATGTATATTTTTTATACATTGTATATCGAATAAAAATATTTTCAAATACTTTTATTGGTTTTATTGTACCGTTTTGTTTAGAAATTTTCTTTCTCTATTTATTTGTTTCGCTCGGATATTGGGTGAAACATATTAAATGTCTTTGGGTGAAACAGATGCATCGAACACATGCGTTTTTTAGTTGGTTACTTACTGGATTTTTAATATTTAAATCCTAAGATATTTTTACATCTTAGGTACGACCAAAGAAAGAAAGTTATAGCCATCGATGTGTTATACCCTATGTGCAGTTAGCCAGTAGTACCACCAAAACCCAAAATCCCACCTGAAGGTCACGCGGTACCAGAGAGGTGGGGCTACTTGATCTCATTGTTCTCACGAAACATCTGTCAAGTTGGAATCCCAGGGTTTCGTAAATAATACTATTGGTGAGGCCGTGAGTTACACTCGCCATACTCACTTTTCTTAGTTTTATAATGCGAGATACTTATTTAAGACTAAAAAGAAAATATATGTTAAAAAATAATAACCTCGAAGTACTTATTATGTTACTAGATGACCCGTGCGAAAACTTCGCACCGTTAGATCAAGTGATCTCCAACAAATGTCGTTTTTTACAAAATACATGCTTATCCTTGTACAGATAAGTAAGCAAAAACGAGAGGTGTCGTGGGACACCTGGTTTCGCTATATATGTACCTATTCAATAACAGGCACAATGAAATAGATGAACAACGTTTGAGAGTAATTAAATGAAAAATATATAAATAAAAGAAGCGAAAGAGGTATGCCAGGATCGTAATAAATTGCATTCGATTGTCTCTGCCTACCCCTTTTGGGATAAAAGGCGTGATGATAGATAGCTAAATAGATTTAAAAAAATTAAGGAGTGGTATTTAATAAATTATTGTAACAAATTTTTTTAAAGTAATGAAATTAAACTATTATTATTAATTATTTAAAAATATGAACTAGCTTATAAATAAACAAACAAACACATAATAACGAATATACTGCACTACATGCATGGCTGTAACGTACTATAGCGAAAGTGTCGCGATGGTCGAATTCTTACACATTTTTCGGCCTAGCTCGCATTCACCAAGTGTCTGGAGTGTAACATGCGATAAGAAACTTCGTTCCAAAACTATGAAGACGAACGTTCAAAAAAAGGTATGCAGAACCTACCTATTAAAATGGACGTGCATGTAATGAAAGGATGTATGAATGAAGCAAGGGAAGTAGGTATGCAAAGATCGAGAAAGATTGGGAAATAGTATGTAATGTGTATAATGAACCGATGACAAAGGTTAAGCAGTAGGTACTCAGAAGATCTGAAATAAGTTAGTAGAAGTTAAAGTTCGAGTTACCAAAGTGGTATCTAAAAGATGCGATATAAGTTCATAAGGTTAGGGTTAAGTAGTATAATGAGAGAGCACGAGCATTCATCTCCATCAATGTCTCCATTAGCGTCGATAACTGTTACACTTCATATATCACATCATATTGCTTAATAAACATATATCATTTCGATCTCATCTCACTTAAAATACCCTCAAACGGAGCCTCAAACAATGTTTTGTCTCCCACTGGGTACCCTGGCGTCGGTAACATAGTGCAATCAAAGCGGTGGACCAATGGATGAAGCTTTGGTCGTCA
Organism: Nemapogon koenigi; assembly: GCA_963924495.1. Taxonomy (NCBI): domain Eukaryota; kingdom Metazoa; phylum Arthropoda; class Insecta; order Lepidoptera; family Tineidae; genus Nemapogon; species Nemapogon koenigi. Next base: position 13,018,288 of record OZ004639.1, on the reverse strand, counting down.
AAGAAAGGAGAAAGGATAAGTAGGCAAAGAATAATCCCAGCATAGATCAGAGTCTCCAATATTTTTATATTTATTTTTTTGCCTTACAGCTCCCGAAACAGTGTTAAGGTTCCAGGGTACCAAGCAAGCACGTAGGCAGGGGGAGGATCCAGTGGGTCCGGACAAATATCCGTCACCGACACTTTTTGGAATTGTGAATTTTAAAAAGTAGGTAATTACTATCAGTTCAGCTGAGCTGATGAGGTCGAGTCAAGCGAGCTACGATATTGACTTATTGCAGAAAGATGTAATAAAAGGTAAAGTCGTACTTTGTGTTTTATTTTTTCAAAATAATGGATTCTGTTGATGTGTTTTTATTGAGTATCTTGTCTCTAGATAAATAAATAATAATTTATGTAGATATCTATAGCGAAAAAAGCAATAGCAAGAACTCAAGAAGTCAGGCAAAGAGTATAATCCACAACATTTGAAAGTAGGTGAAAAATTATGGTACCCGTATTTTTTGCTTTTCTAAAATTTTAACTTTAACACTCTTAAATTAATTTTTAAATATTGCATTTTTAGAAAAAGCCGATGACGGCTAAAAGTTTCAGGTGTCTATGCGTATTCTGTATTAAAAAAAAAGAAATGACATGAGCTGCGTGCTTTCGTCATTTTCATTCATTATTGTTTATTTTTAGTTTATTAATTTAAAATTAAATTTTATTCACTTTCATCAACAAAGATGGGTAGAGAAGCACGTAAATTAAATTCCCTTGTATCAATTCTATTCTATTTTTTCGTGTTATGGCTCCATCAGGCCCTTGTATCCTGTTTTGTTTTTACAACTACAACTAATACTTTTTATTACCAGTTACCTTTGTAGGCAGAGAGTATAGTAGCTTTGACCCGTACTCGTTATACAGTGTAGTTTTTTCAAAATATCTCTTAAACCACTGAATAAAAAAATAAATAAATATGTGTATCGTGTTAAGCAAAGGAAGATCTCCAAACGGATTTTTAATTTTGGTACTTAACGAAAAATTAAATGTTGTGAATTATAATCACTACCTACTCATGCCGCAAGGGCCATGGTTACGCAAAGGTCGTGATTAGAAAATACTTATGATTTGGACTATAGGGAATATTATGGGAAGACCTGATAGGGGATATAATAATTTATATTGCTAATTCTATTTTTTCAGGCGTTACAGTTTATTGCAAGCAAGCCTTTATTTATTACAATAACCACAATAACGCTGTTTTTGAGCCATAATTTTTGTATGGAAGCGAGCCTTTGGTATAGTCATGTCATGTTATATAGCGAGATAGATGAAGACATTGGTTGTTTAGTGGGTTTGGTAGGTAGTCACATGAAGTGCGGGCAGTGCAGCGATAGACTTGCCACCTGTACGGATAAAAATAATATTCTATACTAACTTGAAAATCGCTGCCTATTTTTACGGAGGTTGAAGGTACAATTTAGTCGAGTGGTTGCATCATCATGACCCAAATACAGAGGTAAATGCCAACTAAACTACATTCGGGCCCTCGGGCATTTTCTTTAACAAAGGATCCAAAAATAATTACTTTAATTACAATATTAATGATTTACTTTGAGGGTACTTTTGTTGGTCAATCAATTTTGGTTTGTTTCCAAAAGGTCAGCTAATAATGGTCGTCTAATTACGTCAATAGATGGCGCTGATTGTTATAAAAAATATATGAACGATTGCGGTCAAAGTCATCATGACAGGTGGCGAGGTTGAATAATAGCTAGTACTTGCACTCTTCTCTCGTTTCATCTGGGCTGGGTATTGTATCCTATTAGGTTACTGGAAACTGAATCCTAAAGGTTAGGTAAAAAAAAAATATACATAATCATCGATGATAAGTAGATATCAAAATCAATTACAAAACTAAAAAAAAAAAAGGAAACAAAAAATTGGAGGCGCCGGGTATCGATCCCGGTACCTCTCGCATGCTAAGCGAGCGCTCTACCATCTGAGCTACGCCCCCAGTGAACAATGTTGCGAAATTATCGAACGCTTACCAAGGCACTGTTACGAGAATAAAATACCTTGCGGTTTGGCCAGAGACACTATATGACGTACGAAAAGTCGATTTACATAATATTATGGTACGAGTGAGAATTGAACCCGGGATCTCCCCCCTTGACTCATAGACAAACAAAAATGCAGTGCACATAATCTATGCACACGCTTCCTGAATATTTATTTTGTTTTTTTAGGTTGTTCATAGTATTGTGATTAGGATCAATAAAAAAAACGTATTATACCACTTTTAAATTGTTGTTAATGTAATAACTGAAAACACTATTTTCGCAAGTTTCAGAAACTTTGAACGTAATTTGTAGATAATCTGCAAATGCAAAATAAAAATAAAATGGACCTTGGCGAGAACAACTCATCGAGAACAAATTGTGATTTATGATTTTTAGATCAATTAACGATAAATCAATGATAACTACGATACGGTGAACCCTGTTTTGGCTTAACCACCCTTAACTTTACACTTAGGTACCTTTGGGCAATGGATAGGGGGGGGGGGGGGTCAATTACGTAATACTTGCATTTGAATAAATTCTATGTTTATTTGTCTTATATTGACGAATGGCAAAAAGTGGACACTGTTACTGGTGTTTCTGGCCACACCTGTATAAATGCCGTGTGTTTTGTTGTTTTAATGGAATGAAAACACATATTATATAGGTAGGTACCTATAGAGGAAGATAAACAGATAAATTGCCCTCCGCCTCCCCCTGTAGGTACATAGGTATGTCATATGGGGGCGATCCTCGATTAGTAGGTATAAAACTATAAAACAAAGTCGCTTTCTCTGTCCCTATGTTCCTATGTATGCTTAAATCTTTAAAACTACGCAACGGATTTTGATGCGGTTTTAATAGAGTGATTCAAGAGGAAGGTTTATATGTATATAACATGCATAATATAGTAGAGAAACACTCATAATTTTAGAGGTTTCTAATGTGATGTCGTAAATAAACACATTTTTTGCGCTGCAGCGCTGGCTGAACCCTACGAGATAGATCAAAATAATATACTACAGTATTGTACACCTTAAAAAGGTCTACAAAAAAGTACGCAATGGTATATGTCTATCTCTTAGGGATAACCCACAATAACCATTTTTTATCCTTTACTTTTTACGAGAAATAATATAGCCAAAGTTAGTGGTAGGGGTAGGGGTAGTGCAGGCAAGCCAACGTTTGGGCAGGACAACGTTTGCCGGGTCCGCTAGTTATTTATAATCCAATTATATATGTATCTACCATATTTAAAAATGTATGCTTTTTAACTACTTAAATTATATATGTAAATAAAATAATCGTAAACATAATTTATTTATTTACCTATAATTACAATATGTATTGTAATAACATTATGTAAAGAACAGTTTAGCATAACATTCGTGATACAAATATTTATATATGTAAAGATGTAGTGTGTATGATGAGCTGACGATAATATAATGTATAATCAGTAATATAGTCTTCAAGCACGTTCGTGGTAATCAAAGGCTTATCTCGAAAACTACGTCATGAAGATGTATAAAATTCTCGTGTCACAGTGTTTGTCACGAAACAGCTTGACCGATTTGTATGATTTTTTTATATATATTCGGTAGGTCTGAAAATAGGTCGTAAACTATTTTTCATAACGAGCCCTTTCATTTGGTATGTACTATGCTATCACTTTTTAATTTTTTTCTCCCAAAATTCAATTATTTACCTACGCTATGTACCTACGTCCGTGGGTCATCAAATTTTACATATTTACCAAATTTAGACGTTTTTCGTCTTACTAGACTAGATATACTGATTAGGAGAAAATAAGCTGTGACAGACGGACGACAAACAGACATCAGGTTTAGTTTACGTTTTTTATTTAGTTTAGTTACGGAACCACCGACCTATACTTTACATAGACTGAATGTGCGCTTCATTAAAACGGCGCATAAAAGTTGTTCACAACGCGATTTTGTGAACAACCTTGAGACAGTAGCTTGTTCACCGTCCATAAGTGAGGTTGTGCGACGCTTCCTATTTAAATTACACAAAATGCTGTGTTGCGCTTTCAAAAAGTGTTTAAATAACACACGTAATTCCAAAAAGGCGGATGGTATTACATATCACAAGTAAGTATATCATATTTTTTTAGTTTTAATTCATAATTTAAAGTTTAAAAATTTTATTACGAGCAAAAAATTATTACGTCACTAGCTCATTTCTTTCGACGTCCAGGGCCGCATTTACAAAAATTTAATTATGTGCAATTTAATTGTAGGGTTTCGTAATAGAGCAATGAACCGCGTTTTCGACATTTTTTCGAACTGTATAGATAAATGTAGACACTAGAATAGAGACTTTGAACAATATAGGGGCGGGGCGGCGATGGAGGTGGAAAAATGGAAAATACTCGATATTGCACACGGCTTCGCATGTCTGTATATCTGTATTCTGTACACACTAGAATAGAGACTTTGAACAATATAGGGGCGGGGCGGCGATGGAGGTGGAAAAATGGAAAATACTCGATATTGCCCACGGCTTCGCATGTCTGTATATCTGTATTCTGTACACACTAGAAAAGAGACTTTGAACAATATAGGGGCGGGGCGGCGATGGAGGTGGAAAAATGGAAAATACTCGATATTGCCCACGGCTTCGCATGTCTGTATATCTGTATTCTGTACACACTAGAAAAGAGACTTTGAACAATATAGGGGCGGGGCGGCGATGGAGGTGGAAAAATGGAAAATACTCGATATTGCCCACGGCTTCGCATGTCTGTATATCTGTATTCTGTACACACTAGAATAGAGACTTTGAACAATATAGGGGCGGGGCGGCGATGGAGGTGGAAAAATGGAAAATACTCGATATTGCCCACGGCTTCGCATGTCTGTATATCTGTATTCTGTACACACTAGAAAAGAGACTTTGAACAATATAGGGGCGGGGCGGCGATGGAGGTGGAAAAATGGAAAATACTCGATATTGCCCACGGCTTCGCATGTCTGTATATCTGTATTCTGTACACACTAGAATAGAGACTTTGAACAATATAGGGGCGGGGCGGCGATGGAGGTGGAAAAATGGAAAATTACTCGATATTGCCCACGGCTTCGCATGTCTGTATATCTGTATTCTGTACACACTAGAATAGAGACTTTGAACAATATAGGGGCGGGGCGGCGATGGAGGTGGAAAAATGGAAATACTCGATATTGCCCACGGCTTCGCATGTCTGTATATCTGTATTCTGTACACACTAGAAAAGAGACTTTGAACAATATAGGGGCGGGGCGGCGATGGAGATGGAAAAATGGAAAATACTCAATATTGCCCACGACTTCGAATGTCTGTATATCTTTTTTTTATACCTTGCCGGCCCCATGGTACTTGTTTTTTGTTCTTTGTGAACTAATAGTAATAAAAAGTCACAAAAAATCAGTTAGCAGTTTTTAATATTTTTAAGGTTTCCAAGTCAAACTGCTACGAGGGAAAAGTGGATACGTCTACTTCAATTCGAGTATTTTCCATTTTTCTACCTCCATCGCCGCCCCGCCCCTATATTGTTCAAAGTCTCTATTCTAGTGTGTACAGAATACAGATATACAGACATGCGAAGCCGTGGGTAATATCGAGTATTTTCCATTTTTCCACCTCCATCGCCGCCCCGCCCCTATATTGTTCAAAGTCTCTATTCTAGTGTGTACAGAATACAGACATGCGAAGCCGTGGGCAATATCGAGTATTTTCCATTTTTCCATCTCCATCGCCGCCCCGCCCCTATATTGTTCAAAGTCTCTATTCTAGTGTGTACAGAATACAGATATACAGACATGCGGAGCCGTGGGCAATATCGAGTATTTTCCATTTTTCCATCTCCATCGCCGCCCCGCCCCTATATTGTTCAAAGTCTCTATTCTAGTGTGTACAGAATACAGATATACAGACATGCGAAGCCGTGGGCAATATCGAGTATTTTCCATTTTTCCATCTCCATCGCCGCCCCGCCTCTATATTGTTCAAAGTCTCTATTCTAGTGTGTACAGAATACAGATATACAGACATGCGAAGCCGTGGGCAATATCGAGTATTTTCCATTTTTCCATCTCCATCGCCGCCCCGCCCCTATATTGTTCAAAGTCTCTATTCTAGTGTGTACAGAATACAGATATACAAACATGCGAAGCCTTGGGCAATATGGAGTCTTTTTCATTTTTCCATCCAATACCTACCTATGGCACATACACTATCAAAAAACAAAATTTTCATTCTTAATTTCATTCAGAAACGTTATTATAATAAAATACTATTTAATATAAGTAGTACGGAAATATGAAAATGCGGCCCTGGCCAATGTTTGACTATGGAGATGCGCTCGGCTGTCTTCGGGCATGGTCGGCCATTTCCGTATAATGTTCCCTGCGACGCGCGACGTACGCTTCATAGCGACCATGCAGTCTATGTAAAGTATAGGTCGGTGTACGGAACCCTAAAAAAATATTTTGTTACGAAAAATTAGTTGTGGCGCAAGTTGTGATGGACAGTGTTATTGTCCTGGGAAACGGCTCTACAGTAATCCTATTATAGAATAGTAATGTACATGACGTGAGGAACTAAATCATAATAAATTATCTCAAGTTATTCGATAATTTTAATTAATATCTACTACGGGGATAATTATATATTCTTATTTGAAACTATTTATTTAAAAAATCTATGCGTAAAACCGAGTTTATATGATATAGCTTTACGCCCCCGACTTCGCTCGTAAATATTTTCGACCTAAATAAAATATAGCACTCAGAGATATCGTAGCTTTCTATTTGTGAAATAATTTTTAGATTCGGTTCAGTAGTTTGAGAGATTACCTCCTACATCCAATTTACCTCTTTATAATATTTAATATACTTTATAATAAATATTTATACAATACTAGCGGACCCGGCAGACGTTGTCCTGGCCAAACGTTGGCTTGCCTGCACTACCCCTACCCCTACCACTAACTTTGGCTATATTATTTCTCGTAAAAAGTAAAAGATAAAAAATGGTTATTGTGGGTTATCCCTAAGAGATAGACATATACCATTGCGTACTTTTTTGTAGACCTTTTTAAGGTGTACAATACTGTAGTATATTATTTTGATCTATCTCGTAGGGTTCAGCCAGCGTTTGCAATGTAAGCGCAAAAAATGTGTTTATTTACGACATCACATTAGAAACCTCTAAAATTATCAGTGTTTCTCTACTATATTATGCATGTTATATATAAACCTTCCTCTTGAATCACTCTATCTATTAAAAAAAACCGCATCAAAATCCGTTGCGTAGTTTTAAAGATTTAAGCATACATAGGGATATAGGGACAGAGAAAGCGACTTTGTTTTATACTATGTAGTGATAAATTAGGTTTGCAGTTTTTATTACTGTTCTGTAAGTATAACAATTTACTTATATTTCCTTCTTATTCCTTCAACTGAAACATGAAGATCTAATCTCTTAGGAGCCAATATCTTAGCAACAGAACAGTGTCGTCAAAAAGATTCAAATCAGTGATTCAGCTCACAAGTTCCCATCACTATTAAGTAATATTGCAAACAATGAATGGTTAACTCCCTTTAAGTTATATCTATGGTTGTACTGCTTTATGCAAGAATAGATGTACAAAGTGTTGCGAAAATAGATTAAGTACTCGAGGTAGTTGAGGTTAGACCTACCAGAAATGGTGCGATTATAATCTTAACACTTCTTTATGTTTGTAACATTAATACAAGGGTCATGTATCATGTTGTCTTCATAGTACATGACCTTTCTTCATGTGGCGATGCCTAGGTTTATACTTATAAGTAATCTGTGGCTTAGGTTCATTTGTTAAGGCGTATGGGTCTGTTTCACTTTGCAGTCAAGTAAACCCATTTTTGTTCAGGTGCGGATAGAGGACCTGAATTTTTGTTTGAATTTACCTATCTTTCAGAAAACTACTTGTGAATGCTCTGTTTGAGCTCTCTTAGTCGCGTAACCAACTAAAAAACGCACATGTTCGAAAATTTTGCATCTCTTTCACCCAATATCCGAGCGAAACAAATAAATAGACAAAGAAATTTTCCAAACAAAATCGGTAGGTACAATAACAAGCAAAAATGGACTTCAGCAATTCAAGTATTGTACAAAAAAAGTTGTAGTAAAATTATTTTTACATTATTTGGAGAACTCGAGTCGCAAAGTCGGTTGAAAATATGAGTGTAATTGATGAGTTTCAGAGCTTCATGAAACCTATTTGACATATTTTTTACATATTGAGTATAAATAATTTCATATACTTATTGTTTTATTTGTTGCAATCGTGGAATGTTGAGGTCCTTAGTCTCTGCCGACACCACTGGTATACAGGCGTGAATATATTTACAAGTGCAGAAGTTTAGTAATACTCGTTGCTATGGCTAGAAGAAGATTAATTGTTGTAAATGCAATGCAATTTGGACAATTCTAATGATTTTGTATAGCAACAGATTTTACATTAACTATGACAGCTAACAACCATTCATGTTCAGAAATAAATGGATCTTAGTATTCATCAATCTTAGATTATATAACTATCTAGTACTTATATTATATATTCATATGTATTAGAGACTAAACTACATCCTAGATCATATAAGTTAAATATGACTGAAACTGCCGAAGCTAATAACTATACAATTTGGCGATAGACGACAAAATGCCGTCATCATATAGGTAAAGTATAGTTTCTGTCGCAATACTCGTTTGAGAAATGGGACAAAATGGCAAACCTTTGAAAATTTATTATAAAAACTACCATAGAAAACAAAAATATTCAAATTAGTTTCTTAAAATAGCTTTATATAATATCTAATCTAATGACAAACAACGCACAGCCTAAACCACTGAACATATAAATATGAAAATTGGATGGTATATTGTTTAGGTGTACTAAAAAATAAATTTTGTAAAACTCTTAAGGTGGTGAAATGGAGTGTAAGAGTTGTATTCCTATTACAGCGCGTGCGGGCAACTGCTAGTCTTTGAAATAAAATGTATAAAAAAGACACCTTAGTTTTTACTTATGTACCGAATTGTGGGGAAAATATTTATTTGGTCGAATGTACTTGAAACTTAGCATAAATACTGTAGGTAGGGTACCTAGACCTATTACTTACAAGGTATTCAGGGAAACTGCTAACATCCTGGTTTGGTTTATTATTCTTTTACGATGTAATCAAATCATAAAATTTATACAATAATTATAAAAATAATGTAGGTAATAGACTTTTGAGATAATTTTCTACTTATGTAAGTCCTAGCCGGGAATAGAACCCATAGCCTCAACATCTAATTAAAGCTAATTAAGTGTCTGTAAATGTGTATGTATTATCATTAGTCAACCTGTCAGTGTTTATTGTGCTCATAATGACTATATTGTTTAAATAATTGCATACTTTTTCTGCAAGCGCACAATTCCCAAAGATTTTGATACGAATTGTCCACATAATTGCATACATTTTGTTGAATTTTCTTTATGAATAAGCATTTTGTTTGAAATGTTGCTCAATTGTAAATGAAAAAATCTACGAAATGAATAAGAATCTTCAAATGAAAAGTCATGCATAACATGTGGTGGTAAAAAACAATAATTTTGGTAATTTTAGTTTTTATTTGTTGTAGTAAATTGAACAGAAACACATAATTATGTTACTTATGTACCCAAAGAACGAAGTATGGATCATGCTCCAGTGGTTAAGACTTCTGGTATTAACTAGACGGACTACGGTTCGATCCCGGCCATTTCCATCTAAATATGACCGGTGTGAAGTTAGCGGCCACAAACTGTCGGCCTTTTATAACCCGACCAAATTAAAAAGATAATATAATAAAGTCGATTAAATGTAAGTAAAACAATATGTTTCAGGGAAATATAATACATAATATACCTGAAAAAATTTTACAGTATAAAAATAAAAATCTGCCATATACGTTTTCAAAGATAAATGATGAAAAGATAATACTGAAAACGATAGCCCTTTCTGGAAAATCTAGAATACATTACAGAACCATTTTGACTGAAAATGTAAGCTACATGACCACTCTTCAAAAAACCAAGGCTTCAAAGTCCTAGATCTGGAACAAGTGATTCAAATGTGGGAGGATAAAATATATGTGAGGTATTATTTAGTTGTGTTTGGTTAAAAGGCCGACAGTTTGTTCTGGAAAATCTAGAATACATTACAGAACCATTTTGACTAGAAAAGCAAGCTACATAACCACTCCTCTAAACACCAAGGCTTCAACATCCTAGATCTGGAGGGAAAGCGTCAGCACCATCACAACTATTACCTTGAAATTATCGATTACTACTGAAAACGATAGCCTTTTCTGGAAAATCTAGAATACATTACAGAACCATTTGGACTGAAAATGTAAGCAACATGACCACTCTTCTAAATACCAAGGCTTCAAAGTCCTAGATCTGGAAAAAGTGATTCAAATGTGGGAAGATAAAATGTATGTGACGTATTTAGTTGTGTTTGGTTAAAAGGCCGACAGTTTGTTCTGGAAAATCTAGAATACATTACAGAACCATTTTGACTAGAAAAGCAAGCTACATAACTACTCTTCTAAACACCAAGGCTTCAACGTCCTAGATCTGGAGGGAAAGCGTCAGCAGCATCACAACTATTACCTTGAAATTTTCGATTAATACTGAAAACGATAGCCTTTTCTGGAAAATCTAGAATACATTACAGAACCATTTTAACTGAAAATGTAAGCAACATGACCACTCTTCTAAATACCAAGGCTTCAAAGTCCTAGATCTGGAACAAGTGATTCAAATGTGGGAAGATAAAATGTATGTGACGTATTTAGTTGTGTTTGGTTAAAAGGCCGACAGTTTGTTCTGGAAAATCTAGAATACATTACAGAACCATTTTGACTAGAAAAGCAAGCTACATAACCACTCTTCTAAACACCAAGGCTTCAACGTCCTAGATCTGGAGGGAAAGCGTCAGCAGCATCACAACTATTACCTTGAAATTTTCGATTAATACTGAAAACGATAGCCTTTTCTGGAAAATCTAGAATACATTACAGAACCATTTTAACTGAAAATGTAAGCAACATGACCACTCTTCTAAATACCAAGGCTTCAAAGTCCTAGATCTGGAACAAGTGATTCAAATGTGGGAAGATAAAATGTATGTGACGTATTTAGTTGTGTTTGGTTAAAAGGCCGACAGTTTGTTCTGGAAAATCTAGAATACATTACAGAACCATTTTGACTAGAAAAGCAAGCTACATAACCACTCTTCTAAACACCAAGGCTTCAACGTCCTAGATCTGGAGGGAAAGCGTCAGCAGCATCACAACTATTACCTTGAAATTTTCGATTAATACTGAAAACGATAGCCTTTTCTGGAAAATCTAGAATACATTACAGAACCATTTTAACTGAAAATGTAAGCAACATGACCACTCTTCTAAATACCAAGGCTTCAAAGTCCTAGATCTGGAACAAGTGATTCAAATGTGGGAAGATAAAATGTATGTGACGTATTTAGTTGTGTTTGGTTAAAAGGCCGACAGTTTGTTCTGGAAAATCTAGAATACATTACAGAACCATTTTGAACCATTTTGCTACATAACTACACTTCTAAACACCAAGGCTTCAACGTCCTAGATCTGGAGGGAAAGCGTCAGCAGCATCACAACTATTACCTTGAAATTTTCGATTAATACTGAAAACGATAGCCTTTTCTGGAAAATCTAGAATACATTACAGAACCATTTTAACTGAAAATGTAAGCAACATGACCACTCTTCTAAATACCAAGGCTTCAAAGTCCTAGATCTGGAACAAGTGATTCAAATGTGGGAAGATAAAATGTATGTGACGTATTTAGTTGTGTTTGGTTAAAAGGCCGACAGTTTGTTCTGGAAAATCTAGAATACATTACAGAACCATTTTGACTAGAAAAGCAAGCTACATAACCACTCTTCTAAACACCAAGGCTTCAACGTCCTAGATCTGGAGGGAAAGCGTCAGCAGCATCACAACTATTACCTTGAAATTTTCGATTAATACTGAAAACGATAGCCTTTTCTGGAAAATCTAGAATACATTACAGAACCATTTTAACTGAAAATGTAAGCAACATGACCACTCTTCTAAATACCAAGGCTTCAAAGTCCTAGATCTGGAACAAGTGATTCAAATGTGGGAAGATAAAATGTATGTGACGTATTTAGTTGTGTTTGGTTAAAAGGCCGACAGTTTGTTCTGGAAAATCTAGAATACATTACAGAACCATTTTGACTAGAAAAGCAAGCTACATAACCACTCTTCTAAACACCAAGGCTTCAACGTCCTAGATCTGGAGGGAAAGCGTCAGCAGCATCACAACTATTACCTTGAAATTTTCGATTAATACTGAAAACGATAGCCTTTTCTGGAAAATCTAGAATACATTACAGAACCATTTTAACTGAAAATGTAAGCAACATGACCACTCTTCTAAATACCAAGGCTTCAAAGTCCTAGATCTGGAACAAGTGATTCAAATGTGGGAAGATAAAATGTATGTGACGTATTTAGTTGTGTTTGGTTAAAAGGCCGACAGTTTGTTCTGGAAAATCTAGAATACATTACAGAACCATTTTGACTAGAAAAGCAAGCTACATAACCACTCTTCTAAACACCAAGGCTTCAACGTCCTAGATCTGGAGGGAAAGCGTCAGCAGCATCACAACTATTACCTTGAAATTTTCGATTAATACTGAAAACGATAGCCTTTTCTGGAAAATCTAGAATACATTACAGAACCATTTTAACTGAAAATGTAAGCAACATGACCACTCTTCTAAATACCAAGGCTTCAAAGTCCTAGATCTGGAACAAGTGATTCAAATGTGGGAAGATAAAATGTATGTGACGTATTTAGTTGTGTTTGGTTAAAAGGCCGACAGTTTGTTCTGGAAAATCTAGAATACATTACAGAACCATTTTGACTAGAAAAGCAAGCTACATAACCACTCTTCTAAACACCAAGGCTTCAACGTCCTAGATCTGGAGGGAAAGCGTCAGCAGCATCACAACTATTACCTTGAAATTTTCGATTAATACTGAAAACGATAGCCTTTTCTGGAAAATCTAGAATACATTACAGAACCATTTTAACTGAAAATGTAAGCAACATGACCACTCTTCTAAATACCAAGGCTTCAAAGTCCTAGATCTGGAACAAGTGATTCAAATGTGGGAAGATAAAATGTATGTGACGTATTTAGTTGTGTTTGGTTAAAAGGCCGACAGTTTGTTCTGGAAAATCTAGAATACATTACAGAACCATTTTGACTAGAAAAGCAAGCTACATAACCACTCCTCTAAACACCAAGGCTTCAACGTCCTAGATCTGGAGGGAAAGCGTCAGCACCATCACAACTATTATCTTGAAATTATCGATTACTACTGAAAACGATAGCCTTTTCTGGAAAATCTAGAATACATTACAGAACCATTTGGACTGAAAATGTAAGCAACATGACCACTCTTTTAAATACCAAGGCTTCAAAGTCCTAGATCTGGAACAAGTGATTCAAATGTGGGAAGATAAAATGTATGTGACGTATTTAGTTGTGTTTGGTTAAAAGGCCGACAGTTTGTTCTGGAAAATCTAGAATACATTACAGAACCATATTGACTAGAAATGCAAGCTACATAACTACACTTCTAAACACCAAGGCTTCAACGTCCTAGATCTGGAGGGAAAGCGTCAGCAGCATCACAACTATTACCTTGAAATTTTCGATTAATACTGAAAACGATAGCCTTTTCTGGAAAATCTAGAATACATTACAGAACCATTTTAACTGAAAATGTAAGCAACATGACCACTCTTCTAAATACCAAGGCTTCAAAGTCCTAGATCTGGAACAAATGATTCAAATGTGGGAAGATAAAATGTATGTGACGTATTTAGTTGTTTTTGGTTAAAAGGCCGACAGTTTGTTCTGGAAAATCTAGAATACATTACAGAACCATTTTGACTAGAAAAGCAAGCTACATAACCACTCTTCTAAACACCAAGGCTTCAACGTCCTAGATCTGGAACAAGTGATTCAAATGTGGTAGGATAAAATGTATGTGAGGTATTTAGTTGTGTTAGGATAAAAGGCCGACAGTTTGTTCTGGAAAATCTAGAATACATTACAGAACCATTTTGACTAGAAAAGCATGCTACATAACCACTCTCCTAAACACCAAGGCTTCAACGTCCTAGATCTGGAGGGAAAGTGTCAGCACCATCACAACTATTACCTTGAAATTTTCGATTAATACTGAAAACGATATCCTTTTCTGGAAAATCTAGAATACATTACAGAATCATTTTAACTGAAAATGTAAGCAACATGACCACTCTTCTAAATACCAAGGCTTCAAAGTCCTAGATCTGGAACAAGTGATTCAAATGCGGGAAGATAAAATGTATGTGACGTATTTAGTTGTGTTTGGTTAAAAGGCCGACAGTTTGTTCTGGAAAATCTAGAATACATTACAGAACCATTTTGACTAGAAATGCAAGCTACATAACTACACTTCTAAACACCAAGGCTTCAACGTCCTAGATCTGGAGGGAAAGCGTCAGCAGCATCACAACTATTACCTTGAAATTTTCGATTAATACTGAAAACGATAGCCTTTTCTGGAAAATCTAGAATACATTACAGAACCATTTTAACTGAAAATGTAAGCAACATGACCACTCTTCTAAATACCAAGGCTTCAAAGTCCTAAATCTGGAACAAGTGATTCAAATGTGGGAAGATAAAATGTATGTGACGTATTTAGTTGTTTTTGGTTAAAAGGCCGACAGTTTGTTCTGGAAAATCTAGAATACATTACAGAACCATTTTGACTAGAAAAGCAAGCTACATAACCACTCTTCTAAACACCAAGGCTTCAACGTCCTAGATCTGGAACAAGTGATTCAAATGTGGTAGGATAAAATGTATGTGAGGTATTTAGTTGTGTTAGGTTAAAAGGCCGACAGTTTGTTCTGGAAAATCTAGAATACATTACAGAACCATTTTGACTAGAAAAGCAAGCTACATAACCACTCTCCTAAACACCAAGGCTTCAACGTCCTATATCTGGAGGGAAAGTGTCAGCACCATCACAACTATTACCTTGAAATTTTCGATTAATACTGAAAACGATAGCCTTTTCTGGAAAATCTAGAATACATTACAGAATCATTTTAACTGAAAATGTAAGCAACATGACCACTCTTCTAAACACCAAGGCTTCAAAGTCCTAGATCTGGAACAAGTGATTCAAATGCGGGAAGATAAAATGTATGTGACGTATTTAGTTGTGTTTGGTTAAAAGGCCGACAGTTTGTTCTGGAAAATCTAGAATACATTACAGAAACATTTTGACTAGAAAAGCAAGCTACATAACCACTCTTCTAAACACCAAGGCTTCAACGTCCTAGATCTGGAGGGAAAGCGTCAGCAGCATCACAACTATTACCTTGAAATTTTCGATTAATACTGAAAACGATAGCCTTTTCTGGAAAATCTAGAATACATTACAGAACAATTTTAACTGAAAATGTAAGCAACATGACCACTCTTCTAAATACCAAGGCTTCAAAGTCCTAGATCTGGAACAAGTGATTCAAATGTGGGAAGATAAAATGTATGTGACGTATTTAGTTGTGTTTGGTTAAAAGGCCGACAGTTTGTTCTGGAAAATCTAGAATACATTACAGAACCATTTTGACTAGAAAAGCAAGCTACATAACCACTCTTCTAAACACCAAGGCTTCAACGTCCTAGATCTGGAAGAAAAGCGTCAGCACCATCACAACTATTACCTTGAAATTTTCGATTACTACTGAAAACGATAGCCTTTTCTAGAAAATCTAGATTACATTACAGAACCATTTTAACTGAAAATGTATGGTAAATCACCACTCGTCTAAACACCAAGGCTTCAAAGTCCTAGATCTGGAACAAGTGATTCAAATGTGGGAGGATAAAATATATGTGACGTATTTAGTTGTGTTTTGTTAGAAGGCCGACAGTTTGTTCTGGAAAATCTAGAATACATTATAGAACCATTTTGAATAGAAATGCAAGCTACATAGCCACTCTTCTAAACACCAAGGCTTCAACGTCCTAGATCTGGAAGAAAAGCGTCAGCACCATCACAACTATTACCTTGAAATTTTCGATTACTACTGAAAACGATAGCCTTTTCTAGAAAATCTAGATTACATTACAGAACCATTTTAACTGAAAATGTAAGCAACATGACCACTCTTCTAAATACCAAGGCTTCAAAGTCCTAGATCTGGAACAAGTGATTCAAATGTGGGAAGATAAAATGTATGTGACGTATTTAGTTGTGTTTGGTTAAAAGGCCGACAGTTTGTTCTGGAAAATCTAGAATACATTACAGAACCATTTTGACTAGAAATGCAAGCTACATAACTACACTTCTAAAGACCAAGGCTTCAACGTCCTAGATCTGGAGGGAAAGCGTCAGCAGCATCACAACTATTACCTTGAAATTTTCGATTAATACTGAAAACGATAGCCTTTTCTGGAAAATCTAGAATACATTACAGAACCATTTTAACTGAAAATGTAAGCAACATGACCACTCTTCTAAATACCAAGGCTTCAAAGTCCTAGATCTGGAACAAGTGATTCAAATGTGGGAAGATAAAATGTATGTGACGTATTTAGTTGTGTTTGGTTAAAAGGCCGACAGTTTGTTCTGGAAAATCTAGAATACATTACAGAACCATTTTGACTAGAAAAGCAAGCTACATAACCACTCTTCTAAACACCAAGGCTTCAAAGTCATAGATCTGGAAGGAAAGCGTCAGCACCATCACAACTATTTATTACCTTGAAATTTTCGATTAATACTGAAAACGATAGCCTCTTCTTGAAAATCTAGAATACATTACAGAAACATTTTGACTGAAAATGTAAGCTACATGACTACTCTTCAAAACATTAAGGCTTCAAAGTCCTAGATCTGGAAGGAAAGCGTCAGCACCATCACAACTATTTATTACCTTGAAATTTTCGATTAATACTGAAAACGATAGCCTCTTCTTGAAAATCTAGAATACATTACAGAAACATTTTGACTGAAAATGTAAGCTACATGACTACTCTTCAAAACATTAAGGCTTCAAAGTCCTAGATCTGGAACAAGTGATTCAAATGTGGGAGGATAAAATATATGTGACGTATTAAGTTGTGTTTGGTTAAAAGGCCGACAGTTTGTTCTGGAAAATATAGATATAAACTAACTAACTGACCATCTGCAGGCTAGTCTAGAAGTAGGTACATGCAATATAATACAATAAAACAGTGAAAAACAAACCAAATCACTACGTACGTTAAATTTACAGCAAATAATATTTATTTATTTTAACTACAATAAAGTTATGACAAAATATATGAATTATCAATGAATAATGAATCAATGTTTTTATTAGTTATTAAAGACTATAATACTTCTATAAACTAAGACTCTGAAATTGTTACTTGTATTTGTTTAAGCAAGTATATTCGAAAGAGTGAATCTAGTAATAGAAACGATAATATACATCAGGCAATGATTAATTACTTATTCTATACCATTAAATATATCTATCTATAAGCTATTTGACCAAACTATAGTAAGTTTACTTATACACACAACAGCTGACACGTAACAACAACAAATGATCTACCTAATACAGCACCTAGCTATTCGTACTTAAGCAGCTAGGCTTGCTCCTAATACTAAATTAAAATAAAATAAACGTTTCACAATGATATTTTTAGAGTAAATGATGGAAACTAACTAACTAACCATCTGCAGGCTAGTCTAGAAGTACAATATAACACTATTATTATAAACGCGAAAATTTGTTTGGATGGATGTGTGAATGTATGTTTGTTACTCTTTCACGCAAAAACTACTGGACGGATTTTAATGAAACTTTACAATAATTTAGCTCATACATCAGAATAACACATAGGATACTTTTTATACCGCGAAACCGGGCGTGGGAGGGGAAAATTCTGTTTTCACGTTGGTGAAACAGCGGAAAAACAGCCAGTAATACAATAAAACAGAAAAACAAACCAAATCATTAACGTTATGTTTACAGCAAACAATATCTATTTTAACTATAATAAAGTTATAACAAATATGAAAATTATCAATGAATAATGAATTAAATAATGATTCCACATCCGGTCATGGCGCCGACCGCACGCGTTTTCGTCATGGCGTGATGTAGAATCCGGTTTAATCCCGGCCGCGCTGTGATGGTTGTGATTAGTCAGTGATTAATAAGACATATCACAGTCGGCGGGATAATCTTAGCTACCGATTTATCGGCTTACTATTGCACAAGATTAAACAAACACTGGAGATTGACAGAATTGCGACGAAAGTCAGCACTGTTGCCATATATCAAAGAAGAAGAAGAAGAAGAAGAATTAAATAAAATAAAAAATTTAAATACTCGTAAACCTTCCCGTAAACCGATTTAATAGAGAAAATTCTGTAATGTGTTCTAGATTTTCCAGAACAAACTATCGGCCTTTTAACCTAACACAACTAAATACTTCAAATACATTTTATCCTCCTACATTTAAATCACTTGTTCCAGATCTACTATGTTGAAGCCTTGGTGTTTAGAAGAGTGGTAATGTGGCTTGCATTTCCAATCAAAATGATTCAGTAATGTATTCTAGATTTTCCAGAAAGGGCTATCGTTTTCAGTATTAATCGAAAATTTCAAGGTAATAGTTGTGATGGTGCTGACGCTTTCCCTCCAGATCTAGGACGTTGAAGCCTTGGTGTTTAGAAGAGTGGTTATGTAGCTTGCTTTTCTAGTCAAAATGGTTCTGTAATGTATTCTAGATTTTCCAGAACAAACTGTCGGCCTTTTAACCAAACACAACTAAATACGTCACATACATTTTATCTTCCCACATTTGAATCACTTGTTCCAGATCTAGGACTTTGAAGCCTTAATGTTTTGAAGAGTGGTCATGTAGCTTACATTTTCAGTCAAAATGTTTCTGTAATGTATTCTAGATTTTCAAGAAAAGGCTATCGTTTTCAGTATTAGTCGAAAATTTCAAGGTAATAAATAGTTGTGATGGTGCTGACGCTTTCCTTCCAGATCTATGACTTTGAAGCCTTGGTGTTTAGAAGAGTGGTTATGTAGCTTGCTTTTCTAGTCAAAATGGTTCTGTAATGTATTCTAGATTTTCCAGAACAAACTGTCGGCCTTTTAACCAAACACAACTAAATACGTCACATACATTTTATCTTCCCACATTTGAATCACTTGTTCCAGATCTAGGACTTTGAAGCCTTGGTATTTAGAAGAGTGGTCATGTTGCTTACATTTTCAGTCCAAATGGTTCTGTAATGTATTCTAGATTTTCCAGAAAAGGCTATCGTTTTCAGTAGTAATCGATAATTTCAAGGTAATAGTTGTGATGGTGCTGCCGCTTTCCCTCCAGATCTAGGACGTTGAAGCCTTGGTGTCTAGAAGAGTGGTTATGTAGCTTGCTTTTCTAGTCAAAATGGTTCTGTAATGTATTCTAGATTTTCCAGAACAAACTGTCGGCCTTTTAACCAAACACAACTAAATACCTCACATATATTTTATCCTCCCACATTTGAATCACTTGTTCCAGATCTAGGACTCTGAAGCCTTGGTATTTAGAAGAGTGGTCATGTTGCTTACATTTTCAGTTAAAATGGTTCTGTAATGTATTCTAGATTTTCCAGAAAAGGCTATCGTTTTCAGTATTAATCGAAAATTTCAAGGTAATAGTTGTGATGGTGCTGCCGCTTTCCCTCCAGATCTAGTACGTTGAAGCCTTGGTGTCTAGAAGAGTGGTTATGTAGCTTGCTTTTCTAGTCAAAATGGTTCTGTAATGTATTCTAGATTTTCCAGAACAAACTGTCGGCCTTTTAACCAAACACAACTAAATACCTCACATATATTTTATCCTCCCACATTTGAATCACTTGTTCCAGATCTAGGACTTTGAAGCCTTGGCTTTTGAAGAGTGGTCATGTAGCTTACATTTTCAGTCAAAATGTTTCTGTAATGTATTCTAGATTTTCAAGAAGAGGCTATCGTTTTCAGTATTAATCGAAAATTTCAAGGTAATAGTTGTGATGCTGCTGACGCTTTCCCTCCAGATCTAGGACGTTGAAGCCTTGGTGTTTAGAAGAGTGGTTATGTAGCTTGCTTTTCTAGTCAAAATGGTTCTGTAATGTATTCTAGATTTTCCAGAACAAACTGTCGGCCTTTTAACCAAACACAACTAAATACGTCACATACATTTTATCTTCCCACATTTGAATCACTTGTTCCAGATCTAGGACTTTGAAGCCTTGGTATTTAGAAGAGTGGTCATGTTGCTTACATTTTCAGTTAAAATGGTTCTGTAATGTATTCTAGATTTTCCAGAAAAGGCTATCGTTTTCAGTATTAATCGAAAATTTCAAGGTAATAGTTGTGATGCTGCTGACGCTTTCCCTCCAGATCTAGGACGTTGAAGCCTTGGTGTTTAGAAGTGTAGTTATGTAGCAAAATGGTTCAAAATGGTTCTGTAATGTATGACGCTTTCCCTCCAGATCTAGGACGTTGAAGCCTTGGTGTTTAGAAGTGTAGTTATGTAGCTTGCATTTCTAATCAAAATGGTTCTGTAATGTATTCTAGATTTTCCAGAACAAACTGTCGGCCTTTTAACCAAACACAACTAAATACGTCACATACATTTTATAACGGGTTTTAAGGCGATTTCAATGATAAGAGTAGGTTTTTATATTAATATATATATTTCAGTGAGTCCTATTTTACATCATTCCAGCGTTGCTTCTTTTTTATCTTCCCACATTTGAATCACTTGTTCCAGATCTAGGACTTTGAAGCCTTGGTATTTAGAAGAGTGGTCATGTTGCTTACATTTTCAGTTAAAATGGTTCTGAAATGTATTCTAGATTTTCCAGAAAAGGCTATCGTTTTCAGTATTAATCGAAAATTTCAAGGTAATAGTTGTGATGCTGCTGACGCTTTCCCTCCAGATCTAGGACGTTGAAGCCTTGGTGTTTAGAAGAGTGGTTATGTAGCTTGCTTTTCTAGTCAAAATGGTTCTGTAATGTATTCTAGATTTTCCAGAACAAACTGTCGGCCTTTTAACCAAACACAACTAAATACGTCACATACATTTTATCTTCCCACATTTGAATCACTTGTTCCAGATCTAGGACTTTGAAGCCTTGGTATTTAGAAGAGTGGTCATGTTGCTTACATTTTCAGTTAAAATGGTTCTGAAATGTATTCTAGATTTTCCAGAAAAGGCTATCGTTTTCAGTATTAATCGAAAATTTCAAGGTAATAAATAGTTGTGATGGTGCTGACGCTTTCCTTCCAGATCTATGACTTTGAAGCCTTGGTGTTTAGAAGAGTGGTTATGTAGCTTGCTTTTCTAGTCAAAATGGTTCTGTAATGTATTCTAGATTTTCCAGAACAAACTGTCGGCCTTTTAACCAAACACAACTAAATACGTCACATACATTTTATCTTCCCACATTTGAATCACTTGTTCCAGATCTAGGACTTTGAAGCCTTGGTATTTAGAAGAGTGGTCATGTTGCTTACATTTTCAGTTAAAATGGTTCTGTAATGTATTCTAGATTTTCCAGAAAAGGCTATCGTTTTCAGTATTAATCGAAAATTTCAAGGTAATAGTTGTGATGCTGCTGACGCTTTCCCTCCAGATCTAGGACGTTGAAGCCTTGGTGTTTAGAAGTGTAGTTATGTAGCTTGCATTTCTAGTCAAAATGGTTCTGTAATGTATTCTAGATTTTCCAGAACAAACTGTCGGCCTTTTAACCAAACACAACTAAATACGTCACATACATTTTATCTTCCCACATTTGAATCACTTGTTCCAGATCTAGGACGTTGAAGCCTTGGTGTTTAGAAGAGTGGTTATGTAGCTTGTTTTTCTAGTCAAAATGGTTCTGTAATGTATTCTAGATTTTCCAGAACAAACTGTCGGCCTTTTAACCAAAAACAACTAAATACGTCACATACATTTTATCTTCCCACATTTGAATCACTTGTTCCAGATCTAGGACTTTGAAGCCTTGGTATTTAGAAGAGTGGTCATGTTGCTTACATTTTCAGTTAAAATGGTTCTGTAATGTATTCTAGATTTTCCAGAAAAGGCTATCGTTTTCAGTATCAATCGAAAATTTCAAGGTAATAGTTGTGATGCTGCTGACGCTTTCCCTCCAGATCTAGGACGTTGAAGCCTTGGTGTTTAGAAGTGTAGTTATGTAGCTTGCATTTCTAGTCAAAATGGTTCTGTAATGTATTCTAGATTTTCCAGAAAAGGCTATCGTTTTCAGTATTAATCGAAAATTTCAAGGTAATAGTTGTGATGCTGCTGACGCTTTCCCTCCAGATCTAGGACGTTGAAGCCTTGGTGTTTAGAAGTGTAGTTATGTAGCTTGCATTTCTAGTCAAAATGGTTCTGTAATGTATTCTAGATTTTCCAGAACAAACTGTCGGCCTTTTAACCAAACACAACTAAATACGTCACATACATTTTATCCTCCCACATTTGAATCACTTGTTCCAGATCTAGGACTTTGAAGCCTTAATGTTTTGAAGAGTGGTCATGTAGCTTACATTTTCAGTCAAAATGTTTCTGTAATGTATTCTAGATTTTCCAGAAAGGGCTATCGTTTTCAGTATTATCTTTTCATCATTTATCTTTGAAAACGTATATGGCAGATTTTTATTTTTATACTGTAAAATTTTTTCAGGTATATTATGTATTATATTTCCCTGAAACATATTGTTTTACTTACATTTTATCGACTTTATTATATTATCTTTTTAATTTGGTCGGGTTATAAAAGGCCGACAGTTTGTGGCCGCTAACTTCACACCGGTCTAAATATGGACCTCAACAGAACTGGACACTCACAAATACCATCGGCTAAAAGAGGGAGACATGATCTTCCACTGGGCACCCTGGGTTACATTAATTTTCAAATTACTTGGTAGCAGAACTTCAGGAAATTCAGTAACATAAGATACAAAAGTCTTTGTTCAATAATAAAAAAAAAACAATCATAAACTCTGGAATTTCAATATTATATTTCAATATTTATAGCTGTTACTCGCGCCATGGGTTGTGGAAATTAAAGAAAAGTATCTTTTAAATGTTTACCTACTTAGGAACCCTAAATATTTCCGTGATGAAGATAACTGACACGTAGTTCTTGAGAAATCTTCACATTATCTAAAAAACTAACCCAAAACAAACCATCGTTTGAATCAAATTAAAAGACACCAAGGCTATTCCACTATGCAAAATGCATAACCTTAGAATTAAATGACTTTATCAATTTACTTCATAACAATAATAATTCTATTAAGAGTTAATGTAACACGCGATTTTACACTTAAACCTTTATTAAGAGGCTACCTTCATATTAAATCATATTTTTAAAATCGTTTTGAGTGAAACCTAAAGCTCTTAGAAATATAGAAAAAATTACATGTTATAATTAATCATATTTCATAATAATAACATGTTTTAAGAAACTTTGCTCGATAGAAAAAAATTGCAAAGTAGCCTCTGAAAATAGTCTCCTTTCCAAATTTCTCAGTAGTACATGAAGTATTGTTTATTAAATTAAGTACAAATTTGTATCATCTACCTATTACTAAAGTAAGATGTTAATTTAGATATTCAATAAAGCTACTCCTTTAATTTAAATAAATTATTTTTGTTTTGTCACTTAGGACGTTTGTTCCAAGCACCTTCCGTGCGCCTCTTCTCTTTTGTTTATATTCAATGCGACAGAGAGAGAGATTCAGCGGAGAGACCAATCGATTACGTAGCGCTGGGTAGCACTAGAGTATTGTATGCAGCTAGGCCACGCTCCTCAAACTATGATTTTATTTGAATGTATCGTCTTAAGTACTGCATGCTCGACTTTACACTTCAATATAACTACGTCTTCATTTTAGGAGGGTAATGTTTATGTTTGTCTAGGGGAAGGTTCAAGAGATCTTGAAGACGAAGCCCTTACCTTGACACCTCTTTTACCACACCCTTCATCAGGCAGAGGATCGCAGCCGATGGAGGAAGATAATTGAGGAGAAGCTGATGAGACGGAATTAAGAGACGGAACTGTGGAGGGATATTTTCAGCTTCCTGTCATTTTCCTGGCTTCTCTTATTTCTCTCAGTCACTGTTAATATGCATATGGGGTATGCAGAACAGACGACGAAAGCGAAGCTCTAATTAAAAAAAAAATCTTGTTTTTTTAGTAAGATCGCGTGCAAGCAAAACGCTTTTTAAAATGTACAAAATTACTGTAATTTCAATAATGAGATATTGCGTACAGTGTAGTAGGAATTAATAGTTAAACAAAGTAGAATTTGATTATTGACTTTGGAGACAAGATACAGTTCGCTAGATCATTAAGTGCTACGACCGACCGTGGGTCATTAGTTCGTCGGTGGTATGTGTCAGTGTTTATTGATTATTATAATAATGAAAACTGTAATTAATCCCATGGAGAAAACCTAGCATAGATATAAAGTCTAGTACATAAGTAGCCAAACTTAGTTCTTAATAAAACTTGTTCTCATAGGAGTAAAATTTGTTTTAAACCAAGAGAATAGAATTACTTTGGATAATAAATTTGACGACCGGACAAACATACTACATAAACGTTATCTTTATTTACGACACAAAAACTACTCGACAAACTAAATTATTCTGTAATAAGTTTAGTTCCCACCTTGACCGGGAACCGAACCTGCTATACTATTGTGTAGTGACCTTATGTACAGACAGACGATTAGTTGTGCTATAAAGTTCCTCAGATGTACCTATTCTACTGTATTTTGGGATGTGCTAAAAAAATTTCTTTCTCTATAATAGGTACTTGTTTTTAATTTAACTTATTACTGCCTCCGGCTTCGCCCGTGCATATATTCAAATAAAATAAAATATAGCCTATGTCACGTAGCTTTCACCAGGTACCCAGGGGCCAGTAAAATGGTTCTCGTTTCCCGTGATGGTACGAGAGAAGCATTTAAAGAATTTTTAGAATCGGTTCAGTAGTTTGGTGAGTTGGTTGGTGAGTGTCAGGATTGTCTGTAGGTATTACGAAAAGGATTTCTCTAAATTCTACCCCTAAGGGGTGAAATGGGGTAGCCAAAATTATTGCATTTTTTTCGAAATTAGACTTATCGAGATTAGAAGAAAATAATCAATGTTTATTTTATCTAGATGCTAGATCTCTGTCCACGTACTGTCCTTCTTTATTTTAGTCATGACACATTATATTGACCATAATTAAGATTCATTATTTATTTCAGTGGCTTATACTAAAAGAAATATTGGGAGCTAGTCTCAAGTAACCTATTAATACTTAGTTAAAGTAGTTGTAACAATGACACTCGCAAATTAAACAACAATTAACGGATGTTATTTACAACGGAATTGTTCTATAAATCAAGAGCCCACTAGGTCACGGGGACCATGTCCCTTTTTACAACTAGGGTTACCATCAAGTCCGGGGTTATAGGGACCACGCACCTTCACGGCCTTTATACCTTGCGGTGTGGGCAGAGACACCAGTAACAGTGTCCACTTTTTGCCAAATTGTCCATATTGAACAGAACAGGTGACGAGTCTGTTGCTGTAATCAATGTGTCACTTATTTAACAGACGTAAGTATCTGTTATTTTTAGAAGTGTGGGGGAACATGACGAATTCTTAAAGAAAAATTGGTGCTTAGCATTTTTTTTTTCAAGACAACGCTCTAAATATCAATTTAGGCAGACGCTGGATAGAGCCAACGACCTTGAGAGATGGCACCGCCCCCCCGCGGGTACACATACACACCAAACGACGTGGCTGCCACTAATAATATAGCATCAGGCTGCAGCCGGTACTGTCGGTACACGAGCGCTTACGCATGCAGTGCGTACATAAAATCTCGAAAATGAGAATAAAGGAACTTGCTGAAAATTTTATTAAAAAATAGAACAGTATTACCATAGTATATTGCTAGATAAAAAATCTGTCAAAAGATCAGAATCATTGCATGCATTTTAGTACTGTTTCTAGACAGTAAAATATTTTTTTAGAGGTACATTCGTAATTTTTTTCTATCGAATCAACATAGTTGTATTATGTTTTGAACACAGTATCTTAATAACGCATAACCTCAAGAATATCATATATTTTTTTGATTATGGTCACTGCAGTGGATCACGTACTTTTACGCATCATAAAACTCGCATTTAGCTCTATACATGCTCTTAAGGGTTACTGCTCCGCTTCATTGAGTCATAGCGTAATTACTATTGTTACGAGTTGGGGTTCGAAGAGATTCAAAATACCGATTAAACAGACAAACTTTACTTTAACACCACAAAAATACAGTTAAATAAATAAACACTATAGAATAGTCGCACTAAATTCCGCTTCACTCTTTCGCTTTGGTCGCTCTTATTCGAACTGTCTCTCACGGCAAAGATCCTCTGTTTTTGTAGTCCGTCGAACATTCAAGAAAGGCCGATATTGTTGTACAAAGTTGTAGACGCGCCTCGGCGTTAAATACCTACACACTGACCGCGGTCGATTTTGGTACTTATGGTTAGGTATATACTGTCCATTTTCGTTCTTTCTGGATTTTTCTAGAGACGTCTGACGACCTTGACGTGTTTAGGTGTTTATGTGTGCGATTTAAGTACCTCATCGTTACACTATTAATCATATAGCATATCCTTTCTCAATAAACGAGCTATTTAGGGCAAAAAAAATAATCAGGCACGTGACTTATTTGTGCTTTAATATTCAGTGCATAATTGAACTAATCTTTAAATCTTCGTATGACAGCATTAATAGCTTAAACCGTCAAATTAAATATCAGCCAATAAGCGCTCACTATTCATGAATCGTGATTTGCGATTATTATAAATGAAGTCGTATCTTTGCGATGATACAGAAAATTTTCAATTTGCAATGGTCCTATGGTTTTTGCACTCACAACTT
This sequence comes from Nemapogon koenigi, assembly GCA_963924495.1. Classification (NCBI taxonomy): domain Eukaryota; kingdom Metazoa; phylum Arthropoda; class Insecta; order Lepidoptera; family Tineidae; genus Nemapogon; species Nemapogon koenigi. Next base: position 12,991,095 of record OZ004639.1, on the reverse strand, counting down.
TCCAACGATGGTAATTAAAAACTTTTCTCTTCTAAATTGAATAAATATAAAACATAAAACATCATAAAAAGTCATGACACAGCATTAATTAATTAATTAGCAATCATGTCAATTTGTTTCCTATTAGACAAAGTGCATGAATATTTTAAATTTAGATATAAAAGCCCCAAATCGTGATGTAAACACAAGACGATGCTAATTAACACATGCGTCGAGTATCGAATTATAAAAAATAATTCATTACGTACTGTCCTTGGCTGACATAAAAGTATGGTGTCATCATTTCGCCGAAAGATTGCGTAAATGTTTAATTGTTTTATTATCGCCGTTTAATTGTTGACTTTTTAAACCATTATAATGGTCTAGTCTAGACAAAGGGTCATTAGGAAGTACCTGATCAAAAATATGTTTCTACTAGAGATCCGTCCAGGCTTCGCACGGTAGAACAAATTCCCGGAAGGATTATATTCTTCCCGGGATAAAAAGTAACCTAAGAAGGACAAACAAACTTTCATTCGTTGAATGCCACTAATATTGCCCATTTTCCATACATGCTTGGACCCACTTTTTTTTTCGCCCGTTCATTAATGAAATATACCTCTACTGATTTGGTATTTCATACATTTCCGCTCACTAAAACGATTTTGCTCTAGAACCTGGGAGTTGGGAAAGATAATTAATGAAAGTGTTAGCGTTCAACTGTCAGGAATAGCACAATTAATTATCTGCTTATTATCCCGGAAAAATGTAGGTACCTATGGTTCCCGTTCCCGTGGGATAGATTTGTTTTTATTTTTCACGGGATCGGGATCGGGGTTAGAGAATGACATAACTACTTTTTATACCGCTAAAGCGGGAAGGGGGGGGGGACTAACTACAGCCACGGGATTATTTCTTTTTGGAACTATTTCCACGCGGGTGAAACAAAAAGATTGTACGAGTCGAGCTAACAGTGCTTCGTAGGGTACTGGCCAAATGTGGACATTGTCTTCAACTCGGTCACGCCGCAAGATATAAAAAGATAATCGTATGTGTGCGGAAGACACAATCGATATATTAATAACCCATTATCTTTTGTTGTATAATTTATTTAGATGCATTCTAGTTACGTCGTGATATAAAAATGATTTCATACAAAATCGTTTCGACCTCCATGTCTATTTTATAATAACAACATAATTGATGTCTAATTCACGTCATCTTCCTGAAAATATTAAACAAATACAATTTGACACGCTGCTAATTAGTTTAAAATAACTTGATCGATGTAATTAAAGAAGAATGCGGACTCAAATGAAAAAAGGTAGACTACTCTGCATGGTTTTGTTTGACACATTGAGAGAATGAAGGATGAAAGATTGACTTAAATGCTGGCTAAATAAAAAAAAATGATTGAAGACAATGTTAAAAGTACATAACAGGCAGTTTGTCAGGATAGTAGCAAATTATACTCGATTGTCTCTGTCTACCTCTTTTGGGATAAAAGGTATGATAATAGGTAGATTTATAAACAAAATGATGGTTATGATTTTAACACTGTTTTTTTCTTTCCTTCACGGATTACCTTACGGCTCCCGAAATCGTATTATCGGTCCCAGTCTTCCTCTTTTAGCCGATGATTTGTGAGGCTCCTAACGAGTGGCCACTTCTGTTGAGGTATATTTAGATGGAAAAGCTTCTAAGTGTGGTTTTTCGGATTATTATCATCTGTTCCTTCCAGGTAACTTCTAAACTACTCATCAGATTTTTTAATATCTATCTATCTATTAACCCTGACATTTTTTAATTATACCTATACCTCAATCCGTTGATATAAGTATCACTACATAGTATAAAACAAAGTCGCTTTCTCTGTCCCTATATCCCTATGTATGCTTAAATCTTTAAAACTACGCAACGGATTTTGATGCAGTTTTTTTAATAGATAGAGTGATTCAAGAGGAAGCTTTATATGTATATAACATGCATAATATAGTAGAGAAACACTCATAATTTTAGAGGTTTCTAATGTGATGTCGTAAATAAACACATTTTTTGCGCTACCATTGCAAACGCTGGCTGAACCCTACGAGATAGATCAAAATAATATACTACAGTATTGTACACCTTAAAAAGGTCTACAAAAAAGTACGCAATGGTATATGTCTATCTCTTAGGGATAACCCACAATAACCATTTTTTATCCTTTACTTTTTACGATAAATAATATAGCCAAAGTTAGTGGTAGGGGTAGGGGTAGTGCAGGCAAGCCAACGTTTGGGCAGGACAACGTCTGCCGGGTCCACTAGTATTATAATATTTTCACATAGACTGATGAGATGCACTAAAATTCTTCTTGTTAGTCGTGGTGCTCTTGACAGAGCAGTCGTGGTCAATCATGGCAGTCCACAGCGCGACGCACCTTGTATAGACTGGCCATCATGGTTAACTTTCTTGGGAAGAATAGTGCAGTGGTTTCCCCTTGCCTTCAGCACCAGACATTTTGAGACTATTTAGAATAAATTTTGAGACTAAAATATACAATTCTATATTTTTTTACTAACAATACAAAAAGTTATGCATCACCTAAATGTTGCTTTAAGATGTCGGAAAATTGTCTAAATATAGCTGAGGTTTTACCCAAGTTAAGTGTTTAAACAGTAAAACATGTTTGTTGGAAAATAAGTGCTTCTATAGCAATTACTTGGGAAAATGTAATGGGCTATACCTAATGTAATTTAGAATTTATGGATGTTTGTGTGGTTGTTTGTTACCACGCAAAAACTACTGAATGAAACTTTACAATAATATAGCTCATACATCAGAATAACATATAGGCTATCATTTATAAAGCAATAAGTAATTTATTTGGTAAATTGGCCAAAATATAACAATAAGTGTCACGCAAGAAGAAAGGGTTGAGGATATGTCTTATACAGCCACATTAAACTCTATGAAAATATCGACACGCGCATGTGAGAGTCACTTGACAGTTACCGCGCATGCGCAGTAGGTAACCGCGGTTTGCCGCCAATTTATCGATTAAGAAATTGGTCGATTATTTAAAATACCTATTGCATAGGATTTGATAAAGTAGTGTATGAACGGGCACATAACTTGGAATTAATACACTCTTGGATACTATTAAAAAAATCCACTTGTGTTTTAATTACCCCTTTTATGATCCCGTATCATAAACTACTATTATGTGTAAGCCATTATCGCTAAAATAGTGAATCGAAAATACAATAAAATTTGATATTTATTTCCAAAATGCAACGCGAACGAAGTTGCGGGCAACAGCTAGTAAGTAGGTATATAATATATATATAGTATATAGAATGACAATTAGTCAGTTAGATATTGTGATTGCAAGTTATTATTACAATAAAACAATGTTTTATCTATCAGTAAATGACTGCTTGTAGAGTTATCTAAGATGCACGGAATACGGACGTATGTTTAACCATCCATCCTTAGATCACGTAATCGTGTTGTCTTTAGTGTTCTGATTATACCAATTTTACCTTACGACAGACAGACGGACATGACCAAGTTATAAGGGTTATTTTTGTCTTCTCGTGAGGCTTTCATCAAGCACGTAGCCAGGATTTTCCGTCGGGCGGGGTCCAACCACCAACCAAGCCATTATTTTGAAAAAATAAAACACAAAGTACGACTTTACCTTTTATTACATCTTTTCTGCAATAGGTCAATATCGTAGCTCGCTTGACTCGACCTCATCAGCTCAGCTGAACTGATAGTAATTACCTACTTTTTAAAATTCTCAATTTCAAAAAGTGTCGGTGACGGATTTCGGGAGGGGGGGGGGCCGGACCCACTGGAGCCTCCCCCTGCCTACGAACTAATATTCATATTTGTAAGTATTGGAGGAAACGTGGTAGAACTGGCTACTCATTAGGTAGGCCCTAATGGGGAATATTTACAAGCCGACCACAGAGAGACACACAAACAGACAAAGGCTTCAAACTTTATATCAATTTTTGCTTCGAGAATTAAAAAGGTACATTGTTTATTATGTACCTAAATAAAAGATATAGAGTGTTCAAATCAGCGTAAACTACTTCTCTTCATTTTAGTCACAACATCATCTTTCACTCTAATGACATCGTTCCAGATGCGGTCAATACGCTTTTTTTTATATCAAAAAAAGAATACGTAAAAACCGCATTTATCTTACTTTCATGCTTCTTATTCCATACCCAAGTCACGCTTCCATTAGTAAGTGATGAAACTAAAACACGTTGCAACAGGCTTGCCATAAAAAATACAAAAGTGGACTCTGTTACTGATGTGTCTGACCACATCGCAAGACATATAGTCCGTAAAGATGATAATATCACCATTATAAGTAGTGAAGATAATGTTTTTAGATATTCATATCAATAGTACTTACAAGTAGTGTTTAACAATATTTTTCGCGCTCGCTTGAATAATTGTCTGCAATGAGATACTCGTCTAAATGCCAGAACATATCACTCTGTATTCAAATCGATATTGCAATATCCTCTTGTTCCGTTGTCTGCTATTCTCTAGTTCAACAATGAAATAACATCTAGTTTAGGGACTTTACCTAAAAATACTTTCAAGTACTTTTTCTCTCTACGCTCCCCTTTCAAATGTGGCCAGCACCTCTTTTTGAGCGGCAGTTCTTAAAAATATTCCCACTGGAGTTATGACGTCATCATTTTCTTGTATGGTATTTGAAATATTTTTTTCAGAAACTTACCGCGTGTAGTATCAAATTAAAGAGTCGGTTCTAAAACTATACTACACCATTACCTTTCGGCCACTTGTTTATTTTGAATTTTCAATAAGCTACCAAAAACGTAAGGTTTTTTAAGAGCTTTGTGATACATTATGAAATAGTAAACAGGGGCAAAATAATCCCATATTTCCTATTAAATAAAACCATATGAAAAAATAACGACTATTTCACTTAGATATATTGAATAAGTAAGTATATGCTAAATTACAGTGACACAGGTGGATTATTAACAGAGAAATTGGGAATAGTTTATCCTCGTACAAATTATGGATATAGGGCTTTAAAAATGTTAATTATTATCAAAAGTTTGTCTACCAAATAAACGAGGCTATAAAAACGGACTTTATGTGGATTCCGTTTCACAATAGTTGTATGGTCGACGGTCGTCCTCTCACACTACATTATTGTCGAGATAGTCTCATTGTAAGTTTCTAAGTAAGTCCATACAGAATATATGAATCGAATCGAACAATTTAATCTGCACCGTTGACATATCACTATAGGTGCGCCTCCCATAACTTAGGAATGTAAATAACCATTCATGCCATCACGACTCTAATACCATAAGGACTTGGTTAGCTGCTGAAAAACCATAGTGGCGAGACTGTTTACAGAAGTTTCTTTTAAAGGAACTAAGGTTGTATATATGAATCTGGAATTTAAAATTACTTATAAATATGTAGTCGCTCAACTTCTTAGTAATGTTTGAAAAATAATTTAGTAAAGTGATCGCTTTTTTATAACGCCTATAATATAACGGAGTAAAGATAACCATTGATAAACAGAGTCCAGTGGGGTTAGCATACTTTTTGACAGCGACACTTTCGTTTCGGTCGAATGGCCTTGAACAGGCCAAAACGTTCATGTCCAACAAGGACCGGCCAGAGATAGCCCGGGGCCGAGAGGTCCGGCCCAACAATGTGCGGGAAAATTCTGAGTACTTGTCTTTGTCCGGCCAAGCAAATTGCTCGGCATTCTTGTGCAGGGCATGCCCGGTCCGAGCATGTCCGGCCCAACAATGTGCGGGCAAATTCTGTGTACTTGTCTTTGCCCGGCATAGCAAATTTGCACGCACATTGTTGGGCCGGACCTCTCGGCCTCGGGCTATCTCTGGCCGGTCCTTGTTGGACATGAACGTTTTGGCCTGTTCAAGGCCATTCGACCGAAACGAAAGTGTCGCTGTCAAAATATATGCTAACCCAGCTGAAATCAATAATTAATCGTTACAAATAACTGTGTTTGTTTGTCTTTCTTTGAAGTCAAAATAGAGCAACAGATCTACTTATTATTGCATAGTTGAAGGGTTGGAGAATTTGAAAAGTTGGAGATTATTTTTTCAAATCCGACTGGAAGTTTCAGAGATTAGTGCGTAAATATAGGTTAAAACAGATTCGTAAATGATTCAAAACGATTTATTTATTGACTAAAAACATTTGCTTAATTAAATATATCTACTAGGTATACTATATATATAAATAAACCTAAAAAAAACCGGCCAAGTGCGAGTCAGACTCGTGCACGAAAGATTCCGTACCATTATCTATAAAAACGGGCAAAAAAAAACACGCTTGTCGTATGGGAGCCACCCTTAAATATTAATTTTATTTTATTTATTTATTTTTAAAGTGAATATATAACTAAATATTCTGTGAATATTTCAAGCATCTACCTGTTGGCGTTATCAATATCGAGCAAAAAAATCACGTTCGTTGTATGGGAGCCCCCTTAAATATTTATTTTATACTATTTTTTAGTATTTGTTGTTATAGCGGTAACAGAAATACATCATCTGTGTAAATTTCAACTGCCTAACTATCACGGTTCTTGAGATACGGCCTGGTGACAGACAGACAGACAGACGGACGGACGGACAGCGGAACCCTAAAAATCATCAAGATCGCAACCTTTTGGGAGAGTGTCCAAAAGGCTGGCTGCGTTGCCACGTTGGATGGCGATACTGATTCTTTGAGTCAAATGAGCCAGCTCTTTAGTCGTGGTACACCTCTACCAATCTTTTGGCGATTTCTTTATAGAGGTGTTGTGTGCCCCCACGGGCCCTTGTCTCCACCCCAAACCCCACAAATATGTATTCAAACAAACAGACTCTTCAGCTATTATAGATATAAAAAGAAAATCCATTTTAGGTTTTTGGTTCCTACATACAAATTTTAACACCCTTTTCATAATTTTTTTTTAGTAATAAAATCAACCAAGTCTGTACAATAACTAAGGAATAGTGAATCTTCTAGCCTAAGTAAGTTACAGCTAGAGCTAATGTTAGTAACACTCGTGACTAAATAACGACCTGGGGCTCTTGTAAGTGGTAAGACCTAACAGTCTAAATCGTAAATTGTCTTAATGTGAAAATTGTTACTAATACTTACTTTAGATGGAATCACTACATATTATAAAACAAAGTGGCTCGCCGTGTCTGTCTGTTTGTGAACTATTCAAGCAAAAACTACTCAACGGATTTTGTTGCGAATTTCACTAGGGAACGTATATTTTTCTGGAATAACCTATTCCCAATTTCTCTGTAAAATATCCACCCGTGTCACTGTAATTTAGCATATAGTTACTTATTCAATATATCCAAATGAAATGGCTGTTATTTTTTCAATTGGGTTTATTAAATAGGAAATATGGGTGGTTAAACTTTGCCCCCGTTATTTTGAATTTTCAATATGTTACAAATAAACGCGATGTATATAATTGAAAGGTATAACAGTGCTTTAAAAAAATATAAAAGCTTTGTTATAGATTATGAAATAATCCTTTATTTTACCACCTATAATTTTCCTAATCAATAAAAAATATTATTGAATAAGTAAGTATATGCTAAATTACATTGATACAGTGGATTATTTACAGAAGGCTCTTAATCATGGACCTATCATATGTAGGAGCTGAGCATTTACAGTAAAAGTGAATCAATGTCAGCATTACATGTTCTCCGAAGCACTATTTGAGATTGACGCGCATGACCATATCTGACAAGGTATTAATTGGTTTGTATGAGTTGACAATCAAGTTTTGTATGTGGCGCCGTGTGGTGTGGGAGGGACCACCTCGTGACACAGTGACTCACACAAGTAATAACAACCTTATTTGGGTCCTGCTAAACTCACACACTATATATTTATTCAATATGTTTAAATTAACACTGTATGACCCAAAAAGTGGCCCAAAGATGTGTCTGATTTCATCGAAACGAATCTTTCTGCTGTAAATAATAGTTAGTTATGTTATGCCCCCGGCTTCGCACCGCTACGTTGCATTTGTAAGTTGTCGAGAGGGTATCTAGGAAGTTCTGGACCATTTTGAACTATAGTATCAAGAATATAACATTACAAGCTTCTGTCCGCGGTTTCACCCGCGTGGAAATAGATCCAAAAAGAAATAATCTCGTAGCTGTAATTTGCCCCTCCCCCGCCCGCTTTCGCGGTATAAAAACTAGTATAATAATATGTCATTTTCTGACCCCTAAACTACCACTATGCAAAAAATCATGTCGATCCCATGAAAAACAAAAACAAATCTATCCCACGAGAACCATACATTTTTCCGGGATAAAAAGTAGCCTATGTGCTATTCCAGACTATAATCTATCTCTGTGCCAAATTTCATCCAGATCCGTTCAGGAGTTCTGGCGTGATTGAGTAACAAATATACATACATCCATACAAACTTTCGCTTTTACAATATTAGTGGAATTTTAACGAGTCTGGCCACGCAGCAAGACATAAAGGCCGTGATGGTCTGATACAAAACGTTTTAAAATAAAAGCGTGGTATTGGAAAATAGATCAATTCAGTAGTTCAAGGCCCGTTATATATAATCTGAACGAAATATGTAGCCGATCATACAATCAAAAATATAATACCACGGTTAGAATGAACTGACGTCAAGGTTCATACACTTCTTCAACAATTATCTTCAGGGCAAGAAATAATACTACTAGTATTATTCATTTTAATAAACAAACAAACAAACAAACAAATCTTCAAGGCACGCATGCCTAAATGATTATAGGTACGGCTGTTAATAGTTGACAGTTACTAGGCATAGGTAGTCAGAAATCAAGGATCTCTTCAATTTACACAACCAGTCTCTCTTTATCCAGATTCATGCACTTTTTGTTGTCCTTTTAAAATATAATGTAACTGATAAAATAAATAATTTTGATTAGCGCACTTACTGAGAACAAGGCTTTTTGATCACACAAAAATACGACATAAAACACACAAATAGAAAACAAATATCCAATAATTCACAACAAATTTTCACACTAAAATGTATGAAAGTGAAAACAAAAATATTTCTAACACGAGTAATTTTGCTAATTTAAAACACCAATTCAATCAGTGTAGTAAAAGCCATTACAAGCATGGCAGTGAAAACGACTTAAGGTGGTTCGTTTTCCATACAAAAATGTAATTAAGATAAACTAATTAACTAATCAGTAAAAATGTCTAAATATGGGCTTACTTAACTATTTTCGGCTTTTATGTTGCGCCAAATCAATAAAAAATAACTTTTTTATAATAGAAATAATTAATATTAAACATAATTCTTTTTATGCGTATTTTGTCTAAAAAGAATTATGTTTAATATTTATTATTTCTATTATAAAAAAGTTATTTTTTATTGATTTGGCGCAACATAAAAGCCGAAAATAGTTAAGTAAGCCCATATTTAGACATTTTTACTGATTAGTTAATTAGTTTATCTTAATTACATTTTTGTATGGAAAACGAACCACCTTAAATAGCGAATACTCAGGTTTACATTTATTCAATACATTATTGTTGTCTTATTATCTGTAGTTCTTACCCCGAAGAAGATTATAATAACAAAAGTTATAATATTTTGACAGGCCTGTTAAATGTACTGGATGGCCCAAATATGAGGGCTATACTCAAACTATAGCATTGTCTTGAAGTGTGTTTGAAGTGTCAGTTGGTATTAGAGGAGCCAATGTGGTCCTTGACCCGCCACACTGACGCAATACGACCATTTTCAAGAGGGTATTTTGTGTGGAAAACTTATAAATAGCTGATTATTTGACATATCAAGATATCTTATGATAATTAGTATAGGTGACATAGCCAGTCTCGATTTTCCGTTCAGTTCAGGGTACAGATATTTAGCAGGCCTGCAATGCGGTATGTAAATTCTGCCTTAATTCCTTAATTCTCAAATCATTTGTATTAATGCAATATTAATGGCAGTACTCGTGGCACTACTTTTATCACAAACGAGTAATACCACGCGACAGTATAAATGACGAGTAGGGATCGAACGATACTTTCGATACCGAGTAGGTATCGATACTTTTGATCGCGATACTCGATACTGAGTACTCGATACCACAGCCCAAGTACTTATACAAATCGCCAGTATCGAGTATGCATATAAGTCCAACCCCATAGAGACCTAAGAAAACATAAAGGAAGTCTTTCCAGGTCTTTACAAGGTATTTAGGTGTCACGTTGTGGTTGTAGCCACTTTAGTTCCAGCCGAAAAGCTATTTTCAAAAGCAGGGGCTATAATGGTCCAAACGCGCTATCGTTTAAAACGTAAGAGTTTAAACGAATTATTGTCTTTAGCCGGACGCCCAGAAGAGGAGTGGAGACCTTTAAGTTTTTCAAATAAACATTCTATCTTTTATTTTCCTACATCTCCCAAAAACTAATATTTTATTTATAATTCCTTCCGTCAAATTCACGCGGTCTGACGCGGTTGAAGTCGCAAGTACTCGATACTAAGTAGTATCGATACTTTAGGACCGATACCATGCCCCTCGATACCACATGAGTACTCGGTATCGATACCCGAGGCCGATACTAAGAACCCTATAAAGGCTATAGTAATACTTGACATTGGCAAATCACCGTTGAACATTGGTGGAGCCATAATAAATAAAGAAGAAGAAGAAACTTTCGCATTATTAGTAGGATTAACTCGGTTAAGCTACGTTCAACAAGGACAGGCTAAAGATGGGTTGCCTCGTCGAGCATGTATTATACGCAAACAAATATACGAGCATGTAACTGGCGCTAACACGTCCCAGTTTAATAATCGCAAAAGTCGCAAAACTTCCTCGTCAATCAGTGTATCTAATATTAATTATTGACGAGGCCACAAAGTTTAAAAATTTGTTTTAAAAAACTATAGCATAGAAAACAAAAATTCAAATTAGCTTCTTAAAATAACTTAATCTTTGAAATAAAAATATACAAACATTCCTTATTTTTTACTTTACATACCAAATTAAACTGTATTACTTTTTAATGGATTTTTAAAATCGGAAGCTCAGTGGTGAGTGGGTAATTAAATACTGTCTGATTACAAAATACCGACGAACAGAGTTTGTTCCACAAGAAAATCGAAAAGGGAAAGATCCTGACCTGAGGTAAGTATATATCTTTTCAAAATGTTAGCGATATGATGATGTTATTTATTTATGAGATAAAAAGAGATGTGTCATAAGCAAAACTGAGAAAGGTTTTTTGCGGTTTAGAGTGAACAAAATTTCCATATGGGGAAATTCTAAGTTGACCGCAAAATTTAACTATATAATATCATGCAGACTAACCTGATTGACTCATATAATTAAATATTGTACTAATCTTCAATACTAGTTGATGCCTACATCTTTGTCTGTAGAATGATCATAGGGTACAAAAACCATGTAACTCAACCTATTTCTCAAAACCATATTATAAAGATTGTATTTTAAAACCTACATTATAATCTCACAATAGTCTATGTCGTGTAGTAGCGTAATGTTATATAACCTATAACCTTCCTCAAGCAAGAATTGGGCTATAAAATAACGGCCATATTTTTAGTGGGGAATCTAACGTAGTTTAACATACATACTCGTCAACCAAAACATAGTTAAATTCTTCAATTTATTTACACTTGCCATGTTTGGTGTGATTTATGGTATAACGATCTAACTGACATTTACAATGTACTGTGTGATTCGCCTACGATTCATAAAAAATATTTTAATGGTTCAAGTAATTGGCTACGTAAGGCATTCATTCATTTAAATTCTAATATTTGCAAGGACAACAATATTTAAATACTTCCTACAATATTTGAACCTCAGGCACAGACATTAATATACTACTTAAATAATAAGGTGTGTGATCAGTTGTCTCCATTTGGTCATGTATATATTTTTAATCAGTCAACGAAATGAAATGGCTTCATGTCACGCAAAAACTACTGAACGGATTTTGTTGCGGTTTTCACTATTAGATAGGTTCATTCACCGGGAAGGTCTACGAGTATTTAATATGGACCTATCATGTTTAGGAGCTGAGCATTAACAGTATAAGTGAATCAAGTCGAAAAAAAATTTGGCCCAGCGAGATTTAACAAAACCTTTTAAAAAAAAGTGCACCGACTTCAAAAATTTGCACTGAAACGTAAGAAATAATAAATATTTCGTCGTAGAATTTGAAGACGGTGGTTAGACGGTCGGTACATATTTTATCGAGATATCAAGAAAAATGTACTTATAAAGTCAGTTTTTTCAACATTTCTGAAAAACTTATGAACCAATTTTTATGAGATAAAAATAGGACCAATCCGGAAGAATTATCTGTCGATTAAAAAAGAAATCATCAAAAAAAAATACAGTCGAATTGAGAACCTTCACCTTCTTTTTTTGGAATTCGGTTAAAAATCATGTAGGAATGAATTGTTAAAATCTCTACACTGACAAGCCTATTGCTGCACAAATGTGATGTGATTAGATAATTTCTTCAAACAGACATTATCTGTTATTTTTATAAGAAGCGCTTTACATGCCCTCTGAAGCATCATTTTAAATGAGAGGTTCAAGAAAATAGTTAAGGAGAGAGAAGTAGAAAATGAAATTATAATTATTTGTTTATTGCAGTCGGTAATAGAGTGTTGAAAGATTAGCAGGTAGGTGCAGGTAGGTATAACCAATCTCTCTAAAATGTCAAATGTAACAGATTTAATCTAAGATAATGTTCATGTAAAGTAGATCAGACGCGCGCTGTCGTAAAAAGGTATTGTCAAAGTTAACTGAATTAAAGGTTACCTACTTTGTGAAATTGTAGTATTTTATTAGAATCTCTGTGAGTGAAATATCACCCTAGGCTAACGATTTGGATCTTTCTTCGAGATACCAGAGTGAATAGAGATCTTTTTGGTGTTGAAGACATATCATTGGTATTTTTAATATTTTTATTTTAAACAAGGCTCTGGCGACCGAGCAATAGCGGTATAACCTAGTGTATATCTAGCTAAGCAACTGGCTGAAAGAAGCTACAGCGAGCCTAAATACCTAAATAGTCACAAAATGTCTGGTGCGTAAGGCAAGGGGAACCACAGCACTATTCTTCCCAAGAAAGTTAACCATGGCGAGTCAATACAATGTGCGTCACGCTGTGGACCGCCATGATTGACCACGACTGACAAGAGGACCTAACGAGTGGCCAGATCTGTTTAGGTATATTTAGATGTAAAAGCCTCTATTCTCTTTTGACATCGATTTCTTGCCAAATTTGCCAAATTGTGAATGAGTTCAAATAAGATTGAGTAAGTAGAGATACATTCAAACATTAGCGGAATAAAAATGATGAACAAAAAGATGTTTATCGATTACAACACATTTGCTCAATTAAATTATTGTAAACACAACCGATGGACAATACGTTCTAATATAGACTTAGTTGTGTGGCAATACAGATTTTATGATAACATGAATAGATAATTCAGTTTGATTATTGCCCTCTCGATTGTTGTCTTAAAACGTATTAAAGATAACGATCGAATGCATTCTGTAGGTACACTGTTCTAACTCGCTCTAAGAACACGATGAATACAATCACGCCTTTCTTTAATAGGGATAGGTAGAGATGATACTACAGTCTTACATCCTATTTATAATAGAATACGAAAGTTATGGGCGCCATCTGTCGCTGAATAGCATCGCCACGACAGCTGTTTTTAGGGTTCCGTACCCAAAGGGTAAAAGCGGAATCCCTATTACTAACGCTCCGTTGTCCGTCCGTCTGTCACCAGGCTGTATCTCATGAACCGCGATAGTTAGACAGTTGGAATTTTCACAGATGATGTATTTCTGTTGCCGTTATAACAACAAATAAATACTAAAAATAAGAATAAAATAAATATTTAAGGGTGGCTCCCATAAAACATAACATGTTTTCTTGGCCCTTTATATAGATTATGGTACGGAAACCTTCGTGCGCGAGTTCGACTCGCACTTGGCCGGTTTTTTAAGTTTTGGCAACAATCTGACATCAGTCTCAACATAACCTCAATAGAATCATCATTTTCAAATTAATCAATTATAATTTATAATTAATTACCATACACAATCGAATATGTTTTGTAGGTAGGTAATGCTAAGTTATGAAATAGGTATTAGAAGGTATTATTTTATTAGACATTCTCTAGGAGTGCTTAGGTAGGAGACAGGGAAATATTAATATAGCTGAAAGGAATCGATGGTTGGCCTTTAAACCGAGGGGATAATATGTGCGAAAAATGATTATCTCAAATTTTCTTTAAGAATATGCTTTAATCGACTTCGAAAGTTTAAACATATTTGTTAAAGAAGTGACAAAGTAACAGGCTTGTCACTTCATCTGCTAAAAAGTGAACACCGTTTCTAGTGTTTCTGGCAACACCGGAAGTTGTAAAGGGTGTGAAGATGTATGTGCAAGAGAGCAAAAAAGCATCACAACGGGCTATTTAAAAAAAAATTGCATGTGACTCGAATCGTCATCCATTTGGTAATAAATGGTTTTGGGAGTCCATGAATGAAGGTTACACAGAAGTCATTCTATATCAGTCCACATTCTCTACTATTCTGGATTATTGATAACACAGTGGTCGAGCTCTCAAAGAGCTCTCTCTAAATGTCGGTTATAAATACTGGATATTCATCATCATGGACATCATCATCATCATCAACCTTTTTAGATCCACTGCTGGATCATTGGTCTCCCTCTAGCGCACCATATTAGTGGTGCTCATTGAGAGGAATTGCCATAGTCACCACGCTTGGCAGGCGGGTTGGTGACCTCCGAAGCACGAGGAGTAGATTTCTTAAAGAAAATTGGCAACGAGTAGGATTTGAACTCGGGACCTCCTATTTCAAGTCCACGTCGACTACCTACATGGACATGATATCGACTTATGAGAGTGTACCTTCGTCATTTGTCAAGTATGACCCGATAATGTATAAATGTAATACATTATAGTGGACAAGGTACAGACAGCAGATGATGTGTGATCAACAAGATAGGTATGGTTTCGTCTTTCAACATACATACTTTTTACTTATCATGGAGTTTATGAATGGATGAAATATTCTCTCTACATCACCTTTTAAGTATAAGTACATTATTTTTATTTCTAATGTTAAAAGTTGGTATTTGATTATCCGCGAATTATAGGTACATCTGGGAATTTAATTTCGGTATTACCCTGAAATTTAATGAAATCGGGATTTGAACCCCCAAAATTACTCCCCTAGATACGACCATGCATATTTCTACGAGATATATGGATGCAGTTTTAATTAGTAATTTCATTATTTGAATTGCTTGCAGAGGACGATCTAGGTGTACTTTTATAAAACATATATAATAAATGTATTGATCGATGAAAATATTAAATGTTGCACAATCGCCGAGCATGTATGAAAGGTATCATGAATATAAAAAGAGGTATGTCAGGATCGTAACAATTGCCATTCGATTGTCTCTGCCTACCCCTCTTAGGATAACAGGCGTGATGATAGATAGACAGAATCATTTTTACACGTAGAACACTACCAAAATCTTAATGGAATCTAAGTGGAATAATTAATTTGTAGGGGGTAATTTCGTGAAGCGGGACGGATGTCCCTCGTAAATATGAACACCAATAATATATTAGTTTGTATAGCCGTATCGCATCAACCCTCACGTTTACAATAAAGTCGTGAGTTGTGCAAGTTGTACTGTACTACTTGCGACGACCGGGGAAACGCGCACATCCTTGAGTAGTGACTGTTGACTTTACATACTACTACACTGTGACATTCAATACAACTGGGCCGGAAATCATAACAAACTATTGAATGAAATGATGGAATAACTTAGATTCCCTGGGAGCGAAGTCGGGCCCTTGTATGGGATGATACGTGTGTGGACACATTAGCCTCGTCTTATCTCAGGTAAACAGTATGTAATCAAAGCGGGAACATGCGACGGAAATATACTTCAATAACAAACAACTACAAAGTGCCGTTTGGTGTAGAAACCGTGGGGTTCAAATGCCAAAAAATGTATAAAAGAAGTGTCCTCACGAGTGATCATCTCCTCTGGTGACAGGAGGGATGGCTCTTTCCTCGCTCAACGAATCAGCATCGCGATCCAGCGAGGAAATGCAGCCAGTAATCTTGAAAGTTCAGAGAAAACGTACTAAAGGTGGTAATAGATGGTGAATTTCTTCATTGAATCTATAAACTTTGCGAGCGGGTAGAAAACTGCATTTTTATCCTGACAGCAAGAAAGCTGCGGTTGCGGAAATAGAAAGGATTTATTATATTTGTTACATTGCGGTTTTTCTAACGTCATTTTCTTATTTGGATGTATGTTTCCTTGCTTCATTTTCTTTGTTTCGAAAGTTAGAAAAAATCTACTTAGAAATAATAATGATTTTTTTTCTTAGTCACTTTTTATTAAGGTTGCTTACTCCAAGGGTGCCAACGGTAGCCCTATTTCTAAGCCTCCGCTGTCTGTCCGTCTGTCACAGGGCTGTATAGTATAATAGGTAGACACTTGGAATTTTCACAATTTGTATTGCTATGGCCGCTATAACAGCAAATAATAAAAATAATATAAAGTTTAAAATTAAAGAGGCTCCCCATACAAGAAATGTTTTTATATCGGCGTTTATTGCTCGATCTTAATAATGGCAATACATACAAACATTGAACTAGTATAACTATAATGCATACAAATAATAAAAACAGGCTAAGTGTTGTAAATGTAGTTTTATTGTACGGTGGTACGGAACCCTTAGTGTGCGAGTTTGATTCTCACTTGGCCGGTTTTATAACTTTCAAAACAAATAAACTGAAAAAATATCAAACATACATCCAAATTTATAAGAAAATCGCGTCAAAAAACCTGCAATATGACATTATTTTCGAAGAGTTTTTTTAAACGATCAGTGTATTCTGGGTCCTTAGTCTACTAGATCTGACTAGATCTGATAAAATCAAATATTTAGAGTCAACCGTGAAGAACATAAACTTTCAATTCGTTTGACAAAATCTATAATCAATATTTTACGCTTTTGAAACACTTTGGTTGTTATCATATTTTGTACCAGTTACTAACAAATACAAGGCTTCTGTACAAATCTGCTTCAATCAAATTCGTTTAGCGTAATCCAATAAAATATTAGAATTGAACGTGACGTGTCAGGCAGGTTCTTCCCACGTTAATCCATAACAAGTGTATAAGGCTTGACATGGGTAACAACTATAGATGTTACTGTCTGTGTTAGGACACTAAGGAATCCTATTATAAAGCCTAGATGGACCTGGAATGTCTCATTAAATCATCTTACATTTAGTTTTTATACTGGCATGCATTTATACATAAAACGAAGTCTGTCTGTCTGTATGTCCGTGGTTTTTCCTGATTTTTAGGGTTCCAAAAAACGGAAACCCAAAATTAAAAAGTAAAAAAATTTTTTTTCAAGTGAATCATGTGACATATCAAATAAAAGGGTTGGTTATAATCTCACTAATATTATAAACGCGAAAGTTTGTTACTCAATCACGCCAGAACGACATAACGGATCTGGATGAAAGTTGGCACAGAGATAGATTATAGTCTGGAATATCACTTATGCTACATTTTTATCCCGGAAAAATATGGTTCCCGTGGGATAGAATTGCTTTTGTTTTTCACGGGACCGACATGATTTTTGGCATAGTGGTTATAGTTTAGGGGTCAGACAATGACATAAGTATACTACTTTTTATACCGCGAAAGCGGGCTGGGGAGGGGCAAATTACAGCCACGGGATTATTTCTTTTTGATTCTATTTATACGCGGGTAAAACCGCGGACAGAAGCTTGCACCTAAGTATTTTTATAATTTTAAAATGCAAGAACGGGTCATCAAAGGCGAGAATACGCAAAATTGTAGCACCATTTTTTCGCTGGCTACGCCGCCAGATATAAATGTCGTGATGGTATGTATTATTTTTCCGTTATCAATAATGATGACACTCCCTTGAAGATGTTGTTCTATATATGGATTAAAAATCATTATAACATTAACTGTTCCTTCTAAGGTAGGAATCCTAGAATACCTGAAGATAATTCTTAATATAATTCCTATTGATACATTTTGCAATTAAATTCTACATGCTAATCAATACTCCCGACATCACCTGCATGCAATTCGGTACATAACCCCGTACCATTTTATAATGTTTATATAACGGCCATGTACCAATGTAGGCAGATCATTGGTTCGATCCCGGATCCCGGCATGTACCAATGGGTTTTTTAATTAAAAACTTATGTACACAATCCGACAAACCACACTTAGAGGCTTTTCCATCTAAACATACCTCAATAGAACTAGCCACTCGTTAGGTATAGCTTCACAAATACCAACGGCTAAACGTCACTCACAAACACGGTTTCGGGAGCTGTAGGGAAGAAAGAAAAAAAAGCTACCATATAGAAAACAAATATATTCAAATCAGCTTCTTAAAATAGTTTAATTTTCGAAATAAAATATATCTGTACCAATGGGTTTTTTTATAATAAAAAATCTATGTACATTATGCACCGACAAACCGTACAAAGAGGCTTTTCCACTGACATACCTCAACAGAGCTGGCCACTCGTTAGGTATAGCCTCAAAAAAATCTTCGGCTGGGTACCCTGGGGGCGGCAACGGGTCCCGGAAGCTGCAAGGCAACTGATGATGACTTTTTTTCTTTGAAATAAAAATATTTAATATCCAATTTAGGTACACACTAAACCCTAGGCTAAAATTAAAAACCATCATATCATCCATTTTATTCAAATCCTTTTAGGTTTTGCGGTATTGCAAGGATATTACTTTACAGTAGAACCTCGGTTATCCGAACCCTCAATTATCCGAACGATGACTTAGTAACGTTGGCGTGAAATATACATTGTTGCTCTCTGCCACGGCGACGATTTTATAAAAAAAATATTTAAAACAACATTCCACTATACACTAATACGAAGAGCAAAGACGACCCTTATACTTGGCATTCATTGACTACGCCAAGGCTTTTGATACCATCTCCCACGCTAGTATATGGAAAGCTCTACACGAATGTAAAATACCATTAGAAACAATTGAACTGATACAAGATATTTACCAGAAAAGCGTTAGCCGAGTGAAACTAGACAAAACAGGTCCCGAAATAAAGATCTGCAGAGGTGTGAGACAGGGTGACCCCCTGTCCCCTACATTATTTATAACTGTTTTACAAGACATCATGAAACAACTTAATTGGTCAAAGAAAGGCATAAATATTAAAGGAAGTTACCTTAACAACCTACGTTTCGCGGACGATATTGTATTGTTCTCAGAAACGGCATCACAACTTGAAGAAATGATCAACGAACTTCGTCACGTCAGTCGCGATATAGGTCTAGAATTAAACATCGAAAAAACCAAAATCATGTCCAACAAAGCTCAAAAGCCCATATTCGTGGAAAGTCGGCAGATGGAATATGTCCAGAAATATATATATCTAGGTAAACAAATATCTTTTTTGAAATCCAGACACCGTGATGAATTAAAGAGACGTGTTAACATGACATGGAATAAGTTCTGGAGTCACAAGGAAGTATTAAAATCTGATTGACCCTTAAGACTAAAAACTAAAATCCTAGACTCATGTCTCTTACCTTGCCTCTCGTACGCAAGCCAAACCTGGATCTATAATACTTACACAAAAGGAAAAATTGAAACGTGCCAGAGAGCCATGGAGAGAAGTACTCTAAATCTGAGACTTAGTGACAAGAAACGACACAGCGAAATAAGAGAAAGGACAAAGGTCATTGATGCTTTAACCCACTGCAAGAAACTTAAATGGAAGTGGGCCGGCCACATTGCACGTCAGGACAAAGAGAAATGGTCAAAGATTATTACTACATGGGCTGGTCCCCCCGGTAAAAGAAAAAGAGGTTGTGGCGACATTGTATGGTGACACGAAACATTAAGAAGGTAATGTCAACAGACGTCAGACAGAGACATGTACGATAGAGACGTGTTATTTTAATTTAGTTAAACACAAGGTTTAATATTATGTTTATTGAAATACACCAAGTGAATTTACGTGTGCTTTAATTATTATAAATATAGGCGTAACATACGCCTATATAAATGGTGACCCCGAACGAAAAGTCTGCTCATAAAATTCTACCAAGGTTTTACAGATTGTAACAGCCACGTTTTCATCAGACTTATACATAATGTCCTACCAGCGTGAGTCCATACAGTTCTTTATGAGGCTACAGTATCGCTTACTTCAAAAAACTACTACATTACTTTCCTAAGAATAGAAAAACTGTTCAACCCTGCTACTACGCTTACGGTCTGGGAGACCCCGGCTGCAACTTCGCCGCGCGCTGTCTCTAATGCTGTTAAGGGGATATTTAGAAGATATAAGGAAGATATTTCAAATTCTTTTCATTATTTCTAATATTAGTTTAGTAGTTAATATTTTTAAATTAGATTTTTTATTTTTTATATGTACAATTTAATGTCTAATTTTTGTAAATATTATTACTCATTTCTTTTGTGTCGTGTCGCTTTACAACTGCGCCACGTTTGACCACAAATTTTAATTATAATTAATTACTTTATTTCAAACACGCTCATTCACTTAATACCATACGTACTGCTTACTCTTTAGCATGGCAAACGCAGACGAGCGCCTTAAATTACTTGAAGACCAAAACTTGAGTTTACAACAACAAATTCAACAACTACTGTCTAGTACCGCGCCACTTTTGGAACAAAATGCCATCCTACAGCGACAACTCGATCAGCTATCGAATTCTACAGCTCCCTTAGAAGAGCAAAATAGTAAGCTTCAACAACAGTTGCAACAAGTTTCGTCTAATGAAGCTGTAGTATCTAAACTTTCTGCAAAATTGCCTCCATTCTGGTTCGACCGACCAACAACTTGGTTCGCTCAAGTGGAAACACAATTTCGTTTAGCTGGAATAACGGTAAACGACACTAAATTTGATCACGTAGTGTCACAGTTGGACACTAGAGTGATTGCCGAAGTTGAGGACATAGTTACCAATCCTCCTTCCAAAAATAAATACGATTATCTCAAATCTGCATTAATTCATCGCTTCTCTTTTTCCGAGGAACAACGTGTCCGCCAGCTGTTGAACGATGAGGAACTCGGGGATAGGAAACCTTCCCAATTCCTCCGCCACTTGTTATCACTCGCAGGTACTACACTCCCAGTTGATTCCTTCATTTTACGTCAACTTTTCTTACGTCGTCTTCCGTCGCATCTGCAGGTTATCTTAGCAACACAAAAAGGTTCTCTTAATGATATTGCGGAACTTGCCGACAAAATTTTAGAAGTTTCACCTACCACTGCTGCACTTCCTCAACATTCAGCTGTCCATGCTGCGTCTACTTCGCATACTTCACTTGCTTCGGTCGATCCACTTGGACTTTGTGCCATGAAAAAACAGCTTGAAGAGTTGACTCGCATTGTAACATCTCTCACAAAATTTCAACATACTGGAAATGTGAGCCCAAGTTCAGCGAGGAACCGTTCCCAAAAACCTGTTTCAATTAATCGGTTGTGTTGGTACCATAACAAGTTCCAAGACCAAGCCACCAAATGTGTTAAACCTTGTTCTTTCTCGGAAAAACCTAAACAACGATCAGTAAAGGCGACAATTGACCGTTGTGTGACTGGCCGTCGCCTATTTATCACGGACCAAAGTAGTAAAATTCAATTTCTGGTTGATACCGGATCGGATGTCAGTTGTTTTCCACGCAAATTATTGTCAGGTAAATGTCAGCCAACCAATTTCGAACTCAATGCGGCTAATGATAGTACTATTAAGACTTACGGCAACCTTTCCCTTAACCTTAATTTTGGTCTAAGACGTGAGTTTACTTGGCAGTTTGTTGTTGCCGATGTGAGTTCAGCTATAATTGGCTCTGATTTTTTATCACACTACAACATTTTGCCAGATTGTCGTAACAAACGTTTAGTTGATGGTATAACTGGTATATATACACTTGCTTCCATAGCGTCCATCAAACATGTCAGTGTTAAGACGATTACGATGACTAATGATTCACCTTTTAGCAAATTGCTCAGTGAATTTCCAGACATCTCTCGTCCGCCTGGCTTTTTCAGGGAAATCAAACACAATACCGTTCATCACATTTTGACTAATGATGGCCCCCCCATCTCTTGTAGACCCCGTCGTCTCGCGCCTCACAAACTTGCAATTGCAAAAAAAGAATTTGGGGACATGATAAAATGCGGCACTGCAAGACCTTCAAAAAGCCCTTGGTCGTCACCTTTACACTTGGCTCCAAAAAGAGACAACACGTGGCGTCCTTGTGGTGATTATCGATTCCTAAATGCTCGAACGATCCCTGACCGCTACCCCGTGCGTCATATAGGGGACTTTAGTAGTCATTTAGCCACCTCAACCATTTTTAGCACTTTAGATTTAGTCAAAGCCTACCAACAGATTCCTATCAATAACGATGATATATGTAAAACGGCGATTATAACCCCTTTCGGGTTATATGAATTCCCTTATATGACGTTCGGATTAAGAAACGCGGGACAAACCTTTCAAAGGTTTATTGACGAAGTCGTTCAGGATTTAAACTTTTGCTACCCGTATGTCGACGACATTCTTATTTTTTCACGAAACTCCGAAGAACACCTGAGTCATCTCCGGATTATTTTCCAAAGGTTGGTGGACTATGGAGTCGTATTAAACATACCTAAATGCGTGCTTGGGGCTACAGAAGTTACCTTTTTAGGCTATCGAGTGTCTAAAGATGGTACTTGCCCTCCACCTGAACGAATATCGGCACTTCAGGAATTTCCTTTGCCCAAATCTGTCCAAGGTCTTCGTAGGTTTTTGGGCATGATAAATTACTACCGGAGATTTTTACCACGAGCAGCCGAAATGCAGGCTCCATTGATAAATATCTTAACCGACACCAATCTAAAGGGCGCCAAGCCTGTTCCATGGACTCCAGAATTGGAAACCGCGTTCCATGCGTGTAAGAACAGCCTATCTTTGGTTACTAAACTGGCACATCCTGTTTTAGATGCCCCTTTAGGCCTATTTACGGACGCCTCAAGCACACATGTTGGAGCTTGCCTTCAACAACGTATTGGACACATTTGGCAACCTTTAGCATTTTTTAGCAAAAAATTGACTTCTAATCAATCTTCTTGGCCAGCATATTACAGGGAACTTTTGGCTGTCTATGAGGCAGTCCAACATTTTCGTTATATATTGGAAGTACAGCAGTGCACCATATATACGGATCATAAACCCCTACTTTATGCTTTTGTTCAACGTAGAGAAAAGTTACCACCAGCTCAATTAAATCAGCTATCTTTTATTTCCCAATTTACTACTGACATTCAGCATATCAAAGGTGTGGATAATCTCGTCGCCGATACAATGTCTCGTATCGAATCCATCTCGTTGGAAGATAATTTCATTGCTTTAGCTGAGTCACAGGATAATGATGAGGAGCTTCTTGGCATACTTAATAATAACACTTCGTCGTTGAAACTGGAAAAAGTGACTATTCCAGGCACTGCCGTCTCAATTTACTGTGACACCAGTACTGGAAAACCGCGTCCATTCTTGACTCCTCCTTTCAGACGAACTTATTTTGATAGAATTCATAACCTCAGCCACCCCGGAATTCGAAATTCATCTCGTCTCGTGTCGGACAGATTTGTGTGGCCTTCTATAAAACGAGATACCCGATCTTGGGCTCGCACTTGTCTTTTGTGCCAGCGCAATAAAGTCACAAGACATGTTACGTCTCCTGTAGGCACATTTAGTCCTCCATCCGGACGATTTCAACACATCCACGTGGATATTGTTGGCCCTTTGCCAGTTTGTGAAGGTTACCGTTATCTCCTTACAGCGGTTGATAGATTCACTCGTTGGCCTGAGGCCTGGCCCATGCAAGGCATCACTGCCCAAGAGACGGCTAGGGCTCTTATTAACGGATGGATCTCTCGCTTCGGCCTTCCAACACATATTACCACGGATCAAGGACGACAATTTGAATCGGACCTTTTCCGTCGCCTTATGTTTCAATTTGGTATTAAAAAGCTACGCACCACTAGCTACCACCCTTGCGCAAACGGTATGGTGGAGCGTTTTCATAGGCAATTGAAGGCGTCATTACGTTGTCACGGTGAATCGTGGATAGAAGCTTTACCTATAGTACTTTTAGGAATGCGAGCGGCGTTGAAAGAAGATCTCAAATCTTCTTCTGCCGAACTTGTGTACGGAGAATCACTTCGCCTTCCTGGAGAAATGGTTGTTTCTTCGTCCAATAATGACGTTCCTGTTTCTTCTATAGATTTTCTGAGAAAAAATATGGCAGATCTTAGACCTGTCCCTGTTTCTAGTCATAGTCAAACTAACATTTTTGTTTTTAAAGACATTTCAACGGCTTCACATGTTTTCTTGCGTGCTGATCACGTAAAACCTCCCCTAGAGTCACCTTACTCTGGACCTTACCCAGTGATTAGCCGTTCTGACAAAACACTGACACTTCTTATAAAGAACAAGGAAGTAGTCGTGAGTATAAACCGCGTAAAACCTGCTTACACAGCCACCCAGGCCGACTCTCCTATTCCTTTCAATACCTTCATTAAGCCACCATCATCAGTATCGCCATCATCCGCATTACCATCATCCGCATTACCATCATCTATTTATACATCTCGTGCGGGACGCAAAGTAATATTAAAAATTCCGTTTAATCTGTAACCTTCCTCTCTTCGTGGGGGGGTCATGTGGCGACATTGTATGGTGACACGAAACATTAAGAAGGTAATGTCAACAGACGTCAGACAGAGACATGTACGATAGAGACGTGTTATTTTAATTTAGTTAAACACAAGGTTTAATATTATGTTTATTGAAATACACCAAGTGAATTTACGTGTGCTTTAATTATTATAAATATAGGCGTAACATACGCCTATAAGGTCGCCCTCTGGAAAGATGGGAAGATGAACTTGTAAAATTTACAAACAACGACTGACTAAGAACAGCCCAAGATAGGAAAAGGTGGAGAGAGATGGAGGAGGCCTATACTCGCCGAGAGGTCCTTAATAATTAAAGAAGAAATGCTTGAGAGAATGAATGAATGAATGATTGTAAGTTTGAGGGAAGAAATAACAAATATTTATGTGTGAATTCAATAGAAAAAAAAACTAACTATAATTTTTTTTTCATATTTTTTAATTTATTATTTTGTTTTTTATTATTAATTCAAATCAAGCAAATTTTTTAAAATTGAAATTTATTTTATAATATTATTATTAAGGAAATAAAAGGCTTATTATATTATTATTATGTATGTAAAAAGGTGAGCAGCGGGCATAAACTGGCACTCCATAGCAGAAGACCGACAAAAATGGGCATCTTTGGAGGGGGCCTTTACCCAAACCGGGGTTCTTGTTGATTTATAAATACACTAGCGGACCCGGCAGACGTTGTCCTGCCCAAACGTTGACTTGCCCGCACTACCCCTACCCCTACCCCTAACTCTACCCCTACCCCTACCCCTACCCCTACCCCTACTCCTACCCCTACCCTACCTTTAAAAAAAATTTGGGGTAGACCACCCTTAACATTTAGGGGGATGAAAAATAGATGTTGTCCGATTCTCAACCCTAACGGATATGCACACTAAAATTCACGAAAATCGATCGAGCCGTTTCAGAGGAATTCAATTACGTACACCGTGACACGAGAATTTTATATATAAGATATACTACTAACATAATCTAAACCTATATTATTAACATAACCTAAGATAACTTACTATTACATAGAAATATAAAAAAATTGTGTCTACTGTATTATATTATTATTATTATGTAAAAAGGTGTTGCTAATGATCTCGTTCCAAAAACTCACGTTTCGATAATCCGAACTTATGATTATCCGAACTAGTCTCGGTCCCAATTGGTTCGGTTAATCGTACTCCCTTTGACTCTGTCAACGTCAATCATAATGATGGTCGTGATTATAAACGTGGCTGTGATACTGTGTCAGTTATTAGAAGATCGTGAGTGCTACCTATTGTATGTATTATTAAATAGTTACAATGCCTATTATATTTTCGTATCAAATATTTGATGGCTGACATATCCACAATGAACTAAAACCTTCGCGATATTAAATCTGTTTGTACCCTACTTATTTCATGGTTAAATGGTAAAAAGCATTGTTTTTCTCAAGGACAGCTTCAGTTCATCTTAGGAATTTTCGCGTGAGCCAGAGTTTGCAAGATGCTTTTGAAATGCCAGCGCGTTTACTATACTTTAGTGTAAGTTTAGTATTGATCGAGCGCGTACGGTGATACAACGTTGCATTCTTGTTGTAGAGAACAGACTTTATATACGAACTTTTTTGTTAGTCATTTAAAAATTAAATGAGTCTTTTTTTTAATTGTAAAATTGGCGCGTAAAAGTTTGTAACTTTTGAAACATTCGAAAATCGAAATTATGAGTGAAATCGACATTTGAAACGACTTTTGACATTTACAGTTTTAATTTTTGTGGAATTTTTAGGTTTTTTATTATGTACACTTAGATTTTGTATTTATTTAAGTAATTGGACCTGTGTTGTTCATAAGCCCATGTTTTGAAAATAGTGCCAAGATGTCTTCAAGAAACTATGTGTTATTGACTGTAGTTGTATCCTGCTTGTTTTATGGAATCTGTTTCAGTAAGGTATGTATATTAATTTATAACATTTATTATTTATTTAATTTTATATTTTAATAACACTATGCGATGTAAGAGTGGTAACAAACTACAAATAAAAAAATAATTAATAAAATAATAAGATCTTTTTAAAAATACTAGCGACCCGGCTTCCAATTATTACATTTTCCCGGGAGAATGAGATATACAACAACACCTTCACGCTCTTCATAGCTTGCGGTGCGGCCAGATACACCAGTAACAATGTCCACTTTTTGCAAGTTGTCCATATTGAACAGAACAGGTGGCAAGCCAGTTGCTGCACTTATAGACCTAGATGTTTCACTTCTTAAACAGACGTAAATATTTGTTATTTTTAGAAGAAGTGCTGACGCCGGCTTTACGTGCCCTCCGAAGCACATATTCTTAAAGAAAATTGGTGCTTAGCATTTTTGGAGGGAGTGAGGATTTGGCGTTATTATCCCGGGATAAAAGGTAGCTTGTGTCACTCAACGGTTCTCCAAGTATCTCTTGAAAAAAAAATCACGTCGATTCTTGCACCGTTTTGACGTGAAATAAGCTAAACAAAAAACACACTATCGCATTTATAATATTAGTAAGGATTAGGAGGATTTATGGTATTTTTCTAATAATTAATTATTTTAAAATAAATTCGTATCTATATATTCATATAGATTCCACTGATTCACATCTCTTTACATATCCAATGAAATTATGACATCTGAGTCGATCTTTATGCAGATGTGATCAAGACTGGTTTTGTAGATGCTGTAATTTATGATGCATTATGTTACATTATGTAGCGATTATGTGCGTTGATGGTCAATACATAATAAACGATATAAGAATTAAGTCCCACGCTAATCATGTCAATTTAAAAATATATTTTATGTACACTAAGCTTGATGGGACCACAGGATTCTAATAGTTATAGTAACATACAAGCTTCTGTCCGCGGTTTCACCCGCGTGAAAATAGATCCAAAAAGAAATACTCCTGTGGCTGTAATTTGCCCCTAAAAAGTAGTATATGTCATTCTCTGACCCCTAAACTACCACTATGCAAAAAATCATGTCGATCCCGTGAAAAACAAAACCAAATCTATCCCACAGGAACTATACATTTTTCCGGGATAAAAAGTAGCCTATGTGCTATTCCAGACTATAATCTATTTCTGTGCCAAATTTCATCCAGATCCGTTCAGTCGTTGTGGCGTGATTGAGTAACAAACATACATACATCCATACAAACTTTCGCGTTTTTATTATTAGTGGGATTTGATGATGACTTTTTTCATGGCTTTATCCAACTATGTTGTTCAGGATATCCAAGTTTTCAATATCTTATAACTCTACTATTTTTATTAACTTCTTTCATGAAATCGCTACAGACTGTTGTATATACTTACCTACTTAATTATCTAGATTCCAGATTATGCATAACATGAATACTTCCTGTAAAGGTAGACAAACTACTTATAGAAGATATTAATTGTTCAAGCTCGATTGTTCACAAGATTGCAAAACGTAGTGAAAACAGCCTTCACAGGCCTTTATCTGGCTATTGAGTTTAGTTTATTAGTTTTTTTAAATGTGTGCCAACATGGCATAGCTGCGCATTGGAGAGTTTGGCATTGATAACAAAAGGAAGCGAAATTAAAAAAAACTTATTTTCACAATAAATTGTAACAACTAAAAAAGCACCCTTTTACGGCCATATTTTATTTGTCACGGAAATAAAAAATGTCTTGGCTGTATGGGCTATACCTCTTTGCTTACCATCCAAATGGAGAATGAGTAATAAAAAATGTCGCTATAAAATTGAGGCGATTCCATGAATGCAGGCAGTCCTAGACTTGCAACAATAGGCATGATGACTAAAAAATTAGATTATCAGAAAATATTGGACACGTATTTTTTCTTTTGTCAATTAAACAAAAAATGATGAAGATATAGCCCGCTAAAGTTCCGCGTGACGTCACGCCTTAGTACAATTTTTAGCAAGGCGTGACGTCACCAGCCCCCCTTACTCCCAAACTTTGACGCGCTTTATCTCTGTCATTTTTTGTTTGATTGACAAAAGAAAAAATACGTGTCCAATATTTTTTGATAATCTAAATGACGGACTAAATAGAATAATATTTTGTTTACCCTGTCATCTACCCTATTATAATTTCACCATACTTTGCTAACGCAGACAGGATTTCCTTTTGGTTCTAACATGTATCGTCTTTAGAAAGGATTTTTCATAATATATTTTATTAGAAACTAGCTTTTCGCTCCGACTTTGCCCATGGAGCTCAAACTACCTTTCATCCCCTATTATGGTCTTGAGTGAGAAGTGAGAAAAAGTTTTTCCCGATTTTTTCAATTTTCCGGGTAACTTTTCCAATGTTTCCTTCCCTAAAAACCATATTCAGTCAGACTATTAAGAACATCAAAAGAATAGCCAAATCGGTCCAGCCGTTCTCAAGTGATGCGCTTACCAATGAACAGTATTTTTATAGATTTTATTATTATATCTAAGTAAGTAATAATAATAATGTGATACTACATTTTGCCGTTTCATTTGACATGGACTTGCTAAATGAGGACGTTATTGTTACCATTGTCTCTGATTATGTCACCTACCTGTATCAGGAGATGGAAAAGTTATATTTCGTTGATAACATTAAAAAAGTCAGAGTAAATAGTTAACACACAAAGTTGGTACTAAATCGGTTCATTAGTTTTATTATTTGCTTGTATAAGTATCGTCATATGAGTGAAGTTATTTTTTGTAGGTAGTTATGAAACAAGATATTTAGGAAGTGAACTTATGAACTAACGTAGACGTAGGAAGTGATTGCATGCACGAACGGATATAGGTAACTATAACTAGGCATCTATGTAACAATCAACCGAGTGAAAATAATTAACTGGCATTTATTTTAAGTTCTATTAGGCTTCTAAGATTCGTGTGTGATATTTATGTGTAGGGAGTTATATCCAAATTAATAATGCAAATTATTAAAATATGAATATTCGAATTTTTAGGTTCTTTTGGTGTTTCACATTATTGGCGCTTTTTTCACATTTGTGAAAAGGGACGGAAGTGTGTAACAGGAAGCCGGGGAAGCGCGCGCTATTTGATTTTACCAATGAGCGCGCGTGGTGGTAGAGTTGGCCGTCAGATGGTACCAACCCATTTTCCGACCAGTGTGTGCGTGTGTGTGACGAGGAAGAGAAAGGCAAAAAGAGAAGGAGAACGCATCAGCTGTGCGCTTAACCTACAGTCTTGTGTATAAAGTGTTAATGTTTTCAGGATATAATGTTAATGTTGCTTATTACCAAGGTGAGATGTCAGATGTTACACATCATATGCGACTACTGTAAGGCTCGCTCGTTTCTTTATTTTTTCAAGATAAAATGTGTGGAAAGATTCTCTCTATGTAGAGAGAAAAAGAAAGATATAATTTTCTATAGTGACAAAGCAGGACAAAAAGTAGCGTAGCGGAAACAGATCATTTTTGTCTTGCTTTATTTCTATGGGACTTTATCTCTTTCTCTCTGTATCTGAGATTTTGTCTACGTAGAGAAGTCCTCTCTACACGGTTATATGCTCGCATGGTAAATGACTACCACCGCCTGGTGTATAGCAATACTGCCCTTCTATTCCGTTTGTTGTTAACAAACACGTGTTGGTAACCGTCCACAGATTAGTAATGTACCGACCGAGAAGAGAAGAGAAGAGAGACATCTTTCGTTTTCGTTTTAACTCGAACGAAGGCCAAAAACAACGAGTCTCCAATAGCCAGCCAAGGAAGGTCGTTTTTGGACTTCGTTCTAGTCAAAACGACAACGAAAGATGTCTCTCTTCTCTTCTCGGTAATCTTGTAAATGTTTTATCATTATGTCGAAGAGTAAATAAGAGGCTACTAGGTATATAAACTAAGTCAATTAGAGGTGAGGAAATTAACAGACCTTACCTTTGAGATGTTATTTGATCCACAGGTCGCTGTATTTCGGTTCGTTGAAGGTTGTTGGCTGTCTATTCCTTTCACCACACTTCTTTTCTTACACTAACGATCTGATCTTAAATAATAAAAATCAATATTTATTTGTTTATTCGTATTCTATAGACTCAAAAACTACTAGACCGATTTGAAAAAAAAATTGCGTTTGATAGCCCAATTTTTGGGGAAGGTTATAGGCTATTTAACATCACGCTTCCTACCCAAGGGGGTGAATTGTATTTCTAATACCGAAGTAGCGGGCAATCAGCTAGTATAAAATAAAAATATATATAGGTACTTATTTTGTTTTTTGGCTGTCTATTATTAGGCTATTCTGAACTTCGAACAAAACCGTCCTTTTACAAACAACCATATTATTTACTCTATGTTTGTTTAGATAATTTATCTAAATGCATAATCTATGTTAAAAGTATTAAGCACGACTTTGAAAGTGAAATCACACAATACAAAGTATGGATAAGCCCCGGTTCTAATAATATGTCGTTTAATACCCGTTACAGCATATTGGTCCATAGATAAGCTATGTTTTAAAACAAAAGCTTTCTATTGACTGAGATTGCTTTCTTATGAGTTGACGTCGTATTTTACTGCTCCACTCCTTTGGGTCATAGTGTGATGTTATACATACTGTAACTTTGATTAAAACCGGGCTGAAAGCTTCCGCAGATTATTGTCACAGTCCGGCCTTCAATCAAACTATGGCATGCCAGAAAGACAAACAAATAAACACACTTGATCGCAAAACAGACACCGACAGATTTACCTATTTAATTTTTTTAGGTTCAATTTAATTTACTTGTACATATAGTTAAAAAAATTAAACAACGTGTTCTTAGGAATGTGGCATTTGCAAATTCATAAATTTAGGTAGGTGCGTATATTTAAATGAATCTAAAATTCCGTCATAATTATAGTCTAGCTGATGGTCTGCTTCGTACGCGTTGTATTATGTTAAATATAACCTTCCTTAAGAATTGGGCTATCAAATGCTAAAATATTTTTTCAAATCGGTCCTGTAGTTTTGAGTCTATAGAATACGAATAAACAAATAAATATTGATTTTTATTATTTAAGATCAGATCGTTAGTGTAAGAAAAGAAGTGTGGTGAAAGGAATAGACAGCCAACAACCTTCAACGAACCGAAATACAGCGACCTGTGGATCAAATAACATCTCAAAGGTAAGGTCTGTTAATTTCCTCACCTCTAATTGACTTAGTTTATATACCTAGTAGCCTCTTATTTACTCTTCGACATAATGATAAAACATTTACAAGATTACCGAGAAGAGAAGAGAGACATCTTTCGTTGTCGTTTTGACTAGAACGAAGTCCAAAAACGACCTTCCTTGGCTGGTTATTGGAGACTCGTTGTTTTTGGCCTTCGTTCGAGTTAAAACGAAAACGAAAGATGTCTCTCTTCTCTTCTCTTCTCGGTCGCTACATTACTAATCTGTGGACGGTTACCAACACGTGTTTGTTAACAACAAACGGAATAGAAGGGCAGTATTGCTATATACGAACAAACAAATTTTTTTTTTTAAATACTTATTAGAAGATTTTTATTAAATATTGTTGCTATGAAGAGTACCCCAAAATATACTAAATAAACACTTATACATATTTTATTATTTAAATTGTAATTAGCAAAATTTTTGCCAGCAATTTAATTTAAATTTTAACAATCTAGATCGCCTTGATTTTGATTTGTGAGAACAGATGTAAATGTCACGCGGAAGTGACCGGTTTTCTTCCAAAATTAGATGTTTTATTGTACCCTTAGGCATAGACATTGGTCTTAGATTTTTTGGTCTGTGGACTCCTAGATAAGATCTACCTCAGCCGGTTACCGGGCCCAGGGTAGGTACTTTTAAAGATGTGCCCTATTCACGCAGAAACTACTGAACGCGCGGATTTTGTTGCAGCTTTCAATAGGTTCATTCACCAGGAAGATTTTCGAGTATTAAACATGGACCTATTATGTTTAGGAGCTATTCGTGAATCGGGGAAAATGTAAATGTATTAAAATTGTTGTAAACCGATATTGTATCCGTGCGAAGGCGGTGGCAAGGGCAAGCCGCTTTTAGTACTTTATTATAAATGCAAAAGTAACTAAACAACTGAACCAATTTTGATTATATTTGATAGGCTTTTAAATCCACCCCAATGCAATTAAAGTTAGAAAGCGGCAATGAATTTGTATTTTAGGGCATCATTCATGATCTATCCAAAAGTTTAATAAGCTGTAATCATTACAATAATTAATATATGACACTTGAAGGTAAATCCCACATTGATTGACAAGTTAGGTATTTCTTAAATTAGGTGTGGGTATGTAATTACATATAACATAGGTAGGTAGTTGTAGAGAATCTTTATGAAATAAACACTTTTAAGTGACATTAGATCGTTATGTTTGTTTACTTTGGTAAAGTGTATGCTACCCACCGACATGGTTGCTTCATATCGCCCACAAAAACACATTATGACAAACTATTGCACAATTATCATTTTTGCGTTCCCAAATTTTTATTACAATGTCAAAATATTTATTAGAAGTAGACTTTTATTATAGTCCCTGTAATAATTGTAAAAAAAAGTGTACTGACTTAAAAAAATATGCACTGAAAAGTTTGCTTTCCGAAAGCGAATGAACAAGTCACTATAAAAAAATAAAGATTCCGACGAATTGAGAACCTCCTCCTTCTGTTTTGAAGTTCGGTTAAAAAATAATACCGAAATCCCAAATCGCTTCAAGTGTGCCTATAAAATTTGAAGTGTTCTCGATTTCTCCAGGATCCCATCATCAGATCCTGACCTGATGACCATGGGACCACCTGTGAAACCACCCTTTCAAACAAAAAAAAGAATTCCAAATCGGTTCAGGCCTCTTCAAGTAATCAGAGAACATACATAAAAAAAGATTACGGCGAATTGAGAACCTCATCGGCCTCCTTTTGGAGTTCAATTAAAAAGGAATTGTCATTACGAATGAAATAAAGTTTTCTTTTGATCACATTTGGAAAGTGATAAGTTTGTTGCGGCACTTTATAAAAATTCAGCTGTCACTTCTTAAGTCACTCATAAGCAAAGTTATTATTTTAATAGTGCGCTCTTTCACCATTCCAGAAAATGATATTGATGTATGCCGCGTTTGTTTGTTTGAGACACGCAAGAACTACTCAACGGATTTTATTGCGGTTTTCATTAATAGAGAAATTGATTTACCGGGAACATTTACGAGTATTAAACATGGGGACCTATCATGCTAAGGAGCTGACAACTAATAGTATAAGTATATCAGTGAATCAAGTCGGGGGAAAAGTTAGCACGAGCGAGTTTTCATGGCGTATGCTGTCTAATCTGTCAGAGATATAAGAAAATTATGTAGGAAAGAATTGTGTAGAATAGAAATATCTACAAAAAAGTCCGAAGTTTAGATATAAAAATGCTGGAACATTTCGTTCATACTAAAGGTTTTATTGTGAAAGCATATGCTTACAAATAATCTCCACAAATAATATCGCACTAGATCCTTCAAAGATAAATAAAATCTAAACAAAATATTAGCATTGTTTTTTGTTCAATCAGTTCAAGAGGTCACTTGCTTCGTTTAATACAGTAACCATTTGGTAATTCGATTATGAACTCAAGATTTTTGCTGAGATAGAGCGCCCATAGCCTAGTGGTAGCGGAGATACTGGATTATATTCTTAGTTAAGAAATACCTACTTGACAGGATTTCTACTCATTTAATTTACTCTAAGCTAAAATATGTTCTCTCTGCACATTAAAGGCATTGGTTTGACTATATCTTGAGTTAATTTTGGAGTCAAAACTTGGAAGCTAACTGAGGTCAGGGTACCAAGTTATCATTGAAGGTCCTTTTCAGAATGTGCATATAAATATTCGGTCGACTGTACTTTCTTAATCTGTCTGATATACTAATAACAAAGCTGAAGCTTGTTTTTTTGTTTGAACGCGCTGATCTTAGGAACTACCAGTAGGATTAAAAAAATATTTTTGCATTTGGTAGCCCAATTCTTTAGGAAGGTAACATCACGCCACGACCCAAAGGAGCGTTAAAAAATCTGGGAAATACCAAACTATTAATTTTTAACATTTCAATTATTTAAATCATAGTACGTTCCCGTCTCTTTATCAAAAAGTCATACCTTTTCTCGTGAATTAATTGACCGATTTGAGCAGGAAATAAAAAATAGAATTTAGAACTTTAATTAGAGAAGAATACGGAATGAAAGACGATGTTGTAACTAAAATGAAGAAAAGTAGTTTACGCTGGTTTGGGCACGTTGAAAGAATTAAGGATGAAAGATTGACTAAAAAAGTTTATATGGCTGAAGTGAAAGGAAACGCTGTCAGAGGACGACCTTTATTAAACATATAAAAATGTATTTATCGATGGTAATATTAAAAGTACACACAATCGCCGAGCATGTATGAAAGGTATGATGAATATAAAAGAAGCGAAAGAGGTATGTCAAGATCTTAACAAATGGCATTCGATTGTCTCTGCCTACCCCTCTTGGGATAAGACGCGTGATGATAAATAGATTGATAAACAACAGAATTTTTCAATTATATAATGGTACTGATTTTTCACACAATTTTACTAAAGGTTGTCCTGAGCGAAACCGTGTACGTAGCTAGTATAGTTATAAAACAATATGTTTCATAAATTCTGTCTATAGCATTGTTGCAATAAGAAATGCATAGATTTTGATTTCAATAAAGATAAGATAGAAGTTTTTTGCAAACTCAGTCACGAATATTTCATTTGCCAATCGACTAATTGATCTTTATTGAATTAGCTATAGTTTGATGTGATCATCTTGTTGATTGAAATGTTATTTTGTTTTGTGGTTATTTGTTGTTTATTTTGTCAAGATTTTATTTTTAAACAGCTACTGTCTTGGTCTTAAAGTAAGATAAGCAAATTATTGCATTCAAACTACGTCGGAGTCACCATTTTAAGGTGTAAGTTCTCAATCCGAATAAGTCAGAAAGTTGGATGTTTCAGCATGTGCGGCCTTTTTAAACTTTACGGTTAGGCTGCCCAGGTTACCTAGCAGAAGGCACGTGTTCCTCATTTAGCAGAGAGATTTTTGAGACTACATATCAGAGTTGCCAGTTCTCTTGAGGTCAGTTGAGTCAAGAACCTCGTCTATACTAATATTATTGTAAGCTTGGATGTAGAGTACCCTCTACTCACTAAAACTACTGATCCGATTCTGAAAATTCTTTCACTAATAAGAAGCTACATGATTCCTGAGTGCTATAGGCTAAATATCGACGGGTGAAGCCGGGGTAGGAATGTTAGTATACATTACATACAGTTTTATGATGTTTTTGTTATTATAAAAGCAGATCTCACGACAATGGCCGCAATACCCAAAAAAATAATTTATAATTTCGTAACATGTCTGTTATTGTTACGTGTAGCCGATCCAGTCTTTTGTCTAAATGACTAGACTCTTTAGTTATTTTTTAATTCGACCGAAATTAAGTTCACGACGGTGAATTTTATACGCGTGACAATTATTCTTTCTTTCTTTTTCTTGTTCTGTGACGCAATTTGTAAGCGATATCATTTTGAAGATTTATTGTTTTATTGTTTCTATTGATTTTGTAATTGGTAGAAAGGTATCCAATAATTGAGTGAACTTCCTTAATATTATCATATAAAAAATCTAATTTGGATCAAAGTTATAAAGATATCTCATGGATTAAGCAGCATACACAATAAAATCTCGCTGTTGCTAACTTTTTCCCCGACGTGATTCACTCATATTGTTAATGCTCAGCTCCTAAACATGATAGATCCATGTTTAATACTCATAAACCTTCCCAGTGAATGAACCTCACTAATATTTAAAACCGCAACGAAATCTGTTCAGTAGTTTTTGCGTGAAAGGGTCACAGACGGACAAACAGACGAGGCGGTGGACTATGTTTGAATAATGACTGATGATAGTAAAGATGACACGTCCACTTTTCTTTGACAGGCTAAATGTAGACAATGTTGTCTCTAACAACGCCAGAAGGTTTAAAGGCCGCGATAGTCTGTTTATTTTGGAGTTTTTCATACAAAAATTGCTAAATACAGACGAACAAACTTTAAAGTTTAGAATATTAGTTAGAATATATTTAACTAAGTATAAAATATGTCTTGCAATAATAATGTAGTTGCCGTGAAATTTGTATTACTCAACATTGCCTCACAGACTTTCAATAGGTAACTGCATAGGTTCAAGCTATAACAATTCCTAGATTTTAAACTACAAAGTTTTATAGACACGTACGTAGACTTTAAACTTCTAAGATTAGTGAGGAATTAAAAAAATCTAAATATAATAAGACATAATTTATGTATTTCGTTCATACAAATCTATCCTTTTTCATCCTAATGGGTGAACATACAAAACGTTCATAAACTAAGTAGGTAATATATTTATCCCCTTTTTTTACCGTATATAAAATAGTTGACGCACGGTTATTTTATAAAACAGTGAAAAACAGATTCAAAAGTTAAAGTTTATTTTACGAACTATTTGTCAAATGGTAGATAATATCTATGAACTTGGAAAATAATTGTGACTAAAAATTAGGAAAAGAATGAAGGATGTAAAATTTACTAAAAAATATGGGAGAAGTACACACAATCGCTGAAGAGGCGAAAGAAATATGACAGGATCTTAGCAAATAGCATTTGATTGTCTACCCCTCCTGGAATAAAAGGCGTGACAATAGATATTGATTGAAAAATATGCGTGAAATAACAATTTATAAATTCGTACACCAAAATAAAGTGCGGGAGTTTTTTCCAAACATCACACACGAATTAAACGAAAGAAGATTCTCTAGAAATGAAACTTTTACACAATAATTTCAAAACAATGCCGTTATAAATTGTAATGTTCACAATAAAGTCATTATTATCGACTATATAATTTAAGTTACAAAATATAAAATCATTTCTTTCATCCGTTACGAATGGGCTCCAATCATCTATCATGTATTGATGTGAGATCAGTGAGATGGAAAGGTCAGAAATGTGTGATACATTATGTAACAGAGACCGAGGAAAATAAAATGAATAAACAAGTAAATAAACCTTTTAAAAAAAGTGTAAGAAATTATTAACATTTTGTCATAGATTTAGTAAACATGTATTCAATATTATCTATGTACTGATGTTCGTAGGTTCCTAATTAAGACGCTGGATAGAGCCAACGACCTTGAGAGATGGCACCGCCCCCACGCGGGCACACATACACACCAAACGACGTGGCTGCAACTAATAATATAGCATCAGGCTGCAACCGGTACTGTCGGTACACGAGCGCTTACGCACACACCCGTGCAGTGCGTACATAAAATCTCGAAAATGAGAATAAAGGAACTTGCTGATAATTTGATTAAAAAACAGAACAGTATTACGATAGTATATTGCTAGATAAAAAATCTGTCAAAAAATCAGAATCATTGCATGCAATTTAGTACTATTTCTAGACAGTAAAATATTTTTTTAGAGGTACATTCGTGATTTTTTTCCATCGAATCAATATAGTTGTATTATGTTTTGAAAACAGTATCTTAATAACGCATAACCTCAAGAATATCATATATTTTTTGATTATGGTCACTGCAGTGGATCATGTACTTTTACGCATCATAAAACTCGCATTTAGCTCTATACATCCTCTTAATTGTCTAGATTAGTAAATTTGGGAACTAAGTTGTTTTAATACGGTCGCTGGGCCCATGGGTCTATGGTTTGTCGGTGGGAGAGCATCAAGGAGAAGCAAGGTTGTCAGCGTTATGTATTCACCATTTCATTATAGGTAGATTTTAGAATACATTATGGTTCTAGAGAGGGCGACAGATCAGACAGATAACATGTCCAAGTAAAAAATGTTTTGATGATGGTTTTTGTCAACTATACAACTTGTACAGAGCTACTTTTTACTACCTTGACTCCAACATTACTAATGTCCCGTGTTGTGATATGGAGTTCAAAAGGCGCTGTGCTATCACGAGATGAGCTGTGTAAAGGCTCGCGATAATTTGTAGGGACAACAGAGTAACCAATAACACCATGGTTTGAGGTTATGAAATGGAAGGGAGCCTTTTAGATGTAGTAAAGCTCTTTAGCCAAATAAAGCGTATGGAATGGTACATGGTCGAGTCGAAAGCATTTTTCACACTTATAAGAATTTCTGGCCGATATACTCTGTTGGTAGTGAGGTGGCAACCATAACTGCTATACAATTTTGTCTGTCTATCTGTCCCAAGTATTGCTATTTATATTTAAATTTTCAGGATGTTTGAGCTTTGATACAACATACTTATTTCAGAGACAGATGGACTTTAATAAAATAAGATTTCAATTAAACTTTCTTTTGCTAACATTTTAGCTACTTCATATTGAAGTTGAATAAACCAGTCAAATTATCTTTAAAATAATAAAAATATAATAATTGTTGGGAAATAGGTCGCAATAAGAACATAGATTATATTATATTTCAAGGAAATAATAATGAGATAGCCTACGACCCAGTAAAGGATAAACAACATTGTGTAAACAACTATTTATTTACTTTACAACGCTTATCTATCAACTATTACGCCATGTTTACAAGACGAGGTAAGCAGGGTTTCCTAGCACTACTATGGAAAAGTTGAGAAAATTCCTTTCCGCCTTCCTACTGCGGTAGAGATATGTGGAAGATAATATTGTGATATAATTCTGCCACATAATTATTAGAAGAATCTTAAAAAATGTCAAGTGTGAGTCGGACTCAAGCAAATCGGAGTACCATGATTGACTGGTGAAACTGAATGTTGGGCCCTATATAAATCCCGAATTCCCGAAGGAACTGGAGACGCAGCCAGGTGACCTCAGGTACAGAGTCCTACTTCAGGCACCAGCTCTCACCTAGTCTTGTTATTAATGTCACATTAAAAAAAATCTTCACGGGTTGCCTTACAACTACCGGAAACCGTTGCCGACCCCAGGGTACCCAGCGGAAGACACTTAGCCGAAGATTTTTTTGAGGCTATACCTAACGAGTTGCCAGCTCTGTTGAGGTATGTAGATGGAAAAGCTTCTTTGTACTGTTTCGTTCTTTATTATAAAAACCCCATTTGTACATGGTCGGATGTGGGGATCGAACCCGCGACTTCTCAGTTGTGAGCTGACGTTTTACCCACTCGACCACCGACGCCCCTTGAGCCTTACTTAGATATTAGAAAAAATAATGTAGGTACTTGCCACCCTACACATCTAGTAGCAAATTTTCTAGTTGCTGAATGTTATCTAGGCATCCTATAGTGCGTGCTGGAGTACTCGGCGCTCGCAACATCGCACGACTGAATGGTCTCAGTGTAACAAGCCGTAACTAACTACCTACATCTAAACTGTAGTTCCGTTTTATATAACTATAATCAATATATCATCAGTTCCGCTAATGTAAAGTAATCATGATGATAGGCAGATTTTTGTGATGATTGATTTTATGATTTTTTATAACCGGGAATGTGAATGTTAGCGTGATGTTACATAGCCTATAGCCTAGCCCGCTAGAATATTATTCTGAGCCTATAACTATAACCATGCCACAGAGAACCAGTTTTCATCCTCTCACAGTGGACACGTTCTGCATACGAACGAAAAAATTCAGTGACTCGTTCCTGTGTCGTACTGCCAAAAAGCGGAACGAACTTCCCGCGTCGGGGGTCCTTCAAGCGAAGCGTGAAAAGGCATCTCTACGGGTGGGCGCGACTATGGCGGACTGTATTATGGTCTAAAATAGGGAATAGGGCCTTTCTTATGGTTTACAGGAAAACCTAAACGAAAATCCTGTCTTAAAGTTCTGACCGAAAAAATGGTACCGAACTTGACCAATTATTTATTTCAGATCGGCATTAGTACCATTTCTAGATTGATCGATCTTTATGGTTACTGCTCCGCTCCTTTAGGTCGTGACGTGATGCTATATAGCCATAACCTTTCTCATTAAAATAGGTTCCGTACTTCCGAAGCTTTATTAATATAGGTAATATTGCCGAGCATGTATGAAAGGTGTATTATTATTTTATTATCTACAATTTGCTAAAAATTATATATACAAATAAACCTATAAATAATAAAAAACGATCAAGATCGCTGCCTTCTGGGAGAGTGCCCATCAGGCTGGCTGCATTGCCACGTTGAATGGCGATGCTGATCCTTTGTGCCAAATATGAGCCAGCTCTTTGGTCGTGGGACACCTCTACCAATCTTTTGGCGATTTCTTTATAGAGGTGTCGTGCGCTAAGTCCCCACGGACCCAGTGTTTCCACCCCAAACGCCCCAAATATGTATTCTTCAGGAAGAGATGCGTATTTGCGACGTTTGGCAGCTTCGGCTTTGCAAGCGGCAGCCCCAGCCTAAATTGATGTGCATGGAAGGTGAGACGGAGCGAAGCGAAGCGTCCCATACCAATGATCGTCCCCTCTTCCAAGGTGCAAGAGTCATTCCATCGGGCCTTTTGGCATCATCTCGTGCCAGCCCTTATGAATGTATGAAAGGTATGATGAATATAAAAGAAGTAGGTACCTATGTCAGGATCTGTAATCAGGATCGTAACAAATGGCATTCAATTGTCTCTGCCTACCCCTCTTGGCATAAAAAGCGTCATAGATAGATAGGTAATCTTATTATGTCTGTGTAAGTTACGGGACCATGCAAAATGCGATGTGCTCGTTATATGACAATATCGGGACTTGAATTTTCGTTTCGTCCTCGACATTTTGTACTGATCGCAGATAAACATTTTATACCTACTCTAATTTAATGAAAAACTCGTTAAAACTGACCTTGACGCTTCTTTTAACCAACTTTTTGGGTCAACATAAATTATATTTTAATATCAGTAGATATATTCAGGGAAATGCAGTTACAGCTCCTGAAACCGTGTTATCGATTCCAGGACACCCAGCGAAAGACCAAGTCTCCCTCTTTTAGCCGATGGTATTTGTGAGGCTATACCTAACGAGTGGCCAGTTCTGTTAACTGTTGAGGTAGGTATATATTTAGAGTATCTAAATGTGGTTTGTTGGATTATTTAGAATATAGTTTTTAAAACTCATTGGTACATGGCCGGGAATAAACCGTGTTTCGTCTAGTTATTGATATTTTATAGCATGATATTACTCTATATATAAGAAAGGGCCTATATTTTTAGACTTAGTAGTTTCGGAGATAAGGGGGGGGGAGCGATAAATGTTTGTATATTTTCAATATTTAAAATATTTGTATTCCTTATCGAGCCCTTTCGAAAATAAATAAAAATAAAAAATCGAAATTCGACTATTATCAAAAATGACATCCGTAATTGGGTCATACCAAGTTTTAACAAATTCGGAGAAAATAAACTGGACACATAGACGGATACATGAGTGATCCTAGTTTTTACATCGGAGATTTTCGAAACATATTATTGAACCAATCGTTGATTAACTTTGACTACGTTCAGAAATTGGGAGTTAAAAATCGTTACGATAAGTTATTTTTGTACAAATCAGAGACTTTTTTCACGAGCGATGGCGGGTCGCAACTTTCCTATAAACTCAAATCAACCCAGATGAAGCCTACATTATACAACAAGAATCTTGTATCACATTTCTCTGTCGCAACTTGAAGCATTGTGTTCAGATTGATGCTAGAGATTAATTCTATTGTACTGTTTTACTTGGTTAGGATTGCTATTGTTTTACGTTTTAGCAGTCTTTGGTAATTGTTAGACCGTAAGGGGAAGTACCATTAAATAAGCTATAGGGTCATTTGTTATGATCGATGACCTATCTTGCTACTATCTGCTGCATTTCCTCGCTGTATCGTTTCGTTGAGCGAGGAAAGAGCCAGCCCTCCTGTCACCAGAGGAGATGATCAGTCGAGGGGATATATCTTTACTAGAGTTTATACACCAAACGGCCCAAAGTAGATTTCTATTATTGAACTATATTTGCGCCGTTTATTAGACTCTGCGATTTATGTTTATGTAATTTGGGTGATAATACAATAATGTGGTAATATCGATCTGATCTGATGATGGAGCCAGGATATGTAAGGAGAACGCATGCGACTACTGTAAGGCTCGCTCGTTTTTTATTAGATATATTGATTCAAGAGAAAGGTTTACGAGTACCAATTAAACATGGATGTTTAGGAGCTGAGCTATAACAGTATAAAGTGAATCAAATCGGGAAAAAAGTTAGCTCCAGCGAGCTTTCATGACGTATGCTGTCTAATCTGTTAGAGATATAACAAAATGATGTAGGAAAGAATTGTGTAGAATACAATGATCAACAAAAAAATCCGCGGTAGCATATAATCTATCTCTAATATATAAGCGTATAAATAATGAAGAAAAATATACGCATTATCATATATCAATCATGTCATAGTAAATAACAATTTAATGAACATTTAGATCATAAACAAAAACATGATAGAGTTATTTTAAAATGTCATCAGCTGTAATATCATAAGTTGCCCAATAAAGCTGCAATGTAATCAATTAGGCTCGCTAAAGGTTGGCTATGACTTTAACAAGACTTTAACACTATTAAAAGGTCGCATTATTACTATTTAAAAATAGAATGAAATAGTCGAGTCGGTGGTCGAGTGGCTATGACGTCTGATATAAACTAGACAGACCACGGGTTCGATCCCACGACACTTAGAGGCTTTTCCATTATAGCCTCACGAATACCATCGGCTAAAAGTGGGAGACTTGGTCTTCCGCTGGGTACCCTGAGACCGTAACACGGTTTTGGGAGCTGTAAGGCAAACGTGAAGAAGAAAAAGGTTAGCGAATAATAAGGGCTTTCGATCACAAATAAAGTCTCCCGCCGTGTCTCTCTGTCTGTGGGGTTAACATACATAATTTCGTTTTGATTTAAAGGCAAAAAACGACGGGTCCTCACCAAAAATCTGTCAATGAATGCTCTGCCCAAGAATGTCCGACACTAGAATGCCAAAAGTTGTGGCGGTCCTGAAACTACTGTGTTTATATGTCATGTTCATGTATATATATATTTAATTCCAGAATTCCCGAAGGAGTATCCCACAAACCAGATTTACGTGTCAGGGTCGCGGGTCCGGTTACTACGCAGATGTTGAAACTGGTTGTCAGGTGAGTGCAATATCCTATACACACACATCTTCACGCCTTTATACCTTGAGGTGTGATAAGATACACCAGTAACAGTATTCACTTGATGTCAGTTGTCCATATTGAACAGAACAGGTAGCAGGTCTTGCAGATGTGTCACTTATTTTTCTGGCATAAAAAAAAGAGTCGATAGGTACCGGGTTCAATTCCCACTAGTTCAAAAAAAATGCTTCTTCATAAAGAAATATCCAAAATACAAAACAATTGTCCACTTGCAGCCAGTCGTACCCCTTAAACAGAAACGACTGGGACAACTGGCAAAAAGTAGACACTGTAACTGGTGTCTCTAACCACACGGCAATATAATAAAGGCCGTGTTAATGTATTGCGTGAATGAAACGCTAGAATGGGATCCACACCTCAAGGTCTAAATTTAAAGTAAACTCTTTATAACCTGTTTACCCCAGATCGAATTAAAGTAGTGAATATGTAGGTAATTAGAGATGTATTGACATGTGGATGCACACTTGTAAACTGTGCACTGTGCAGGCGTCGTGTTAAGGTCACCGAGCTTCAAACGAGGCCAATAAGATAATCTCTCACCTCTGCAAAAAATATTTCTTGGCACATAAAGTGAGACATACGAAAGTTATTTGTAGAGCAGACGTATATGTAAGGGCACTAGCTAAAATGTACGTTCAAGCCAAAGGGAAAGGTCAAGCAGCCAATACAAAAAAATACAGGCGTGAGTAGGAGAATCTGAACCGATTTGTGTCACAACTGATGTCAAAGACGTAGAAAGTCTGTAAGCGAACGGCTAAACTGATTTGGACGAAATTTAGTATAGAATAGAGCACTAAACAGAAATATATGAATGATCAGACCATCCTAAAG
This sequence comes from Nemapogon koenigi, assembly GCA_963924495.1. Taxonomy (NCBI): domain Eukaryota; kingdom Metazoa; phylum Arthropoda; class Insecta; order Lepidoptera; family Tineidae; genus Nemapogon; species Nemapogon koenigi. Next base: position 12,946,159 of record OZ004639.1, on the reverse strand, counting down.
TAATACCAGATTGACCTTTTATTTGTAAATTGTTTCTATCACTACATAGTATAAAACAGAGTCGCTTCCCGTCTGTCTATGTATGCTTAGATCTTTAAAACTACTCAACGGATTTTTATGCAGGTTTTTAAATAGATAGAGTGATTCAAGAGGAAGGTTTATATGTATATAACATGCATAATATAGTAGAGAAACACTGATCATTTTAGAGGTTTCTAATGTGATGTCGTAAATAAACACAATATATCCTATATAATATATTAAAATAATGTACTATAAAAAAGTCCGCGATGGTATATGTCTATCTCTTAGGGATAACCCACAATAACCATTTTTTATTCGGAGCCGAGGCGGGTCGCTATTCATTAATATTTTGTGTAAACTGATTGAAATATGACGATGATTGTTGAAGTCTGACGTTGGAAAAAGTCAAGCCGACTGGGAGCAAGGTAGGCATAATTAGCTCTGCTACCCGTGCGAAGCCGAGGCGGGTCGCTAGTACAACATATACCTCAACAGAACTGCCACTCGTTAGTATACCTAACTTACAAATTTTCATAGCAACGGCTAAAAAAGGAGATTTGGTCGTCCGCTGGGTACCATGGGCCCGATGACACGATTCCTGAAACCATAAGGCAAGAAATAAAACAATATAGAAATCCAGGTGAAGTAGTGGCAATATCTCAGCTGAATCGTGATGCTACTTCGTGGAGCGAGGAAGTAGTCAGCCCTCTTGTTACCAGAGGAGATGATTAGTCGGACCGTATAAAAGTATTTATGATAACTTTTGACTTGAAAATGCCCATGAACTGTCGTGGAAGCTATAAAACATCATTACATGACATCTATAATCATTATAACATTACAACACATCATTTCCCCGGCGCGGCGGCGTGTAAAAAACGATGTTAATTTTTCACGGTTTCTAGGGTTCCGTAAACGTACTTGAACTATAAAAATGGATACTTTTTACACGACTGCACTAAAAATCAGTGTAATGTTTCAGAGTTCTTGTATGTTTATCCGTTTATTTGTTCCAATATAACTTATAAATGCTTGAACCGATTTAGAAGTGTATAGTATTGTTAAAATCCTTATCCTGGATAAAATCCTGGGTACATAAACTGGCAAAAGGCCAAAAAATATGATCACAAGAGGTAATGATAGCAAACAAAAACTTTAGTCTCTAAATTAACAAAGCTTTCATCTGTTGGATATATTTTCCCATTACCACTAAATGCACAGACCACAGAGGCTGAGTGGCAGACAGGCAGACAGATGTGTGAAACCAAAATTGGCTGTTTTTGGACATAACTTTGGAACCTGACCATCTACCAGTCTGAAAATATGAAACATGCTATCCTAAACTATCGTTTCCTAAAGTGATCGATTTCTACTTGCTGTGGGGTCTACGTCAGTAAAAAAAAGTACTACGGAGGTCTACAGAAAATAAAAAAAATTACCAAAGGATCTACAGGTAAACCGTTTGGGAACCTCTCCTATAGACCGATTATATAGATACTATACTTCATATGCTCAGCAATGGGATGACCTATAGATAGATAGATTAATTTGACTTCATTTGATTGGATTTAATTTAATTTATTTCTTTGATTAATATATTTCATTCAATTTTTAATTTAATTTAGATAATTTAATTTGATTTGCTTTCACTTATTTTATTTTATATAATCTGACTAATTTTATTTTAATTTGACATAATTTATTTTGATTTCATTTAATTAATACCTACAATTTTTTATTATTATTATATTACAAAGATTATTATTATATCTAATTTAACTATGAAAATGGATGAAGGTTATGTATACCTACCTATTATATATTATGTAATGGAGTTTAATATGAAGTGTGAGTTGACTATGTGATTTATGCAAATGTAATTATCTATAGGATGGCTAAATAAATAAAAAAAAAAAAAAACTTCATATGGTCCAGAATATATACCCTTAGATATCCTCTAGACAACTTACAAATGTGATGAGATGGTGCAGGGCATCACTAACAATCGTTTTTCACAGAGAGCATTCGTTACCTTTCAATAAAATCAGGCACAGCTCCCTCACTATGTCGATACCATAAGTACATAATTTAACCTAGTCTGTATGTCTGTTGTAGGCTCGTAGCTCCGAAACGGATTTCAGTGCGTTGATGTTCAGGCCCGCCGCTAGCTGTTTGAACGCCCGCGTGCAAATACCGATTCCCCCCCCCCCTTCAGCTGTCACAGGCAAATTTTTAAACATAAAAACCCTTACGTAAAAAATTAAGCTTATTTTACGTTTGCGTTTATTTTCAAATCGTCATTATGACATGATAAAATTTTAAAATTATGAGAATATTTCGTTTTGATATCTGTTTTTGCCGCCCCTTTGAAAATGCCGCCCTTGTGCGGTGCACGCCCTGCACGCCCGTACGCAGCGGGCCTGTTGATGTTCACTTTCCAAGATATTCAGGTTTGATCAGAGTCTTTGTACGCCAGGCCCTCTCTTACATTTTCCTTGATACAGCGCCTTTGAATCACAAATACAATACACGCTTGTTAATTGTAAATTTATCCTCCGTAATAAATCTTTAGAGCTTTTTTTCTCCAGTCCTCTCAATACGGTAGATGCACAACGTGACCTTATATACATTATGTAACACTAAATGACAGTACGTCGCATCGTCGTTGCATCAATATTGTCGACATAATTTTTACAAGACAGGTGAAATATTTTATGTAATATTGGTAGACGGTAGTAGATTCATTCATCTTAAGGCTCTTATATCCATAATTTTTCTGGGATAAACTATTCCCAATTTCTCCGTAAATAATCCACCTGTGTCACTATAATTTAGCATATTTAGTACTATTCAATATATCTAAGTGCAATAGCCGTTATTTTTTCAATGGGTTTTATTTCATAAGTTTATGCCAGAAAAATGATGGATATAGGGAAAATTAAGATATTCAATATAAAAATTGGAAGGGGTTGTAGAAGTGCACTAAGAAAGGAATTTTATTATTTGCCTGCTTTTTACTGACTAAGTTGCACAAAAGTATGAATCAAAGGGATTCTCTGATTACCTATATGTGAAAGAGGCGTGAATGTTTATAAACTACATAAAAATGAAATCTGTATGGTTGGTGTGATATGAATGCCGTGATCACATATCCGGTGAAATGCGCGACTTATATTACCCATATTTTATAAGAATGAACGATTTCCTAACAAATTATGAAACGGACTTTGGTGGAAACGAAATATGTAGAAATTTGTAGTTTCGCAATTCTGATCCCAAAGCCAGAACAAAATACGCGTAAAATTACAGTTTTCAAAGATTCCTATAACCATAATTTGTATGAGGGATAAACTATTCCCAATTTCTCTGTACCTAAACAATCCACATGTGTCACTGTAATTTAGCATATAGTTAATTTATTCAATATACCTATTTATCTAAGTGAAATAGTCGTTATTTTTTCCAAAATCATGAAATTCGTGTGACGTCATTTATGGATAGCCCCAAATAATGTTTAAGTATTTATTTGTTTAATATATATTATTTTTTTAATATCTAAATAAAAAATCTTTAATTCATACTTCCGGTCAAACGGGAAGTTACGTTATATCAAAAAAATAACCACAGACTACTAACTACATATATTATAATAACTGTCTGTCAATCTGTCACTGACTAAGTTATATTTTATCTAATCTGTGACCATCATGTTGTTTGTTTGTGTGAATGTGACGTCATCATCGCGCCCAGAATGTTCTCACGGGAATTATAAAAAGTAAATTAAAAATATGATTTTTAAATGAAATACAAATATACAATTTTTCTAATTATTTTATTATGTAGGTATAATAAATCTTATAGCTATAATTTAATATGCACTGTAGGTGTAGACAGACTAGAAAGACCTAAGTCGAAGTAAAAAAAAGTAGTACACGTAATTGAAAACAAATATCCGAAAAAGCGGCCGTAACTTGACGGAATAATCAATTTTTACACAAAATAACTTTTAACTGTAATAAATGTCGTACCGCTGAACCGTTACGTAAATCTGGCCGTGTCAAGGTCTGTGCGTGTAAAATAAAAAAAAACAGAAATATTCATTCAATGCAGTTTATAGCTATGTTCACATTAGAATAATGTGCTGTATTTGTAGCATTGAGTTAGAATAAATTATAGATGCGAAAGGAACTATGTCTGTTACGCTTTCACGGCTAAACCACTGATTAGGAAAAGGCTATATATCTACTTTTTTTAAATCCATCCCCCTAAGGGGGTGTAATAGGGGATGGAAATATAGTATAGGCCTCACGGGACAAACGACTAGTTTTTTTAATAAGTAGTAATAAGTAATGGGGACTGGCGAGTGGCGACAGAAGTGAAAACTATATCTATATAACGAATAATAACGCCATCTAGCGATCATTTCACAATGTATCTGTGTTCGGATCGAAAAGTTGCACAGGTACGTGGAAGCCAGGATTCTTGTCCGGATATTCTCGGGTAGAGCATACTCGGGCCGGACATCCATGGTCCACTAATCCCCTTACCAAAAACCGCACTTTCCACGGACGAAGCCGGGGCGGTAAGCTAGTAATATCTAGTGTAACGTTTATTTTAGTGTGGACATATCTCTTGAGTACGACATACAACTATACAAGTAACCGTGGGAGCATCCATTGTTTTTACTTGTGACCCTTTAAACTGTATCTAGCCCATCATCACCATGTATGAAAACTAAAACACATTTCATCGTAGGTAGAGGTACTACACAATATTGTAATCAAAACTGTGTGAAAATTATGCAAACTTGGAAACTTCTGTTGTTTAGGTAATGGGTGACCGATCACTGCACTCGTAAAAATTGCCACTTTCAGACAATATTAAACAGAAGCAGAACAGGTGGTTAATCTGTCGTTGAAACCTATAAAAATAATTTTAGAAGTGCGGAAGCTGGCTTCATTGCACGTGTCGAGTTATTTTGGCTGGATCTAAAGTTAGATATTATGAAAAATTAAACTGTTGAAAAATATTTAATAAAAATAAATAAAATATGAATACATAATTTACCTTTCTCGATGGTAAGCGCACCACTTGAAAACGGCAGGACCGATTTAGCCTAAATAAGGAAAGTTGCTAGAAAAATTGGAAAATTCCGGAAAAACTGAAAGTTCTTTTTTCTATGGGATTTTTGTATGAACTCAGGACTAGGTGATAAAAATTGATATGGACCCCACGGGTGAAGTTTATAATATTTAAATGTGACATAAAATATGAATTGGTTTATTTATTTATAAGAAGATACTTATAGCTATACAAATAGTAGGTATTAAATATGTAGGTATAATCCGTAAATAAAGCCAATTAAAAGTTTCCTAAGTTAATTATACAATATAATAACTATATCTCAATATGCATGTGTGTGTGTGTGTTTGGAGAAGTGGGGGTGGGAGTTGTGTATTACACTTATTATTTTGTTTAATATCTACTATTTTATCTTTATTTTTTGTTTATTAATTATTGATCGAATAATTTTATTTTTAAATGCCTACTTAGAGCAGCAGAAGATTATAACTTTCGACTTTCGAGTCAGCCGTTACTATGTGATTACAAAAGTTACAACATATAAAAGAAGATACTTTTTACTAGTAGTTCTATTTTAGTTTAGCGTCAGTTGACAACTGATTCCAGAGTCACGTGTTTTTATATGAATATTAATTAATTCAAAATTTACACCTAAAGTCACAAAACCAACGCTCAGACGTTCTGGTCATGTGGTCCAATAAACCAGTTACCTAATAAAGGTGCCTTGACATTTCTAACAAAAGTCTTATATCATAATCCATAAGAAATATTTAATGCCAGATGCCTAACTAGTTACATATTCTGTAATATTCTTCTAAAAATAAAAAAAGATTGCGGAAAGCTGGCTTCTCCCGTGGAAATTACGCTGTTTTCACAGTTGTTATATCTGCATTTCTTGACATATTACATATGAGTACAAAAATTGCTCTATCACTTAAAGAATCAAGTTGATGGACAATGAATAGTAATCATTGTTTGCTCCTTGACTCCTCGTGCTTCGGAGAGCACTTCTGAAAAATAATTTCTTTTTAAAAATTTAAAATTCAAAAATTATGCACTGAAAAGTGTGCTTTCCGAAAGCAAATGCACAAGTCACTATAAAAAAAAACCCAAATCGCTTCAAGTGTGCCTATAAAATTTGAAGAGTTCTCGATTTCTCCAGGATCCCATCATCAGACCCTGACCTGATGACCATGAAAAATATATCCTTTCAAACAAAAACATTTTTTTCCAATTCGGTCCAGGCGTCTTCAAGTAATTGGGGAACATACCTACATAAAAAAATAAATAAAAGATTCCGACGAATTGAGAAACTCCTTGTTTTGAAGTCGGTTAATAACAGAAGTGACACAGACTTTGTCACCTGTTCTGTTCTGGACGACTGTTTGCAAGTGGACTCTGTTACGGTGTGCTTTGTTTTTGTTTGTTTGCAATTTAAACTTCGCAGACATAATTATCATGCTATTTAGCTAAATAGTACCCGGGTGAAGCCAGTCTGAGTCACTAGTTATTACATGTTTAGTTAGCAAACAAAAAACGGCTGATTAGGTGATGCAAAATGTAAATGTCTCTAATTTTAATTAGGATATCATTACACGTGTCACAAAAATAAATAATGAATGCAATTAAATATAATTTAGATGTCTAATACGTTTGTAAAGACTACACCCTAATTTACCTGTCAATGCTAATTTTATAGGGGGACCATGCTTCTATAAATTGCACTGTGGTTTTGGTGGAAATATCTGGATGGATATAAATCGTGGTACTCGACGCGGATTCGAGGTTCTATAATATTATATCCTCAATAAATCAAAAAGGCTAAGTACTTACACATTGTCTTTAAGATGAGGTCGTCTACCATACTTCTGAATATATACAATATTAGTACCTACCTACAAGGCTGAAATTAATAAACTTTAGACTCTAAAGTGAGACCAATCAAATAGCTCTACAGCATCGTCTCTATCAGTATCATTCATACACATAATGGCGCTAAAGAAAAGACGCTTTATAATAATTAATAGTTTATAAAAAAAATAAGCTTATGTCAGTAACGCACACTTGCGCAATTCAAATGAGTCCAAACTCGATGGGGTTACGTCGTTTCGTTACAGAGTTCCTGTGGCCACCTTCCGGCTCCGTCATCAGGACCCTGACCATCTAGGACCAGAGTACTTGTGAAGACAAATCAAATCAGCCCAAACTCGTTTCGTTACAGAGTTCCACTATCCACTTCCTGGCTCATCATATCAGACCGATGGTACCAAATTATTGTATTGTCATCCGAATTACATACACTTGCATACGACAATTTTATTAGAAGTTGGTTAAATTCGACTTTCAATATTTGTTTACATACATAGTTAGTTACAGATAAAACTAAAATACTATTAAAATTGGTTCAGAAATATCAACATATTTGAATCTTTAATAACAGAGTCACAGGCGATCCCCAAAAAATATCTCATGAATAATGATTGAAGGCGTTTCTAAATGAATCCATTTAGCGCTAATATCCATCATTTGGATTTAATAGCTTAGAGAAATTGCTTCACGGAATGTCCTAAGTTTTGAGCACTAAATAGTTGCCCACGCGGCAGGTCAAGGTAAAGCCGCCATTGTCACTGCGCGAGCATATTGTTGCAAAAACTACACGAAAATCTCACACCACGATGAAAAAACATCGAAACGACCACATTGTTGACGGAATGAAATGATTGGTTACTTTGTTTTCGTATGAGTGTGCTTTAATGTTGAAATAATGTGCACTGTTGAGTTGAGTGTTGAGGCTAAGTAGGTAACAATAAATATTATGGAATCGTTTTAAACTTCATAGGAGGTGTGGCTCACAGGACAGAAATCAAATAATATGTAAAAATAAAAAATACAACAACAATAATATTTTTATATACCTAGTCTATAATGTAAAATCACTGAAAATAATGTTTATAAATGAAAAATCTTTAATTCATACTTAAGGTCACGTGATCGCAAGCGAGAAGTGACGTCACATTCATGTAAATAACCATATTATATTATCTGTCTGTCAATCTGTCACTGGTTACTTTCTTAATTCTTGCAAGTTACTTTCTTGTTATCTAATCTGTGACCATCGTGTTGTTGGTTTGCTTAAATGTCGCGCCCAGGACGTTAGTGCGGGAATTTTAAAAATATTTTTTAATTAAAACAGGAATGTAGGTAACATTTTCTAATTATAATAAACTTACAGCTATAATTTCCAAAAATATTTAAGTTGCCATAGCGATTTTAAGCCTTCTGCATTCGGAACCCTAAAAAGCTATTCTCAGGGTGCAATCAGTACATTGGGTCCCTGGGTTACTGGTAATGTGATACAAAGAATGAGGAAGTGTACGCAATGCCTTGATCGACTGACATGTGATTTGTATAAGGTCAAAAGGTAGATCCAAAGCTATATAATCTGTTTAAATACATATATATTTGACCTATCATGAAATAGTTCACACGTAATTCTTGTTATACATTGAAGTTAAATAGGTATTCGAGTGGGTAAAGACTAGATATTTATTCTTGCATAGGTAAATCGGCATAATCAGTGCTGTCTTGTGACAAAAAATTGCTGTTTCTCCTGTATCTATTTCTATATTTACTGACTTATTAAGATCCCCTAGAACGATTTTGAGATCTAGAGAGAGTAGTATTATACCTTAATCCTTGGTCTAGGACTTAGTCCCACACTGGAATTTAAGTTAATTTGGATTTGTAGGTCGAAGTAAACCGATTTAAAAAATATTTCATTGTTATACCTACGCAGTGATTATAATACTCTGTTTATCTACACGTCTTTCATATCGCAAAAGCTATATTATCTTTGATTGCGTCTGAGTGAATTTAAACGTTTCTGATGTTCAAATTCATGATGAGATATTTCAATATACTTGTATTGCTTCTTTGTTAGTTCATTAGTAAATAAATAATTTATTTATAAATGTGACCTTCGCAAAGATCATAATCAAACAGTTTCCTTAATTATATCGCCATATATAGCTACTGTATTGTACAATTTTATTTCCACCAATAATGAAATAAAAATAAACATATCATTGATGAGTATCGCATTTATTATACAGAGTGTTTATACTTAGTTCACAATGTGGAAATAAGTAGGTATCTAGTTTACACCTAAATACCAGAGAAAATAATATATTTTTATTGACGGGCTTTTAGAGTTTATATGTCTACAAATTTTTGAGCACATAATTTATGAGCGATTATATTATGCAGGATTCAAACGATTTTTTTACTAAAGTTTGTAATATTATGATCGATTATAACATTCCTTTTGAGTCTGCCTAAATAAGCCTTACTATTAAACCTTTAGCTTGCTTTCCCACCATCCTATAGCCGAGGAATGCATTAGCAAGTCATTATCAATAAAATTATGAAATATTCTACAAGTAATATTCGATCTTCATTCAATAAAAACTTTAACTACCTTTCAACATAACTATAAAATACAGATTATCTCATGTTTTGAAATCTATCAAATATTCCCACATACTGTTAGGAATAATCTCATATAAACTAATGGATAGATTTCGTACATTTTTGTAAAAAATGTTTTAGATTTCTTTTGGACGAACATCAGACTACATTCTATCATCAGGACAAATCTGAGGTTCAGACAGATCAGAATTTGATTCAGGATCGTGGGACGTGGATCGTGGCATTCTTGTATGTAAAGCATATAGTTACAGGCGTGAGCAAAATTTTATTGTGGGGCCTTGAGTGTAATAAAATATTGCATTAAATTCAATTTAATATTTTATTATTTTTAGCATAATACATTCATCTTCTTGTGATGTGAGGAAGTAGTTGAACGGATATTCGCCGTTATATAGTGTTTATTTCTTGAACTGTATTGGGGATCCTTGGGTATCTTTATTTATTTATTTTATTTTTATTATGGTCATTTATACATTATATTAGGCTACTTTCTCAGAAAGTCACATTTCAAACATTTCCACGGCCAAACTTTTACTCGATTTACTCACGACTTCACCTGTATGGAATGGAGCATTGAAAAAAATATCCCGTCATTTTCAGAGTGGAAAATTAATCACACTGCATGAATCTGCATCATCCAAATCCAAATATTTAAGAGAAAGAAATTCAATTTAATAAAAACAGCGATCTAAATAAAAATGTACTTTGGCAATTTAAGACCCATATAAAGGAAGGGAATACTAAATGGCGAAAATAGGGATTGTTAAATAACTGAGGCCATCTACTAAATTGATATATCAAATTGAATTTGTGAGAAATTTAGTAAATATTACATAGTCACGACGAATATAATACTTATTTTAAACATCCAATCAACCATCAATACAACAACAAATTTTTATTTAATTACGGAACCATTGAAAGCTTTAAAAGTTTATTGATATATGTATTGCGTGACTCACAGTACAGTTTTTATATCCATATATGGCTTGATGCATGTCTTATAATATATTTTAATTAATTAAATAAGTGTCTGTATTGTTGTACCATCAAGGTGTTGTTAAGGTGTTTTCAAAATTGAATAATTGGATAACAAATTGCTTATTTGATTATGCTATCCATGGCCTCAGGTGTTTGGTGATATAACTAGCTGAGATGTAATTTGATTATAAATTTATTGTGGCCACTGAAAAAAATTCAAGAAAAGTGATTGCTGATAGCTATGGTAGATGATCCAGACTGATTTTGATCCCGGAAAAGAATAGGTCTTTTCAATAAAGAACTATAACTTACAACTTTGAGGAGACAATACGCTAGCGTTTTAGGATCAATATTTATATTGATCGAAGAACCATTTGGCTGTCGGCCATCTTGCTTTTGTCAAAAATATAGCAAATCAAAAGGATTAATTGAGATTTGCCATATTTTTGACAGAAGTAAGACGGCCGACAGCCAAGGACCCTTAAAACTCTAAGAACGAAACATAGCCTATTCGGGCTATAGTAAGCTGATATAAGGAAATAAGTGGAAGTGTATTACCTACTACTTAGATGTCTATTATAGTGTTTTACGCAATTATAGTATATCATTGGTTTTACGGCTCTTAGATGACAGAGGATGACAAATCTTCTTCACTTAGCCAAATATATTGAGATGTATTATATTATTAACGGCTCCGATTCTAAAAAAACGAATAGAAAGCTACTTTGTAATACAATAATAGTATATTTTTGTCCCCAGGTGTACCACATGTGTGACGGTCTAGGTCGTCAGTTTACGTACACATGCCCCAACACAACCTTGTTCCAACAGCGGATGTTGATCTGTGACCACTGGTACATGGTGGACTGTTCACGCTCTGAGAGCGATTATAGCGCCAATTTGCTCATCGGTAAGTAACAATACCTACATATTTAAACAACTGTTAGTTATAAACAGAAAATCAGTAGTATACCTAAGTCCAGTAGAAATGTTGAATGGTGAAGACAAATAGGATGATAGTGAGCACATTATAAAGACAACCCTATCCCAAAAAGCAAAACAAGGGAGGGAAGACATGAAGTATTCTAGTATAGCTACCAACTTGGCCGACATCAGGAGCAGCCATGTTTTAGTCCGGCACTACCAACCGCTAGGGTAGGGGTCCCTGACTGTCCCCGTAAGGATTTTCTCTCCTCCAAGAAAAACATAAGGTGAACATAATACCTACCTACTGTGAACATTTTAAAAACCAACTTTGATTTACAAAAATGAGAAATGATGAGATGCTTGGTTTTCTAGACGAGCTTGCAGGCGATAGCAATTTTTTTTTCACGGGTTGCCTTCTGGCTCCCGAAACAGTATTATCGGTTCCAGGGTAGGTACCTACTGTAAGGAGGCTGCGTGTTTCTGCTATTATAAATATGATTATGTCTGCTTTTATAAGAAGATCTTTCAGATTGACATTCTTGAGAGACATTGATAGTATTAATTTAATTTATAAAAATATGAGAAGAAAAATAAATATAGGTATGTTAAAGTCTATATACTTCTTTAATTTTAAATAATACCCAGAAACAGTATTACCTACAGTACCTAGCAAAAAACAAAGTCTTCCTTTTTTAGCCCACATTATTTACCTATATTTACTTATACATTATTTAATCTATGCTTATACCTAAACACTCTTATTAATAAACTAGAAGTAGCGACGTAGTAACTAAACTGTGTTTCGTCTCCGTCTATCATAATGAATTGCAGATTTGTTAGACGGAGACGAAATACAGTTTAGTTACTACGTCGCTACTTCGAGTTTATTAATAAGAGTGAAAGAGTTTTTAACCAACTTCGAAAAAAGAAGGAGAAGGTTCTCAATCCGCGGCAGTTGTGAACCGATTCTTATTATCTTTTTAATTCGACAGATAATTTTATGCTTACATGTCCCATTTTTTTCTCATAAAAATTAGATTTCTGGTTTTTCAAGATTTTTGAAAAGACTAATCTTTTCTTAATATCTCGATGAAATATAATGTATCTACCTATTTGTTTTTTTTTTCTTTTATTTGTCTTTCAGGTAGCAGCAAAATCATTTAAGTCTCCAACCGTCTTCAAATTCTACTTCATGCTTTTCAGAGCACAATTGTTGAAGTCTGTAGGTACACTTTTTTTAAAAAGGTTTATCTAGGACCTAGGTACATATTGTGGTTGGTCATGTCAATTGCGACTTACGTAGCAATTGTTTTCTCGCTTTCACTCATAGACGCTAGCCGTTTAGAGTTATTTATTATAAAAAAATTTAACTCAATGAAAAACTGAGGGTAGATATTATAATGATGCTAATTAACGGATGTCACTTCTTACTACATTGAGGGATTGAAACGTAATAACATAATAATTATATTATTTATTATATTAAATCTGTATGTGAACTAAAGTTGTTATTTTAAATTGACCAACCAAACTTAATTGGATGACTGCTCAACCTTCTTCATTCATTTCACGTGAGAAAAAAATAAGTATGTAAGTACTTACTGGTTGATGATGCTAGAGCGGTAGAGAGTAGTATATCCCTTGTGCTAGAGAGAGAAGTAGAGAGCAACAACGAGGGTCTACTTACTCCAAATAATAATATTACTGTACCTACCCTATCTTGTTATTTCCAACGATCCAATCAATGTTCATTAAAGTCTATTCCATCCAGTAGGTATTCCAATAGTATATCATTGATTCCATCCACAGAATTTAGTATAAAAGATCTGTGATTCCATCTATGTGAACCGTTGTGAACTAATATGCTTGTTGATACATGCATAGCATTCAGATAGAGGTTTGGGTAGAATCCGTTTCACAAAAGATTTCCTTGCGTCGTGTTAAATTTGGTGAAAATTCAACAGTAAATTATTTAATTACATACTTATTTAAGAGACTTTTATGTGACTTTTTATTAGACTATTACTTGCTTTATGTGCTTTATAGACTACAAAATCATTAAAAATAATTTTTTTTTTGAACTTTCATTGCTACCAACATTATGATAAATACAAAAACTAAAACGTTATCTCATATTCTACGAGAGCGCGCTCGCGGTCGTATCCTGTCTTTTTTTTTATTGGCACAAATTAAATTTGGTTTAGCCTTTTTACCTCTCTATGAACATACCTTCTTAATTTTGAATTTTATTTTAGGATTTTATTAATTGAGGTTGTTATTAAAATTAACCCATCAAACTTAATTTGATGGCTATTCAACCAAAGCTATTCAAACTATTTCAAAGAGATGCATGCAAAGTAATCTTCGTTGTGTGAGAAAAAAAATAAAATAAAGATGCGTTCTAATTTTGTTTTTAAATTGAAGAGAACGTATTGAATTGAACGCAATCAACGGGTGTCAGTGTCAGCGGCCGGCCGACCTTGACATACGAACGTGACCTTGCCACTGATGAACTGGCGGACGGCGGCGAAGAAAACTTTAACGTAATCCATTGCTGCGTCTATTGAAGTATTATATTCAGTTTTCTAAGAAACACAGTAATGAATGCTACATTTAAAAATGTACTGTTTTGATTGTTCTCAGGATATTATTTAATAGACCAATGAATGTTAGTGAATAAAATTGCACCTACCTTACCAAAAGACAAATTTTCATCTGAACTCAAACTTAGTACATTATACAATACCTCGTCGTAATTCACAACACAAAATAATAACGCCTACCGTGTTTCTAAGTTAAATTTCGTCATACATTGAGCAACAACCGTTGGAGGCGTTTAAACGTAAGTCCTGTTAAAATTATGGACCTCACCTTTCTACTGTATACAGACAGTAGGTTCTAAACTTTTATTTTATGGTTGAAACAGAACATTTCGTCCTCATCCTGGTTTTCAGGTTATGAAACTTGTCGTTTTTGCTTTAGTCAGATAAATAATTTCTAACAAAATTGTAACCGCGCTCGAATAAATTCTATGGCATCCCGGAAGGTGACGAAAACGTAGGGGAGGGGAGGGGGGTGACCTACAATTTCGGGTTTACGTACTATTTAAAAAAAGCCCCCTAGTTACGGCCATCCCCTGACAGCCTCCGAACATACCCTCACAGCTGTCGTCTTACTTAGCAATATACTGTTTACTAATTGATAAAAATCCCCCCAAGGGGTATAATAGAGGAAGACCAGCTGGGTTAGCATACCTATATTTTGACAGCGACACTTTCGTTTCGGTCGAATGGCCTTGAACAAGCCAAAACGTTCATGTCCAACAAGGACCGGCCAGAGATAGCCCGGGGCCGAGAGGTCCGGCCCAACAATGTGCGTGCAAATTTGCTATGCCGGGCAAAGACAAGTACACAGAATTTGCCCGCACATTGTTGGGCCGGACATTCTCGGACCGGGCATGTCCTGCACAAGAATGCCGAGCAACTTGCTTGGCCGGACAAAGACAAGTACACAGAATTTTCCCGCACATTGTTGGGCCGGACCTCTCGGCCCCGGGCTATCTCTGGCCGGTCCTTGTTGGACATGAACGTTTTGGCCTGTTCAAGGCCATTCGACCGAAACGAAAGTGTCGCTGTCAAAATATATGCTAACCCCGCGGGGTGGAAGACTAGTACAAAATATAATAAACCAATTTCGCTTGGAATGTTAACCGGGTCGCTAGTACAGAGTGCAGCATACTACACAGAGTCGTGACTCGCATGTATACTACATAATGCATATTAATATTTAAACAAAATAAAGATACCTACTATCGTGATGTACTGATGAACCAATTGGGTTTGACTGACAACCAATAATCATAAACTGTTTCAGTGTTTGTTTGCATTGCAAAACATATTACCTATAGGTACAACAAAATTAACTTTTAGAAGAAGTAAAACAGATTTCAAAAGTTAAAGCAATACATAATTTCATCGCAACTCCAAATCATAATTTAGTAAGTAGGTACCTAGACGATTCAATCGAAAAAGTCCCGTCCCTATAAGCTTTTTTAAATAGGATCTTAAATTGAACCAATGGGAATAGTATGAGTGCAAAAGTAAACCCGTAAATTACTGGACCGATTTGAAAAATATTTCACTGTTAGAACTATTTTTCCAGACGAACAAAAGTTAGAGTGGCATAATACTTAGGACAATATTATTTGTAACAAAAAAACTACTGGTGAAGCCGTGGCATGAAGCTAACATACATATTTTATTTACCTCTTGTACCCGTGCAAAGTCAGAGTTAATAGTTAGTTTGTTTGTGAGAAGATCATATTGCGACGAGTCTGCTGGAGTTACAGGTACTTGTCGTATAAAGGTCACACAATGTAATTGATATTTACCAACGTAGTAGGTACATGCTTCAACGCCTCTAATAGTAATTGCTGTAATAATGTATTGGGATATGTTCATATTAGATAAATGATGACGATGAGGGTGACATATTATTATTGCCAATCAATGGTGAACATCAATTTGGCTTTGTTTTGTTTGTTTGTCCTACTTTCATGTCAAAACGTAGCAACGGATTGATGTGATTTTTCGCACAAACATATCTGGAAGACCGGATACTTCCCCCGTGAAAGTAACATTTAAAAAAACACTTTTCTACCAGTTCTAAACCGGGCCGGTCCAGGGTCGGTATTTCCCTTGCATCCTAGTAGTTCTGTGTAGCCACCACGGAATCACAGAAGTGACGGTTCTTTGATTCTCAGAATTCTTTAATTAGTTCATATGCTGCTGTTAATGCTGTTATAAACTGCCATGGCACTTGTTATGGAAAACATACTTTTATTCTTTGATCCGTTAGGCATGCACATTGCACAATTAAAGACAACAGCATTAATTTTTAATTAATTATTTCCAGGTCAGCGTGATAAACCGTTCGTGTCTGATGCTGAAATGCGGCTGCGGACACCTCGACCTGACATACTCTCTGTACCACCCAACAACAACTACTATGATGGACTAAAGGAGGCTGAATCTAAGGTTGGTATCCGACTATCTGAAGTACTCAAGTTAAACGATGAACGAAGCAATGGTGTATGTGGTGCACTGCGGAATGCGGGCCTAAGAACTAGGGTTCCAGATCGGTCACACCATGCCTAAGTCTGATAAATAAAATAAACCTTAATTTGAATTCTGAAAAACTCTACAACATTACTTTTGGAACAGGAGTTGGGGCAATTTCTATTTCGCCAGTTACGCTAGTATCGGCTGTGGTCTAAGCCTACCTGTATTCACCACACATTTCGAGATATACAGAGGTCAGAATTAAGTCATAAAGTTGGATAACGTTAAACCATTCTAATAGGGAGGGAATCACTTAAACAATCTGTACACCTTCAATAAATACCCAAAAGTTGTAGTTAATTGATATTAATGTTAATTTCAGTTTCCCGCTCATCCTGACAACAATATTGTGGGCATCGGAGACTCTATATCACACGACAACCACAGCGGGCTGGACAACGCTAAACAACAGTATCGTCCACCTACTTCATGGTCTACTGGAACTCATGCTCATCATTCTAATAACAATTTCAACGGACAACACACAGAAGGAGGTGAAAACCAGGAAAGCGACAGAATAACTTCTAATACAGATCGCCCAGATGATAATATTGCTGGTGCGGCATCTCAAGACACACGACCTACTTTTCAACCAACCCCATCAAACAATATCAACCACACACATCGTATTCCTCCACCTGATCAAGAACTAAGTCCTCCACATCCACCGACAACCACAGAATCAGAATACGATCTGGACATTAGAATGAAGGATTCCAGAGAAGATCCTGTTTATCAGTTCATCAAGCGTTTCGATCCCAACTCACCTGATTCGCACAAAACAGCCATGTCTGCTTCAGAAATATTAAACATAAACAGTCAGCTACCAACCAGTCAAGATGTCAGCACTGAAGATGATAGAACACCGAGAAACCATAAACACGCCAATAACAATATAAATACTTTAAACAACAGAGGAAAAGGCGAAAAGCCAGAGTCAAGATTTAACTCCGTCAACCAGAAACCTACATTACCCACCCTTGACGATATCAGTCCAAATACCTTCGAAGAAGTTGGCAACGGGATACATGCTCCAGAAAGAATTCTCGTACCTCCCAAATTAGATACAACAGAGCATCCATCAACTACAATGGGTCCTCCAATTTACTACGAATGGAAGTGGGCCGTACCAGCTTTCGATTTGGAACCTCCGAAACAGAGTAACATTACGCACAATACTACACAACAACACCAAGAAAATAAGAAAAGTCCTTTTCGAGATGCTACCAGACCTACTCCTCAAACCGTTAAAGTAACGCAGCCAAATACAGAATACAACACTAGTTCTTACTTCGTCCCGGATTACATTTTCCCTTTGGACAAGGCACATCCAGGTTACGACAATGAGAATGCTCATACATCTTTCCAGGTTGGGGTAGCTAGACCTGGCAGAGCTAGCTATGGGGAAAATCCTGCCTGTCCTCATTGCCATCCAGCGTACTTGATCCCAGGGACTTGCGAGCCCTGTATTGTTAAACGATAATTTTATGAACGTACTTACCAATTTCAATAATTTAACCAAAATAAAAACCAACACATTTTCAGATGATGAGATTTCTTTACAGTTAATATTTTCAGTTTGTCGTAAGAGGGTACTTTTTATAATATATTATGATGGTATTGCAGTCTTGAAGTACAGTAATACATTAACTAACAATATGTTTAGTCACAGAAGTTCACCAAATATTTTAGTGTAATATCGTACAGAATTATCAATATTTCTATCTATCACTTCACCTCTAGATCTAAGACCTACTCAATTTCTATATACTCCCTTATCTTTATAAATGCCTACAACTATTTTTATATTATGAAAATTGCTAGATATATTCTTAGATTTCAATAATCGAGGCTAAGTATATAAATAGCATAATATTGAAATATGTTTATTATTAGAAACCAATGTAAGTGACAGTTAACTTACCTATTTAATTACGTAAAGCGTTGACAAACAAAATTAGACTTTAACAATCTCGTGGAATAAGCAAAATTAGTAGAATTTGGGGTTAACTTCTTGCTAGTATCGAATTACCCTCCATATGTAAAAAATACAAACTGTTGTTTTTCCAACGACTTATATGTCCTTCCCACAGAAGTTCTATGCTACGAGAGTGTTTCAATGAACAAAGTATACCTAAGTACCTATCTAAATAAAAATAAGAAACCTAGTTATTTTCAGAGTCATTTTAAGTTATAAAAACTGATATACTTTTATTACTTGGTAGTCAGTATAGTACAATATGCTTTTAAAATAATGTGACAGTACACGTTATTATTTATATTTTTGTATATTTTGTAAATTTTCTACGAACGTGCCTATATTACATAGATTTTAATAAAAATAATATAGTAAACGATGATTATGAATTGATAGTTTTATTTAAAGTTGAAACTCACCTATTAGAATAGGTAACCTGGGCTATGGAGCTGCTGATTATACAGATTGAGAACAGTTAGTAGGTATATAATCTGGAAATATAAGAGACAAAGAATGTTGTATGGTACCATGTCGTCATGTCGTCGCTTTTAAGAGGGTTAACGACTACAGTTTGTGAGTTTTTTTATGTCCACCTGCATGGACTGCATGTGTTTGTGTGCGTAAATAATGTATTTTCTGTCATTATAGTCGGACTGTACTAACCAATTTTGGTCCCCAGTTTGTTAAAGGTTCAATTTCAAAATAAAACACATCGCGCGCTCATTTTAATAGCACTTTTTAAAAATATTACAAAAATACTATAATTGTAATTTTAACGCTTAAGTTCTAAAGAATTTGTTGTTCTATTACAACAAATAATTATCATTTAAAATGAAGTGAGATTTATAGAGACAATAACAATTTTATGGGCTATAATTTTTACTTTTTTTAAAATATATGACAGTGATTTTAATTTCTGAAGAAAAAAACCAAAATATTAATATATTTATTGATAACCATTTTCCTGAGGATAATAATATTTTTTATAGTGAGATCGGCAAGTGATTTCAGATATTAGAAGTTTGAAACTTGACGATAAAAGCGAAATTGAGGAAAGCCGTCTCAATTATTATCTTGTTATAATTCAAAAAATATTTATTAATTTAAAAGTTTTCTTAATTAACTTTTTAGATAACAATATAATCTATAATGTGTCTAAATAACAGGTAATTTCTTAAAGTGCTTCATGAAAATTATACTGTTCAAAAAGTACAGTTTTTGATCCAAAAGTACGTAAGAAAAACTGCATGCATAGGTACTGGTGAGGAAATTAACAGCCCTTACCTTCGAGATGTTATCTGTGTCCTTGATGATGTTCTTTTATCCATAGGTCGCTGGTATAGGTTCGATGTTTTGGCTGTCTCTTTCTGCACCACACACACTACTAAGTAAATTGCGGGTTTGCGTGTAAACAATATTGTTTTTTTTTTTTTTTTTTTTTATGGCAATCGTTCACTTATGAACATTTATGCCAGTGTCACGTCAGTGTATTTAGCAACGACAGAGAGAGACAAATATTTAAATAAATTTAGAAGCACTCTTCCAGATAGCTGAAACAAAGAAAAACAATACTACAACTCATTAGCGATTTGAGTGGGCAGCGCGACATAGCGCGACTCGCTTGCGCGATGCGAACGTCTCGCTCGACCGTCCGGGCACTTGACACACACCGAAGGGCCGAGAACGGAGGGTAGGTAGGAAAATGTTTATAATATGTGTGGCGTGTTGTGTCATGTATTGGGTAATACAAAATTGGCCTGACCAGGTACTCACACACGACTCATCAGAAATCAATTTCTTTTCTATATTACGAAAATGTATTGTGTATGTTTTTTGTTCACTAGCTCCCGGAACAGTGTTATCGGTCCCAGGGTACCCAACGGATGTGTAGCTTGTAAGGATAAAATAAGATAAACCCTAGTGTGTCTACAATTAAAACAAATTTTATTGCTGTATTCAATTATTTTGTTTAATATCATTATGAATTATCATACATTTTTTAATATTAATTCCTTTCAAATCTTTAAAATCGACGAGTTATGGTTTCTAAGAACATAATAAAATTTCTCGGTATAGTTTTAGATTTCCCAATACTGACCGTTCTCAATGTTAAACCCATCCATCTTGCAGCAGCTACTATAAGCATCAATGCTGTGTTATGGGATGAGATGAATGGATGGCATGGCACCAAAGTAGGCAAATAGGTAGGTACTACAAAAACCTACACCGTATAAGGTTAGGGGTCGTGCAAGATTATAACTTAACTAGATATTTAGCACTGAGTGAGGTGCTCTTAAATAAAATAAGGATCTCAGCTCAGAATAATTATTCAAGCACGCTTATCCTATGAATCAGAGAATAAACATAGTTATCCTTATTCTGTATTCTAATCGTATTGTGGTTCTAATTCATATTTAAAGACCCAGTTCAATCTAATATTATAATTTGTGGTCAGTTGGCTGTATATTGGTCGACACGATTATCGAATTTGTCTAGTTAAAGAAATAAAAAAGTATTTGGCTGTATGGGTGAACCCCTTTACCTTTCATTGAACAATAAAAACATGGCTGTATGGTTTTACCGTAGAAAGACCTGTCTACGGGTTTTACATAGACCTTTGCCTTTTCCTCGGAATGAAGACTAATACTTAAAAAATCTCAGATCAATTAATACAAAATAATAATTTGAAAGTGAAAACTTGTAAATTGTTGTAAACTCGTTGTAAATAAACAAGAATGACCACAGACAATAAGCATAATGATATGAGAGGAAAAGTGTATATCAATCACAGACTTCTGAATAGAGGTCAGTGATATATCAAATACGACTTACCCGGATTGACATAAAAGACGCCTTTTATACTCGTAAAGAAGATCAAATTATTAACCAATGACTAGGCTATGCCTTAACTAATATTATAATGATATACTAGATAAGAGTACGAGTTTTTCCTGGATTGACAAACAAAAGACTTGGCCTCGCCTTATTTACACGAATCTATGAATAAACAAAAAACCAATGACTAGGCTATGCCTTATTATTATAATACATATAAAAAAAATTACAAGAACACTTGGCTGTATGGCTAAACCTCTTTGCCTTCCATTAAAATGGAGAATGAGAAAAAAAAATGTCTTGGCCTCGCCTTATTTACACGAATCTATGAATAAACAAATAACCTCAGATCAACAAATAACCAATGACTAGGCTATGCCTTATTATATAATACATTAAAATTAATAACAAGAAGACTTGGCTGTATGGGTAAACCCCTTTGCCTTCCATGAAAATGAAGAATGAGAAAAAAAAAAAAATGCGAATGAGAAACAAAAAGAAAAGTAAAGTCACAGACTATTATATGTAGTAAAGTCAAAACAAATCCTCAAAATCAAGGAATATACTACTCTCTATGTGCGTCTTTTCGGCTCTTTTCTTCGCGGATTCATCCAGCTATTTTGTTATTTTTGTTTGTGTTTAGAATTTAGATTTGTGTTGTGTGCTTTGAGTTTTATGTTATTATTCTAGCTATTTTGTAATAAGTATCAACATAAATATGGCGGATGAATATGCAGCAGTTAAAAGAGGAAAATTAGTATTAAAATGTGATAAACCTAAGTAAGTAATTATTTCAAAATATGTATGTATTCAGAAAGTTAGATTTGTACATCAATGGTTTTGTAGAAAGTTTTGTGTCAACTTTGATTAAAATTACACATACATAATTAAACTTTGAACCAACTAATAACTAACCTAACCTTTACTTACTTCAGAGCAAAGAAACGTAAACACAAAAAGCCCAAAGAGGAACATACTAATCCAGCTTCAGATAATGACGCGACAGAACATGGTGGATGGTGGAAGGTCGAACAATTAGAAGATGTCTCTGGTTCTGTTTGTATAGAGTTTGGGACTCATACATATGTTTCAGCTTTGGATAATGGGTTATTCACATTAGGGGCTCCGAGGCCAGGGGTGGGCCCGGCCCCAGAACAAGTCTTTGCAGCTTTACCGGCAGGGGAAAGACATTGCGCTTTGAAATCTGGCTATGGAAAGTATGTGGGAATAAAATCAGATGGTATCATAGTGGGACGAGCTGATGCTGTTGGTCCCTTGGAGCAGTGGGAACCTGTTTGGCAAGATGGTATAACTTCTAACTATAATCTTCTCAATCTTAGACCTGAAAACTAATATAGCCAGAATTAGAGAATCTTCATATTGTACAATAACTGACTAAGACTATATTTTATAACTTAATTATAAAATGTGAAAAATTTATACAGATGACCTAAATCTGTTACTGTAATAACTTTTATTATTACAGCCATCAATATGAACATTATAGATATAATATATCATATTCTTAAAGTAAATCACACAGTTTTGCTTGAATATCTACATAAAAATAAACAAAGAAAACTTTCTACTTTACTAAAACAATTTTTATTTCAGGAAAAATGGCGTTCCTCAGTTCATTAGGAACATTCATGACCGTAGACCCTAAAGATGACTCCATAGTAGCTCAAAGCACTAAGGCCGCAGAGCAAGAGTTCTGTTCATTGAGATGTAACCGCACCAAAGAGGTGGTCAGTGATACCGTGCCAGAAGAGCGGGCAGACTTGTCTGAAGTTGAACTTAACTATGTGTTTGTACTTTTTTATATTTTCCTACAACTTTACACTACAAAATAAGTGACTAAAGTAATATTCTTTTTCTTTTATTATGGCTCCACCAATGTTTATCGGGGATGTGCGATGTCAAGTATTATAGTGTTTATAGCTGATTAATCGGTATTTAAGATAATCCCGCCGACCGCGATATGTCTTATTAGTCGTCAACTAATCACAACCATCACAGCACGAACAGGATTAAACTGGATTCCACATCACGCCATGACGAAAACGCAAGCGTTCGCCGCCATGACCGGATGTGGAATCCAAAGTCAAATTATGCCCCAGTTTGCCCATGGAAACTTTGATATAACTGTTGACTATCTAGTAATTGCTGCCAGTACTAGCTACTTTAATATTCTATGAATATTATATTTAACAAATAATTTCAGTTGATTGCTGAACTGAAGTTCCCGAATTTTACGAATGCTATGAACATACAATTTGGGCATCAAAAACTAGAGGATTTGATCTAGTATTGTGTAGGATGAAAACATGATTGGTGAAAATTTTCTCGATAACTTAATTTTTTGAAATCACCTTCAAAAACACCTTTTTAGTCATATGACCATACTATGAAGGGATTTACGTTTAAATTTTATACGAATCTGTAGGTAATTTCAGTACCTAGTATTGATTAAGAAGATGTTTCCCTGCATGTGATTGTTTTTTAATAAATTATTTATTTGTAATGTGCTGCTTACGTCATTTATTCCGAGGCGATACATTATGCCCTTCTCACTTCTGCAGCAAGAACGGACAAAGCGCCGTCGTTGTCTTGCATGACGTGATCGTTGCGCCCGAACCAATCATGCACCCGAACCACGAGTTTAGGGAGTGGCTTAAGATTAGAAATTTCTGAGTCGTTCCTCGTCTTAATGGATGTTTCTTGTAAAACAATGATTTAAACTGTCTATTTGTCAATTTCTCTGTATCTATAGGTACTAATAATAAAGCTGAAAAGTATGTTTGTTTGTTTAAACACTCTGAAACTACCAGTTGGATTAGAAAAAATATCTTTGCATTTGATTATCCAAATTCTTGAGAACCCACAGGGGTGGAGCAGTAACTATTAACGCGGGTGCAAACCGCAAGGTACAGCTAGTAAGTTATAAGAATAAAAATATTTCAGTTAAAAATACAGTGGAAATTTTACAGAATTTGGGTTATAGTAGCATGATCTAAATGATTGAAGAATACTCCTGCAACAAATTGTTTGTCCTATATTATAAAATCCTCTGCTTTCTACCATTTTCTAACACATACAAAAACACTTTCATTTCACTTTTATTGTTTGACATTATTGCACTTGTGATGGTACAGGAAATAAATAGTGGCTATCAACTATACTGCACTTACATACATATTATATTCCAGTATTTTAAAATGTGTCTTGTTTTTAGTATCATTTATTCTTTCTTTGATTGTAACCTATCAATGCCCTCAACAGTCAAAAGGCTACACGAAAGCCTCTCTTAGCATCTTGTATTATGGGTAATTTTCAGGAGGACTTCATGACCTCATCCCTCCATCCCCTTTTCGCACCCGCCCTGCTCGCACAGGTGCATCCTACATCCTGGGGTTCTTCAAGCGAAACGTGAAAAAGCATTTCTAGTGGGCGCGACTAACATACTATAATATTTTGTTCTGCCAGTCGCACGCATTTATGAAACAACCACCTTTGCTTAAGAACAGTCACATGTCGTCTTCTCTATAAAAAAACGGATCTTAATAAATTATTTTGTTCCAGGAAAAAGTTTCAAAAGTTCCAGGACAAGAAGATAAAAATAAATGAGGGAGGTGTCTCTGAATTAAAGAAGGCGAAGAATGAAGGGAACTTACATGAGACCTTGTTAGACAGGAGATCAAAGATGAAAGCTGACAGATATTGTAAATAATGTATAATATAAAGTTTAACAAACAAAGTTTTTATGTTTTTAGTATTCACTGCATGTTGTAGTCCACTATGTAGCCTACTGTCCAGGGTACCTCAAGCTTGTTAAACTGATATGACCTATTATCAAATAGGATAGGTACACTTTATTAGGTATTATCTAGGGATCCCGGTCATGTGTTTTTAATTAAAAACTTGTGTACATAATTCGACAAACCATACTTAAAAGAGGTTTTCCATCTAAATATACCTTAACAGAACTGACCAGTCATTAGGTGCTCTAATAGATTGGCAATACAGAAGAGGAAGTGCGTAAATACGCGTATGTTAAAGCGATACCGTTTTTTAATACCTCTAACAGCCTAGCGACAGTAGTAATTTTGTTGAATATTCTGTGTTAGACGTGATTAATTATGGTTACTTGCTTGGATGTAAGATAAAACTTAACTAAGATGAAAAATCCTAAGGTATTATTTTTTTGGTCTCATCCTAATGGCGACAATACCAATCTAGTTGAGCGCCAGCATATAGTATCTATGGGTACCTTGATTGACACAAAAAAGAATCCACTTTTAATGAGAGTTTATTTGTTTACGAACATCTGGTAGTTATTAAACACATTTTAGAAGCGTTTTAGTTAAAATATGTTTTGTCACTCTCTAACAAACCTGTCTTTACTAATAATAGAAAGAAACAAAACACATTTTAACAAAAACGTTGCTAAAATACGTTTATGAATAATGGCCTTAGGATACACCTTGTGTCTCGTCTCATTAATTACATACTACTATACAATTTAATAGTTGCTACCTACATTATAAAACATCTACATACTAGTTATAGTAAGAGGTTCAAGTCATTGTACATGTCCATAAAGTTGTTATTTATTAAGGTCGAGCCTCGCCAAATACACCTTCTCAATCTGGCGCGCACTATACTGGCTTTAAAGCAATAACTCTATGGAAAGGTACAAATTCACAGTGAGTAGGTGGCACAATAATAGCCTTAATTCTAATATCCAACAAGGTGTACCATTCTAAAACTAGAACCAAATAATCTTGAGAAGGGTTGATCCGCACGCATCAACATGCCATACAAGACGCGTTTTTTGGATAGCGCAGTGCTGATGCGTGCTAACAGGATCAACCATGAATTTAAAAAATCATTTTAGATAGAATGGTATACCTAGTTGAAGTCATAATGCGTAATCCTGTATCATATTTTTCACAATATCCACCGAATAAACTGCAACAATTTGTTTACAAAAAAGCATTTTTTAAATAATGACATAACCTAGAGGTATGAAGACAACGCCATTTAGTCTGCAGTCATGTTAAGTATAAAGAAAACAGTTAAAATTAAAGACCACCCTGCAACTTTTAATAAATTCAAACTTTGTATCAAGATCACCTAATCTATAAAGTTGTGTTACTGAATCATGAGGAATAAAACACTTTAAAATGAAAGGTCAAGATGATGAATCTACTTGCCCTGTCGACCTCTATGGGAAATAAAGGTCAGAAGGTTAGAGAGGATTCTGACCTATTTTTTGTTCTTGATGATTTTTCGTCATTACGCGTAATTAATTTAGTTTCCCACACTATTATTATAATACTATAAATAGTTAACATGGAAAATTTGATGAAGGCAATATTAGAATATTATTTTTATACCAAAAAGGGACAGGGTTAGAAAATTATTTCGCTCCTCCAAAAAAATAAATACATGGTAGAATTTATTTGGTTTTCGGTGGGATCAATATTAGCAACATAATAAATTGTAACAAAAACAAATTGCATGCCATTGACTTGATTGACTTTGATATAACATTTTTATTTTGCAATATTTCTCCTGTAATTATTGGCAACAATATAATAAGCACATAATTACTTAAATTATGTTTAAAACACAAAAAAATAATAAGGCGTATTCTGAAGAAAAATTTAAAACAATATACGTACTTGTATGTACAGAAATAAATGATCAAATATTTATTAAAACTTAGCGCTGGATGAATAACTAAAACATTGTCGGCATTTCCTTACAAGTTAAAAAGTAAGTTTTACTTTTACAAAATCTCCGGTTATCTGGATAAAAGAAAATAATAATATTGAAATTTACATTTTATGACACTTGAAATAAAGTCCAATTTCGAAGACCAATTCTATTACCATAATTTAATCACAGAGTTTGACTGGGTTAACTTTGTATATCCACAGAAAACTGATTTTCAAAACAACTTTTCTAGATACATGAAGTCGAGACTTCTAAAACCAAAATGTAACATTTACAAAGAAAAGTATGAAATATAATAGTGGTTAAAGTATTAAATTCAAAATGGCGTCTTTTGTATGCATCTCGCTCATACAATGTAGTATGGGAGGGAGAGATAAAGAGAAAATCGGCCATTTTAAATTTTATTCCCTATCGCCATACCTATGTAGGTATGTATAACTAAAGCAAGAGTTTTCCTCAAGACAAAGATTTAATTAGTTCATGTCGTCACTGGCTTTGGCATTTTAATGTTTATTTCCTTTTTACAATGTAATTGTCAAATGAGTGTATTATGATGTATGTGGAGCTCCCTACATTACAAGAACGAAAATCTTATATACTATTCGAGATTTTTCTTGCATCACGATAGCTGTGAAATTTAAAAACATTTCCATATTATTTCTCACTTTTTTCACTTGGAGCTTTCGTTTCGCGAGCACAAGATTTTTTTTTAAATTGTTGTAATAACCTATTTTGGACAGATTATCTAACTCAGTCAATTTTAATTACAAATATAAAAGACAGAACTAGATAAATCGTCCCGAATGACTTTCTAAAAAAACACAGAATATTACTTTCAAAAGTGTGAATTACAAAAATTCTTACACCACACTCATTT
The DNA here is from genome assembly GCA_963924495.1 of Nemapogon koenigi. Lineage (NCBI taxonomy): Eukaryota > Metazoa > Arthropoda > Insecta > Lepidoptera > Tineidae > Nemapogon > Nemapogon koenigi. Next base: position 12,918,105 of record OZ004639.1, on the reverse strand, counting down.
AATAGTTATTCGCTTGTATAGGTCGCGTCACGAAAAATACCACTAGCCGACGGCCAGCGCTCTTTTTATATGACGAGACTTGAGACAATCACTTAAAAAAGAAACAAGAATATCTATCATTACTTTGCACAAAACGATGGTAACAAAATGATAAAACATATATAATATTTACCATGTAGACATTTTTACTACAATATCATTAAATAAAGCAAAAAAAAGTGGCACGCCGACGTGGCTATGTCCACATTAAAACAATTTCAATGTTTAAAACATTTTCACATTTCGAAAAATCGAGTTACATATTAAGAATGTATAGGTACGTAACATATTGTGACAGGGCCCACATGTATGCGACAGTCGCGATAAAATGTCGTTAGACCATAATCATAGTAGCAGACGGTCTAAAATACAATTAATAAGTAGTATAAGTGTACAATTTAGCTAAACTGTTAATTGCTATTTTAAATTGATGTGAGATTTCGAAAAATAAATATGGCGGAATAGGGGGCGTGGCGTAATTCTACTAATATTATAAACGCGAAAGTTTGTGAGGATGGATGGATGTTTGTTACTCCCTCACGCAAAACTACTCGACGGATTTTGATGAAACTTTACAATGTTATAGCTTATACATCAGAATAGCACATAGGCTACTTTTTATACCGCGAAAGCGGGTGGGGGAGGGGCAAATTAATACCACGGGATTATTTCTTTTTTTGATCAATTTCCACGCGGGTGAAACTGCGGACAGAAGCTAGTCTTTTATATATCCTTTAAAACGTAACATTAATCTAGTATGGAGTAGGTATATTAAATTTCGGTACCATGAACTTTTATTGAGTTTTAGTTGAACGTAAATTGTACAGTTGTAATAACACTCTTTAAGTAGACTACTGCGCGGATGACCTTAAAGCTTCTAGATCGGTGTCTACAGTGGACACCATTTCATTAGTTAGTTTTAGCGAAAAATAAGGGACACGTTATTTTATTCAGTATTATATAATTTGAAAAAAAGGCAAAATAACTGTGCTACCTAGGTCAACTCTGGTCAGCATGGCAATAAAAAAGAAAATCTGCCAAATATATGACAAAAAACCGTGTTTTTAATTTCCGTATATTTTAAATAACTCAAATTAATGGATAGAAAAAACGGTTCTCGAATGTCGGCACCTTATCATCAATGTAATGTTGTCCACTAGTACAGCGCGTCATATTGCGACTGTCGCACCACGCACACTGTGTCAGGCTAGTTAGGGTGCAGTCATCGGTGGTGTCGATGTCAAAAATTATAATTAAGACAATTTTCACTCGGGTCTCAGCTCGTGGCGGACATCGGCGCATCGCTCGACCTGTCCGCTCGCAACCACTCGACAAACTCGTCGAGCATCACTGGCCCTGAAAATGTGACAAGTGAGTGCGAGTTAGTATTGAAACGAGATTTATTAAGTATTCTATTCTTTTTTATTATGGCTTCATCAGGGTTTTGATGATTCCGCCAGTGTCAAGTATTATGGACGTCACAGTAACAAATGCCGATTAATCACTGACTATACACAACTATCACAGCGCGGACGGGATTAAACTGGATTCCCCATCACGTTACGACGAGATGTGTGCGTTGGTCACCATGACATGACATAGAGTCCTATTAAGTATTATTTGGCGTGATGTGAAAAAGTGCAAAGAATTTCATTAAATTTTTAAATCAAATGTTTCAAAGTGGTCCGATTTGAAAGGGAAATGAGTCTGTTGTAGACGAGCAAGTGTCGGGACGTCTTTGGACCTCAAGGCCGTGCCACACCTCATTTCTAATCCGCAAGTTTTTAGATCAAAAGAAAAAGGTTCCCATCTTACTCTGGATTTATCTTCCCAAAAATAAAAACCGTTCCGACATTGAAAAGCCCACCACGGGCCAGCTGAAGGCTCTTCTGAAAGAACTCTCCCAGAAATGCTTCCATCATCGGGCATCGTTAGCAAAGGTAATTATTTGTTTATGTAAAGCTTATTACTTTGTTCGTAATAAAATTATTTACGGTTTTTTTTTTTGGATCAGAGGGATATAGATATATGCTACCGCGGACTTTTTTGTAGATCATTTTATTCTACACAATTCTTTCCTACATCATTATGTTATCTGTGGCGCATTAGATAGCTTAGGCCAGGGATGGCGAACCTTTACGTACCAACGTGCCATTTTTCTAAAGAAATGTTTATTGAGGTCATAGACGTGCCTTGAAATAATTTTGACTTTGTGATTATTAGAAAAATAATAATAATAAATACTAAGTAAACTCTTTATTTACTACAAAAAAATAGGAACATTTTGCAATGTTTCAATTATATGCATAATTTAAATTAAAGTAAAATTAGTGTGACTTCTGTTGTTGTGATATGCAGTGACGTGCCCAAAATATTGTGTCACGTGCCATCAACGGCACGCGTGCCATTGGTTCGCCATCCCTGGCTTAGGCCATGAAAACTAGCTGGGCCTAACTTTTTTCCCCGACTTTATCTTCATATGCTATTAATGCTCTGCTCCTAAAAGTGAGATAGGTCCATGTTTAATGCTCGTAAACCTTCCTCGTGATAACCACATCGAAATCCGTTCAGTAGTTTTAGCGTGAGGCGGTCACAGACAGACAGACAGCTACACGACGGAGGACTTTGTTTTATAATAATATGTAGTGATCACTCACAAGCCCCATCCGCATCATAAGCAGCTAAATGCACGTCGACCGTCCTCGAGAACTCCAGTATGTTGCACCACTGGTCCCGGTTGACGACCCGATACCGCCGCGCCGCCTCCCGCTCCAGGAACATACAGAGCGGCGCGCGCAGCGACCAACGCGGTAGTAGCACGTGCAGGAGCGCGCGCGCACTCGCACTGTCCAGGGACCGTTGCTCCTTGTCCTGGGGGAATACAATTATTTGACGTAAAACTAGACCAGTGTGATAATCCTTCCAAATAACAACCACTACCTATATAGATTGCCGCTGAAAAAGGTATCCGATCTCGGCACTAGCCACATAGCATAGCATGCATGGAGACTGAAGAAACGGTCACCCACGGCCACATCCTTCTAGAGTGTGTAGGTTTGACAGAATACAGGGCTGCTCATCTCGGTGTCCCGAGGACCCTTCGGGAGGCATGTAGCAACATCAAGGGGCTCATCGGCTTCCTGGAGGAGCTGGTATGACAGGAGTAACTAAGTTGTCGAGTTGCGGAGACCGAGCCCGACAACCAGAACCAGGCACTAGCCTGCTCAGCATTTTCTTACAATCTATATCAATACTATTTTGATAATATATATTACTAAAGTCAAATTATTTACAGGCAAGTGGCACGTCGAGTAGTAACGAATAGGGCAGGTATCAAAAAAGGCGCTCGACTTGTTTGTTTAAAGGCCTACCCCAAAAGTAGCCTCATAAAAAAAAACAAGAAATATAATGTTCCTTGGTAATTGATGCATCAGTGGCCGAGTGGTTAAGACGTCTGGTATTAACTAAGCAGACCGCGGGTTCGATCCCGGATCCCGGCCATGTACCAATGGGTTTTTGAATTAAAAACTTATGTACATAATGCGACACTTAAGGCTTTTCCATCTAAATAATATACCTCGACAGAACCTGACCACTCCTTAGGTATAGCCTCACAAATATCATTGGCTAAACGTGGGAGACATGGTCTTTCGCATGGTACCCTGAAACCGTAAGATGGTTTCGGAAGCTTAAGGAAATTCGTAAAGAAAAAAGTGTTCCTTTGAGCTGGTAACATTCTCAGGACATGGGTGGATTTCTTTTTCTATCTACTAGTATATTTTTGACCAACTCCATGACCTATATCCCGCACTATTAAGGAGTATATGATAGCATACTGTAAGGACTTACCCTGGCGAAGTCATATGAATATCTGTAGATAGCTTTAAATAGTGCCGGGTCGCTGAGGAGAGAACGTAGATGGTCTAATTTGTTGTGTATCTTCTGGACACTGTCACACTGGAGGTCCGTCAGACCTGGAAGAGATAACATCACTATTATCACAACATCCCATCCCACTCATATTATAAATCACGCCATAACGGCTGAACGGATCTGTATGAAATTTGGCACAGAGATAGATTATAGTCTGGAATAGCACATAGGCTACTTTTTATCCCGGAAAAATTTACAGTTCCCGTGGGATAGATTTGTTTTTGTTTGATCATGGGATCGACATGATTTTTGGCATAGTGGTAGTTTAGGGGTCAGATAATGACATATACTACTTTTTACACCGCGAAAGCGGGCGGGGGAGGGGCAAAGTGGGTGAAACCGCGAACAGGTTGTCTGTCTGTACACGTTCCACCCTAAAACTACTTTCAAGAGAAAGTTTTAGGAGCATTAAACATGGACATTAAGCAGTAACAGTATTAGTGAATCACGATGGGGCATATGCTGTTTAATCTGTCAGAGATATAACAAATGTTGAGTGCTATCAATACTAATCTGAACAGTACCACCCTTACACCCCTGTTTGAGTGATACTTTCACAATATCACTACATATTTTAAAACAAAGTCCCCAGCCGCGTCTGTCTGTCTCTATGTGCCCTTTTCACGCAAAAACTACTAAACGGATTTTGTTGCGGTTGTAACTACTAGATAGGTTAATTCACTGGGAAGGTTTGCGTGTATTAAACATGGACCTATCGTGTTTAGGAGCTGAGCATTAACAGTATAAAGATAGTCGGACAACAAGTTAGCCCCAGAGAGTTTTCATGGCGTATGCTGTCTAATCTGTCAGAGCTATATTAAAATGATGTAGTAAAGAATTGTGTAGAATAAAATGATCTACAAATAAACCCGCGGTAGCATACATCTATCTCTAATAGTTAAGTAGTTATAAGCGTACTATTTACGTAGGTATCCCAAATGTTGTAAACCAGTCTTTCTCAAAGTGGGCGATAACGGCTCTTTGTGGGCGCTGGAGGCCTAGAGGGGGCGGTAAGGGGCCCAGAAATAATGAACGTCATTGTGATTTTTAAGATGTGGTAAAGTAAAAAAAAATTGGGGGACGCTGAAAAATAATTTATTTTAAAAGTGGGTGGTAGACAAAATAAGTTTGAGAACCTCTGTTGTAAACCCATATTGTACACGTTCGAAGCTGGGGCCGTGTCGCTAGTATGTCAATAATTCAAATGACATCACCAAGTCAAAACCAAAGGCATTTTTAGACTTAGATTTTCATCCTAGAAACAGAGCAATATATCGACGATTTTTTTTTGCACAGGCTACATTTTCTCCCGGAAATCCTTCAGGGTAAAATTAAACAAAGCTAGTATAAGAAACCTTTGAGCCACTCCTCCTGTGTGAAGTAGCCCATTTGTTTGGCTCCCATTTTGTAAGCTATAACCAACATGACCACATTCTCTGGGTCCACGCCGATGTCTTCACAGAATTTCTCCATACCTTCGGGGCCTGGAATTAAAGTTAATATATTAAAATTAGCAGTTGCCCGAGACTTTGTACAGGTTGTATTAGAAATACACCCCATTTACTCTAGGGGTAGATTTTCTAAAAATCTTTAGCGCACTCTACACTCCCTAAACAATATACCTTCCAATTTTCATATTTATATCGTTTAGGCTGTGCATTGATTTTCAGTCAGTCAGTGACTGGCTTCTTCAAAGGATTTTTTATGTGCCTTCTGTCGTTTTTCTCCAGATTTTGTTGTAAAATGCGAAATAATCTATTCTAATAAAAGTCAAATAATTCTTCAAATTGTTCCAGTACTTTCCGAATTAACTCCTTACAAACAAACAGTAGGTAATAATTGTATAGCAGAGTTTCTTTTGTAAGTCTATCCATATAATATGTACCTATGAACTTCTTGTAATGATTAATTAGCTTATATGTATGACTTCAAATTGCAGGCTGGAGAGGGAGCCTGGTGGCCTGAGATACAGGCTTTTAAGTGTTTTAATTGATGTAAGACAAATAAACTATATATTATTTTTATTTTTAAACAAAACTATATATTGTTTTTACTCCAGATTGCATTGTAATATATTTGGTAATGATTTCGGTACAATCAACTTATTTAGTCTATTAAGCGCCATCGTCAATATATTTCCTTGGTTAGTGGACTTCCTTAATAGTAGTTCAACACTGAATGAATTAGATTGTGCTAATATATCAACTTCAACAAGGCAGTTCTTATTAAGGCCTGCAACTTTACACTCACCTAATACATCTGGCTCACTGGGTGTTGTGTACTCTTTGAACCAAGCAATACATTTCTTTTGACTGAAGTGTTCCTCCGTTTTGGAATGTCGCCTGAAATTTGTACAAAATTCATAATGATTACCCAGCCACACAATCTATACAAATACCATTTGACTGATTTCAAAATTAATACATATAGGCTAGCAAACAACACTGCACAATTAATTTCTTTTTGAAGAGATACAAAAAAATCTTTTGTTATTGTTTAAAATTGACTTGTGCTGTGTTTCAAAAGACTTAAGGCTCTGTTGCTCTTCATCTGAACTATTATTTAGTGGGCCCCTTCGATGGCAGCCCACAGTGATGTCTATTTTCAGGTTGGAGAACAGAAGAAATGAGTAGGCTTGCATTCGGTCTTCAGAGGCTTCTTGCTACTAGAACTTGCTTCTGGTACTACTTGTGGCTTTTCGGCGATGTTGAAGACGACTGCGCTTTGGCCTCTCGCGCGCTCGGTTCACAAGTAGCACCACCCGTTCGTTGCCATTCTTTTATTTATGATATTCTTTACACAAATAGATTTACAGAATGACAGACTATATACTATACACTTAAATCTACATTTGAAGTAAATGTACAGTTTTTATAAACTATGACTATAAGATACATGTAACTTAACTACCAACAATATTATTTATAAGCTACATGAACACAACTATACAATAACTATTTAACACAAACTTTGGACCGCCATGATTGACCATGATTGCTCTGTCAACAGCACTACGACTGAGAAGAAATGAACACATGACCAAATAACTATACAATCAAACAAGTAACTATACTATTCATAGCCTTGCTGGCAGGCGGTGGGAAAGTCGGGAACATATTTATACTGATGATCTGCGATTTTCTTCATCATCCATTATGTAAATGAACTGTAATTTAGTACATAATCAAACTATAACACGCTTAACTCATAAACAGAAACACATAAATAACCCTCAAGTGAAAATATATAATATTCAAATTGAAACAATTTTACTGATAATAAATTACTTACCTTTTAATCTCTTACCCCCTTATTCATAAACGTTTATTAGCAACGTTTTTGTTAAAATGTGTTTTGTTTCTTTCTATTATTAGTAAAGACAGGTTTGTTAGAGAGTGACAAAACATATTTTAACAAAAACGTTGCTAATAAACGTTTATGAATAAAGGCCTTTGTCTGTAAACTTTTAATACCTTTAAAACAGCCTTAATTAGCTAAAATAATTTTTTTTCATGGAGGAATGAGGACTTACATTTGTTACTTAAATCTGATAGGCTGATCGAACTGTGCTTAAAAACTGCATCCAATGGCATTAAAATGTCGAAATCGCCAAATTTCGACTTGAACGGTATTATTTGCTAGCCTATGATATGCAATTTACACAAGCTTGGACATAAAAATGTTGATTAAGGACCCTAGGTTGCAACGTGTTCCACTAATGGTTCCAATAAGACCCTAGTTCAACTCACCTAGAGTTGCGAGATCTTTTGTGATGATGATGCTCCTCTATAGCGGTGGCTCCGGGTGGGGGCAGCTCGGCCCCACGCGTCCTCTTACTGCAGCGAGGCATCTCTCTACCACCCTGTAATATTAAACAATTCGTTGTTATAATTTTAAAGAAGACAGAAATGACATCATAGCACATATTAAGGCAGGGTGCAAACACGATATCTACTAAAAGTGGCATTTTTTAAATGCTTACTTTGAAGTGTCAGGAATCCATCTCAAAAAAATATAGTGGATAGCAAATAATACTACATAAAACTTTAACTGCATAGATTTTTCATGTGTTTTGGTCTATTGAAAAAAAATTATGCAAAATACCTCTACAAAAAAACTTTTGTGTGTAAATTCACAATATTTTACGCTATATACTTTTTAAGAATCAAATAGCTTGAATAATCTATTAAAACTTTAACCGATTACTTTCACTGTTTAATTGTTTTTCTTTAACAAATTTTAAGAAAAAGCTACAAAATAAGTGAAATTTCAAGTGTAGCTGCATGACCACGTAAAATATGCCAAGCAATATTCAACCTTATGTCGTCTTACATAAGCATCCACCCACCGGAGTGCAAATAGTATTTTTATCAAGGTTGATCCCTGCCTTAAGGCACCACCTTATATAGACAATTTGTGGACTTTATACAATCACTTACTCTTTAGTAGATAGCAGAATAATATAATACAGATTAGTACTAAAAACTGGCCTAGTGCGAGTCAGACTAGCAGGGTTCAAAAGATACAGCTCTGTGACAGTAAAAAAACACGTTTCTTGTATGGGGACCCCTTTAATTTTTATTATTTGTTGTTATAGCAGTTATAGTAATACATACTCTGTGAAAATTTCAAGTGTCTACTTATTACAGTTCAAAAGATACAGCTCTGTTACGGCTGACATACAGTGGAGCCTTAGTAATAGGGTTTCTGTTTTCACCCTAAAAAAGCTTCATATTTGTCATGTGTTTATGATGTGTTCACTCATGGTACTCATCAACACACCCACTTTTTATAGTACAGTCAAAATGTCAGTGGTTTTGAGCAAAGCGGTTACCTGAATTATTACTTAATGTATTTGTGTCAAATAACAACCTTGCTGGTGCACAAATGTTCTAAATCTAGATTCTATGATTAGCACAAACATCCAAATGGACAAGCAATGTCTGCCAGTGATATTATGGATATAATACTTACAATTATTGGTGGCAGACTAGATATGAAGTCTGGAAACTTAAATGTGCTGTCGTCTCCTATTTTGTGTAGTTCAATTTACAAATAGGCGATTGTACATTTCCATATAAATATAAAGATAACCTGAAATATAATAAGGTAACTACATACATATTTTGTATACTTCTTCTATACGCGTCACATTATTACGATTATGAACTTAATGGTTTGTTCAACAGCAATCTAATACCTTTTTCTGAGAAATCTTATAGGCAAAACAAAAAAAACAATGAAGTTTCAATAACAGAATTGGAACATGGCATATTATTGTTTGTTATGTGGCACTGTGAATTTAAGTTCAATGAGCACAAGCAAATTTAAAAGGTTCATAATATTTTCTATGAATCAGGGAATTTATTTTTTTGCCGACTAGGATGTTTGGAAAATAAGACGGTAGTAAAGTGGTTGTAACGTTACCCACTTACACTTTTTAATGCACAGCAAAAGTCAAATTAAATGAAGTTTTAATAATTTCACTTTGTAGCCGCTCTGACGCAAAAATAATTTATAATCTTTCACAAAAATTAAATAGCAAATCCTGGGAAACCTCAAAACGAAAACGAACGTCGCCTGTCTTTGCTGTCCGCCAGAGTTGCCACATTGGCTTCATGAAATATCCCCCACAATTGAAAATGTTTTTCATAATATTATAATTTATCTTTTGTTTTTTATTTGAAATTAGCATAAAATTGAACACACGAAGAAGAAAAACAATAACTAAAAACTAAAAAAAATACAAAAACAAAAAGAGTGATTTATATACCTACTCTTTGACTAAAACCCATAAACAATATATAAGTAGATTTTATTTTATACTAGCGGACTCGGCAGACGTTGTCCTGCCCAAACGTTGGCTTGCCTGCACTACCCCTACCCCTACCCTACCCCTACCCCTACCCTACCCCTACCCCTACCCTACCCCTACCCCTACCCTACCCCTACCCTACCCCCTACCCCTACCCCTACCCCTACCCCTACCCCTACCCCTACCCCTACCCTACCCTACCCTACCCTACCCTACCCTACCCTACCACTACACCTACCCCTACTCCTACCTCTACTCCTACCCCTACTCCTAGGCAACATTAAGTTTCGCGAAGCCGACCAAACTGAAAATCAGTACTACTAATGATCTATTAAATTACTTAAATTACATTTTGTGACTATTCAATTTGGTCGCGTTCGCGATATTATCACTTTATCTCCAACACGCACGCGAATTTTAAATTTGTGCGGTGACATTAGGAACACATCTACATTGCATAGACAACAATGAGTGCTTAGTGAATAGCAATAAGGTTCAAATTGACTCTGTTATTATGGGAAAAAGAAAAGGGCTGTTTTTAGGGGTTTTTCGGCAATTATTCCAATTTTTTTTCTTCTAAAACCACCCCTGTGTTATAACGAACAAAACAAAAAAAGAATTAGCCAAATCGGTCAAGCCGTTTTCATGTGATGTCGTGACATCGGAAAACGGGTTTCATTTTTATATATATAGATTATGCTACCTTCAAACTAAAAAACAAAATATACTTACCTACCTTAAATTATAACTTATTAAATGTCACTGCGTTTATTTCCACGTTCTGGCATGGCGAGACGTGTGCGGTTTAATCCCGTCCGCGCTGTGATGGTTGTGATTAGTCAGCGATTAATAAGAGATATCACAGTCTGCGGGATTATCTTAGCTACCGACAATATATCAAAATAAGAAGAAGAAGAATGAAGTAGACAAATTCTCGGATCACCTGACAAATGTCATTAATCAATATTTTATTAAATTTATTTACACGTAAAATTTTACAAAATAAGATAAGTACATTAGCAAGTGTACCTAAAGACTATATCTTTCTTTCTTCGTATGGTCATGCTAGCCTTACATACTTAAAAAACTATAAATAATATCCATAATATTTTATTTCCTGTTTTCTCGATTTTAAATTCCCATAATCGTCCCCAAGAGATTTATTTCCCCAAAATTACGAAAACAACCACAATCTGGCAACTCTGCCTCACCGCCGTCTGTCGGCTAGGTGTAGCGTTCCGAAACTGCAGTCTTTATTTTATTGAAGGTCAAAATAAAAATAAGTAAAACAAAATATTATCATCTACCTACAAATAAGTTATAGTGACCTAGTCTAGTTTAATGTTCTAAGAAAGACAAATATTTTTTATTTATTTGTACAAAATTATATTACCTACCTATTTATTAACAAAATGTAGGAACAAAGTATACAAGTTATAGTTAGTTAGTAATTAAAAACGAGCGAGCTGCACACGCACACACTGTTGGCTGACAGTACCAACCTCTCGGAAAATGGGTACCGTGTACCATCTGACGGCCAACTATACCACCGCGCGCGCTTTCACGGCTTAATATTACACACTTCCGTCTCTTTTCACGATAGGTACACTCCCACAGATTGCAGGAAAGCGAGAGGAAAGATGTTACACATCAAAAAAGAAAGGGAAACGCAAGGGTAACTCTCTACATATGAATACATATTAGATACCAATATACGTACGTACTTCTCACAATAAGGTTTAGCATATTCTCTTTGAATAGCTATAGGTACCTACAGAGAGCGCGCTCGAATATTCTATTCTATAAACTACACTAATAATTTTATTATAGTTGCTTCATCGTTGCCATAGCTAGATAAACGTACCTAAAAGTCCCAGGCCCCTTGTGACCAGATAATGTCGATGCACTAGAAAATAAAGCAATAATTATCAAAATAGCCGCTGTATTACGATCTGCCAGTCGCGCGCATTCATGGACCAGCCACCTCAACAGGAAATGGAGCTCTGCCAAATTAAAGCTATGACAAATCAATCAAGGTAGGTAATTCGTTTTCAAGATAAAGCGATATTTCTTTATATTCATGTTTTCATGAGATTTTAGTGCTATAAAAGTAGGTAGGTACTATCATTTCAAATGTTTACCCCATCGAGTAGAAATAGCACCTAATGAGAACTGGCGCCATCTCTTGGTTATCTTTACCTGATATTAAATTAATAGCAGTTGCCCGTGACTTCGAACGCGTTATATTAGGAAAGGAATAGGTACAACGATTACACCCCATTATACCTAAGGTAGGTAGGTAAGGGAGGGTAGGTAGCGCGATGGCGGATATGGCTATCAGATGCAAAATCCTACTGGTAGTTCCAGAGCTTTCATTCATTCAAATAAACAAACTCTTCAGTATATCATGTAATAAAATGTACATATTCATAGACATGCACTCCTTCCCTATAGTATATGTACCTCCCTACTTTTAGGGGTTGGAATTGGAATCCATAATTTGTTATTTATTAACTAGTATAACAAACTTAAATAAATACATAATCTAATCAAATTATAAAAAAAAACTTAAAATAATAACAAACTAAAATATGTAAGAACTTATCTAAAGGTCTCGCCCTAATGGCATAGTGCCAAGAACGCTGGCTGCATTTCCTCTTTGGATTGCTATACTTATTTTCTGTGCTAAGTAGGAGCCAGCCCTCTTGTCACCAGAAGCGACAATTAATTTTGGTGTTAAAGTTTTTATAAAGTCTTTTGCTGATGGACTCCATGGGCCATAGGTTTCAACTGCAAACGGCGCAAATATGTATTCTCTTATGAGGTTTCATATTTGTGCCGTTTAGTGTTTTCGGCAGATAAGGCAGCCGTCCCAGCCCAGAGACAGATCCTCTCAGATGGGATGGGGCCAGTGTATCAACGCAGGTTGCATCCCATATGAGAGGAATGAGTGTCATTCCGTCTGGCCTCTTACCGTCGTCACGAACTACCCCATGAGGCTCTAACACTGATGGAATCTTAATAGTGTTTAGAGCTCTTTTTATTAAATCGTTTAGAGAGCTGTGACGAGGTATTCTGCCGAAACTTTTTTGACATGAAAGCCCATGGAGTCCATATTTGTCAACTTCTTTGCCACAAGGGCATTTGTGTGGATGGCAAATGGCTATTCCTATTCTAAGGGCTATGGATATTTTGAAACTATTATCATCGAGTAAAGTGGCAAGATGGTTTGATGGGATAGCATGGAGCCATTGGCCAGATTCTTTTTCCAATACTGCTAGCATCCTTGCGAGGTCTGGAATAATTTTGAACCAAAGAATCACGAATTTTGTCGACCAAAGGGGTATCCCATAGTTTTTGTTTATTTAATTCCTTTGGAATATCCCCGTTGGGAAGAAGGTTCATCCAAGCTTCTCTTGCTTCTATATAGTTTATTATTTTAGGTGTGTTTAGTTTAAGGATCTTTTGGCACAGATTTTGAACACTATGTACTGAGGAAAGAAAAGCTGGTAAAGCGACACTTGAAATTTTGCGGATGCCTATTCCACCGCACCTTATTGGTAGAGTTGCCTGGTTCCATGCAGTGTCATCTAATTTTATATTAATAATTTTTTCCATTGCAACTTTTAAACAGGCATCCATGTTTTCCAAAATATTCGTGAATTTCCAAATAGGACTTGCTCGCATGATGTACGTAAATTTAGGTACGAAAATGCAATATTTCAAAATGGTGTACGCTATGTGAGAATTTAATATGTATAGCCTGTCGGTGTGTTGTTTAAAAATTCGTCATGAAGTGGGGCGCCTAGGAGGCACAGTGTGTCTGGTAAAACAAATTTAATATTTGGAGCTAATCTTAAAAATTCTTCTGTTATAGTTTTTTTTTCAAATTTTTTTAATTTTTCTAATAATAATTTGTTAATTCTTTTTCATTTGTATACGTCCAATGATCTACCTAAGATCCAAGTAAGAAGTCTGGAATTTTGATGAATGAGTCAGTCAATCAAAGGTAGATAAAAATACTTTGTGCGTCCGGTGCGTCGCCCTATTCATTTGCGAACTTGGCTGACCATGGCTGACACACTGCCGCGTGTCTAGACGATGGAATGCTAAAAAATAGATTACAAAGAGAATAGGGTGTAAATCCGCTAAATGGGCTGTGAATGTTGTTAAAAGTTTTAATCCATACTTCTATACTAATATTGTAAATGCGCAAGTAACTCTGTCTGTCTGTCTGTTACGCTTTCACGGCTAAACCACTAAACCGATTTTGATGAAATTTGATGCAGAGTAAGCTTGCACCGTAGGGAAGGACATAGGCTACTTTTGTTTTAAGTCCATCCCCGAAGGGGGTACCTATAATAGGGGATGAAAGTTAGTATGGGATGGGCCCCACGGGCGAAAGCGAGGCGAACAGCTAGTGGACCCTTATAAGTAGATTCTATGACTACATTTATATAAATCACGACTCTCGATGACCTTATTATACCAGTAGGTAGATAGGTACAAAAAACATTATTTTCACCACCCCCCCTTTTGCATACATGTCGTGGCACCCACCTTTAAACTTTAAAAAAAATCTGTTGTTACTCCGTCTTTGGGCCGCGGTAATAGATACTTACTAGGTAGCTACACATTAGACTGATGTGAATTTCAAGTTAACTCATTTTGTTTCGACGCTAGAAGGAGGCATGTGAATGTGTGTTCTGTGACAAACAGAAGGTTGGTATTGGTACCTCTTCTTGTTCCCTATGGTTGGTAGAACAATAGTGTTCCTATTTAGTACAGAACCCTAAAAATCAATCACTCCTTTCTTCATGTCCTTGGTACATTCCATCAACAAACAAAAAAAAACCATTTTCCAACAGATCAGAATCAAGGCGAATCCAACTTTTCTAATAGGTAAGTACCTAATTCTCGATAGATAGTGCCTAGAACAGCTGTTATTACAAGAAAATTATAAAATTAGTCCAAAATTGATTGCGAAATTGTTGATTCTGTAAAACATTGAAGTAGAGAGTGCACAATCTACCCTCTATTCATCCACCCTCTCGGCCGGCGGCGGCGGCAACGTACCCTCCCTAACGACCCTCCGTCAGTCGCGTGTATTCCCTCCAAGGAGTTCACACGCGCTCGGTATACAACCTACTTTTGCGTATTTCGTTCGAAAAGAGGTTGCAATATTATTCTATTAGAACTTTAAAAAATATGTTAAATTTGAAATAAGAATTAGTTAAGTGCTTGTGAAATTGTTATTTTTTGTTTGTGATTTGTTTTTGTTTCAAAAAGTAGTTTATATTTTATTGTTTTTGTTTAAAGTGTTGCAAAAATATTTGTGTTTTACCAATTTAGAGACATTTAAACTTGAAGGACAGAGCTTCGCTGAACTTACGTAAGTACCTACTGCATTGCGTTTGGATTTTATTGAATCGCGGCGGTTTACGTAGTGGATAGTAAAAAAAGTTCTGTGCTCTGGGCATTCTAGGTAAGTTTGTAGCTATCTAATAAGTACTTAACTATAATGTCTTTAACGGTACCTACCTATAATTTGGTTATCGATTTCAAATCAAAATAAAGAATATTTGATGTAAAACCTGAAGACTTGTAGAGACTTATAGGCATAAGTTTATAGATAGTTGATCAATACATTTCAATGACAACTGTACACTGCGTTAGTTGACTTACTTGTTTAGGTACGAGTACCTATATTAGTAAACAAATAGTTTTTTTTATACTGCCACATTTTCAATAATCTTTTACATAATCAGTTACATAATAATCTGTGGGCTCAATAAATATCGATATCGATTAAATATCGGAGCTAAAGAGCACGTCGCTTCACTATTGTAAAGAAAAACAGCGTCCATGAAGTATTGCATTTTTTTGTCTGTGGTTGCCTGTCAATAATTATGGAACTTCATAGGCGTGCTTGAGTCAAAACTAAAATAAATTATTGGATTTAATATAGGCACTAGGTTCAGTTGTAAATAATTTAGCATAATTAGGTTTTATTACTAGGTAATTAAAACTAAATACATCATTTTGTCTTGAAAAGCACACTATTGCTGCTGTGCCCGCAACGCCTGGGAAAATTATACTAGGCGCTTTATACGCGCTAAGAAAAATTGACATTCACAAGCTTTTCAGTACATTATAAAAAACCACATCCAAATTGGTTCAGCCGTCGTGGAGATAAGCGTGCACTTCGCCCGCGTCAAAAATATCTAAAAGATTTTATAAATATTTCCGGGATCAAAAGCAGCCTTTATCCTAAAAAGATAAAAAAAAATCGGTTAAGCCATTTTAAAGATCCTGGACATACAAAATATTCAGAAAAAGGCATGGGGACTGCCGATAGAAGTGGAAACTTAAAACTATGAATAAAATGTTTTTAATATAAAAAAATACTCGACTCAGGCATACGTTGACACGTACCTACATGAATTCCTGCCCGGAGATTCTGGGGTCGATCAATCCATGGTCTTGTACCGAAAACATGTCGCGAACACAGGTCGCGAATCCATAAGATTCCCCCTACCAAAAATCGCCCAATACGCCAAGAAGTTTTCACTAAAAAAACGTGTATTTGTGTTTTGGCATTTATAGATTAAGACCAATAGTCATCTCAAGATCTAATTTCACAAAATCTGATTACACTTCCTGAAACGTGAATTGATGGTTCCTAACTCCCTACCTACCTCCCAGCGAGGTTAAGGCGTGATTATGTGTCGGAAAGAGAGTTGTATTCACGCTCGTTGCTTACAGACAAAGGTATCCATAGTCATGCATCAAGCTGTGACGGACGCAACCATGCACAATACTTTATTATTGCGATTTTATCTGCTGAGGGATTCTAGCCAAATTTTTTTTTGGGCACAAGGGTCAATCATTATTCAGACCGATATAGGCAACTTCTAATCTCTATATACCTATCTATTATTTCTCAAAGGTGTTTTTTGTCGGTATCAACTTAATGTTTATTATTATTTTCCCCTCTAATGACGAAAAATATTAAATGTTTCTTTTAAAATTAGACTACTTTGTTTATTTTGTAAAAGAAGCAAACTATTGGAGATCAGTTGAACTGTGACAACAATATTGACACCACTAACGGTGCGAAGTATTCGAACGGGTCATTTAGTAGATATTTGAATGCTTTTGGGCTATTTACTATTATTGGGGAAGGTTATGCTATATAACATTACACTACGATCTAAAGCTGCGGAACAGTAACCATACACGTCAACCAAAGAAAAAATTCTACGGAAAGTTGGTAAATATATAAAAAAAACCGGCCAAGTGCGAGTCGCACACGCGCACGAAGCGTTCCGTACCATTATCTATAAAAACATCTCACCTTGGTACACGCACACACTGTTGGCTGACAGTACCAACCTCACGGAAAATGGGTTGGTACCATCTGACGGCCAACTCTACCACCGCGAGCGCTCATTGGTTAAATCAAATAGCGCGCGCTTCCCCGGCTTCCTGTTACACATAAAAAAGGATCCTTATGTTTAACGACGGAACCTAAGTATATAAATCGGACATGATCTCTCACGAAATGTTTAAAACAGTCGCTTTTTAAGTGCTTTTCATTACCATGTAAACAATGTGAAGAGCACTGACGGATTACAAACGACGGACACCCAGAGTAAAGTGAAACGAGCGATTAAAACTTTGGACAAAAAATCTGCGAACGTTAACAGGTGTTGGTGCGAGTTTTTCATTAATCAGCATAACGCCTGAAAGAGGCTCAGATAAAACAAACTTGAAAAAAGTAAATTGTTTCCTATTTCGGGGATTCGTTCATGTAGATTACAAAATTCATAGCAGAGGCACATAATCTTATATATTACTAGCTTTCCGCCCCCGACTTCGCCCGTGGATATTTTCGAACAAAATAAAATATAGCCTATTGCACTCAGGGATAATGGAGCTTCCTATTAGTGAAAGAATTTTCAGAATCGGATCAG
Organism: Nemapogon koenigi; assembly: GCA_963924495.1. Lineage (NCBI taxonomy): Eukaryota > Metazoa > Arthropoda > Insecta > Lepidoptera > Tineidae > Nemapogon > Nemapogon koenigi. The sequence goes on along the minus strand of OZ004639.1, from coordinate 12,900,342 downwards.
TAGATTCAGAGATTACCATCCACATACACACAGACTCTCAAAATTCGCACTCTCTTTGGCTTGCCTGCACTACCCCTACCCCTATAGACAGGTGACAAAAATGGACGACAAAATATAAAAGAAGTGAAAGAGATATGTCAGGATCGTAGCAAATGGTATTCGATTGTCTCAGTCTATCCCTCTTGAGATAAAATGCGTGATGATAGATAAAATAGATAGTACATGAATGAAGTAACATGATATTATATAAATTAACTTTTAAAAAAATGTGTACCGTCTTCAAAATTTTCACTGAAAAGTAAGAAATAATAAATATTTCGTCGTAGAATTTGAAGACGGTTGGTGCCAAATTAGGATATAAAATTAAGTAAACATCTAAGAAGATAAATATCTGTTCAATATTATATATGTTTGTACTGATGATCGTAGGTTCCTAATGAATTGTCTAGATTAGTGAATTTGGGAAGTAAGTTGTTTTTAATTTGGCACCAACCGTCTTCAAATTCTACGACGAAATATTTATTATTTCTTACTTTCAGTGCAAATTTTGAAGGCGGTACACTTTTTTTTAAAACTTAATTTATTTTTCCCTTTTAAGTGATTTTGCTGCCCTGAGAGAGAGACAAATAATAACGCAAATAAAAAAAAATAATGGAAAAATAAAAAATAAAAACTGCTGTGGATGGGATTTGAACCATTTGCATCCTGAGCTACACCATACCATACCATACCTTTAGCCGTTAGACCACCGTCGATACAAAAATTGACAACTTCGTGTCAATAGCAACCGTTGCTAAGGCTTTTCTCTGATACATAATTTTCAGCCATAAACAGAGACAAATTACTGAATTTCTGAAAAACTATTGAACCGATTTTCGTTATATGTCTGTGAGATAATGTCGAGAAATTATTATATCCTTAAAAAAATAAGTCGTCAAAATCGGTACATATTTCATCGAGATACTGATAATTGACTTAAAAGGCAGTTTTTTCAAAATTACTGAAAAACTAATGAACCAATTTTTATGCCATAAAAATGAGACCAATCCGGAAAAATTGTCTGTCGATTACAAAAGAAATCATCAAAATCGGTTCATAAACGACGAAGTTATCCGCGAACACACATAAAAAAAAAATATACGGTCGAATTGAGTAACGTCTTTTTTTTTTGAAGTCGTTAAAAAATACTTACGAAAGTGTGTTTGTTTGTTTGGAAATTTATTTAATGATGGAAAAAATTAATGTTAGAATATTTTATAAAAGATCATGAAGCCCGTGCCAATAATTCTAAGAGGGGCGCTAGAAAAAGCGTCTGAAAATCCTACTTATCTAGTACTACCTTTATTTTACGTCAAATAATTTCAGAGAAATTCGCCTGTTTCAGTCGCTCTGGTGGACGGACGGACACTGAAGTGATTCATTCAATTCATAAGTGTTCCGTTTTATTTTAGCACGGAACAAAAAAAAATCGTCTTAGGCAGTGATAGAATTACATATTTATGTAGAAATGAGTTCTGCTTCCGTGATTTGTTGGCATGTCCATTACTAATTGAACAATAAAAATATCCATAAACTGCCCCTCTTGCCGACTAATAAATTGGTATGGGGGACATTTCTACTATGGGTTTATTGGTCTATATATACCTACAAAGTTCCAAGGTGTCGACAAAATACGAATATACTATAGATATATGAAAACATTGTTAGCTATCTAAACTATGTTTTATCACTCTCTTGCAAATCTGTCGTTCAATATGAAAGACTGAGGCAGAATTATGTTTAATCTAAACACTGGTTAAGACTCCTAAATCACTATTCCCAATTTCTCTGTAAATAATCTACCTCTGTCACTGTAATTTAGCATATAGTTACTTATTCAATATAATAATAATTTTATTATTTTTTACCAATAAACGAAAGACGTTGAATTGAAGACAGCGCTTTAAAAAATTTAAGAGCTTTTGTGATAGATTATGAAAGAGAAAACAGGGGTAAAATAATCCTGTATTTTACTACCAATATTTCCTATTAAATAAAACCTATTGAAAAAATAACAATTTTTTTCATTTAGATATATATTGAAATAGTAATGATATGCTAAATTACAGTGACACAGGTGGATTATTAACAGAGAAATTGGGAATAGTTTATCCTCATACAAATTATGGATATAAGGCTTTTAAACTGGTGGTAATATAGGTATTTAGACCAGCATTTTCGAATTTATGTAAACCACAAGAGGCTTTTCCATCTAACTATACTTCAATTGAACTGGTCACTCGTTAGGTATAGCCTCACAAATGCCATCGACTGAAAGAGGAAGACTTGGTCTTCCGCTGTGTACTCTGGGGCCAATAACACTGTTTCGGGAGCCGGCAATCCGTGAACAAAAAAAAAAAAAAAACTGTTCCAAAGTATTTTGTTGAAAAATATTTCGCTATCATTCGGTGCTACGAGACGTAGGTTTCATTTTGCTCTACAAGTGGTTATAAAACAGTTATCAGAGAGTTTTTTTATTGCGAAAATTGGAACCCTCCAATATATTCTGGGGCACGATCTTGCATAATCGATAGTGAAAGGAATTTTGGTATTACATCGCTAACGTCACATGGAGGGTGGGTGGTATGGTAAGAATGTAGAGCTCATAATTAAAAGGGTTTTTGGTATGGCGCATTATTTTGTAATGCTTTTCTTAAATTATCAGGTTGATAAATGTGATGATAGCAAGTGCAATGTGCCGGCTTCAGGACATGCTTCACTTCTATAGACCGTGATGATCGTGTACCATTCTTGAAGCAAAACTTCTTTAAGCAGTGTAGAGAAAATTTTTCTCTACGCGTAAGGCGTTCTTTCTAAAAAATACAAATGTCGCTCCCATTAACAATAAATTCATCTCTATATATTATTTTTCGAAGGTAAATGTTTAAAAAGATAGTGTTTGGTACTTACACCCTCTAATGACGAAAAATAAACAAAGAAATCAAAATTAAATGTTTCCTTTAAAATTAGACTAATTTATTTATTTTGTAAAAGACGCCTTTTATTGGACTATAACCAATGACTTTACTCATTGACTATAACAACAATATTGACATCACTAACGGTGCGAATTATTCGCACGGGTCATCTAGTATATATTTATTATTTAAGAAATTTGACTTCTTACATTATTACACATTTCTTTTTCTTTGTCCGATGTTATACGATACAGGGAAAATACAGTAGCTGTTTATATGTTCTGCAAGCAAAGTTCTAATTGAAATTGAAAAATATATAAATAGTGTATCTGAGAGTGATACTTGAGTAATTTACAATTAGTGGAAGCACTTACCTGTAGTTTTTGTGTAACATTGTTATTATTGTTATTGTAACATCCTGTATTTGTGACAAGAGACAACAGTAAAATTAGAGGGCAGTGTGTTCAGTGGTACTGCAACGCAATGAGAATGGAGGGGTAATGTCATTAGAGGGGGGAATATTGCTTCTAATATTTCTTCACTAGTCTTTGCCCACAAGTCTTTTCTATTTTTTTTACCAAATTAGGTCCAAGCGGTCATTTTAATATCTAAATTAATTGATAGTATTTTAGAGTATTATATTATAGTAGAGATAACTAGCTGTCTTTGGTTTTCGAGTATCAGAATAAATTCAACAAACGTCAGCTTTCTCAAGAGAGAACTTTTTTATTATTACTCACGGAACCAGTGTTACTAGCTACAGGGTAACCAGGGGACGACCAGTCCTCATTTAGCCGATGATATTTTTGCCATCTCAGTCTAAACTAAATCTGTTTTGTTTAATATAGGTAAATATTTTTAAATAAAATCGAAAAAAAAATAAAAAACGAAACTACAAAACAAAATGCATTGAAATCGGTTCATTCGTTTAGGAGCTACGATGTCACAGACAGACAGACATAGGTTTCAAACTATTATTTTGTCGTGGACATTGTAATCGGGAATAGAATCAATATTTTACCCTCCGGCTACTATCGACGGTACCTCCCTGACTATGTAAACGTGTGGCTATACACATTATTATGACATATACTTACGCCTGTCTTGTGAGAGGATAAATACTAAGTAGTTCATGTAGGAAAATTTAGCTAATAAAAAATAAAATACGATTGTCGATTCCACAACTTTGGTTTTTGTTTGAAAGTTATTTTCATTCTGTTTTATATCAATAGTGATGCATCGGTTACGCCCATGGGGCCCTACTAACAATCACCCTCTATGTTCTAATATATAATAAATATTTGTTTGTTTCTTTATTCGTATTTAGACTCAAAAACTACTGGACCGATTTGAAAAAATATTTTTGTACTTGATACCTTAATTCTCGGGAACTATTTTAATACATAGTATGGTTCAAGCTTTCTCCGTATCAGACATCAAAATCGGTTCAGTGGTTTAGCCGTGAAAACGTAATAGACAGACACACAGAGTAACTTCATATTTATATTTTGTTAATATTATTTAGCTTCAATTCTGTAGAATAATGATACAACGTGATTACACGTCATTCAGTTTATGTAAAGCATGAAATATTTATTAAATAGATATACTATAATTCTCTCAAACTACTGAACCGATTCTAAAAATTATTTTATGAATAGAAAGCTACGATATCCCTGAGTGATACATACAGGCTATATTTTATTTTGTTTAGAAAATATCCATGAAGGCGAAGGCGGGGCGTAAAGTTAGTCATAGTATGAAATGTTAAGATTAATTAATTTTAAAGTTTTAGCAAGATCGAGTATCATATTATCACAAAATATATTAGTATTATATTAAAAAAATACATAAATATTTGAATATAATTAAAATCAGCCTGTAGGTTTAGTGACGCCCGCACGCCCGTCGGTAGCGTTGCGAGGGAGCTTTTACCCCAGGGTTGGCTCGCGTGACTAATTTATTTTTATTTAATATCGCACTACATCCAAACTAAAGATAATCTCACTAATAATAGGTAATACCGAAATTTGATATGGGGCTGCAATATAATCTTGAATTGAATTTTGAGCTTTTATGTGTCTGTTTGCTCGGTTTATAAAAATAACTAGCTTTCCACCCCCGGCTTCGCCCGTGCATATTTTCTAACAAAATAAAATATAGTCTATGTCACTCAGGGATATCGTAGCTTTGTATTAGTGAAATCGGTTTAGTAGTTTTGAGAGATTACCCCATACATCCAAACTCACAACTTTTTTCTTCGCGGGTTGCCTTACAGATCTCGAAACCGTGATACGGTCCCAGGGTACTTAGCAGACGACCAAGTCTCCCTCTTTTAGCCGATCGTTTTTGTGAAGCTATACCTAACGAGTGACCAGTTCTGTTGAGGTATATTTAAGTTCTGTAAGTGTTGTTTGTCGGATTATGTAGAGAAGTTTTAATTTTATTTAATTTATCTATATAAGAACATTTAATTTTATAAGGGGTGGGTTGGAGACTGCAGACATAGGTTAATTTTATTCCAGAAATCCTTCGGGATAAAATTTTTATGTCACATATCAAACATTTTCACGGGAAAAGCCGGGACGCAAAGTCTATACCTACTTACTATATTTTTTTAAGTATCAGTAAAACAGATAGACAGATGAACAAAGTTAGTAAACTATATAATGATGAATATAACTATTTTTTATGATTTACATTAACCATCAAGATAGATTAATCAATTTCTTGACGTTTTCTTGGAATTATGCCTACATTGTGGTGTGCGTGGGCGGGAATATTAATTTGATTCTGAATTCTGAGAAGGCTGTTTTATTGAAACACTAGATATTGCTGACGGCTTCACACGCCATTTCTTTGGGGGGAAAATACATTTTCTCAATCCAGGAGAATCTGATATCCAGGAGAGCAAATAGCTCTAATATACATAGAGGAAGAGTCAACTAGCTGGTGAAGGGTGACCTTTTTTTTGAACTTTTTATCCAGTAAATCCTTGGGGACACTTTATTATGACAATTTAGGGTAGGGAGGGGCATGAGACAATCCAATGCCACTTGCTACGATCCTGACATATCTCTTTACTATGTCACATTTTTTAGACTGTTCATCACTAGAAGTGACAATAATTTTGCAATAAAATAAAACAATTTTGTCAACCCTTGCATCGCAGACATTCCCATCCGTCATGTCTGGCGACAAAAACCAGCGACGGCTCCCGTTGTAGGGTTGCGATTGTGATTGTCCTTGATCGATAATTGTTATTTTGATTCTACCAGTTCTCTAATAAAACTCACAAAAGGTAACTGTTTGTTAGCCATCTTTTAACGTTTAAACAGCTGAACGGATTTGAATTATATTTGGAAAGAAGTGGACGAAAAAGGAGTATAGGATAAGTAGATATTGTGGTTAATAGACAAGAACCCGTGCCAAATAAATTTAGCCGAAACTCATCACGGATTTGCGCTCTATAAGATTTATACATCAATAAACATGAAAGCTGGCTCAGACTTGAGAGCTGTAGACAGTCATAACTAGCCTTGCCTTCTGAACGTTCACTGACATGATGGCACTTGACAATATTGACACAAATCAATCCAGGATATATCTGTCTATCTGTCCGTATTTTCTACTGGACTGGTAGGGAGGGGTACGTTGTCTAATCTAAGGGGACAGTTTTATTGTTTTTATTGATTTTCTATGTTTCTATAATAGGTATGTCAGGATTGTAGCAATTGGCATTCGATTATCTCTACTTGGAATAAAAGATGTGATGATAGATAGATAGATAGACTATCCACATCCCGGCTCCACAATTAGAAGTTGGTTAAATTCGACTTCCAAGATTTGTTTATATACCCTACATACAGTAGAACCTCGATTATCCGAACCTCGATCATCCGAACCCTCAATTATCCGAACGATGACTAGTAACGTTGGCGCGAAAGATACAATATACGATTTAATAAAATATAAAAAAAGCATTCGACTTTTTCAGTTATTTAAAATACATAAATACGTTAATATGTATGTCAAATTTTAATACATATGTATGTAAAAAGGTGTTTTTTATGATCTCGCCCCAAAAACCCACGTTTCGATTATCCGAACTTTTGATTATCCGAACTAGTCTCGGTCCCAATTGGTTCGGATAATCAAGTTTCTACTGTACTTAGTTACAACTCTACAAGTTTGTGATCTGCGCATATAAAGTCACGGTAATAGCTACCTAGTATAAAATATGATCTTTCTAAAGATTTCATCCTTCCGCTTGTCAGTGGAATCTATAATTTGAGATACAAAGTATATAGTGGCAAACGAAATATCAAAAGGACAAATTGGCTCACAAAGAGGAACACGCTCCGCTGACGAATAAAGTACGTGAGACCGGAGTGAAGCTGTGATGAACATATTTTTTCCCTTTGTGGACGTGGAATGGCGGGATCTAAAACCTTTTTTGATAAGAATTTTTATTTGAACACTAAAATATACAATCTTCATTAGAAATGGGTGATCTCATCAATTGCTTTAAAGACCCGTAGTGTGAATATTTTTTTTAAACCCGTGTCGCCTAGCTCTTTCCTCCTTATGGCAGTTATAAGGATTTCGGGAACTAACCACAATAATAAATTAATATATTACTCCATTCCATATTGTTTTATTTCAATTTTTATGTGGATTTAATGTACATCAAGAAAGCTTTAAATTAAAGGATGCTAGATTTATGACAATAATAGGGTTAGAAGAAAAAGGTGTAATAAGGAGAAAAAGGAGTAGATATAGGAAAAGGAAAGAAGCATGCTGGAAACTAAAAATGAAATAAATAAGTAGGTAATGATTTCCAGGATATGATAGGATCTAAACACAATACAACTTAAATAGTACTTTACAAATATCATGCTCCTTTATAATATAATATGTTATATCACAGCTTATTTGTAATTTGTTCAATTTATTAAAATTATTGATATTATGAAATAGGAGTGCTACTTAGACTAAAAATGGAAGAAAATGAACAAATTGCAGACACTGTTCCAAATTCAGATTAATTTGAAAAATTCTTAAATTATAGGTAGTCAGTAATTTATTTTGTAAGGAGGTTAACAACTATTCAAACCTCATTAAGGAAAATGATCTCATTTATTAGGTAAATGAGCACAACGTTACACCCGTTAGACATATTCGTTGTAAGTCGCCATCCGGGTGGAGTATATATGGATTTACAACAAACTTTTATCACTATGGATTTTGGCGTCAATTGAACTATTTTATAGGAAGTATAAATGCGAACCCTATTATTCCTAACTTAAGGAGCCAATAATACCTAAATAAGATTATTTTTGCAATTTATTAAATTCATGATCTGAAAACGCGATTACAGAATTCACGCTCGATAGAAAATTATAGCACAAAATTATATACAAAGTTGTTGTTCGTATTTTTAATTAAAATGTAATACTACTTGTATAAAAAAACATTCTTATTTCGTAGAAAATTCGAGGTCACAGTAAATTATAAGTTATTAATTATACGCCTACAAGAAGGTATTGTAATTAAAGAAAGCGATGAAAATAATGATGGTATACAGATATAACAGTAACTAAAACAAAATAATTACCTACCCACACGGACCCTGCGGCCAGTTTTCGTAGAAAATTGGAAAAATACTGAACAAAATAAACTTGATATTCTTCTTCTTCTTCTTTTTTTATTATGGCTCCACCAATGTTCATCGGTGATTTGCCAATGTCAAGTATTATAGCCTTTATAGTGTATATAGCCGGTAAATCGGTATTTAAGATAATCCCGCCGACCGTGATATGTCTTATTAATCACTGATTAATCACAACCATCACAGCGCGAACAGGATTAAACTGGATTCCACATCACGCCACGACGACAACGCGTGCGTATGTCGCCATGACCGGATGTGGAATCTAAACTTGATATTAATGAGAACAACTCGAGGTGACATATTTATATACTGCTAGCTTGAGTCAGGAGCTGTCAAATGCTTGTAAAAATTATGACTATAATCTATCTATGTATCATTACGCCTTTTATCCCAAGAGGGGTGTCGGGTTGTGGGGTAGCCAGGCCGGGTAGGTATCGCAGGAAAACTCGTAGTAAACTTTCACCATTCGTTTATTGGTCGAATTAACAAGGAAGGAACAAGCAGCAAAAGAACAACCAGTAAAAACATCCGTAAGGAGCCAAGGAGCCGTCAAAGGAGAAAGGAACCATCAAAGGAGAAGGAGCAAGGAGCGCACTGTAATAAAAATGAACTACACATTACTACAGGGCGTTAAGCTATTGAAGTAACACAATACAAAGTATGATAAAAATACTTACAATACTTATTTGCGCTCCTTTTATATTAACATAGATATTAGTTCTTGAATATTGATTCAATACATTTTATATAGTTATTTACTTAGTTGATAAAATAGAAATATAATAAATTTTACAATTGGCAGAGTACTGCCTAAGTCAACAGTTTGTGAAGGAATGAGTAAAATTTTAATTTAGGTTCCATACAATGTTCTATTGAATTAAAATGAACAATATCGTGTTCTAAAATCAAAATAAATGCTATTTATGATGGCCAGCTTGTAAGCGGCCAGGAAAATAAGGTCGTATCATCACAGGGGTAGGCAGAGACAATCGACGCCATTTGCTATGATCCTTACATACCTTTTTCGCTTCTTTTATATTCATGATACCTTTCATGCTCGGCGATTGTGTGATTTTTCATATGTAAAATAAAAGTACATCGTCCTCTGCCAGCATTTCCTTTCATTTCAGCAATATAAACTTTTTAACTCAATCTTTCTTTCAACGTGTCCAAACCAGCGTAAACTATATTAACTTTTCTTTATTTTAGTTACAACATAATCTTTCACTTCGCATTCTGTCTAATGACATCAATACGCTTTATATCACATAAATGAACTCCAACTATCAAATCTAGGAAAAATTCTTGCCAAATCAACTTGTCGGATCAACCGGTTTTTTTTGTACAGAGATAGTGATATAGGCTACTTTTTATACCGAAAATCCCTCGTCACATTTCATAAATTTCCACGGGCGAAACCGGATCAGAAAGCTAATAATATATTTTTAACATAATTTTGTATAGCAACATAAAATAATGAAGGTATTAAGCTGAAGTTTACACATATGGCTGATATGGCCATCAGAAGTTGTTCACAATATATAAGATCGCGTGACCAAATTGCAGGAATGCTCGCTAGTATATACAGTGAGGTCGTATATCAGGTTTATTGTAGGTTTTGTAGCTCATTCTGAAAGGCCATAACCTTTAATAGGTACATATGAACCTTAATATTGTATTCATACACTACTGCTGTGTCTGAGATTTAATGTATCATTACGCCTGAAAAATAGCAAAGTTTGAATTGCTTTATTTAGTAGGCGCTTTATAAGCGCAAACAAAAATTAACGTATCTTCTATAAAAGTCCAAATGATATCTCAATACATTACAGAAAACTACATTTAAATTGGTTCAGCCAACTTAGATGTCCGTGTGGAAATAAGGCTGATCAATTTGGAACTCACGGATTTTCCTGCATAAAAAGTGCATTCAGGCTTTCTCGCCACAGCTCCCTCAATGATACCATCTTTGCTTTTGCATTAATAGAAGTCCCTATTCTTCTTGAGCCAACGGGAATAATCCGGGAAGACGGCAAGAGACCCGATGGAATGACTCTGATTCCCTGGGAGCGAGGTCGGGCCCTTGTATAGGATGCTACGTGCGTGGACACATTAGCCCCGTCTCATCTCAGGGAAATAGTAATTAAAGCGGGGGCTGCGGCGGAAATCGCAGAGCGCAAATATAGTTCAACTATTGTAAACTACAAATTTGTGGCGTTTGGTGTAGAAACTCTAGGTCCGTGGGGTTCAAATGCCAAGAATTTATGCCGAAGGAATTAGGAAGTAGGAACCCTTTACAACAGTGAAATATATTATTCAAATCGGTTCAGTGTTTTCGAATTTACTTCTTCCAAACAAAGACACAGTCTCTCAGTGATTCTGGCATAACAAAGACAGAACCATTAGTAAAAGTAAGTTATAAGTATTTAGTTTGGTTACCATTACAAGACCTTTTGTCCAGAAGGTATGTTTCAGCCATTTCCTTCAGTCGTACCTTATCTACGTGGTGTCAGAGTTTACTGTTACTTTACTGAACAAACACACGCCATATTGTAGTGTGGACTAGGTAAGTTCATGTCTTTATTTATGTGTGTGTATACTTTTTGTGAGAAGTATTTTGTTAATGTTTGGCGTTGTGCTATCATTCTGCAAAATATATGAGTAAGAATACAATGAATGAAATAATGAAGGATGAAAGATTGCCTAAACAGGTTTATATGGCTAAAGTAAAAGGAAATGCTGTCTGTGAAGTATGAATTAAAAATGTTTCTTTTAGATATTAAAAAAGGTATATTTATTACTTGAACAAAATAAATAAACATATAAAAATATTATTGTGAATTTATTTTCTTTTACTGTCAACATCCCTAATAAACCCTGGGCTGTTTTTTCTGGATCAACAAGATTCGAAAATAGTTTAATTTCACTAAACAAACTCCTTGCTAAAAAGAAAAATAAAATACTAAAGAGGTTTTATAATGTACAAAACAGCCAGTCCAATATTAATGAAATAAGGTATGCAAAAAGAGGTTGAATGTCCATCAACAAGATTACAATTTATTTTATATCAAAGAGTATCAAAAGTCCTTTTTGGTAAATTCTCGTTTTACGACCGCAACAGAGCGACATTTAACTTCAAAGCTTTTGATTTGTGAGATCTGAATAAACCGCATTCTCGATTGAAAGAAACAATTTTCAATCAAGGATTTGCTTCAGTTTTAATTGAAAGATATACTAGATATTACCTAGAAGGTTATTCTTTATTATTATTACGGCAAAATTTGTGGAAATTTTTGAAATGTGAGATAAAAAATATTCCGATAAATGTCACTTTCCAGCCCACCAACTCAAAAAATCTGTGCAAAAAATCACGTCGATGCGTTGCTCTGTTTTAACGCGAAAGAAGGACAAATAAATAAACAAACAAACAAACACACTTTTGCATTTATAATTTATCTTTTATTATATATATATTATTCTTCTGTACGTGTGTATGTCACTGAACTCCTCCTAAACGGCTAGACCGAATTAGATGAAATTGTATGTGTGTTTGAGTGGGTCCCTGAATTTTTTTAAATTCACAATTGGACCCGGTAGGTGGCGCTGCAATCGGGTTCTAAGATTGTTTTTTCATACCGGCGAAGCCGGGGGCGTTGATTTGATCCTATATATAAGTAGTTTATTAATAGTTCTGTGGTTGTAATATAACAAGGCAAAATAAGCTTTTCAATCACAAAATAATGAACCTGTCCACTCTGATGATTAGCCACAAATTATCATCAAATGAAGATGTTGTCTTCCGCTGGGTATTTTAATTTAATAATATTTTTATTACTGAAACAGACAATTTTGGTTGGATAAACGTGTAGGTAGAGCCGTAGGCAATGCCAATAATTAAATGAAAAACAAAATGCGAAAATACAATATATTATTCAGCGCAAACATCATATTCCAGCTTGTTAAACATAACAATGTGGACAAATATTGAACAACAATTAATATAAACCTTTCAGGGATTTTAAATTAAAAATAAAAGCTTGTGTGTGTTCATTTAGTAAAATAATTATGTCATAATTTTTTATCCGATATTTATACCTAACGAGTGGCCAGTTCTGTTGAGGTATATTTAGATGGAAAAGCCTCTAAGTGTGTTTTGTCGGATTATGTACATAAGTTTTTAATTGAAAAACCCATTGGTACATGGCCGGGATCCGGGATCGAACCCGGGGTCTGCCTTTAATATAGATGTCTTAACCACTCGGCTACCGACGCCCATTATGAACATCGTATTCTGAGTTTATTATCAGACCTGTACTCACCAAACTCAGTCCACTTGAGGGGTCATATAGGGGGCCAGAGCTCTAGAAAAATAGTTAATTGTGATGTTTAAATGGGAAAGGCGATCTAGGTCGTCTAATTTGGGGGAACATAGTGATTCCAATCATTCATTATAATTGTTATTTTTGTATTTTAGCATAATCATCATATAACGTAAAATCCGTTGTGACAATAAAGCAACAGAAAAATACATATGGTACAGGGGTTAGTACTATGCGTCTACCTCCCCCCCACCATAAGTAGCAGAAAAAATTGTTCGGTGACTTTCCGCTTGACGTCTCCTTTGGTAGATACTCAAACTAATAAACTTAATAAACTCGTATTAGCGACGTATTAACTAAACTGTATTTCGTCTCCCTCTATCATAATTAATTGCAGATTTGTTAGACGGAGACGAAATACAGTTTAGTTAATACGTCGCTAATTCGAGTTTATTAATAAGAGTGATAGGGTATGATCGATACGAAATTTAGTATCCTCTGATGTGATACCTCATCAACTCGGAAGTTTTTATTTTTTTTTATAATTATTTCTATGTCACGAGCAGTCGTCTTTATAAAGATGTCAATGGCGAGTGAAATCTGAACATTATACTTGGTCTATCTATAACACAATAATAATACGGTACATCAATAACTGTGACAATTTATCATGACATCGCCTTCCCTTCTCATTTATCATCCCTTACTTAGACGAAATTTGAATAAGAAAAATGTTCGACGGGGTGGAAAATGTTAGGTGTATGACAGAAGGTGGCAGAAGTGATTTTGATGATTATTTCTGTAGTAAACCAGGTAAAATTAAACTTTTGTTATGCGTTTAGTTGTTACGGCGATGCTGTTCTTCGATGCTTCCTATAACGAGTTCATGGCCAAGGAAAGAATCGAACCAGGCTTTGCTACAAACACATTCATTCATAACAGTTCGCCGCTCTGTAGAATTTAAAATACTTGCAGTGCCGCTGCGTTGTTTTCAAGCTCGTACTACATTGAACTTCTTTATTCAGTGCTATTTTAAATCAGGTATACTACTTAGCAATAGCTCACTGCGACCAAAATGTCATGGACATCATGTGTTAAGGGTGCTGGGCAGTGTTGCCAGTAGCCGACGGTCAAAAGTAACATGAGACAGCTTAAAAAGTAACATTTTCACGACAAAAGTAACATTATCTTATTTTCGGTAGAAAACGACTCTAATATCTTTGCTCTAATACTGTAATATTAATTTATTACACAAAAAAATAAAAAAGTCTACTTTTCCATTGGTTAGGCTTCATTGATCGAAAACAAAGAGTTATAAGTTACTTTAAAATGAATAATTTTTTGAATCACAGATTATAGTTTATTTATATATCAAACTTTGTTTTGTCTTCGTATCGAAGTTCGTGTAAAACCACAGATTATTTTTTGTTTGCAAAGTAACGTAAAAGTAACATTTGATATCGTGTCACATGGAGGTGAGAGGGTCAAAAGTAACGTAAAATGTTACAAAAGTAACATTCTGGAAACACTGGTGCTGGGCGGATGTCTCGCCAAGCAAGTCTCAACAATTTTTACTTTTAAGTGCATCATGTGAAATAGGGCTCGTTAAAAGGAATACAAATATATATTTTTTATAATTTTAAAATGCCTAGCTTAAATTACATTACAGAAAATATACGAAAATTGACGTCTCCTCTTATCTTCGAAACTACTAAGTCTAAAATATTGAAAAAAAAAATAAAAGGCCAAACGAAAAGTTCTGACCGAAGAAATGGTACGGAAGCGCGCGAGTCGTGCTTGCAACTTGGCCAATCTATTAATTAATTAATTTTTGTTGTTTTTGAAATAAATCTTAGCAAAGTATTCTGATATTTTATAAGCTGCAAGGCAACTTGTAAATATTTTTTTATTTTTCAAACTTTATTAAATAAAGGTAAAATCACTATATAGTTGTTAATATAACTTGACGCCATCAGTAAGTACACTTAGAAGTACTACCCTAGTGGTAGACAGACACTTGCACCACTTTTAAGTGACATTTTAAGGCCCTCACTGCTTGTGCAAAAAAATCAGTAGAGGGGGTGAGGCGGAGTGATGCAAGCTTCGATTTGCGGGGAGATGCGGCGCGCCTACTATGAACATACCGAGACCGCGACATCACAATCTAGGAACATAGGAATAATCGGACTGAAATAATTAATTTTCGTTTTGCCAGCGACTTAGCATGTATGAGTTTTAACTGTGCCTAATAATAGTAATGTTTTACATCCAATGCGTAAGTGTAATATAAGTTAATCATTCTCTAAAATTAAATTAAAATAAAAAAAAAAAAAAAAATATTATACCGCTACCGCTGCCTTTTTGTAGACCAATTCTTATCAATAACTCTGAAACTCGAAAGTCGCGTCCTTGGAGACTTTTGCTCAGAATTACGAAACGAATCTATTCTCAAAATTGCGTGAAATTTGACCGAAAGTCATTTCCATATAAAAATTTCTTTAATTTGTACTTTTATTTCTACCCACCTAATTATTATAGGTGCCTAACTATAAAAGAAACTAGAAATTGCGTAATCGACACTTTGCTTTGCCAACTCTTGACATCGATTTGCGGCATCCCTTTGCCTTTGGCGGTTTCTCCTGGCGGCCGGTCGATTAGCCGCGGCGCGAGCCACACGGCATCAAAGGACTTAGCGACTATCTTTTTACATTCACAGGATGTTTCTTGTGTTTATTATTGTTACAGTAAAAATATTTCAAACATCTATGTTGAATTATAGATAGTTATAAGGTTTTTATCAAGTATTTACTCAATAAAAAGGTTCAGTTTGTGTCTGAAGTTGTTTGTTCGAAAGGAATAGGTATAAAAACTTATTCCATTGTAATGATGTTACATCTAGAACAATTATTATAACCAATGTGTGAATTTAAAATCACTATTTCATTTTGTTTATTTATACTTTAGAAGCTTTATTTTTATTTGTTAGAAAAAATCTTTTAAAATTTACTGAGTGAAATTTTAAGTATTAAATTAATTTAAATTAAAAGTTGCATGATGTATTTTTCTTCTTTATCACAATCACAAGCCAATAAACACTGCCTCTTCTTCAAACGTCCTATTTTGTTTAGAGTAGTAAGTAAACTGTGGATTTCGAGTGCGTGGCCAATAGTAGGTACCAAATCTATATTTTATTCAGAGATAATTTAAGAAGAAATAAAATATCAAATAAAGTAATATAATTTAAAATAAACATTGTATTTCAGTGTGTTATTTTATTAGAATCAGAAAATATTATAAAAACTAGTACGTAATAATTATCGGTATTATGGAAGATATATACCGGAATATTGATAATCAGAATATTGAGATTATTACATGCCCTTACTAGTGTAGGTAGATACATCCTACTAAAAATATTTTTTCATTGGTCTATAAAACTTTGTGAGGGAGAGAAATATCAAACACGCTGTATTCATAAAATGGTGCACGCGCGAACATATCCCGCGCGACTATTTCGCGTCACAGCCGTTGACTTGAGACGTCTAGAAAGTGCACGTTCCTCTCATATCGTGTAAATTTGTTGATAAAATCTCGTTACACAATTTATTTTTATTTTGTATTTTTTTGTGATTATATTATAGTTTATTTTATTAAGTATTAACTAATAAGTAGTAATTTATAGTTTAGTGTAAATAATGGGTAATAAAAGGAATAAAGAACTACGTAAGATTTGTATTAGAAAACGACGTAAGAAGAATATAAAAAAACATACTTTTGACTCTGAGTAAGTATAATATTTGAAATTATAATACAAAATCCTTATTATTCAATATCTTCAATCAATGTAAAAAGAAAAGATGGAGTAATACAACCGCTCAGCGTGCCTGCCACGTAGCATACGCTCTGCCTATACACTACTCCTCGTCCCGGTGTTCCTCTTTTCTTATTTTGTATTAGCACTACGGCCGAATACTACAAAACAGTGAGAGTACAGAAATTAAGCTTACGTATGTACATAACCTTTTATACTTACACTCGGCCACAGTAAATATATCTAAACAGTACCGAAACATATGGTAGTCTATCAAAAACTAAGTAGATATAAAGTTACCTATTTACACAGGCAAAGGCGGGTAAAAGCTTAGTCCATTGAGACCTAAGTATGTATAAAACACCACATTTACACAGGCAAAACCGAGACATATGGTAGTCTATCAAAAACTTAGTAGGTATAAAGTTACCTATTTACATAGGCAAAACCGGGTAAAAGCCTAGTCCATTAAGACCTAAGTAGGTATAAAGGCAGACATTTACACAGGCAAAACAGAGACATATGGTAGTCTATCAAAAACTAAGTAGGTATAAAGTTACCTATTTACACAGGCAAAGCCGGATAAAAGCCTAGTCCATTAAGACCTAAGTAGGTATAAAGTCAGACATTTACACAGGCAAAACCGAGACATATGGTAGTCTATCAAAAACTAAGTAGGTATAAAGTTACCTATTTACATAGGCAAAACCGGGTAAAAGCCTAGTCCATCAAGACCTAAGTAGGTATAAAGTCAGATATTTACACAGGCAAAGCCGAGACATAGGGTAGTCTATGAAAAACTAAGTAGGTATAAGTTACCTATTTACATAGACAAAGCCGGGTAAAACCCTAGTCCATCAATACCTAAGTAGGTATAAAGTCAGATATTTACACAGGCAAAGCCGGGAAAAACCTAGTCCATCAAGACCTAAGTAGGTATAAAGTAAAATATTTACACAGGCAAAGCCGAGACATTAGGGTAGTCTATGAAAAACTTAGTAGGTATAAGTTACCTATTTACATAGGTAAAGCCGGGAAAAGCCTAGTCCATCAAGACCTAAGTAGGTATAAATTCAGATATTTACACAGGCAAAACCGATACATATGGTAGTTTATTAAAAACTAAGTAGTATTAGTATGTATAGAAAGCCCGCTGTTTCTAATAAGATAGCTAGAGCGGGATAGTGGTAGACGTTTAAGTTCGGGTGTGAAAGGGACAGACAATAGGATTACGAGAAAAACATCGCTAATTTATAATCAGGCGAGTTCACCAGAGCGTCCGAGACACGTCCGCTGCCGGCGGTATCTGTCCGCCATCTGCCGATATTTACGGAATTTCGGGCTTTTCAATTAATTAAAAAATAAACACGCTATTAATTTGCCATTTTTTAAGCAATGTCTTTAGTACATTGATTTTCCTACAATATAGTTTTTTTTTAACGTTAGTTGTCGCTCAAAATATTGAGAATTTTGAGAGCAAAAATTATTTTCGTGCTGTAACTTGCGATTTTTTTTTTAAAGATACTACAAAGATTTAATAATATTTTATTATTTATATATTTTCTTTATATATTTCACTATTCACAAATTTTTTTTCGGACTTGTAAAATGGCTTGATATGTCCACATTTAGCGACAAAAAAATAGACGTTTCAGAGAAAATGTACGGAGACGTCGCCTTAAGGGGTCGTACTTACGCAAGGGTAGATATTCAAAGGGGGAAAACTTGGTTGAATGAGTTTAAATAATTGGGAGCGTCCGATACAAAGCGGGGTGGATTGTGGCCTGTATTTTAGGTTCACCACTCAATATTTTCTAGATTAGTTCTACTAAGTTAGTACCTAAATAGCATTATTTTTGTTAACCAATTTTTAGAAAAAAAAGTTAGCCAACTATTTAGAAAAAAAACCGCTCTTAATTTTCCTAACGGGGTTTTTCTCTAGTTTTCTTGAGAGATTATAGAGTGTGGTGGTTAAATTATAGACGTGAAATATAATAGACTAGATAATCCGTGCGAATACTTCGCACTGTTAGTTCAACTGATCTCCAACAGATGGCATCTTTTACAAAATAGGTGTAAGTCTAATTTTAAAAGTAACATTTATTTATGATTTGTTTGTTTATTTTTTGTCATTAGAGGGAAAAATTATCTTCAAATTGGAGTATTAAACATTAATTTTGATACAGTATTAAGGGAGATATTTGAAACTGACAAAAAAAAATTAAAATAATAATAATAAAATAATTCGCGAAATAGGTAAAACCAAATTAGCTTCTTTGCGTAGAACAAAAATCACCTTATTTTAAAGTATGTCAAGGAGCTCAGTGTATTTGGCGAGAGTTTGTGTCAAATCTACATTCAAAATACATCACATCTTTATTGTTGTCCAAGGGTAGGTACGCAGCGGCGAGGAGCTTATACAACCCGATTCCTTTCGGCTTCCCTTTAGGAATTTGTAAATCTATATAGACTAACGACATTTTATAAAATAATATCATTGCAAACGTACTTTATCAATCCAAACTGGAAATTTTTCTAAACGCCTCCCGATATCCATTAGCAACATTAAATAAGCCGTGTATTTAATATTATACCGGCTTGCTCGCCCATACAACCTTACTTCATACTACTGTCTCTTTAATTTGTATTGAAATCCGCGCACGTTCCCCTCGTTTTAGCACGCGCAAATAGACCACCAAATAAGCCGATGAATTCCGGGTTATTACGAATGTAACCGGTGGGAATATGTCTGCTAAACAGCGAGTTTAGATAGTTGCATGTTTACTTGCGTGTTTATTTTATTTTTAGAATTATAGTTTTGAATACAAAAGACTACTTAAATAAAAAAAGATTTTAGGTAATTTAAATCCCTTTACGATAAATTGCTATTTGGATTATAGAAGAAAATTTTAGATCTTGCAGCATTAGTTGAGTGAGCTATTTTACGGCTTCCCTTCTGAAAATATTCACCCTTCGCCACTGGTAGGTAGGTACCTAGCAAAATACAGTCTTTAGCCAGTTTAGCCAATGGTATTTGTAAGGCTATAAATAAATAATATATTACTTATAAGTATATTTATTGTTGTCCATACTAGAGTCAACACCGTCGCATCATTGCGAAACCAAGGCGGGTCGCTAGTGTTTCCCAAATTAATGAGATTTTGTGAAAAAGGAAATAGTCCGGATATTTGTTTCTCAAACATTCGATTTGCCAAATCAAAAATCCCCCACCCAGGGTGACCCAGTATGATTTGATTTTCTTGCTTGCCGTCAACTAACGTTGGGGTGTTTGACGGACGTCTTCAGTGTGGTCTGAAATCCATGTTGTTGTCAACATTGTTAGAGATAGATTATTTTTCAACCCGGAAATAGGGATACATATTTTTGGAACGAAGTTCGTTATCTCACGTTACACTCCAGACACTTGGCGAATGAGAGCTAGGCCGAAAAAAGTGTAAGACTTCAACCGTCACGACACTTTTGTTATAGTACGTTACACTTAGATACAATTGGATCGCAAACAGTGTCCTACTTTAGTTACCACAAACCAATAATTACTTTATATTTTTATAATAATCTAATATAAAAAATCAATAGGTATTTGTTTGTCCGTATTCTATAGACTCAAAAACTACTGGACCGATTAGAAAAATATTTTTGCATTTGATAGCCTGGGAAAGGTCTACACAGGGAGGTGAATTGCATTCCTAATACAACGCGTACTAAGTAGCGGGCAATCAGATAATTTATATTTTCATAACTTAAAACAATTTTATTACCATTTCTTCATTTATTTTTTATTTTATTTATTCTCAAACGTTGTCAATTTATTTCTTTGTGCCTGTTATTTAATCTATACTAATATTATAAAGAGGAAAGATTTGTATTTTTGTGTGTAATGTTTGTCATGAATAAACTCAAAAACTACTGTGCCGATTTCAAAAATTCTTTCACCATTGGAAAGCTACATTCACCTTGAGTGACATAGGCTATATTCTATTTTCAAAAAATTTAGGGATCCTTACTAAAACTCCAATAATGTAACCCAAGGTGTAAAAAAAATACCTAAGAAATTCCTTACATCGCGTGCGCTGCAAAAACTATTTATGATATAGGTAGTGGTAGTGGTAGTGGTAGTGGTAGAGGGTAGGGGTACGGGTAGGGGTGGGGGTAGGGGTAGGGGTAGGGGTACGGGTAGGGGTGGGGGTAGGGGTAGGGTAGGGGTAGAGGTAGGGGTAGGGGTAGGAGTAGGGGTAGGGTGGGGTAGAGGTAGGGATACGGGTAGGGGTAGGGGTAGGGGTAGGTATAGGGTATATTTTATTTTGTTCGTAAATATCCACGGGCGAAGCCGGGGGCGGAATGCTAGTAATTTATAATCTAAATTTTTCACTTTATAAGCAAATATTATTTTATACACATTCACTCTCTTTATACATTAAGCACATCGAAAACGTGCCACGAGCAGATTTTCAGGAAAATATAAACTGAAATTTCCGTTAAGTTTTAACGGACCGTGTTTTTCACTGCGAAAGTGATGAAAATTGTTTGTACACTTTTTCATACATTATAATGTCTGTTTAAATAAAAAGTTTTCCATTTAGAATATTTTAACAAGGCTTTTTTAAAATATTAAATAAAATGTTGACGACCTATATTTTTAATAGAAAGTTGTCATGTGACTATTGTACTACCTGATGTTAGGCAAAATATTATACCTACTTATTAGGTTGCAGTTAATATCTACTGCATAATATAATACAAATACATTTATTAAGTATTCAACTAATTATTCAAACACACATATTTTGATGGGACTCGTGAACTAAGTCAGAGACGTAGGTATATCCAGTTCGTTATATTTACTACAAAATAAAATAAAATAAAATAATATAAAAATTGTGTGTGTTGTATGAGTGTGTATGTATATATGGTGTATAATACACTACGTATGACTTCATGACTTTCTCAGTTTCATAATTTTTGATTAGCAACCATTTTGTAATTTTCACCATGCTGACCACCTACTGTTGTAGTTTTTTAATTTTTTGTAGATTTTATTGAACAATTAAATTGGTTCTGAGCTTCGTTCAATATAAAAGAAAAAGATCGACTAATACAACCAACGTGTCACGTAGCGTACGCTATGCCAATACACATACGCCGCTCTTCGTCCCGCTCTTTTGCCCCTTTAGCACAGTAGCGTATGGCAAAACGCTGAGATGTTCAATTTTTTTCTTTTATATTGATCGAAGGTTCTGAGCAAAGAAAGTCTTAACACAGTGTTGTCTGCGGTTGAGTGTTGAATTTAAGGTGACGTATCACAGCGCAACGAACTCAGTTTCACGCGCGACTTATTTTGTCCAATATCTCTTTAGAAATAATGTGAGCAAGATGGACTACTATTAAAATCGATAATATAAGATAGACCAAGATTCACGTAACAGAAACATGAGAAAGTACGATTTGTTAAAAACTGTTTTGCGATAATACACAAAACAGACTTCGGACTTGTGAGTATTAAACAAAAACTATTAGAAAATGCAAGTTGTAGTTAATGTTTCCTTAAAATATATGAAATTATCTATGGAAAGGTTTACAAGTAGGTATTAAACATGGACATAATATCGTATAATATGTGAATCAAGTCGAGAAAATATTTAGCCCCATCGATTTTTTATTGCACAATACCTATTATGCAGAGATAATAACAAAATGATGTAGGAAATAATTGTGTAGAAAAAAATAATCTATAAAAAGTCTATCTATAATCGATTAGATTAGTTATAAGCATATTGCCTACATACATACCTTCACGCCTGTTTCTCAAAGAGTTAGGCAGATAGTATGGAGCGCCACTTCTCTCGACCTTTGCATACTTATCTTGCTTCATCCACTTCCATACATCGTTTTATACATGCATGTCTATTTTTAGTAATTTGACCAATGTTACCAACTTTTCTGGCCACGCTGAATATTTTTAACACCGTGATAGTACAAGGACTGTAGGCAAAATAGTTTAACATAGTTGAAAAACCGAATCACAACTTATAGCAGGCGCCCTAAATGTACGAGGGATGGTATAAAAGTTTTTTTAGTTTTGAGCACTGCTCGTTAAAATGTTTTGCACTTGTGTGTTTTTTGTCGTGAATATTTTTGCATACAGAATGATACTCTGCCGTCTGCAGTCCCTCGGGCATGCCACGAGGACTATCTTGGTAGGTTAATACATTTTGTGTTGATGAATACATTCATTTTTCACGGATTTTTTATTTCATTTTGTGAAAATTACTTAGTGGAATTAACAATCTATGAAGTCATCAAGTGTTTTTTGTATAATTATTATTTTATCAGTTATCAAAATTGCTAAGCACCAATTTTCTTTAAGAATATGTTCTTAATCAAATTCTCGTGCTTCGTAGGGCACTTCTTCTAAAAATAATAAAAACTTACATACCTAAAGCCTTTGTTTTATTTAATCAAAGCCTAAAGCAGTCTAATTAATATTTCAGTCATAAAAGACATGACATTCTGCACAAGTTTAGGTAGTTAGGTCGTTATCATACGAATTGTCTTGAAGTTCATCGACCGCCAGGTATACCCTGTGTTAACTGCGGGGGAGGTCCGGGCAAGATAGAAACATCTCTTGGGATACTCGACCAAATTGAACAAACAATGTATTGCAGAGCCTTCAATTGAACTGTCTTTCTTGGGGTTTGATATTGCACTCGTTTTGCTGTCTTTTATGTGAAAGTGTGAATTTCTTGTAGATAGTTTGTACTAGGACTGGATAAGTGTATTTTATGAAATGGTCTCTCGGATATTTTTAAAGTTCTTTACAATTACAACCATTTATGTTAGTTACAAACATAAAAATAAAAGATTAATACTGGTTCTAATGTTATTTTAATTAATAGTTAATTTTACACGTTTACTTAATGGAGTGACAAGACCGAATGCTCAGTAGATTGAATGAAGTGAATGAATTTACTATTTGAATGAAATGTTGTATGACACATACTCCTGAGGAGATTACAAATTGATGTCCCATTGCTTAGATTCTTATATTTTTGTATTTATTTTGGTGCCCTTACGTAAGCGTAAGTATATCAATGGCTCTTACTCTCTGATCTCCACTCATGTGAACTGCCATAACTCTACCCAGTGGCCACTCACATGGTGACACATTGTCCTCTTTTAGAAGTACCAATTCATCATTGTTCAATTGAAAATGGACCACAATAATCAATGCCAACTTTACCACAGACCCCTTTGGTTATTCGAACAGTAGGTAAGGAACCCATTACAATATTCCCCTAAAATACACCGTAATATTTAATAACTGGCGTGATAATGCTACAAAATAAGGGAGCCTCGATTTTTCTATGTATTAATTCAGGATAATTTATAATCTATCCATGTATCATATCTCTAATAATAAAGCTGAATAGTTTGTTTGTTAGTTTGAACTCGTTAATCTCTGAAACTACCAGTCGGATTTGAAAAATTTAATTTGATAGGCCAATTCTTGAGCAAGGTTATGGCTATACGCTACGACCCAAAGGAGCAGAGCAGTAACCATTAAAGCGGGTGCAACCGCAAGGCACAGCTACTATATCATACAATTAAAGCATAATAGATACTGCAGATAATAGATGCTCCAAAACAGCATATTTTAAGTATTTATCTTATAGTAAACCCTAATAATAAGTGAGATTGTTAATATTATGAATTACTGTCACTAAGGTTAATCTCTACTAAACTCGGTAATGTCATTTAGAGGCAACTTTGATCAGCCTAAACAAACAACCTTTCGTAGACCACTTCACTTAATTCACACAATATTACAACGTTCGCAAAACAAGAAGACCTCCATCAAAGACCAGTGCTCAAATTTTAATTTATTATAAGACTCGCTTAAAACTTTTATCAGTAACTATTTGTATTTAATAGTATTGATAGCTTTCACTCACCTGCCCCTAGCGTCGTATCTCTAGTCTATATTTGTGAACTTTCTTCTTAGTCGCAGTGCTCTTGGCAAAGCAGTTGTGGACAGTCATGGCAGTCCACAGCGCGATGCAAAACTTTGCGCCATGACTCTATCGCCGAGGCCTTTCTAGCACAGGAACTCATCAAAGGATCCTAGATTGAATGACAGCCGACAGTTAACTGACATGAAGTTCTTGGAGGATGGAAAAATTTGTGCGGTGCTGGATCCAAATTATGTCCAACATTTTTCTCTAGCACTATATTTCCAGTGCTTCAATTCTCTGTCGCTCTTTATATTTTATACCTGGTATTTTAAATTCTATTCCCAGTATTACTTTCTTATTCCATTACAAATAGGTGGAATTTTGAATCTGGAGACTAATATCTAGATTTATCCCTTATCTAAATCCAGCTAAGATTATCACTGTGTTTTCGTTTACCAACACAGATAGAAAATAAATACGAAACTTTTGCTAGCCGGTCTATATAACCTGAAATCAAAATTGTATTTTCATCTATGAAATGAAAGTAGAAAATATGCAGGTGAAAAGTAAACAAAATATTTCGTTCGACGTAAACAGCAACAGTTTTGGAGGGCGTCAGACCCTATCACGGACCATTGCATACCCCTCCCTCACTGCACTACCGCAACCCCCGAGTGTCCTCTTTTCACGCAATATCCTCCCCCGCAAGGTTTTTGAATTCCCCAGACGGACCTAAAAGCCGGACAATTCGGAATTCGGTTTTTTCACAAGTTTCATGAAGATTGAGATCGACTTGTAAAAGTTTGTATTAATACTAATGAAATATTCGGAAACATTGAAATGCAATAGCACATTAAAATACATTTAATTACAAAAGGAATAATTTTCGAGGGTTTAGGTGTGAAAATTCAAAGTTATTACCACACATAAGTACATAGCAACATTAAATATGTATGCATCAAATAAAGATATGATAACAATAGAAGCAGGTTTAGATACCTAGATCATATAAAGGATATTCGCACCCTTTTCGTTTTCGAAAATTTCCGTACAAAATTTAATCGGTCATTAACCTTATCTCAGTAGTCAGTATGTAGGGGGACGACAATCAGAGTTCCGCAATCATTCCGAACAGAATCGCGCCCATTATATCAAATATTAGGACAATTCACTAACACCACGTTTAAAAAAAACTATACATTTTAAAGCCAACTAATTTTATTATTTATGTCACTGAATATTTCCACCGAATATCCGAAATTTCTTGGGAAATGTAGCTTAAGTATAGCCTACTTTCGTCACTTCGGCCCTTCATGTCCAAAACATCACGTTGACCCGTAAAAGAAGGACAAAGAGGAACAAACAAATACACTTTCGCATTTAAAATATACGATGTATTTTATATTTATTTATATTTTATGTATATTACGTATTTTGAAGTTTTACTTCTATAGGCGCGTTATGAAAATAATATGAGTGTGAAATTTTACAATGCAACAAAAGTGACAGTATGAAGTTGCCGTAAGTGACATTTTGACAGGATGAAGTTGCCAAGAGTGAAATTTGACGATACGCGCGCTAGCCTATTTTTTAATATGTTAAATAGACAATTTAGTACCGATATATAATTCTCAATTTTTTTATTTGATTATTTAATTGATTTCAGATTTTAGCAACCGTATTTATGGTCACGCAATTTTATATCCATTAATTATTTGCGTACTAAATTAACTTATTTTTGTATAATGTCAAAAAGTATAACTTTTAATGCGCTTTTTTATACCTACTTAACGGATATATTTTCAAAGACTTCTGTTGAAGTATTTTAAGATCCTACGTTCTCTTTAGTAGGTTTTGTGCCAAAAGTTAATAAAAAGAAAGGTAAAATAAATCGAATATTGGTGAATTGTGAACCTCGTAATTTATAGAGAACTGTCTGTCCCTGCAAGAGTATTCCCCTAACATTTTTTAAATATCGTGAAATTGGTTATTAATGTTCACTTTTATAAAGTAGAAATCGCCGGTATAGGTAATTGGATAGGTACGTTCGTTTAAGGTCTACTACTATTAATTAAATGGGCAACTTTAATAGCAGCTGTTACACCTCTAAATTTTTCCAAAGTATAAAAACTTTTTAATTATTTTTCAAATCCACTTTCGATTGATTTTCCCTATGATAATGTTATACAAAATATGATGTATTTATTTAATACTAGCATTTGCTCCCGACTTCGTACGAGTTGTGATCTTAATAATACAACGTTTACACTCCATTTCACCCCCTTAAGGGTTGATTTTCGAGAAATCTTTCTTAGTGCACATTCATATAATATATATGTTCAGTGGTTTAGGCTGTGCGTTGATTGTCAGTCAGTCAGCGATACGACGGTTTTATATATTTAGACTAGCTTTTCACTCAGGTAAAATTTTAAATTGTGACATAAGAATTTATTCCGAAGGATTTCCGGGATAAAAAGTAGCGCCTAATGTCATTATAATAATATATGTGCAAAAAAATCATGTCGATCCGTTGCCAAACGGCGTGAAGGACAAAGAAAAAACAAAATCAGTTTCTTATTTATAATATTAGTTAATTATTATATTTTACTAAGCTCTACCCTACCCTAACTCCTGAAATAATATTTATAATTCAGTTAGTAATAATGTTATATTAAAGTTGCAATAGAAAAGCCTCTTAGTACAAAACAGTCACTCACCCATTCTGTCAACCCTATACGCTGCTTAACGGCTGTCAACGGACACATAATAAATAAAATGAATCTAAAATCTCTTCTACGTAGGATTTACAAATACCTCAGGTGTCTATGTATTTAGTAAATTATAGAAAGCCATATATTGTGATACCAACCCCTATTGTAGAAGTGAGGGCGCAACCCCTCGTGTAAATAAATTAATTTGCTATTAATTGCAACTAGTAGCGACATCTATTGGTTAGGAATTACAACTAAGTAAATAATAGGAGAAAAGAGTCTAGGTTTTTATTTGGAAAATAGCCTAAAAGTTTCCAAAGAGACATAAATGGCATTAAACCTGATGCTATACACACAGAGCGCGACAAACTGAGAATCCAAAGCGTCTTCGCACCAGTCTCTTTCTCGCCACGATTCACCAATTTTGGGACAATTTCTTATTATCAAGCCATAGGTTAATAAACAAAAAATATCGCCAAGTAGTTATGCCTTGCGGTTCCACCCGTGTCAATTTACTACTACCTTACCTATTTACTACTAGCCTAACCTGAGCAAATCCGACAGGTAGATCCAGAGATTAGTCAACGAGAGATAAGCGCCTTCAAACAAACAAACAAATTCTATGTTCTTTATAATTTTTCTTATATTGTAATAGAACAACCGGGTACACTATTTTCGTGTACTATTTTTACCATCAGTTTAAAGAAAAGCTTAAGTTCCAAGATTCGCATACATATTTTTTGTTTAACCTGGGATTCAAACCTGGTACAGTCTGCTTCATTGCATAGGTAAAGTAGGTTACTTTTTCATTTGATAAAATTTGCCAGAATGATGCCATAATTAGAAGAATACATATGTACCATTATGTACATTAGGCATATACCAGAAATATCCACATGTCAAAATCTTGGCTAGTGTGTGTGTCTGCTTTTCCTCAATAGGTGCCGAAAGGGATGAATGAATATTGATGATAAAATCTAGTGCAATAAAGGTCTAATCTGTTATGAAAATCGTTATCTAATAAAATATTTAAAATTTTCAGGTATAGTATGTAGAGAAGATCAGGTGAGGTGTATTTCTTTGTTAACGACGTCTACAAAGTGTTCAGATCAATAAAGAAGACATCACTCAACCGCAGTAACACCTGCGACGAAGACGTTGAGAATTTAATTTCCTGTTCATGCTACTGTGCGATATACTAGAGTTACTTGTCGGTTTTATCTTGATTTTTAAAATATACACTATACAGTTAAAGTAGGTATTATAGCTATGTTGAAATTAAATTCCAATGGTACGCTATTTATATTTTCAAGAATATTTTTCAACCTATATGGGTTTGCAACAATTTGAATAAGTACCTTACCTCTACTTATCTATTAGAGTTATATACATGCTGCCGCGGACTTTTATGTAGATCATTTTATTCTACACAATTATTGTTTCGAATATCATTTTGTTACATCTCTAACGGATTAGACAGCATTCACCATGAAAACTCGCCGGGGCTAAATTTATTCCCAACTTTTTTTCTCTTATACTGTTAATGCTCAGGTCCTAAACATGTTAAGTCTACCTTCATAACAATTTATTTTTCCTGAAAAGATTACAGACAGAGAGAAGCGGTGGGAGACTTTGTTTTATAATAAGTATGTAGTTTTATGCATTCCTCGTTTTCCCACTGAAAAGGTTTAATCTCTATAATAAATCTAACATAATAGAAAACTAAACATTATTTTTATAACCATAGCATGAAGAAGTATTTCAGGGTCACTTCTGAAAATATTTCAGACATACAATGAAATTATTAAAATAAGTATAATTCAGGATATTAGATGTTTTACGATCTGTCAGGTCGTACTAGAGGTACAACAGAATTAAAGGAAGCGATATAAACTTTACACGCGTCTTCAAAACTTAAAATTGGCAATAAGGTTTTCATTACTTTTACACTTTAATAGGGTTTCCTAGTCTTATAGCTCCGATGAAATGTCCGCAGACAGATAGGTACCAGACTACTTAAAAACTTATAGTAACAGTGTCCACTTTTTGCTAGTTCTCCATAACAGGTGACAAGCCTGTTGCTACACTTAATGAACCTAGATGTGTTATTTCTTAAACCGGTGTTGATGCTGGATTTACATGCCCTTCGAAGCACATTAAAAGAACATGTTCTTGAAGAAAATTTGTGCTTAGCATTTTTGGCCCTGGTCGTCTTCAGCTGGGTACCCTGGGGGCCGGCAATACGGTTCAAGGGAGCCGTAAGAAACACAAGGCATAATAAAAGTAGCTGGAAACTTTGAGGTACAGGTTTGAGGCTTATTATCGGAGAATATAATTTTTGCCACGAGTGAAATATATTTGAGAGAATCTCTCTCTTGTTATTTGCAGATGTTTAGAGTTTCATATCTTTCAGAAGTATATTATTAGATTCCTAAAGCTTCATTACAAATTAAATTTATATAAAACGCCTACGAACATTTTAAATAACGTCATGATTTTCTCTAATTCTCTGTAGGTAGGCGTAGTACTACTCGTATAACAACTTGTTATACCTACTTGAGCTAATTCTTATTTTCTAAAACTGATTTTACAAAAATTTGATACATACATACATTATACTTCATCATAGAAAAAACGGGGCGGGAGTGGGCCGAGTGTGGCACCAAAATCTGCACGAAAGTCCCCATTCTTTAGCTTTGGTTCTATATTATTTACTCTGTGGTTTTATTTCGATGTTGCCTTTGTAAATAAATACATTTATGTCTATCATCTTACAAAAATTAACTAGGCAGACCACGGGTTCGATCCCGGATCCCGGCCATGTATTAATGGGGGTTTTTAATTAAAAACTTAGAGGTACATAATCCGATAAACCACACTTAGAGGTTTTCCATCTAAATATACCTCAACAGAACTGGCCATTCGTTAGGTATGGCCTCACAAATACCATCGGCTATACGAGGGAGACTTAATTGGTCTTCCGCAAAAATTTTTCAAAACCACTTGTAATAATTGATCGATTTTTTCGAAGGTTTAGATTTTTTTTATTATTTGTTTCCATAAAAAATATTGGAAGTATTTGTAATTATTTTTGTAACTCGACATGTTTTCCTTGAAGCCTTAATGTACCATCTGATATGGAAACCTTAGAAAAACTTAATTATCTACACGCACTTAGGTACCTACTTTAGGTTTGGAAAATAAGTTTTAAAAGAAGAAAGATATTTAAAAAAGCTTATTTTCGTAGAAAATGCTTGAAGTAGATACTTCCCTGTAGGCTTATCGGAAATGTTTTTTATGGTATTATAATCTTAAGAAAAACCGGCCAAGTTCGTGTCGGGCCACGCATAGAGAATAGGGTTCCGTAGTCTCTGCTCCAACCCAGGATGGTGCAATTTTCAATATTGATTTATTTTTTATTTCGGAAAGTTTTATTTATCTCAGTGCTAGTTATAATTTTCATTGAAAGTATTTATTTAAAAAGTTACGGGGGGGGGGCAGGAGGGGTACTTTGCAGACCATTTTGTATTCTACTTTTACTTTTAACACCTTTTAATTCGGTTCAAAACTGTAGACAATATAGCTTTTTTAAAGACTTTGACGGACGGACGAATTCAGCTGGGTACCCTGGGAGACGGCAATACGGATCAAGGGAGCCGTAAGGAACACAAGGCATTATAAAAGTAGCTGGAAACTTTGAGGTACAGGTTTAAGGCTTAGAGAAAGCGAAGTCTCCCGTGATATTATATTAATTTTAAAACGATGTAAGCTTAATTACAGTAATTTAGAGCGAATTTACATAACTCAAATTCAGTGAGCCGTGATTCGACTGATTTAATATTACTCTCTATAATTTACGACTATTTTGACAAAGACTTCGTGTGCATGCTATTCCGACCTTTTTGAAGAGTTTATAGTAGCTACTAGAACAGGAAAAAATCGCCAAGTGTGAATAGGCAATTTCAAAATCAGAGAAGTGTTCTAATTCTATTGAAAAATTCTATTGATTTTATGCAATCTTATCTGAACCAAAGAGATTATTTTTTGTTGGTTAGTAGGTCATTGATTCTATCTATCTCAATATACCTGTACATTCCGTGACGTTCATGAAATATTTTTCAACAATGGGAGTTTCCTGAAAAGGGGAGATGTTTCAAAATATATTTTATGTTGAAGCACATGTTTATACATTTTCACAGTTCCTTTCTTTGTTTATTTTTGTGATGGTATGGTAAAAGAGAATGGATCTTCAATTTAATTCCTTCGATACCCTCTAATATCTTTCCAACCATGCATTCTCTGTAAATAGATGCGTTTTCTATTTTTACCCGAACTTCAAAAAACGGAGGAGGTTTACATTTCGTCGGAATCTTTTATGTTTTTTTTATGTATGTTCCCCGATCACTTGAAGACGCCTGGACCGATTTGGGTATTTTTTTTGTTGGAAAGGCTATACTTTTCAGGTGGTCCCATGGTCATCAGGTCAGGATCTGATGATTGGATCCTATAGAAATCGAGAACTCTTCAAATTTTATAGGCTCACTTGAAGTGATTTGGGTATTTTTTATAGTGACATGTGCATTTGCTTTCGGAAAGCACATTTTGGTTTTGAAGGCGGTTTTTTTTCTTCATCAGAAGTGGTTATAGTATAAATAATGTTATATTTCAAAGTTTCTATAAACTTTTTAATGAAGTTTCCAATCATTAAAATAATTATAAATAAACTTGAGAAACAAGGTAGGTTTCCCTTTAACTACAGTTAAATCCAATAACTATTTCTGATTCAAGTTATATGAAGTATCTAGTACCCCAGTTAACCAATTGAGAAAGTCATTAGTATGCTAAAATGGGATATTGGATGCTTAATTTTGTCCCTAATTTATGTGGATATTATACCTTACGGCCCCGGCTATGCTCGTGGTTATTTTGGAAAGTGTTATCCTACATCAGTAACAGTGTCCACTTTTTGCCAGATGTTTACCCAGTCAACAGAGACACGTCATTTTTCACGTCATTTTGAAGTCATCCAATGACGTCGGTTCACGTCATTTTCGACGTGGTAAATGACGTGCAAATGTCACAAATTAGACGTCATATTCGACGTCAATGTCGACGTCACATTACGTCATTTGTCGACGTTACAGGACGTCATTTATTGACGTCACATGACGTCGTTTGTAGACGTTGCATGACGTCGTTTATTGACGTTACAGGACGTCATTTATTGACGTTGCATGACGTCGTTTATCGACGTTACAGGACGTCATTTGTCGACGTTACAGAACGTCATTTAATGACGTTGCATGACGTCGTTTATTGACGTTGCATGACGTCGTTTATTGACGTTGCATGACGTCGTTTATTGACATTACATGACGTCATTTGTCGACGTTACAGGACGTCATTTATTGACGTTGCATGACGTCGTTTATCGACGTTACAGGACGTCATTTGTCGACGTTACAGAACGTCATTTAATGACGTTACAGGACGTCATTTATTGACGTTACAGGACGTCATTTATTGACGTTGCATGACGTCATTTATCGACGTTACATGACGTCATTTGTCGACGTTACAGCACGTCATTCGTCGACGTTACAGGACGTCATTGCTTGACTTCAATGAACATCAGCCGCTGATGTTCATTGACGTCGAGGAATGACATTATTCGCAAGACGTTAGTAGACGTCAATCGTCCAAGTCTAAGATGCTTGAAGAGGTAACGTCGGCGACTGCGTGACTATGTAACATATAAAATATATTATTAATAGTAGGTATTAGGGTAGGCATTAAGTTAAACATAAAATGGTAATCATATCTTATTTATTAAACCAAAAACAAATAAAATTTGGAATTCATCATTTCCCATTGTATCAATAAAAAATATGCAAACATGTTTTTAAATAATAATAATAATGTCCTTAATAACAAAAAACAGGAAAAAAAAATATTAATCACTTCCTAAGTAAGCTGAGGTTGACCTTATTGATATTACAGTAAAAACAAATGCAAACATGTCTTGAATAAATAATAAAGTCTTAAACTGAAACAAATAAACGTAATCTTCTCTTCATAGTGAGGTTAATCCCATATTACCTATATTAAAAACAAAATATGCAAACATGTTTTAAAACAATAATAGTAAACTTAAACAAATAAAGTTAATATTCTCTTCCTAATCTGAGGTTAACGGTTAACCCCATATTATATTAAAAACAAATACAAACATGTTTTGAAACAATAATAGTTTAAACTTAAACAAATAAAATTAATATTCTCTTCCTAAACTGAGGTTAACTCAAACAAATACAAACATGTTTTGAAATAATAATAATCTTAAACAGAAACAAATAAACTTGATCAACTCTTCCTAATCTGAGGTTGACCCCATATTATATTAAAAACAAATACAAACATATTTTGAAACAATAATAGTTTTAAACTTAAACAAATAAATTATATTCTCTTACTAAACTGAGGTTAACTCAAACAAATGCAAACACGTTTTGAAATAATAATAGTCCTAAGGTTTAAGTAAATAAGAGCCCAAATATCAGATTATAGAGGCAGAACAACATATTTGTTATAATAAGGTATTACTAGACATTTACAATAAATCTCTTTAACAGAAAACATGCACAAGTTTTCTGATAATTCACTAGCCAAATAAACATGCAACTCTGACGACTGACATGGAATTTTATAAAAATTTTGGTACTTTTTAAAAGTTTTGGCAAAGAATGTAACATTGTCATCTTCCATCAAAATGTTCACGATGAATATTACAGTTTTATTGTTCATCATACAGTAGCTATCAGCCGTAGAATTAGACAAAAATATAAAGTCCCCCCATAAAAACTGTCGGTATTGATGTATTTTGTTCAAACACGGTGTTGGGCCATCAAAGTGCTCTTTTCTGCACATAGACAGTTTAGTGTTACAATAAATAGGTTCTATGTGTTTCTCTGATAGACGATTAGCCGCCTGTTGCAAGGGTTTATATGACGCTCTTAACGATCTCTTTAAGGATCCTAAGTAATTTTCAAATTTAAAAGCCGAAAATGAATCTAAATTGCCGTATCTCTCTACATCATCAGCGAGGTGTATTAGTGAATGCACGTTATAAATTAAGTACTGATGACCATAAATGCATTTGCAATTGTTAACAAAAGTCTGTAGATAATTGCGTGCATAGCTCGAATAATGTGTATGCAAATGATTTGACGTCAAAATATAAATTGAACAATGTAGCAACATAAAATGATTGTAAACATCTTTTTTTAAAATACCATGTAAAATAACTGGACCGACATATAATAAAAATGTTCTAAATTCAGTTGCCTTCCAGTGCTCTATTTCTTGAAGGGTTCTGGGCTTACGATTAAACTCTAATGTAATAAATTTTCTTACATAAGTAAGTCGATCATTAAGAGCACTTATATGTTTTGAATCTAATTTTACGTGTTTTACGTCTGATCTTGTCGGTTTCACCCATGTATGTATAAGTTTTCTCATAACTCCTAAACACACACTATGCATGTAGTCTATAGGGAAACAAGTTATCATTCCAATGTCTAAACTAAGCAAAGGTGACTTTCCAACATGATGATCTTCATCTGATTGCAATACAAAGGATTCATTTGTTCTAAGTGTACAGTTTAAATCATCAAGAACGACACGGTGCTCTATGTAACTTCCGTTACAAACACACTTGTCGCAACTTGAATACCCATTATGCGATTTAATACATTTTAGATAAGCACGTGCTGGTGTATCACAAATAAAGTGTTTTACAGTAATAGAAAACTGCTTATCATTGTATGTTGTGCCGAATTTCAAGAGATGTGTTAATTCTTCAATAAAATACTCTAAATAAGATGATATGGTTGATGGTTTTGAACTTCCACAAAATATACCAATAACAAATATGCTGTCTTTAAATCCAAAAATATCAACTAAGATTGGCCAAAACTGTGTGTTGGAACTATTGAAAATGGGTAAGCCATCAACATTAAATGATAAAGCAATATCTTTTAAACCATTCTTATACGCAATTGGTAATATAGTATTTAGTAAAGTCTTGAATCCAAAATGTATGTAGTCGCCATTATCGAGATGTTTTAACGTATAACTACACGGCGTACTTAATAGTGTCCTAGAGGTGGCCGGTAGCTCTGGATGTTCACGTTTAAGAAACTTTAATAATGAAGTTAAAGCCATATGAGATATATTATATTGTAAAGACCAAGATCTCAGGAAATCATTTAAAGGTTTTTGTCGTTGTTCAAACTGTACATACCTATTAATTTCTACTGCAACATTATCTACCTCAAGCATTCTCTGTTGGGACAAAAGGTTTGACTGCTCACCAAATACAGAAGCGGTTGATTCGGCAGCTGTTTTTCTATACACTTTAGCAATATTGTTTTCCATAGTAACATATTTATCTGATAAACCTAAATTCGGTTTTTGTTGCTCACATTCAATAATTTCCAACTGATATTTTTTTATATTACTATTTATTCTTCTGTATATTTGACGCTTAGTTAAAACCGTCTTATGCGACATTGTACTGAAGATGAAAATATTGAAAGAGTATTTAGTCGAAAAAAGAACTTAATTATACACAAACATTATAGTTTGGATTAAAATAGACTAAGAAACTTCTAGTTTTTCAAGCACAAATCCTTCCTTAACCTTTGAGGTGCGTGCTTAAGCCAAATCTTCATATTATCTTCCAACTCTCGTTCTACTGTCAGCTTAAAATGTTTTTTAACAACCCCTGAAGCAAAATAAAAAAAAATTTAACGACGTAATTCACCATAATGTTTGTCGTATACAGGTTACATGCTGAAGTTATTCTTTAATTAGGTAGGTTTGAAATTAAAATATCTTTTCAAAGACAAATATATTTCAAATGTCGTAACGGAGAGAAAATCAGCTAAACCTAAGTTTTATGAAGTGAAATGAAGGATAAGTAAATTATTTGTTTTTGAAAAAATAAAGACAATCGCACGATTCTATGAGTTATATAAATGTAAAAATACGGATTATTAAACCAATATCTCAAAACGGTTTTGGATTCAGCATACCTTAACTTTTATATTTGAGTTCTGAATGCACCCCTAAGAGTTCTAGAGTTCTTCATTAATTTAAAAAAAAGTTCTAGCAAATTAGCCTGAAATTTTGGGGTGCTAACTTCACAAAATGACATGAGTAAATCAACGATATTTTCATAATTATTGTAAATATTAAATTTTGTCATTAGGATTTCTTATAGAACTCTTGAGGTGCTACCTGGAACTCCAATAAAATCTGCAAAATGTTGAAAAAAGTTTCTACCCTTATTATGAAAAATTGTAATAACTTTTGAAATATCGATTTTACAGCTTCGAGTAGTTAAACTTTGTGATAGAACTCGTGAGGTGCTATCCAGAACTCCAACAAAATCATTAAAATTGACAAATAATTTTCCACCCTTAGGGACATAGTCGTTTGTTCGTCAAAAATGTTTTGAAAAATCGTAATAACTTTTGAAATATCGATTTTACAGCTTCGAGTAGTAAAACTTTGTGATAGAGCTCGTGAGGTGCTATCCAGAACTCCAACACAATCATTAAAATTGTCAAATAATTTTCCACCCTTAGGGACATAGACGTTTGTTCGTCAAAAATGTTTTGAAAAATCGTAAAATCGTGTTTTGGAAAATTATTTGACAATTTTAATGATTTTGTTGGAGTTCTGGATAGCACCTCACGAGTTCTATCACAAAGTTTAACTACTCGAAGCTGTAAAATCGATAATTCAAAAGTTATTACGATTTTTCAAAACATTTTTGACGAACAAACGACTATGTCCCTAAGGGTGGAAAATTATTTGACAATTTTAATGATTTTGTTGGAGTTCTGGATAGCACCTCACGAGTTCTATCACAAAGTTTAACTACTCGAAGCTGTAAAATCGATAATTCAAAAGTTATTACGATTTTTCAAAACATTTTTGACGAACAAACGACTATGTCCCTAAGGGTGGAAAATTATTTGACAATTTTAATGATTTTGTTGGAGTTCTGGATAGCACCTCACGAGTTCTATCACAAAGTTTAACTACTCGAAGCTGTAAAATCGATAATTCAAAAGTTATTACGATTTTTCAAAACATTTTTGACGAACAAACGACTATGTCCCTAAGGGTGGAAAATTATTTGACAATTTTAATGATTTTAATGGAGTTCTGGATAGCACCTCACGAGTTCTATCACAAAGTTTAACTACTCGAAACTGTAAAATCGATAATTCAAAAGTTATTACGATTTTTCATAATAAGGGTAGAAACTTTTTTCAACATTTTGCAGATTTTATTGGAGTTCCAGGTAGCACCTCAAGAGTTCTATAAGAAATCCTAATGACAAAATTTAATATTTACAATAATTATGAAAATATCGTTGATTTACTCATGTCATTTTGTGAAGTTAGCACCCCAAAATTTCAGGCTAATTTGCTAGAACTTTTTTTTAAATTAATGAAGAACTCTAGAACTCTTAGGGGTGCATTCAGAACTCAAATAAAAAAAATGTTTTTTGAAAGATGGGGTGCCAACTTCACAGACTTCAAGCGGTCGTGTTTCTACAGGACGCCAAAAAACCACAAATTCCATATATTGGATTCAGCTCTGACACAATTATTATGTGATTCTGTTGTGTACCTATATAAATCTATCAATTTGAACATCAATCGATTAAATAC
Organism: Nemapogon koenigi; assembly: GCA_963924495.1. NCBI lineage: Eukaryota > Metazoa > Arthropoda > Insecta > Lepidoptera > Tineidae > Nemapogon > Nemapogon koenigi. Next base: position 12,862,152 of record OZ004639.1, on the reverse strand, counting down.
TTACGTATTATTGCACTTTTTAATGTCAATTCTTCAAATGACTTTTTTCCCTTCTTTCCTCTAAAGCTGTATTTTGCCGCTAATTGATTTGTTAGACAATGTTTTAATATTTGATTGACGGACGCTACTATGGAATTTCCACAAAACGCGCTTATGTATTTGCACTGAAAAAAATTAAAAAAAAAATATATTGTCAAAAAAGTAACTAGTGTAAAAAATCTAATATTTGTTTTTTGTAACTAAAAGTGTGCGGCAAACTTCGTACTTACAAATTCTGAAAAATTTTTATCACTAGATAAATAACTCTCAATAATTGACAATTCTTCCTCTTCATGTAAAGGAAACTTTGCAGGTAAATCAATAGGTATTTTTTTACATTTTAGATCTTCCCATTCATTTTGTCCTCTTATATAATTTAAAATTTGATTATTTTGTTCCACTATTGTTGATAATAACTGTAGAGATTTGGCTTCAAAACCTGTAAACAATAAACAGCATACAAGAATGTCTCAGCAATAATAGTTTTAAAACTTGAAATTTTAATAGTAAAAAAATACAACATTGATAAAATACTATCCTTTACCAGAACCACACCCATTACATTGCCCATACCCCAACCGATGACGGCCTAAAATATTTTCATACTTCATATCTCTATTAGAAGTTTTTGACTGAGTTTTTATACATTTTTTTACCTGCTACATTTTGAACTTGTATTATAGGCGTACAAGAAGATCGGTCCAGGGATATGTCTTGGGAGTGTGAAGAATCTCCTGAAATAAATATTGGTAACTTAAAATTGGAACATGGCCAATGGAAGTTTTAAAATGACTTTTTCTAAGTCAATAGTTTTTGAAATATTCACTTCTAAAGTCGTAAATCATTTTTACTATACCTACAGTGAAAAAATCTAAAAATATTCAGATTGTAGAAGAACTTCAAAAACACTTTCTTTCAACAATAATTGTTTAGAACCCTAAAAATTGCATAGGTAGGTATACAAATATTACCTTCTATATTATTATTTTCAACTGGTAATATTGTCCTCATAGATTGATCTTCACATATGCCTTGTCTTCGGCTTAAAGATCTTGACAAATGGGTCACCTTATTGAAGTCAGAAGATCTTACTGAAATGTTATACACATCAGAGTTACATCCATAGAAAATATAGAAGTTATTAAGTTTTATAAATTCATTAAAATTTTGTATTGAAATAATGGGTTGCTTTCAAGTTTTCAATGATGAGCAAAGTTTGGTAGTCCAGATACTAATGTCAGAGATTTTTTTTAATGGATTCACTAATAGGAACTGATCCTAAACATTATTAGTTTCGGCACTTTCCCCCTCTGATTTGTAGTTTCCGAGATATAAAACAAAAAAAAATAAGGGGGGCGAAAAAGGGGGGGTTTAGGTTTTTTGATAACTGACGCTTCTCCGGCTTCTTCCCTCTCGAGTTTAAAAAAAATGTATGGGAGACGGGGGGGGGGGTACGGGGAAAGTGGAAAGGGGTAGAAATCAAATCCCAGTCCATAGGAAAAAAAAAAGAAAAAATGTATGAAAATTTGTATGAGAGTTTTTTTTTGTATGGGAGAATATATTTTTTTAATGGATTCACTAATAGAAACAGGTCCTGAACATTATTAGTTTCGGCACTTTCCCCCTCTGATTTGTAGTTTCCGAGATAAAAAACAAAATAAAATGTATGGGAGTTTTTTTTTGTATGGAAGAACATTTTTTTTTAATGGATTCGCTAATAGGAACAGATCCTAAACATTATTAGTTTCGACACCTACCCCATCCGATTTATACTTCTCGAGATTAAAAACAAAAAAAAATAAGGGGGGCGAAAAAGGGGGGTTTCGGATTTTTCTGGTACTCTGGGACCCCCTCTATACGATCCCACCAAAAGTTTCCCCCCATCACAACTCCTTCTGGGAGAACAATTCTGTCAGTCAGTCAGTCAGTGTTACCACTGCTTTATATAGTATAATAATAAAACTGTTTTGTGAAAAGAAGAGAAAAGCAATTATAATATTATGTCATAGTACTTGTAGGACCATGATTTGCGGTATCCTAAATTTAGGTCACGCCCCCGACGCGTTATTCCGTTGGTCGACCCAAAACGACCGTTGAGAGTCGCGTACGCAAAACGGCAAGCGCCGATCGATAGTTCATTTTTTATGTTTACACAGGTAACATGTTGTTATGAACTCGAGAAAACGGGAGCCCTATATCCTATTTTCGATGTACCTTATAGTTTAAGCTAGTGGTTTTCCTTTTGTGTTAGGTTTTATTGTTTATACCTGACTGTTATGTGGACTCTTTTTCTATTAAAGTGAATTATATGTGACAATATCGTAGTTTACAAACATCTTCTCACAAAATTGGCGCTCCAGCGAGAGGGCACGTTTAACGTAAACTTTTCTATTTACTTTTTTGTCATGGTGATAACGAGATCACATTCTAAAAGTGTACCCGAACTTAATATGTGTGAGTAAAGTGAAAACCGTTATGGGGGTGCAGGAGGCGCCCGCCGTTTTACAAAATGTGGACGCTGTTCCATAGCCGCCGTTCGAGGCGAGCTCAATTTCTGGTGAGGCTGGTAATTGTGAAGATCAGCCGAGATCCAGGTGGTCAAGTATGTTATCCAATTTAAATATCATTCCAAATTCATCGCGTGTAAAGGATACACAGATTGTTATGTCAGTTAACCCAGCTAATCAAGTCTTTAAGTTCGTCAAATACAAAGAATGTTCAAGTGTCAAATAATATGTCGGGGTGCACAGCCCGCTTTAATGGGAGCAGTGACGATGTACCTAAATACAAGTGGCAAGGATGCCGCTTGTCAACGCGTCGCCAGGTACCAGTCCTACCGAGGGCATGGACTACCGGCGTGAGTCTACCACGGGTAACCTGCGGGACGAGGTACGATCTTCTTTTTCTAATTCTAGTGACGAAAGTGTTGATAGTGAAAAAGTGTTTCAAAAATGTCCTGTTTGTAAGGTCATTCATTGCCTGTCTATAGTAAAAGTGTTTCTAATGTTTCAAATTTTAATCTAAATAATGATGTTTATGTTTCATGTAACGAAAATTTGTGTCAAAATCCAGCCGACAGTGGGTTGGATGTATATCCAAATACCTAATTTGTGTAATTTCAGTAATAACGATTGTTCACCGACCAATGTTTCGGACGGTGATTCTTTTTTGAGCATTCTGATGTTCTGGGTGATTCTAATAATGTATTTTGTAATAAAAATAATGTAATTAGTGGTAAGAATTTTATGTCGCGGGAAACGTGTATTTCGCGAAAAAGCTATATAATTTGTGGCATTTTTTTTACTACAAATTTACTAGGTCACACATTTGTAAGTGCCTTGTAGGTATATACTTACTTTTGAATATATCTAAAGCGGTTTCACTGCAGTCATCTTCAGATTCAGAAACAATAGTGTTAGTCTTAGGAGTTCTTTTTCTAGGTCCAGTATCATTGTCTGTAATATCACTTGTATTCTCAGCTTGTTTGGCTTTTTTACGAGCTTCTATCAAATTATCTATACAAATAAATAAAAATTGTAAAGAGACGATGATGGATTGAATAAAATTAACGTCTTTACTAATTACTGTCTTTAATTTCCACTTTGGACACAATTAAACAATTAAACAGAATTAAAATATTACACAGTTAAAACAAAGCGACCATTTCATTTGCTGGCCAACGCACCTCTTTCTCTGCCACCTGGCGGGCAAAAGACGTAACTACTAATCAATTGACTGTCTTCTTACATACTCCCCCTTTTGACCAAATATAGGACCACCAGTTTGGTCAAACAAACACAAAAGTAACACAAAGAGAAAGTCAGTAAGAACAATTAACAATAACAAAAAACAATTAGAACAAGGAACTTAAACATAATCTAATAGTTTAAGAGGTCGACCGCGTCTCCGTTTTGGGTTGACGGGTCGTGGCTTGGACTGATCACCCTCACACTCACGTGCATGGTAGCGAGTAAGATCGGACACGTGATACTTACCGATCGATTCATCAGGAGCTTCACGATGCGAAATTAAGTAAGTGGTGGGACTCACCTTCATTTTTATACAGTAGGGCCCATCTCTTCTTGGGACGAGTTTCGAGGTTATACCCTTACCGGCATTACTCAAAACATGGCTACGTAGAAGGATTAGGTCACCAGGTGAATAGTCTTCCCCCACACGACGGGTCTCGTCTTTAGTAGTCTTAGGAAAATGGTTACCTGTATCGATGGTATGCTCGGCGAAAGGTGTCGCTCCTCCCCCTTCACCAAAGATGTCCTCGTACTCGTGAACTAAGGTTGACAATGCAGTTCGCTCCATTGACGACAGCATCGCCCCCTCATCAGGTCGAATCACGTCTGCAGCTGCACAACTCACCTTGACGCTTGACTTCTCGCCTTGCAAAGGATACACAGCCTGCGGGTGATCAGTCATAAACCATGAGTTCGCGTGTAAGTTAAGAACAATACGAGCACTACATAAAAAATCGATACCAAAAAGTGTTTCATTATTTACGGCGTTAGGTAAAACTATGAAGGTAGTTGGTACAACCTTACCCTCAAGTTTAACGTCGACGTCAACAAGTTTGACATTCATATCGCGCACAATCCCGTCTGCAAATTTTACACGAAAATTACTTTTACGAAACGGGTGACCTTGATCGCGTAGCAACGTATACAAACTATAACCAGCTATACATCGTTTGGCCGCTGTGTCCACTAAACCGGTACCACGAACCCCATTAATCTCGACATTGAGAATAGGTCGGTTACTGGTGCCGTTACTGTTGGAGTCAGACGCAAAGGCAACCTTCATTAATGGTAGCTTGTTACAATTTTGAATAGGCGACTTGCCTCTGAGAGGCAAACTCCCATTAGGTACCAAAGTGTTAGTACACAACTCGGTGATCTTTGACAGATGACCTTGCTTAATCTTTGACAAATTTGTATTAAACGAAAACGGACTCTTCTTTGGGCTACGATTGCTACGATTTACAGACATATTGTTACAAAATGTACAACTACGATTGTTACTACGATTTATAACATTAGGTTCATGACTAAGATCTGTAAATGGGTAGGTATCATCGCTCAAAGACTTGTCCAAAGAATGAAAATTACAAGAATAAAATGTATTACTAGTGTCTTTAGGCTTACTGTCCCCAGCATTACAATTAGCACACTTAGAACGAATGATGCCCTTAGCACCACAACCATAACACTTGATTTCACTATCACTTTTAATTTTAAGTCGCGGACACTCAGAGCGAGCGTGACCACTTTTACGACAATAAACACAATAACTTTTGTTACCTTGAAGAGGTTGAATTACTTGGTTACACTGTGTCGCCCGAGGAACTTCACACGTCGAAGACCGAAGCGGAGTCTCGACCGAGTTACGAGCAGTCGTTGACCCGTGAAACACAGGTGACCGGAGTGAGGTGCTCGGCGCAGGCGCCGCCGTAGAGCGCGGCTCATGCCGGCCGGCACGAAGCTCCCGTTGTCCCTGAACAGGCACCGACGCTGCTTCGTCGAACTCGTCCTCCACCTGTCTGGCGCGCTCGATGAGCTCGTCGACACTATTAACCAGGTCTCGAGGTATTCGCTTTCGAATATTGATGTTTAGCAAGCCGTAAAGAAGGTCTAATATAATTCGTTCATCAAGAACATACGGTAGACTCGCGAGTTCCGCGCGTTGACGGCTGATATAAATATCGGCGCGCTCATGTCCTTGATCTGCACTAAACACGCCACGAAATATTTTGTAGGGAGGTTTCGGCGCACCATACATGGATCGCAAACGTTGTATTGCCTCTGTCCACGAAGAAATGGAGCCCTTTACTCCCTTGTACCAAACAGCAGCATCTGCCTCTAGTAATATTGGCAGGCCGCGGAGCGCATGCTCGTCACTTATATTTGTACACTCTTTGTATACTATGATTGTATCAATAAAAGCATCCACGACACGTGGATCTTGATGAGCTCTCCCGCTGAAACGCGCTGTACAGTTAGCGAAGTTTCCCATAAGCGCGGAGGGCGGTGCGATGTGTGATGTCGGAGACAGGCTTGGAGCGCCGCTGTCACTGTTGGAATCCTTGGAAGCTAGGATAGCTGATATTAACTCTCTGTTAGACTCAGCTTGAGCCCTAGCAAAGGACGCGAACATCGCTGACATGCGCGACTCCACCTCGAAGTCCGCCTCGTGGCTACTTTGCGCACTTTTTCTTCTTGGCATTTTCACTTTCACTTAACACCTCGAAGATTGAGACAGTCACACATAAAACCAGCAAGATGCTTGTTGAAAACTGAATATATTTTAGAAACAAAATTTAAGAGTTCGTAAAAATTCGTTATTTTGGTTCGAAACTTTTATTGGCCACTAGTTGGGCTGCCACTTGTAAAGAGACGATGATGGATTGAATAAAATTAACGTCTTTACTAATTACTGTCTTTAATTTCCACTTTGGACACAATTAAACAATTAAACAGAATTAAAATATTACACAGTTAAAACAAAGCGACCATTTCATTTGCTGGCCAACGCACCTCTTTCTCTGCCACCTGGCGGGCAAAAGACGTAACTACTAATCAATTGACTGTCTTCTTACAAAATTAAATAAAACAAAAGAACAAATTACTTCTGGCATACACATTATACACAAACCTATATCCTGGCTAAAATTTGCTTTTTTAGCCTAATTTAAAATCTTACATGTTGTTGAATGTGAAGTTTAGCATAAAAACTTTAGGTCCAAAGTTCATAATGGCATGAATGCTCTCTGGTTTATATTTATTTGGTCATACCTATGCGTTGAGTGTTTAAATTTGTTTGGAGAAATCGAAGAACTGACATTTCCATACAATCCTACCAGGTAATCTCATAAATGTTTGTGGGTCAGTGTGTTTGGTCCTCAACCGCTGAACCTATTTCAATGATAGGTACTTGAAGGATAGCTAGTTTATGTCTTGAAAAACTTGGAGGCATGGAAGACCTGATGATGGACAAGATATGTATTTTACCTAAACTATTAGAGATAGACAAATGTTGGTTAAAAAAAATGGAAAATCTGGTGACTTGGAAGACCTGATGATGGACCCTAAGGTCCTGCCTAAGTATATTGCCTAGCTAGTGCCTACCTATACTACTAGAGGCTAGAGGTGAAACCGCGGGCAAAAGCTAGTAAGTACTACTTAAATAGTTCAATATAAAAAACCACTTACCAGTTTTAAAAAATGTTCTCTTTATATTAATGATGTGCCAATCATTTGATGGTTGCACGTGTCTTTGTAGAATTTTGTTAAATTGTCCAGTTAATTTGCACGGGGGCCAAAAAGCTTTCTGCTTATTTGATGTTAGCCAAGTCTCGCTTAATATTACTATGTCGCCGTTTGTGGACCCATCACATGCTTCTTCCGCTACTATAAAATTCAATTTTGGAGATTCTTCCTCTTTGTTTTCATACATTTTACCTACCTAATAAAATAAAGAAATTGGTTTAAATCGATTAAGTACTCAATAATAAATTGTCAAATAACAATACCTAATTTAGAAATATATATGAAACATACCTTTTATTATATCACAGATAACTTTATATAGGTACCTTTGCTTTATAGTGAGAGCTGAGATCTATCATTCCTTTAATCCAACTTTAATGAAACTAAAATCACAGATAAACTAATTAATTATACTAATCAATGGAAGATGGAAATGAATGTCTTGTCAATTTATCATAATCCCGCGCAAATGCACAAAATAGGCAACAAAACGGCGGCAATTTTATTCTGTTTTGATTCTGTCTCACTTACACGATAATGTATGTGAACGAATGAGAGACAAAATTCTGTTGGCTTTAATTGATTTGTATTTAGTCCACCAGATGTCGCGTTATCATTTTATTCTCAATTTCAATGGAAGGCAAAGGTTATAGTTGGCCCGGCCAAATTAATAAATTAAATATCATACATATACCTAGGTACGTATTTGTTTTTCTTCGCAGTTCTACCATGCGTTTCAAATAATAATTCTTACGAACGAGACAGACCGTGAGTGGACGACCTCAACTTTCAGAACTGACCAATGGATAAGTTAACCAAATCCTAGTAGCCTAGCCAACAAATCCTACTGTATATTCAGATTGTTACAATGTAGGTAGACAGTGAAAGAAAATAAACACATATTCATATTTTTATATACAAAATTAGTTCAATAACGTAATCACTGAAAATAATATTTGTTTTTAGGGTTGCGTAGCCAAATGGTGAAAACGGAGCTTATAAAAGTTTAACACGGACTTTTATCTCAGCCGTCTTTTGCTAAGGGGTAGGGGTTAGGGGTAAGGATAGTGCAGGCAAGCCAATGTTTGGGCAGGACAACGTCTGCCAGGTCCGCTAGTCTTATAATAATTTACCCAGAGATCCTAATGAACCGCCACAGAATTTTGGTGTTCAAACATAGAACTGGGTAATACTTAATTTTGGTGCTAACTTTTTGGCCGATTAATTCAGTTATACTGTGAATGCTCAGCTCCTAAACATGATAAATCCATGTTCAATACTCGTAAACCTTAGTCGTGAATCAACCTATCTAATAGTGAAAACCGCAACAAAAATAATTAATTAGTATTGGCGTGATAAAGCCACGGACATAATTTTTTTATTATCTGAATGATAAATATATAATTCATACTTCCGGACTCCGGTCACGTGACCCCAAACGGGAAGTACGTCACTTTCACTTAATTTTTAAAATAAATAACCACAGACTTTTTTTTTGGTTAATTTGTTCCTTTTCAGAATCAGGCAAAGGAACTGAGTCCATACAGCACAAGTCATCATATTTTTTTTCTTATAACCACAGACTACTAACTAAATTAGGTATATAATAACAACTGTCTGTCAATCTGTCACTGACAAATTATTTTCTTGTTATTTTATTGAATTTGAAAAATAAAATTTTAAATGAAAATACAAATATATATAATAATTTTATTAGGTAAGTACTTATAATAAATCTCAGCTATAATTTAGTCATTAAGTCATCACCCCTGGATTTATTTGCGTCAGTTTTAGACCAGTCACGGTTAAGGAAGTCATCTACTACGGCAGCTAAAGACAAGTGACATGTTAAGGAAATATATGACGTTTTACGTTTCGACAGTTTCTGACTAATGACGTGTTAAGGAAATCTGTGACGTCATCTACTACGTCATCTTTAGACCAGTGACTTGTTAAGGAAAACTGTGACGTCATCTACTACGTCATCTTTAGACCAATGACGTGTTAAGAAAATCTGTGACGTCATCTACTACGTCATCATTTAACCAATGACGTGTTAAGGAAAACTGTGACGTCATCTACTACGTCATCTTTAGACCAATGACGTGTTAAGGAAATCTGTGACGTCATCTACTACGTCATATTTAGACCAATGACGTGTTAAGGAAAACCGTGACGTCATCTACTACGTCATCTTTAGACCAATGACGTGTTAAGGAAAACTGTGACGTCATCTACGACGTCATCTTTCAACCAATGACGTGTTAAGGAAATCTGTGACGTCATCTACGACGTCATCTTTCAACCAATGACGTGTTAAGGAAATCTGTGACGTCATCTACGACGTCATCTTTCAACCAATGACGTGTTAAGGAAATCTGTGACGTCATCTACTACGTCATATTTAGACCAATGACATTATCCGTTAATTTATGACGTCTTTTGTCACGTTATTTTTCGACTAAAGACGTCATTTTTTCAATAATCACCAATAAAAGACGTCATAAATGACGTGGCTTGTTGATTGGGTAGATAATAAACCTGGAACTAGATGAACTTCTTTATCAGACGTAAATATCTGTTATTTTTAGAAATAATGCTGAACCTTTTAAACAAAACAGCCTGAATATAGGTAATTATTCAAATCGGTCCAGTAGTTTTTAAGTTTAGTCTAATATTTTATAAATTGATTTATTTTGGCTTTGTGTATGATTGATTACCAAGCATAAGCCTGTAGATGTCGTAACAAACATCCGGATACGAAATATTACACGGAGTGACTGATAGTGCAGTTGAATATAAAATTGAAAGGGGAATGCTGAGATGATTTGGACATGTTGAATGAATGTGTGATGAAAGAATGACGGAGCAAATATATAAGGACCAACAAGGAAAGGACGACCAAGGCGAACTTTCATTATTCAAATATCCGATGTCCTTAAAAAGGTCAAATACACAGTTTAAAAATAGACGTGAATGCGTGAAACGATGTATGGATGTGGATGAAGCAAGAGAAGTATGCAGAGATCGAGAGAAGTGGCGCTCCATTATAGGTATGTATGTATGTATGTATGTAATTGTATGTTGTTTACCTACTTAACAGGTGGGTACTGGCCTTGATAACAAGTTTGACGACTGTACCAAAACAATCTAATTCTAGATCTTACAATTTATTTTGAATTTGGGGTTCTCAGAAGCTAATAATGCTGTCCAGATATCTCTATTATTACATATACTATATTTTATCGTCAATTAGATTTTACAATTTGTAAAGGGTTGGTTTTGTTGTGTAAATAAAAAGCCTTCTATAATTCAAAGTTAACCAATTTCATTTAATTTTAAAAAGGTTGCAGATATTTTTTAGCGAGTTTTTTGAATACGATATTAGAATAATAAGATAAAAATAATAAGTTATTGTTCTTCTAAAATATATTTACTAGCTTCATTGTATATGGAGTCCCAAAATTGGAAATTCTTTTCTCTCGGATTTTGTCGAGGTTTCAAATTCTCGTCTATATCTAGGTAGTGTTTTGTATCGTTGTTGTATTTCTGCCATGCCACTCCCAAAGAGTTGTCTGGAGTTGGGTTCCTGAAAAAAATATTTGTTGAGTCCGAAATCTGATAATAGATTTTTAATGGCTGAAGAACCTGTTTCTTTAGAACCAAGATTATATTAACATAATTTTGAGGTAAACATTTATAAATAGTTTGAGTTAGAAAAAAATTGACCTAGAGCGAGGAGTCATCAATCTCTAAGGTACAAATGTACCAAACAACATTTCCAGTCTAGTAGATTTGGAGAAAATAAGCTGTGACAGACGTACAGACAGAAGAGTGAGCATATAAGGTTCCATTTTTTCATCGGATGTACGAAACCCTAAAAATTAACAATAACAGTAAATGTCAAAATATGAGGACTGGCCTCATCTATAATTTATTATTAAAATTAAAAGTAATAACTATAATATTATAATAATCATTAAAATCAACTTTAATAATGTATTTACATGAAAAAATAAACATAATTATGATAATGTATTCTACTAAAATACAATCAGACAGACATATTTATATTGTATTGAATGAAGAAATACCTGATCAACCATAAAAAAAACTATTCAAACTATATCTTAATTAATACTTAAATAAAATAAATAGTGATAAATAACTCACCCGAATTTAGCAAAATTAGTAAATAATTTGCAGGTTTGTTGAATCATTTTGTAACTTTTGCTATCCTTGGTGACTTTAAAGTTAGCTGCAGACCAGGGGAAAAGGTACACAAGGTCTTCTAAATGTGACGCTCCGTAAGCGTTATATTTCGCAGCAGAAGCGCTGAATACATTCCTTTCAGAAATACATGAGAATTGGTAAAGATATTTATTTTTATTTGTCGTTGGTAGCAGTCTAAGGAATCTGTATATGTCATACACGAAGCAGTTTTCACTCAAATACGTGGCCATATCATTAATAGATTCTTTATCAGTTAACACTTTGTCACCAATGTAATACTTTCTAATTTTGTCACCTATCTCCAGAGCCTTTATAGGTGGTAGTTTCATTAGCAGGTGTTTAGGCACAAATAAATCTACATACTGATTGTACGAGGGAACTAATAAATTCATAATTTCTTCTACACTGTATAGACATTCTTGGCTCGTGTAACCAATTACGACATCGACATCGTTTATTCTGCCTTTTTTAAAAATTTCTTCTGGTGACTCAGTTAAGAAGTGCTTTTGTCCAAAATTCTTCTCAACAACAGGAGTGAAAGAATACATTTTAATAGGGTTGCACACAACTGGTTCGCTTGAGAGAAAAAATGCTGATTTATTAACCAGTGTCTCTACTGGAACGCTTTGTAGATATTCAAATAACTTTTTATCGTCATTTGTATCTAATCCTATTTCTTTACCAAGATTGAATGCTCTCCGTCTAGGCTCAAAAGGCATAGACCAGTCGCAAAATGGCACACCACTCATAAGTACCGCTCTTTGAAAAATACCTTTAGAGAGCGGTGATAATACATGGAACCCTGTGGAGGCACCTCCAGCACTTTCGCCAAAAACTGTAACATTGTTGGGATCGCCTCCAAAATTATTGATATTTTTTTTGACCCATTTAAAAGCAGCTACTTGGTCCTTCAGACCAGCATTACCAGGGGCATCTTCACTATCTAAACATAGGAATCCTAAAGCGTCCAGTCTGTAGTTTATCGTTACCAAAATAACGCCGTGTTTCATGAGAAAATCTGGTCCGTAATAGAAGGTGTTTCCTGATCCGCTTTTGTAACCACCTCCGTGTATGAAGACCATAACAGGGAATGGTTTATTTGGTAGTAATTCTGGTGTGTACACATTGAGGTATAGGCAATCTTCATCACCAGGAATGTACTCTTGGGTAAAAATATCCACTTGAGGACATTCGGGTCCGTGGGCAGTAGCCTTCCTTACTCCTTCCCACGGTAACGGTGGTTGCGGTTCCTATGAATGTGAATAAATATAAATTTTTCGTGTAACGTTTTGACAGAAAAAATCATAGGATTTGCACAAGTTATTTTGATGAATGTGAATAATTTTTATTATAGTCAAGGTTAGCTATTAATTATTCAGCTATGATTCTTTTAGGAGCAGGTATTATTCAAATTAGAAAACAGAAAGGTTTTTAGTTCCACTGCTTGAAGAATACTAGAAAATGCACCAAAAACTTCTAAATTCATTCGATCTCAAAATACCTCAACAGTAATAGGCATTTGTTAGTTTCAATCAGTTTTATAGTCCGCTGGGTACCCTCGACATAAGGGAAAAAAACGGAAATTTAATCTCCTTATTATCTATGAATGAATTAATAATACCTTAATAATTTAATCTATGTGACAGTGACAATATAATACTAAATACTATATTTTTATAGAGAGAGAAATACTATAAATACTTTAATAAATAAATACTTTATGCCATAGCTCCTTTATACTAATCTGTGCTTTATGCCGACGCGAATGTAAGTAAGTAAAAGTAAAAATACCTTGAATCTTAATTTTCCCAAAGGAGGCTGTGCGAACGGAACTCCTTTAAAACTGTAGTATTCACCATCTTCTGTTACTACTTGCAATTTTTCTCCAAGCAGCCATCCTTGTTCGACTAAAAAAATTAGGATATTATAATATGAATCATATCACGGTTGTCATTTTGTTTTGGCCGCTTATTACAACTTTACAAGTAGACTTACCACACTTAGAGGCTTTTACATCTAAATATACCTCAACAGAACTGGCCACTCGTTAGGTATAGCCTCACAAATACCATCGTGTCGGGGGTGGATAAATAAGGGGTTGATCAGTGGCAATGAAAGAGGAAATAGTTATATAAATATATATTATCTGCTTATTTACAACTCTTATGTGTGGACGTCCCTAACCGGGTACGTCGAAGCCTACCCCACCAACACTTCCCGACAGAATAAATTTAGAAGAGGATGTTCCTCATTCCCTTGAAGTTAATAATAAGCCTCGGACTAGACAGTCTTGTGAACAGGGACCTGAGGGCCACTGAAACGCCATCAATGTACATGTTGTAGTGTTACGTTCGTGGATGCCACTAATAGACCAGGAATTCACAACGCTACAATCGGCTAAAAGAGGGAGACTTGGTATTCCGCTGGATGCCCTGGGACCGTAACACGGGTTCGGGAGCTGAAGGCAAGACCAAAAGTGAACCTATTTAGTGAACAAATTATTCTAAACAAATACAATTTTATAAAATCTATCAAATAATAGACACAGAAAGATTAGAACTTACCTTTCACTTTAGGTTCAGACGCCATAATTTAAACTATAAGTAAATTATTTCGTTTATCAAATAATATCAATAATAGTAGCTAATAATCCTCGAATAGTAAACACGACCAAAGAACGCGAGTCTATCGTAATAACTAGTCAAAGATAAAACCGGATATCTGTTTGTGACTCTTGTATTTATATAATAACGGCTGTAATGATTAAGAGGTAGAAATATGTAGAGTTCAAATTAGTAATTTTCTAATCTTTACGCGGCGTTGCGCTATTTCTGAACAGTAAACGGAACTGAAGGTAGTCGATAACCTAATTGGTAGAACGGTGGCCTTGAAACCGGAGGTCCCGGGTTCGAATCCTACCCCCGCCAAAATGCTAAGCACCAATTTTCTTTAAGAATATGTGCTTAATTCGACTCCTCGTGCTCCGGAGGGCACGTAAAGCCGGCGTCCGGTCACCAACCCGCCTGCCAAGCGTGGTGACTATGGCAATTCCTCTCAATGAGCACCACTAAAAATGGTGCACTAGAGGGAGACCATGATCCAGCAGTGGATCTTAAAAGGTTGATGATGATGATGATGAAACGGAACTGAACCGTCACGCTCGGGTTGGTGACGCTGAATCGGGTATACTCGGCTCAAGTCGTCATCAGCCACGTTTACTGTCTAACAAATAATGCATCATTTCTTGAATTACGTTTTATTATTATGTATTATAATTCTATAATACATAATAGCTGTAAGTACCTAAAAATTACTTTATAATAATGGGAGACTTTAATGATCAAATAAGACAAAATCATTCGCTAGTAAACCATACTTTTGGAAAATATAGTACAGGACACAGGAATGACAACGGTCAAAGATTACAAAGATAAAGAAAATAATATAATAGAATTTACAGAGACCTCGGAAAAAGTTCCAACCATCCTTAAAAGTGAAATAGTCCACGCAATATTAAATCAGAAAAATTACAAAGCTTTAGGAGATGATAAACTAGCCAACGAAATATTGAAAGATACATTAGACGTAATAACTGACCCAGTGATTAACTTGTTTAATGACATTGTAGATAAAGAAACAATACCCAAACAGTGGAGACAATCAACAATATTACTGCTGCATAAGAAGGGCGATAAAGACCAAATTAACAATTATATACCAATAAGAAATATGACAAATATGTATAAAATTTTTGATAATAATCAAATTAGAGAACAAGCGGGATTCCGTAGCAACCATTGATCATAAGTTTAGTATACACGTTATAAGGCAAGTAATAGAAAACTAGTTTTTACCAGCAAATGAAATATTTAAAAAATAGAACATTTCAATATAAAAACTTGCATACATAAAGATGATAAGTTGATTAGCTAAATATAAGATGACTGTATGAGAAAAGTAGCCAAGTCAAATGTTGCACACAATTTTTTTTATACATGTGAAAAACGTACTTCCCAATCTCCTAAATTTAGTGTTATACCTACTTAGATATAATTTATTGATTTTAACCTGGAATCTGAAAATAATAGAATGACACTCCATGAAAAATTATGGTAATCAGGAACTACTTATTTTTATATTAAAAGTGTAATATTAATTTCATGTGTACATTTCCGTTTTTCAAGACATTAAATTACCAGTTAAATCTTGAAGTGTCAAGGTGCTTACGTTTGTATGGGATTGTTGAAGAATGTGTGTTTACACACTTGTAAGTCGAAGATAAAAATGTTACATAATGTCATCGAATCAAACCTGTTTTACGTGTTAACTTGTGTTAAATGTAGCGTGTATAAGAAATACATTTTCTCACATATTATTGTATCTACATATCTACCTATAGGTACTGAAAAACATTTTTTCGCTCGCCTAATTTATTTTTATAAATAAATTATATGTGGGAAGACAACTTGTACCTAATTGGATAACATGGTTCCAGGAGCCGTAACTTCATGTATTTAAATAAAGTGATATTAAAGTCTACCACTGTGCTCGCATCAAGCAAAAACTACGTTTTAGTTTTATTCCTTAGACGATTTGTATTTTTTTCTTCTTTACGGGTTGCCGAAACAGCTCTTGAAACTGTGTTACTCTTTTAGTCGATGGTATCCGTGAGGCTATACCTAACGAGTGGCCAGTTCTGTTGAGGTACTTGTTTTTTTTTTAATAATTCATTACCAAAGGTTATAAAAGGGGGCAAGTTTGACGACTGTAATTAGTCATATCTTACATTCGGTTTCTCTTGCCTACATGTTCAAAATTTATTTTGAATTTGGGGTTCTCAGAAGCTAAGAATGCTGCGAATGTATATTAGATACACTATATCGTCAATTAGACTTTATGATTTGTAAAGGTTTGGTTTTGTTGCGTAAATAAAAAACCTTCTATAATTCAAAGCCCATCACCAATTTATTTAATTTCGAAAAGGTTGCAGATATTTTTTAGCAAGTTATCAGAATAACATGAAATAGATTATTGTTCTTCTAAAATATATTTACTAGCTTCATTGTATATGGAGTCCCAAAATTGGAAATTCTTTTCTCTCGGATTTTGTCGAGGTTTCAAATTCTCGTCTATATCTAGGTAGTGTTTTGTATCGTTGTTGTATTTCTGCCATGTCACTCCCAAAGAGTTGTCTGGAGTTGGGTTCCTGAAAAAAATATTTGTTGAGTCCAAAATCTGATAATGGATTTTTAATGGCTGAAAGAACCAGGATTATAATAACATAGTTTTGAGATAAAAATTTAATAATAGTTTAAGGTGAGTTACATCAGCTGACACGCATGTGAAAACCGATAACATATCAAGTTCAATGGCGAGACCCCATTCTTACAAAGAACTTATTTAAATTAACATCCGCGATCTAATAGTTATTCTTTATTTTATTACGATACGAAGTTGTTTGTACAATGTCACAATACCTTGGTAGTTTTCTTTTTAAAAACGCTCTTCGTGTGTCGCGTAACATAATTCGTGCTATCATAGACAAAAATTAGCCAAGAGCTAGGAACAGGATTTTCCTTTAGATTTTTTTGTAAACTATGAGCGAGGCCCTATTTAACTTTTCCCCCAAAATAGAAATTCACTATAAAAATTATTTACGCTATACGTCCGTGATTGGGTTATCAAACTCTACATATGTACCAAATTTAAAACCTTTTCGTCCAGTAGATTTGGAGAAAATAAGCTGTGCCAGACGGACAGACAGACGTACAGTCACAAGAGTGAGCATATAAGGATCCAAAATATTGTCCATCTCTCTATCTATAATTATAAACATAAAACTTAAGATAAAGCATAAAATTTACATGAAAATATATTACCATAATTATGATAATGCATTATACTAAAAATGGACATACAACTAACAGATAGACAGAGGTATTTATATTGTATTGAATGAAGAAATACCTGATGAACCATAATAAACTATTCAAATTATATCTTAATTAACACTTAAATAAAATAAATACTGTTAAATAACTCACCCGAATTTAGCAAAATTAGTAAATAATTTGCAGGTTTGTTGAATCATTTTGTAACTTTTGCTATCCTTGGTGACTTTAAGGTTAGCTGCAGACCAGGGGAAAAGGTACACAAGGTCTTCTAAATGTGACGCTCCGTAAGCGTTATATTTGGCAGCAGCAGCGCTGAATACATTTCTTTCAGAAATACATGAGAATTGGTAAAGATATTTATTTTTATTTGTCGTTGGTATCAGTCTAAGGAATCTGTATATGTCATACACGAAGCTGTTTTCACTCAAATACGTAGCCATATCATTCATAGATTCTTTATCAGTTACCACTTTGTCACCAATGTAATACTTTCTAATTTTGTCACCTATCTCCAGAGCCTTTATAGGTGGTAGTTTCATTAGCAGGTGTTTAGGCACAAATAAATCTACGTACTGATTGTACGAGGGTACTAACAAATTCATAAAATCTTCTACATTGAATATAGATTCTTGGCTTGTGTAACCGATTATGACATCGACATCGTTTGATCTGCCTTTTTTAAGAATTTCTTCTGGTGACTCAGTTAAGAAGTGCTTTTGTCCAAAATTCTTCTCAACAACAGGAGTGAAAGGATACATTTTAATAGGGTTGCATATAACTGGTTCGCTTGAGAGAAAAAATGCTGATTTATTAACCAGTGTCTCTACTGGAACGCTTTGTAGATATTCAAATAACTTTTTATCGTCATTTGTATCTAATCCTATTTCTTTACCAAGATTGAATGCTCTTCGTCTAGGCTCAAAAGGCAAAGACCAGTCGCAAAAAGGTACACCACTCATAAGTACTGCTCTTTGAAAAAGACCTTTAGAGAGCGGTGATAATACATGGAACCCTGTGGAGGCACCTCCAGCACTTTCGCCAAAAACTGTAACATTATTGGGATCGCCTCCAAAATTATTGATATTATTTTTGACCCATTTAAAAGCAGCTACTTGGTCCTTCAGACCAGCATTACCAGGGGCATCTTCACTATCTAAACATAAGAATCCTAAAGCGTCCAGTCTGTAGTTTATCGTTACCAAAATAACGCCGTGTTTCATGAGAAAATCTGGTCCGTAATAGAAGGTGTTTCCTGAACCGCTTTTGTAACCACCTCCGTGTATGAAGACCATAACAGGGAATGGTTTCTTTGGAAGTAATTCTGGTGTGTACACATTGAGGTATAGGCAATCTTCATCACCAGGAATGTACTGTTGGGTAAAAATATCCACATGAGGACATTCGGGTCCGTGGACAGTAGCCTTCCTTACTCCTTCCCATGGTAACGGTGGTTGCGGTTCCTATGAATATAAATAAATATAAATTTTTCGTGTAACGTTTCGAAGGAAAAAATTATGGGATTTGCACAAGTTATTTTGATGAATGTGCATCATTTTATACCTAGTCAAGTTAGCTAAAAAAATTTAAGCTATAATTTTTTAAGAGCAGGTATTAATTTGAAAAAAGAAAGGTTTTTAGTTCTACTGCTTGAAGAATACTAGAAAATGCACCAAAAAAACTTCTTAACTTCTAAAGCTCATTCGATCTCAAAATACCTCAACAGAAATGGGCAGAAATTTGACGACTAAATTAGGAAGTTTTATATTCCGCTGGATAACCTCGGCATCCGTGAAGGTAAAATAAAATTTCATCTTCTTATGAAAAGTAAAAAATACCTTGAATCTTAATTTTCCCAAAGGAGGCTGTGCGAACGGAACTCCTTTAAAACTGTAGTATTCACCATCTTCTGTTACTACTTGCAATTTTTCTCCAAGCAGCCATCCTTGTTCGACTAAAAAAATTAGGATATTATAATATGAATCATATCACGGTTGTCATTTTGTTTTGGCCGCTTATTACAACTTTACAAGTAGACCACACTTACCCCCAGTTTCTGAAAGGTCGATCAACAGTTAATCTGCGATTAGTAAACATGACAGTTGTCAAATACGTGAAAATGTATGGATTTTGACAGTTGTTAATTAACTAATCTTTGATTAACTTTGACATTGCTTTCAGAAACTGGGTGTTAGAGGCTTTTACATCTAAATATACCTCAACAGAACTGGCCACTCGTTAGGTGTAGCCTCACAAATACCATCGGCTAAAAGAGGGAGACTTGGTATTCCGCTGGGTGCCATGGGACTAGGCTTGCCAACTCTTATTGATGGAAAAGCGGGACCTGCCTACAAATGTACAGAAACGAAAGAAAAACAATTGTAATTTATTATTAATTACTTTTGTATAAAATTTGAAATAAAATTAACAAAATTAGGACTTTCTTATTACAAAACAAACATATCATAAATAAAAAGTAGTGAGGTGTCGGTGTCACCGTGTCAATCAAGTGTGTCGCATTTAAATGGGATTTCTGTCTAGCCTATCTAGGTTTGCCATAAAGAGGGACATTTAGCGTCCCGCAGACATGTTTCGCGGGACGCATTATTTGAGCCCTGAAAACGGGACGTCCCGCCTCACGCGGGACGGTTAACCCTACATGGGACCGTAACACAGGTTCGGGAGCTGTAAGAAAACCCGTGAAGAAAAAAAAGTAAAGCCATCTGTGCGAAGGCAAGAAGAATAGTGAACAAATTGTTCTAAACAAATACAATTTTATAAAATCTATCAAATAATAGAAACAGAAAGATCAGAACTTACCTTTCACTTTAGCTTCAGACGCCATAATTTAAATTATAAAATATTTCGTTTATCACTTAGCTATATAATCGAGTTTAGTAAACACGACCAAAGAACGCGAGTCTATCGTAATGACTAGTCAAAGATAAAACCGGTTATCTGTTTGTGAATATTGCTATAATGACTCTTGTATTTACATAATAACGGCTGTAATAATATAAGATGTAGAATTATGTAGACTTCAAATTAGTGAATGTCTGCGACATCACACGCGAAGTTTTAAAATATACTTAAGTTTGAAGTAAAAACTTTTCTTTCTTTCTTTTTCCCAATTCTTTACGCGCCTTGCGCTATTTCTGAACAGTAAACGAAACTGAACCGTCACGCTCTGGGTCGGTTGGTGACGCTCTGAATCGGGTATACTAGGCTCAAGTCGTCTTCGACCACGTTTACTGTCTAACAAAGAGTGCATCGCTTCTTGAATTACGTTTTACTATTATGTATTCTAATTCTCGTATGTGTAGGTATATATAATTATTGTAATATTTCAAGTTTACATAATGTAGTATTTAATACTTAATTTGATTAGATGATTAGAAAATAATATAAGTTTTCACTTCAAGCATGTGGCTATAAGTGAAAATGGTAATACTCAATCCCTTAAATTTAGTGTTATACCTACTTAGGTATAATTTATTGAATTTAATCTGGAATCTGAAAATATTAGAATGACACTGCATGAAACATTACGGTAATCAGGAACTACTTACTTTTTATTAAAAATCTAATTATTAATTTCATGTGTACACTTCCGTTTTTCAAGATATTAAATTACCAGTTAAATCTTGAAGCGTGAAGGTGCTTACTTTTGTATGGGATTGTTGAAGAATGTGTGTTTACACACTTGTAAGTCGAAGATAAAAATATAATATATAATTATAATGTTATCGAATCAAACATAGTTTTACCTGTTAACCAAGTCACACTCTTTTAGCCTATGGTATTGGTCAGGCTATACCTAATGAGTGGTTAGTTCTGTTAGGTATAGCCTCAGGTACTATTTGCAAGGTTTGTTTTTTTAATAATTCATCCCTAAAGGTTATAAAAAGGAGTATTAAAGTTTGTATGGGTAAACATTTTTCTTTATGATTTTCACTTCAACATACATAGTCTACAACACTAATAATAAAACAGGTGTCTTAGCATTTTTCAAAATTTAAACCTTAAGAGGAAAAAAGGGGGGAAATATTATTTTACATTAAATATCTATATATATTTGCCTATATATATATAATCACGCCTTTTATCCCAAGAGGGGCAAGCAGAGACAATCGAATGCCATATGTTACGATCCTAACATACCTCTTTCGCTTCTTTTATATTCATCATGCCTTTCATACATGCTCGGCGATTGTGTGTACTTTAAATATTTCCTTCGATCAATACATTTTTTATATGTTAATTAAAAGTACACCTAGGTTGTCATCTGCCAGCATTTCTTTTCACTTCAGCCATATAAACCTTTTTAGTCAATCTTTCATCCCTCAACGTGTACGGCTTTTCCATCATTTTAGTCAAACATTATCTTTCACTTCGCATTTTTCTCTAATAACATCGTTCCGGATGCGGTCAATACGCTTTATATCACACATTCTACGTAAATCTACTTCAACCTTAATAGCATAATTAAAAAAATTGTTTGTCATTTATAAATGTAAACAAACCATTTTGGTGGCAGATATTGTATATCTGACAACAAATTAAAAACATTATTTTTGGTCTTATCTCTCAGTAATTTTTCCATTACTCTTAGTGAGGTCGCACTAAGGTTACGCAAATAAAAAGATAGTTGATGAATGTTATTATCGTTAACCACTTACTGTATAAAACGAACTGTAAGAGCACCTATTGTTCTCACTTATAATACCTAATACTCATAATCTCTTTGTTGATAAACTCTATGATAATGTGATATTTCATTTTAGTTAATGTGAGTGATGAGTTCATTATTTAACGCATTAATGGTATAAAGAATAAAAGTGCGTTGGTGACCGAGTGGTTAAGACGTCTGGTATTAACCAGGCAGACCACGGGTTCGATCCCGAATCCCGGCCATGCAGCAATAGGTTTTTATAATTGTAAACTTATGCACATATTCCGACAAACCATAGAAGCTTTTTCATCTAAAATCTCAATAAAACTGGCCACTCGTTAGGTATAGCCTCACAAATATTAGTCGATGGACTGAAAGAGCTTAGGGAGACGTAATCTTCCGCTGGGTACCCTGGGACTGATAACATGGTTTCAGGAGCTGTAAGGCAACCCGTGAAGAAAAAAGAAAAATTTATTATGAATATATTTCCAATATATATAAAGTTTTGAGCACAAGCAGTATGACACTAAATATTTTTTTATGGTTTTTAATTTATATAACAATATAAAAACCTTAAAACGAATCTAAAAATAACTAAATAAACCAGGTTCGCATGGAATAGTGGCAAGAATACTGGCTGCATTTCCCCGCTGAATCGCGGTGCTGATTCGTTGAGCGAGGAAGGAGCCAGCCCAACATTTGAACCCCACGGACCTAGAGTTTCTACCACAAACGACACAAACTTGTAGTTTTCAATAATTGAACTATATTTGCGCCGTTTGTTAGACTCTGCGACTGCGACTCCGCTTTGATTGCTGTTTCCCTGAGATGAGACGGGGCTAATATGTCCACGCACGTGGCATCCCATACAAGGGCCCGACGTTGCTTCCAGGGAATCGGAGTCATTCCATCTGGTCTCTTGCTGTCTTTGACGCAAGAGCCCTTTTAATGGTATCATTGAGGGAGATGTGGCGAGAGAGCCTGCCTGCACTTTTTATGCAGGAAAGTGTGAGTTCCAAACTGCTAAATAATTACATAAGAATCATACGAATCCTATCACTACATATTATAAAACAAAGTCCCCCGCCGCGTCCGTCTGTCTGTCTGTGCCCTTTTTCACGCAAAAACTACTGAATGGATTTTCATGGTTTTCACCCAGCACCCGGTTTGACACGGGTACAATATGGGCTTACAACAATTTGTATACATAAATACACTACTTATCTATTAGAAATAGATATATGCTGCCGCAGACTTTTTGTAGATTATTTTATTTTATACAATTATTTCCTATACCATTTTTATATAGGTATCTCTGATGGATTAGACAGCATAGGTACGCCATGGAAACCCGCTGGGGCTAACTTTTTCCCCCGACTTTATTCACTTATACTATTAATGCTCAGCTGCTAAACATGATAGGTCCTAATTACAAATCTATCTAATAGTGAAAATCGCGACAATATCCGTTCAGTAGTTTTTGCGTGAAAAGGTCACAGACGGACAGACAGACATAGATTTTAAAACGCGAAATTTTTGCACAGACGGAGGGTCGGAAAGTGACGTAGGCTACTTTATATTCTACTATTTATCTAATTGTTTTGGGATATTTTTATAAAGTGAGATTTAAATTCGAGTTTGAAAAGTGGACATTTTGGCGACAGGTGTAGGTTGATAATTGCTGCTGTCGCCACATTCCCATCCAAGATATTACGCGAACCGCGAATATTATACTTCAGTAATATTGTGGGTAACAGCGAAACGCTCCCGGGGACCTATCTCCTGAAACACTCATCAGTTTGCTTACGTCGTGCTTGAATTATTATTTCACTTACATTAAAATTATTACATTTTGGATGTGTCCCTCGGTTTCTTGAAAATGTCTTCAGATAACAGAATAAAGACACAACTGGACGGATTTCGAAAAGGTGTAAAAATAAGAAAGTGAAGGTTTTGTTTTGGTCAGTGGTTTTCGAGATCGATCGAGAAAATCGCCAAAACTCCAAAATTAATAAAAATAAATCTTTCGATAAACATCCCGAGATATAATCTTTCTGAATAAATACATGTAGAATTAAAAAAAAACATAAATAAGTCTAGATGTAGGGTACACAACTACACAAGGTACCCCAAAAATGTGACTATTTCAGAGCCTTTTTCTATAAACACGACTAATTCAAAAATATATCTTTATAGAATGTTAAAAATGAAGTCGATTCGTTGCTCTGATTTGACGTGAAAAAAGAACAAACTTAGTTCGGATTAGGATTGTCGAACCTAGGACTTTAGTTTAGTAAATTTTAGTCTACAATTTGCTTCCTAAGTATTCTGCAAGCTCACCGCTCTAACTTAATTGCGTCGTCAGCACAAAACTACGAGGTCGTTATTTAATGTCTTTCATGATATTTCATGTAGGGACATTAAACTGTTCATGAAAGTATATTGAAGAGATTTTAATTATACTTTATGACTTTCAACACACTCACGCTTGTGTCTCGGTGGGGTAGACAGAGTACCCATATAGACAGGTGTAGCTTTTATAAAATGCAGCTACGAACTTGCCACTGGTCCTTTCCAAATGTGGACATTTATGATGGATCGACTTATAAATAGATGTGTCACTTCTTTGTGCCCTCCGAAGCACGAGGAGTCGATTAACGATTTTGAAACTTTTGATAACATGCAATTCTTATAAAATCCCAAATATAATCAAACACAACAATACTGTTTAATAACATTGAACGTGACTTGTGCAGGTGATTCGTATTTAATAGCAGCAATTTCTTGTATTATATCATTGTACATAGCTACTGTACAATTAAAGCATGAGACCTTTAGTAGGGTTATACAGGCAGTAAAACTAAAAGGTTCTGTCGGTTGAGGCGTTATGGTTTTAATGTAAATACTTAGGAGAACGCTCGAATTGTTTTGTTTAAATTACGGAATCCGCTAAGATAACTTTAATTCATGACTTCAAGGAATAGTATTAGGTCCCACTGAGTTTCATGAGTCGATTTTTACAGCTCCCGAAACCCAGGTACCCAGCGGATGACCAATTCTCCCTCTATTAGCCGATGGTATTTGTGAGGCTATACCTAACGAGTGGCCAGTTCTGTTGAGGTAGGTATATTGAAATGGAAAAGCCTCGGAGTGTGGTTTGTGGGATTATGTACATAAGTTTTTAATAATAAAAAACCCATTGGTATCCATAGCCGGGATCCGGGATCGAAGCCGTGGTCTGCCTGACGGCCACTGACGCATTCACTTTTATTTCATCTGATGGAAAAATAGAAAAATGATGAACGAATGGATGGGCAGAAGAAAAAGGGTTTTTTTTAGGGTTTCGAACATCTCCGATGACAATACGGAAAATCACTCTTGTGTCTGTCTGTCCGTCTGTCACAGCTTATTTCCTCCGAATCTACTTGGACTAAAAATGTTGAAACTTGGTACATAGGTATATAAAGTTTCATGACCCAATCACGGACGTATAGCGTATAATCGAATTTCGATTGTGGGGGTTGATATTGGGGGTCAAGTGCGTCATGTGACATCACTACATAGTATAAAACAAAGTCGCTTTCTCTGTCCCTATATCCCTATGTATGCTTAAATCTTTAAAACTACGTAACGGATTTTGATGCAGTTTTTTTTAATAGATAGAATGATTGAAGAGGAAGGTTTATATGTATAATAACATCCATTAAATAGTGGAGAAATACTGTTATTTTTGAGGTTTCTAATGTGATGTCGTAAATAATTACATTTTTTCCGCTTACATTGCAAACGCAGGCTGAACCTTACGAGATTTATCAAAATAATGTACTAAGTATTGTACACATTGAAAAGGTCTACAGAAAACTCCGCGATGGTATATGTCTATCTCTTATGGATATCCCACAATAACATTTTTTTGTCATTTACTTTTTACGACAAATAATGGCTGATTTTCGAAGCGAAAATGATATAGAGGCAGGGGTGGGGGTAGAGGTAGGGATAAGGGTAGGGGTAGGTATATGGTATATTTTATTTTGTTCGTAAATATCCACGGGCGAAGCCGGGGGCGGAATGCTAGTATCAAATAAAAGGGCTTGTTTTAAGGAATATATTTTTTTAAATTTTAAAATGCATACTTAGTTGAAACAAAAATTGGCCGTTAAACCATTTACAGAAAATCCTGTCTTAAAAATTCTGACCGCAAAAATGGTACTAACCCTCAGATTCGCAACTTGACCAATTATTTAACATTTTGACTACAGAACTCTAAAACATATTTTAGGGGCGCCTTCGACTACATTTATTTCTGATCTTGTCTATCATTCTATACCATAGATAGATTATTATAAAGAGGTAAAATTTGTTTGTCTATACTTAGGTATAAATAGAACTACTGAACCGATTCTAAAAAATATTTCACTAATAGTAAGCTATATACCTACTATATTTTAATTTGTTTAAAAAATTTGAAGCGTTTTACCTTATGATGATGAAGATTATGGAAATGTGGAGACTTGAAAGACCTGATGATGGATTCAAGGGATCTACCTAAACCAGAGATAGTATGAGCGAAACTAATCCGATACACCAACAATTTGTTCATACTCTATACTTTATATACTCTAAGCAAATCGGTTCACCAATTTTAATAATACTCTAACATAGATGTAACATTACCTATCTAAGCAGAACACAACACAGTAATTGAATCAGCCAGAGATATTCAATTTGCATAGTAAATTAATCGACATCTAACGAGAATCTTCAGTCTTACACAATAATTGTTACTGGTGTTTGGTAGAGCATGTTTACTTTAATGTAATTACAATTTAATGTGCTTCGGAGGGCACGTCAATACGGCGACCACACTTCTTTTAAAATAACAGATTTAGATATGTGTTAAAGAAGTGACAAATCTAGGTCCAAAATGGAACACTGTTACTGGTGTTTCTTGCTACACCGCAAAGTAAAGTATATATTCTTATAGAAAACTGGTGCTTAGCATTTTTGGTACCAGTGAGAATAGAACCTGGTACCTTCCGGTTTCAAGGCAAAGCTCTACCAATGAGGCTATCGATTCTTTATTTTATAAAATTGTATTTAAGTAAGAATTTAACTTGCTGAAGTTTCATAATTTAATACACACACCTTTACGGCCATTATACCTTGCGGTGTGGCCAGAGATACCGGTAACAATGTCCTCTTTCAGCCAGTTGTCCATATCATATTGAACTGAACAGGTGGTAAGCCTAGATGTTTCACTTATTTTTAACAGACGTAAATATCTGTTTATTTAGAAGAAATGCGGTCCAACAAGTCCACTTTAGACATTTCAGATGCTTTCATTCAGACAGTGTAACTAACCTTTAGATTCAGATAACCGACGACAGCAGCGATTTATGCATTTTTATGAGACTTTAATTTCATTTTATCCTAGTTTTAAAACTGGCTGAAATATGTGTTCGTTTTGTATTTACTTTACAATTTTCAATGCAGGTAGGGTGGCTGAATCGTTTATCAAGACTTTCCCCTACTTACCAAAAATCGTTCAACAGAAGTTTTTACTTCAACATTCCGCAGAAATGGAATAATATGTGGTAGTGTTCAGAATCACTTGCTCTATATACCTACAAATAATCGTTCATTTCAGAGAGTTTGGGTAAATTACAAAATAGGTAAATGAACCTACATAAAAAATGTGTAAATTGAACCGATTAGCTAAAAAGAAAGAAGACAAATTTGATTTTTATTTAATTTAAATAACCAATAAACTGGAAAAGGGAAACACGACTTCCAATCAATTCCGCCGGCATCCCAATTGAGGAGTATTAAATATTTGCTCAAAAATGTATTTTACTCATTTAAATTAATTTTCATTTAAAATTTTCTCATTTTTCAGATAATTGAGATCGAGCACAGACCCCGCTGTATTGGTGAGTGAATTAATTAACTTAAATACTATTGATTGCTAAAAATTCACTCTTTTCACCCGGTTACCGGAACTATGTTACCGGGCCCAGAAGACAGGTTCCTTATTTTGTTAATGGAATTTTTGAAGTTACCTAACCTGGGGAGTAAAATTTCAATCCTAATCCTAATATCGTTTCGTTGCGATAACAAGAGTAGCAATAATTTTATTGAAATTACCCAAAGGGTAAAAACGGAAACCCTATTACTAAGACTCCGCTGTCCGTCCTCTGTCTGTCTGTCTGTCTGTCACCAGGCTGTATCTCATGAACCGTAATAGTTAGACAGTTGAAATTTTCACAGATAATGTATTTTTGTTGCCGCTATAGCAACAAATACTAAAAAACAGAATAAAATAAATATTTAAGGGGGCTCCCATACAACAAACGTGATTTATTGTTCGTTTTTTCTCGATATTGATTACGTCAACAGGTGGACGCTTGAAATATCCACAGAATATTTAGATATATATTCACTTTAAAACTCCCATACAACAAAACTGTTTTTTTTGGCGTTTTTATAGATAATGGTACGAAACCCTTCGTGCGCGAGTCCGATTCACACTTGGCCGGTTTTTTATTTTTCTTCAGAAACTGTGTTACGGTCCCAGGGTACCCACCGGAGGATAAAGTCTCTGACGATTCACCAATTCTGTTGACGTACCTATTTTTAGAGTGTGGTTAGTCGGATTATGTAAGTCCATAAGTTTTTAGTTATAAAAATACCATTGGTACATGGCCGATATAGAGCTCTAAGCTTACTAGTTAGCTAATAGGTCCTTGAGCTATGTTGAACCCTTTATAATGGCTGATATAAGTATCAAAATATCCCCATCTATCCGAATCCGTTCAATCGTTTATCCAAATATCAAGCATACATTCCAAAAGGTATTTATTTGTTGAAATTGTATTAATTAGAGGTATTTTATTAAAGAAGTTCGTGCTCGTATCGGAGGACGCAAACTTTTTTCATTTGGTCCCTGAGATTCACCTGGTGAACATTTCACGATATTGATGCAACCACTACACTATTTTGGTCAATGACGTACTATAAGTAGACACGTTATACCCATACTAAATGCAGATAATAAACAGCTTGAACAATACTATAGCTACCTATTAATTACTTACGTTTATATATTCAAGCGATGAAAGGGATAGAGAAACACAGCTCAATACCGGAATCCATTTGTTAAAAAGAGATAAATATATGTTTATAGTTGCGACACGTCATCGAAGCGTGACCTTCTCCAGAGGAACTAGGGGAAGATTGTCTAAATGGAACACTCAATATTTTACTTAAAAATATTTTTGGAATAACAATAAAATATACAATATGTAATTAAAAAAACTTTTATTTTACTAATAAATATAATGTAATAATGTAAAAATAATTGTAATAATGTCTTTCAATCACGCTCAGAACGCTGAACAGTTCTAAATGAAATTTAGCATAGAGGTAGATTATGGCTTGGTATAGGACATTAGTATGCTACTTATTTATGTATTATGTAGTATAATTTAAAATTAAGTCTTTAATTTTTTTTTATTTCTTTTATTCTGGACAACAAACAACTATACAACAAACATTACTACAACATAGATACATTTTTAAAAAATAACTGTCATATAGTCAGTGACGTTTGTTTATACAAATGTATTGTTTATACATACATTCAAAACAAGATATTTTTATGCAAATTCCAAAAAATATAGAAATAACAAATAATACAAAAAAAAATTAAACAAAATATAATTAACTACTATTTAGAATGTTACAGATATTTTTCCTAAATATATACAAAGAATGTGAAAATATGTCCACTTCGCAAAACTGCTGGTTGTATCTTCCACCATACGTCTAAATCTTAGAGTAAAAACTTGGCAACCAATCATATTCTCGTCTTTGGGTTCTGATTGTCTGTATCCATTTTTCTCTTATTAATCCGCTTCTAGGGAGACTAAAAGATAAATAAATACAATAAGATCATAATACTATACATACAACAATAATATAATATATAAATTTATAATAATGTAAATATAATTATGTATATACATTTTCCGTACATTTAATAAAATATATAATTTTTTTAAATAGGTTCATGTAATTTATTGACAGGTCCGATATTGCCAACCATCCCCATAATCAGTCGCTGCGTCTGTCGCAGCCATTTCGTTTTGTCTTCTCTATCACTCTCATACAAAATGCATCGTTCGTCTCGCTCAGACAAGCGGCGCACTGGCAACGGCGCATTATTATTAATAAAATATTGTTATGTCCATAATTATAAAATTTCTGTACTTACCAATGAAATGAGATATCATTTCTATCCTTTACAGTTGCAGTATAATTTCTGCAAAAGCGGAACACACAAGATGTCATTTTTCTTGATGTTTTTGCGGATTATTCTACTCAAGAGAGACATGTACACTAGTCGTAGGATTGTGCGTGACTGTGCGCGACCAAATTTATAGTGGGACACTTACCTCTCATTCGCATTGCTATAGCTTGAGCGTCAATCACGCATCTACCTCAGTTTATATAGTATATCATTGATTTTGGTCCAATATTTGAAGACTAAATAAGAGGCGAATGATGTTTTTATTGTATGTTTTAGGGTCCCGTTAGCTAATCCATATGGTGAGACTTTAGCGTCATAGCAGTTTTTTAAGTAATATTCCTATACAGTTTTTTGACATATTTGATATACTTCTTGCCAATTTTTAATTGAAATTAAATAAAGGACAAATTCAGAATTCGTTTTTATATACCTTTTGGGATATCATTTAATATTTTTACAAACAAACAAACACATCCTCACGGCCTCTATACCGACACCTGTAACAGTGTCCACTTTTTGTCAGTTGTCCATATTTAACAAAACAGTAGCAATGCACTTAATGTACCTAGATGTGTCACTTTTTTAACAAACGTAAATAACTGTTATTTTTGGAAGAAGTGCGGACTTTATGTGCTCTCCGAAGCACGAGGAGTTGGTCTTTAGGCTTTAACATCTGCCAATTACCTTGACGCTTTGACCTCTATATTTTGTATAGAAAACGCTCGGGATTATAGGGTGACGAAGCGGCACGCTCGCGCGGATAATCTTCAATTTAGGTGAAATTTATTTGACAATTATATAAAAAAAACAATACAAATTGTTAAAGAGGATATAACATTTAATTTAATGTAGGATTCAAGTGTATCTCATGAGCCTTTATAGAGAGAATTTACTATTTAGATTAAAAATGCCCTGTTTTTTATTTATTTTTTATTTTTTATTTGGAGACTTTCATAGAAATTTTAAACAATACAAGTTATTTATGACGATCTTAACTTTAATATGTGTATTTTTATATATCAAAATCACAAAAAGAATTAGTCTACAAACGGGTGTAAGCCAACGTATTTTTGGTGATTTTACCTATATTATCCCCTTAAATAAAGTTAGTGGTACCGAGATAATTTTATCGTAATTATTTATATTTTGTAAGTTTTCTTCATTTTGTGCTTTCATTGGACTAAAATCACAAGTCCTAATAAATAGATAGGTACTAATATTATGTATTTATTTTAGGGTTGAAGGCCCCATTGTTTACATGAAGTTGTCAACAAGTAGTTGACAGAACGTGTCGTGCATTATGTTTTGTGAAGAAAATAATCGTACCAATGTCGCTTCCTTATTGTTTCCTATAAGGTAAAATACTGATAACCATCAAAACTTAATGGCATCCGGAAGACTGAGACGTAGGCATTTTTGCTCTTCCTATCCTAAAATCGTATCGTAGAAATCCTAACGCAATACTATCTCTTGTATGATGTGAAACACATCTATTGTGTGTGCGTGACGCGTATACCATATACTTCATTGCTTCTACGCCTGGCCTCCCGTGACAACCACCTTTTTTATATTTAAGGGGAAGTCAGTCAGAAGTTAATCAAATTTTTCAGAAAACCTGATCTATTTACGAAACTTAAAAAAAAATTGTTTTGAAAATATGATTAGAAACATTTTACTCGATAGAAAAAAAATCCTAAATACACATCTGAAACTTTATTTATCAAAATGGCTATAAGATGGTACCATTACAAAAATTTACATGAATATTTTTTTTGGTAAATCTATCTTTTCATTGTAAAATTATTTCTGTGTTGTATAAGATTTTTCTTTAAATTGCGTTTTAAACAAAAATTATCGCTTACGTTAAATCGCTTACTGTTTATGTCATGAAGGGAGCTGTTCTGAAGTGAGTGATAGGTTAGACTCGAGCTTCCTGGAGCACTGGACTGGGTTACTTGTTCCGGTGGTCCGGTACAGGGTTCCGTGAGAAATTTTAGAGTTTCACATATACATGTAGGTACTAACATAGTTGAATGGATCATTGTTGTCTGAATAAATAAATTTATATGTTCAATAAAAGTACATCTAGGTCGTCCTCTGCCAGCATTTCCTTTCACTTCAGCCATATAAACCTTTTTAGTCAATCTTTCATCCTTCATTCTTTCAACGTGTCCAAACCAGCGTATACTACTTTTCTTCATTTTAGTCACAACATCATCTTTTACACCGCATTCTTCTCTAATGTCATCGTTCCGGATGCGGTCAATACGTTTTATATCACACATTCTACGTAAAGACCGCATTTCCACTGCATTTATTTTACTTTCATGCTTCTTATTCCATACCCAAGTCTCGCTTCCATAAGTAAGTGATGGAACTAAAACTGCATTATTATTAAAAAATATGTTGATCGATGGAAATATTAAAAGTACACACAATCGCCGAGCATGTATGAAAGGTATGATGAATATAAAAGAAGCAAAAGAGATATGTCAGGATCGTAGCAAATGGCATTCGATTGTCTCTGCCTACCCCTCTTGGGATGAAAGGCGTGATGATAGATAGATAGATAGATAAATAAATTTATTATTATTATTATGTAACTCTCAAGATCATTTGTAAGGCTTGCATAGGTCCAACACGTAAATCTTGACTAGAATCCATCGGGACCTATCTCTCAATGCATCAGAAACAATGCGCTTACAGACAGGCCCCGTCAGGTGCCTGGACTACAGCAAAAATAAAATAAAATAAAAATTGGGCTATGGTTTTATCAAGTCTATTGTTTGACACTACGGTCACCTGCCAGTATAATTCATCTCATGAAACTAAAATTGCTAGGTGGTGACTCGCCGTTTACTAAATGAAAAAAACCTACTAAAACAACCACCATATTTAAGCATTTTTTCCGGTAGTAAGACAGGCAACATTTCCCATTATTACGCCTTTAGACACTTCCACCCCCGAGCATAATACATAATATAATAGGTACTCGAACGACGCCACCCTTGACAGCCAACTAAGGCAAGCCAGAGGCAAGAGTCCTAGGTCTAGCAGTGGGGACGCCTGCCTCGACCTACTCTCTGGAGCACTCGGGTTTTGTGATGTCTTTACTCACCCATGGCTTGCCACAAGCCGCCCTGCGCCCTTATTTTTATTATTATTATTAAGTAAGTATTTGTAATTTTGAATAAATATTGTAAAAACTTTTGCAACATAGTTGACTTAGTGATTACATTACCAATTTAACACTAATATAATAAAAGAGAATACAAATGACACTGGTTTACGATCTGCATTAATAAATCACAGGATTGACGTGGTCTCGACGCATTAACAGGTCAATGCTATATAGTACCTACGTGACAAACATACGAACACCCCGCCTCAACAAAATTATCCTCCAATTTTTATTAAACGACCTTCTCTAGCCTAATCAAGACTCCTTTTAGGAAACAACAATGAATCATAAAACTTCAATCAGACCATTTAAAAGGGAAGCTAAAGATACAAGACATCATTCGACAGTGAACTGTGAAAAATGAAGCTGGTTCTGATTTCTTGTTTGATTGTTGTGGCGGTTGCTGAGCTTCCTCGATTCAGACCGGCGAGGTTTAGGCTCCAGCGTCAAGAATTAGCACCAACTACTACAGAATCACCAACAGAACCGACAACGGATAGTGCGCCGTACCCTCCATCTGGATGGAAACCGCAAGGTCAAGCATTTTCGTTGCCAGCTAAAAATGCCCCAATGGATTCCTACGGAGCACCTGCACCTTATCCTCCTTCAGGATGGAAACCGCAAGGTCAACAATTCACCTTGCCTAAACAACAGACACCACCAGCAACCAGTTACGAAGTTCCTGATACCTATGGACCTCCGGATAATACTTACGGAGTCCCGAATATTGATGAACCGACTGCAGAACCTACTGATAACCCTCAAGCGGAAAAATTAGAAGGGCAAGTGGATGTTCAGAAAAGTACTGGAACTTATTACGTGTTGCTGCAGAATGGTGAACTTCAGAGAGTTGAGTTTATGACTGAGAATGATATGCAGAATATGGCGTATACAGCACGATTGAGAGTTAAAGAGCGAGCACCTTTGTATTTGGTGAGAGTTTAAGATATTTCTGAATTTCACTTAGTACCTGATAACTAATTTGTTCACTATAATATAATACAATGAAAGATAAATATTTTTTTAAAGAAATATGTCTCCAAATACGATTAAATTTACCGACTAAAACTATTGTGAATTGTAAAATATTACTAAATTATAACAACGCAAAGACGTTTGATTTCTAAACCTCGACAAACATACTTGAATTCTTAGCTGATTTTTTTTCTCTCTCTTCACGAGTTGCTTTGCAGCTCCTGAAACAGTGTTATCGGTTCTAGGGTACCCTGCGGAAGACCAAGTCTCTCTCTTTTAGTCGATGGTATATTTGTGAGGCTATATCTAACGAGTGGCCAGTTCCGTTGGGGTATATTTAGATGGAAAAGCCTTTTTTAGTGTAGTTAATAAATGGTAATTATAAAAAATCCATTGGTACATGGCCGGGACTAACCGACGCGCGACGTCCGCCTAGTTTTAATACTTAATAATAAATAATTGTTCCAAAATATATCAGTAAATAACCAAACACACGATGCGGACCCTTTTCAAGTAGGTATATATTTTCTTATTGGTAATTCACAATGAAAAGCTAATGAATTTTTGACATGAACACCGTTAACGGCATTTCAAAGAAAACCGCACAATTCGTTACTACGTAGTTATGTACAGTCGCAAACAAAAGTTACAGCTGTTGAGTTATAATAATGTTTTCTTCCTCTCTAACAAAGCTGTCATTCAATATGTTAGAGTGAGATAAAAGTTTGTATAACTCTAAAACGCCTTCCGATCCCGGCCATATAACAATGGGTTTTTCTATAATTGAAAACTTATGTACATAATCCGACAAACCAAACTTAGAGGCTTTTCCATCTAAATATACCTCAACTGCGAAATAACCACTCGTTAGGTATAGCTTCACAAATAACATCGGCTAAAAGAGGAAGACTTGGTCTTCTGCTGGGTACCCTGGGACCGATAACCCGTGAAGAAGTCTTCATTAGTTTTTCCCTACAACATAATTATTATGCAATTAATTACCTAGTCACTGAAAATATAATGAAGATAATGAATTTTTCCATACGAGTGTACATTAGGTGTGGTTTTGTAAGGCACTTTGAAGATTGTTTCCACTGAACTCATGCAAATGGGTGTTTCCAAAATTCTATCGCTTTGTTTGTAAAACGACACGCAATATGTAACACACTGACCTAGCTAAACTTCTAACTACAATTAGGAAATATCTCATGCCTTTTTTAATTTGGCCAAAACAATCTACTTATACAAAAAAAGGTGGCCGTCACGGGACGCCCGGCGTATGTGAAACGCTTCAAGTACCTATATATACTGTAGTACACACACACATGGAGAAGCAACGAAGTATATAGCATATACGGCACGCACACACAAGAGAGTAGAGCGGCGGGGGAGTGGGGGCGTGACGCAGTTTTCCGTCACGGCATACGAGTCGGTCTTACCGCCAAGCCGCACCAATATAGATGTGTTAGATGGGCACAGGTACAAATATGGGTTTAAAATATGAATACCTACATAAATACGTTTACATCTATTAGAGATAGATATATGCTACCGCGGCCTTTTTTGTAGATATATATTCTACACAATTCCTTCCTACATAATTTTGTTATATCTCTGACGGATTAGACAGCATACGCCATGAAAACACGCTGGAGTTAACTTTTTCTACCAACTTGATTCACTACTGCGCGGTTAATAAACATGATAGGTCCATTTTTAATATTCGAAAGCCTTTCTCATGAATCAACCTATCTAATAGTGAAAACCGCAACAAAATCGGTTCAGCAGTTTCTGCGTAAAACGGCACAGACAGACAGACAAACTTTTTATGAGATAAGACTAAGATTCAGTATCATTCAAGGATGCCAAAATTCTATGTGTTCAAAATTAAATTAACAGATATAAATCTATCTATCTATAATAACGCCTTTTATTCCAAGAGGGGTAGGTAGAGACAATCGAATGCTATTTGTTTCGATCCTGGCATACCTCTTTCGCTTCTTTTATATTCTATGTGGAGGGTAATCTCCGGAACCACAGAACCGATTCTGAAAATTCTTTCAATAATAGGAATTATCCCTGAGTGTTATAGGCTATATTTTATTTAGTTCGAAAATATCCACGGGCGAAGCCGGGGCGGAATGCTAGTTCATTTATAAAGTTTGAAGTAATTTTATATCAGATCTTTGTATTGGTCTGAAAGAAGAACGAGTCACCTCTAAAAGTCCCTCCACTGTAAATAATGCAAGTGTTTCTAAATAAACTCAGTTTACGATATTGAAAAAAACTTTTATTGCCCATGGGATATAAAGTGAACTTTTGTGATTATTGTAACACATAACATTTTAAACCACTTTAAAATTATGGAGGTTCTAGATTTGATAGCATTTTTTAAACCAAAATAATTGTCCCGGCTATGTTATCAAATATTTGGTAAATTTTAACCAACGTTGTATTTCTGGTATTTTAATTTAGAAGTATCTGCTTGAATACGACCTGAAAACAAATATTAAGATAATTATAAAAATGCCTATACTTTTATTGGTTATATGTTTAGGCCAATAACACATTGGTCAGTAGAGCTCTTGAGTTCAATTCCCATTTGAGTAACTTTATTGAAACATAGTCGTATCGTAAGTTATTTAAAATTACAAAACGAACCTTACAGTGGTCGCATATGATGTGTAACATCTAACATCTCACCTTAGTACACGCACACACTGTTGGCTGACAGTACCAACCTCTCGGAAAATGGGTAGATACCATCTGACGGCCAACTCTACCCCCGCCCGGCTTCCTGTTACACACTTCCGTCCCTTTTCACGAAATCACTCCCACAGATTGCAGGACAGTGAGAGGAAAGATGGTACACATTAAAAAACAAAATCGTGATAAGAAAGCAAAGTCAGTTGTTTTTGCTAGTTGTTACCAAAAAATCTAGCATAATTACATTAAATTATTCATACAGACGGTATTTGTGTATTATACCGTATAATACACAATTGAAACCTTTGAATGCTCGCTTTACAATTTTCGTTCTTTGTTATAAGTGGTTTTATTCTTAATCCGATGATATACCGTATATGAAGATCTAGCTGGGATGCCGGCTGCATATAAGCAATATCTACAAACTGAGTATTGATAGCGATCTCTGATTTGTTCAAAAAACTATCCGAAACCGTGTTACTGTCCCAGGGCACCTAGCGGAAGACAAAGTCTCCCTCTTTTAGCCGATGGTATTTGTGAGGCTATACCTAACGAGTATGGCTACTTCTGTTGAGGCATATTTAGATGGAGGCTCTAAGTGTGGTTTGTCGGATTATGTACATAAGTTTTTATAAGTTTTTTAATTTTAAAAAGCCATTGGTAAAAGGCCGGGATCCGAGATTGAACCCGTGGTCTGCCAAGTTAATACCAGATGTCTTAACGACTCGGCCACCGACGCACAATTTTTGAAAGTTTATTCCCAAGTAGTCAATAAACCATCAGCCAAAACCACATATTATCTATGTATAATCAACAATTCATCAACGATTAGTAAACATAACAGTTGCCAAAACATGGTTTTGACAGTTGTTTTTTATTTAATCTCTGTTTAATTTAGATTAAAATTTCAGAAATTGGGAGGAGAAATCTTTCGTTTGACTCAAATGCCAAAACGACGGCCAGGAAATGAATGCCCGGGAAAATTTGATACAACAATTTGCTCGCATATCCTACTTTTCGAAGTATTGGGCCTTCGAGTCGAACGAAAGTTGACGCGGTCCTAAATAATGCTGACCCGCCGAGATCTCTTTCAAAATTCAATTGGTAGATTTTGTTTATATGCAGCTATGTTCGGGACAATCTCAAATGCATAAGAAAATAACGAATTTCTGTCTGTCTGCTTCAATGTTTGACCAGAATAGGTTTTGAAACGGCTCAATGGATTCATTTTAATATATGAGCAGTGACATGAAAATAGCACGGGAGAATCTGGGACGGAAGCTAATGTAATGTTTTTTAGTAATAATTTAACTTTTAATTAATTTAATTAATTTTAGTAATGAAACTAACGGTAAGCTGCAAGTCCTTCGAAATAGTTATCTTTAATCAACCAAAAGTTGATATACCACTGCACTACACCACGAAAACTGCAATATGCCATCACTAGGGCTACCCAAGATGTGTCCACTCTTTTGTCTCCTTTTTTGAAAGAACCCAAATATTTATTGTACGTCAATGTATAGTTTAGTATATTGGCTGAAAGGATAAAAGGTTATTTTTAATTGTACATAAGAATATACTTATTCCACATCAAATTATTGAAAGTACGACCCTGTTGGCACGAAGAGATAGGTTAGGATGTTTGTTTATAACCGCACATAGAAAAGGGTGGGTACCCTGGACAGAGCCCGTACGAACTTTCACGTACGGGTATAGTCCAATACGATAATAATATTTAGAGGTATAAGTATTTTGCTGTGCAATCAGTATTTCTGATGGAAAATAGGCATTTTTTACTTCAGCAATATAAACCTTTTTTATGTATATGGCTTATCTATCTGGAATAATTTGACTGAAACCTCTAATTTAGGCTCGTAAAGCACGCACTCTTCTAAAAATATTGTTTAATATTCACAAATAACAAAAATCAGGCGTTGATATAGGTAGAGAGGTGGAGACAGAAAGTGGTTGTAAGCACTTGCCGGCAGAAAACCTCTTTGGTGTAGTATGAGCCCCCTCTACAAATTCTTGTAGACGAGTAGGGGTCGGTAAGCCGCTGAGCCGATTTAGAAGAAAAAAAATTAAAAAAAACCTCTCCTACCAGCTGGCAGAAAATGAGTGAACAACATTTGTGGGGACCTCTCGGTTGTAAGAAAAATATTTTCTGCCAATTTATTCCCTGCAGCGACTTGCAAAATTCTTTCAAAAAAACAAAAAAAAATATAAAAAAAAATTGCAGATTAAATTGGCAGAAAATATTTTTCCTACAACCGAGAGGTCCCCATAGCCCCCCCCCCCCCCCACAAATGGTGCTGTTCACTCATTTTCTACCAGCTGGTAGGAGAGGGTTTTTTAATTTTTTTTTTCTTCTAAATCGGCTCAGCGGCGTACCGAGAAGCGCTGGACCCCTACTCGTCTACAAGAATATGTAGAGGGGGCTCAGACTACACGAAAAAGAGGTTTTCTGCTGACAAGTGCTTACAACCACTTTCTTTCTCCATCTCTCTAACAATTATTGGTGTCCCTGGCCACACGTACTTATAGGTTTAAGGCCATACCTTCTGTTTTGGTTTCACATGCATCTGCTATAAAAAGGCATCCATGGATGATATCAACAAATAGTATCGCCAGTCCAGTCAACGTAAAAGGTACTTGCACAGCGTAGAAGCTGCATGGTCGCTGACTCTGACTTAAATATAACAGGTAAAGTATTATCCATATTACTTGTAGTGTCATCCATAACTTGATCTTACTGAAATTTGGAATAACTTGGGTGACTCGGTCCTGCGGGGTGAGCATATATTTGACGCGACATCTTTCGTTTCGGCCGAAAGGCCATAAACGTTAATGACCGTACAAGAACCAGCCGCGGAATGCACGGGCCGTACGTTCCAACCCTACAATGTACGGGCAAATTTTGTATACTTGTCTTTGCCCGACCAAGCAAATTTGCTCGGCATTCTAGTGTTGGACAATCTCGGACCGTGCATTCCGTGGCTGGCTCTTGTAGGGACATAAACCTTTTTGGTCTTTCGGTCGACACGAAAGATGTCACGTCAAATATATGCTCACTCCCCTGTGTCTCTATTGGAAAGTGGAACGGTCGTCCGGTGTCGGTATTTCCTGCTTCCTACAATCTGGGATCCTTCAAGAGAAGCGATTGGCGGACTCCTATTTGCTCTGCCAGTCGCGCGCATTTGGACTAACCACTTACGCCATGCGGACCAAGGGGGGAGGGGATAGCATAGCATACTTAGAACCGCTTTGACTCGCGGGTCCAAGAATGCCCGGGCAAATACAGACACGAATTTGTTCGGACGTTCTAGGGCAGGTGGGGACCCGTCGTTTTTGGCCTTCGTTCGAGACAAAACGAAAGTTCCTCTATAAAAAAACTTTCCCTTACCTACGAAATGAATTCGCAACTGGATTATAATTAGTCCACGCCAGGTTCGATACCCGGTTGCTATTACGAGCCAAATCACTGCAATTGTAGAAATGTATTTGACCACATGCCTTTGGTTCGTAAAGGTACAGTAGTTTAATTATGGTCACTTCATGTAGCTCGCCGGCTGCTGGCGAGAAATTACAGTTTAGAACCCACCAGCCCAGAAATAGGCTTACAATTGCTGAAATAAAAAAATATATTTTCTAGGTCACTATGTTATGTATTAGAGTTGTTTACAGCTCAATATAAATCAATGAAAGCTTTTTGACAGTTTTCTTGAAAATTAGGTGGGAACAGAATTTTAATTGCAAAATGAGAAATATGTCACAACTGCAATATGGGTTTATAACAATTAATACCTATGTAAACACGCTTATAACTACTTAGCTATTAGAGAAAGATATATTATGCTACCGCGAATTTTTTGTAGATCATTTTATTCTACATAATTAATTCTTAGACCATCTTTTTATATCTCTGACGGATTAGACAGCATACGCCATGAAAACTCGCGTCTGGGCTAACTTCATACCCGATTTGATTACCTTGTACTGTTAATGTTCAGCTTATAGGTATATGTTTAATACTCCTACCTATCCAATAATGAAAACAGCAATAAAATCCGTTTAATAATTTTTGTGTGAAAGGTCACTATGACGAATCAAGGATATATTTAAGGATTACGGCATGGAGTCTTTCTGCGCGAAAAGTAGGTACACAATAATTTAATTAAGTTCTACTACTTAAAAAAATAGGCCTACATGACCTTCTTAAGGATCCGTGGCTCTCAGTCATCTTGTATCTGTCAAAAATATGGCAAATCTCAGTTAATCCTGGAAACGTGAGTTTATTTATACAACATTTCCTCAGTACCACTGATAGTTATTATTTGAAATTGGATTGAGCCATATTTTTATTATTCAGGGTTCTAAAGAGCCGTAGTTTTCGATACGAGCAGTGCCTTTGCGTTTTGGAAATTATGGCTATTTAGAACTCTTAATAATGAAAATATGGCTCAATCCAATTTAAAATAATAACTATCAACCGCGAGCTGAAGAAATGTTGTATAAATAAACTTACCTTTCCGAGAATAAATTAAAATTTGCCATATTTTTGACAGATACAAGATGACCTTGACCACCGCCCTTTAACATTATAAATGTGAATGTGTGTTTGTTTGTTTGTTTGTCTTTCCATCACACCAAAACGTAGCAGCAGATCGACGTGATTTTTTGCACAGATAAGATACAGCTGGGTGACATTGGTTACTTTTTATCCCGGGAAAATGGAATTATGTATGTACATATAATACTTACTTTGATAAGATATCACTATTAGTGTCCAGAATGTTAATTCGTTCATTTATACTAATCATGTCATTTACTTTCACATAAATTGTTTTTGATGAAATCTAGAGGGTTTTGTGTATTGATTTATGTTTTAATAGCGGCTCCGTTCGCCTAACTGCTAAGCCAAGCCGAACTATGATCATTGAACGTCC
The DNA here is from genome assembly GCA_963924495.1 of Nemapogon koenigi. Taxonomy (NCBI): domain Eukaryota; kingdom Metazoa; phylum Arthropoda; class Insecta; order Lepidoptera; family Tineidae; genus Nemapogon; species Nemapogon koenigi. The sequence continues at coordinate 12,819,927 of OZ004639.1, read as the reverse complement.
GATGATACACAATATCTACGTATTTTTAACCGAACTTCAATCTTTTATGTTTTTTTTATGTAGGTATGTTCCCCGAATACTTGAAGACGCCTGGATCGATTTGGATTTTTTTTTGTTTAAAAGGGTATACTTTTCAGGTGGTCCCATGGTCATCAGGTCAGCATCTGATGATGGGATCAAGAACTCTTCAAATTTTATAGGCACAATTGAAGCGATTTGGGTATTTTTTTATAGTGACTAGTGCATTTGCTTACGAAAAGTACATTTTGGTTTTGGAGGCGGTTTTTTTTCTTCATCAGAAGTGGTTATTACTAAACTCTCCCTTGGCCACTTGGCTGTCTGTCATGACGCGGCCCCATGGAATTCAAGAATATTTTTTAGCCTCTTGACTTCATCATGGTCCATACACGAATGTCACACACAGCTGTCTTTTAAATTTATAAATCCCTTTTTTTAATTTAAAAATTATAACTAATTAATTTTAAATTTTTAGTAGGGTTACCAGTAGAAAAAAAAATGGTGCCAATCCTTGTGGGTCAAATGAGAATAATTCAGGATCACTGGCTGCAAGTCCTATATAACACAGCTTGCACAATACCAGTGGCTCTGTAATATAAAGCAATATATTTTATTGTAGCACCCAAATTACATATTAAATCGTAATCAACTGCCGCTGAACCCCTCGAAATGATAATGAAAAACTCACCAAGTCGAAGGAATGTTTTCAAAATCTTACTATCGTGGAAATGTTCAATTATGTTCGGGCGCCTTTGAAAACTGATTTTCTTTGATGAAAAACTCTCTTTTGTCGTGTTGAGGGCACCGTTTTATTATTGAAATTACGATTTCAGATTTTTATTGTTCCTGATTATATAGCTAGATTGAAGAAGTCCTCACAGCTTTGGGAGATAATTGATTTTCAAAATGAAATGTAACTTTGTACTTACATAGCCTGTATTTCTGTGAAAATACCTGCATGCGATAGGGGAGTATAGAATCTAGTGAACTGAAATAAAAAATAAAACTCAATAAAATTTAGGTAAGTGTTATGATTTATATAAAATAAATGTATTATTAAACTAAAAATACAATTAGAAATTCAATCAAATAAATAATTTAATATTTTTTAATAGAATTCGAAGTCGATGGGTGCGAAAATTTAAGTTTACCACCAACCGACTCCAAAATCTATCTACGTAATCAACAAGGAAAGTAATAAGAATTTGAATGCTTTTTAGTAACCGGATGCTCTTCTCCTTTTCTAAAATACAAATTATTTCTTTGAATTTTTTGATTAAAATTAGCATCAGGGATAGGTCTATTACTCTGTGACAATAATCTCATACCTAACTCCCGTTTCTCCATACTCCTGACTATAGAAAGGATAGCATTACAGCAATATACGTTAAATGCAAAAATAACTACGCCTCTTAACCAGCAAATGCTGGCAACAATAGGTATCCAACCAGCGAAGTCTCCAGGACTTTTCAGGGGCATGTCTATCCATCCACTATTTCTCAGTACCATGCTTTTGGTTAAGCTTTGTTGTATATGTGCGATATACACTATCCCCATGGAAATGTCAAAGCAGCACAAAACCACGAAAGAATAGAAGTAAACATTGAAAACATGAATTTGAGGAAGTTCCAGATTAGTTTCGGTGATCAGTATTATTGTAATAGCTAGTAGCATCCATGGTACGTGAAACATTATACTCGTTTTCATGTACCTGAAATATTAAAAAAAATGTTAACTAAGTGCTCGCCAGAAAATATATTTAAACAAACATTCAGGTTTTAGCAACATTTTTCATGAAAAAGACCTTTTTTAAATTTCTTTTTAATATAGAACGTAACAAAATTTAACTATGACAGAAATTCAAATGTTGACAACTTCTGTCATAGTTAAAATTAATGTCCATGATAATTATAACTGGCCTAATTGAATAGTTCGCAAGTACTGAATAACTTGCTTTAATTTTGTCTACTAAGTTATTTAGCCGTATTTCTATGATTTGGAACGCACTGACATGTTCACCAAAATGAAAGAGATTCAAGGAGCCCTAGAGATTCCACGTCACGCCTTTGTGGATAGCACACGCGCCCGCGGAGACGTGATGGGGAATCCGGTTTAATCCCGTTCGTGCTGTGATGGTTGTGATTAGTCGACGACTAATAAGAGATATCACGGTCGGCGGGATTATCTTAAATACCGATTAATCGGCTCTAAACACTATAAAGGCTATAATACTTGACATTATCAAATCACCGATGAACATTGGTGGAGCCATAATAAAAGAATAAGAAGAATGTAACTTGTCAGTAGTAACCTAAGTTGTAAACGAACAATATTTTTATTATGAAATTGACAATTAAAGAGGTTACATTCTACGTTACTTTTTTTTTAAACGTCGAGACCACCATTGTACTGTAATAAAATCTACGATTTTTTTAATCGAATAGAAATTTAAAAATAGAATATCAAAATTCAATACCTATATACCAACTAAAACGCTCTTTTAAATTACAATATAGATCAAGATATATATCAAATTATTTTTCTCAATTGTTAATCTTTATAGTTTAAAAAATTTCAAATCGATTAATTACAATAATCGTACAAACATCCATACAAACTTTCGCGTTTATAATATTAGTAGAATTATATATTTACATTCTAGTTTTAGCGGAAAGTCTTGTAGAAACAGTGATAATTGGTGATGATTTTTGTATTGGGTATATTGGCAAACCGTAGGTCTCGCTACTCAGCGTCAACTCCGCAATCGAATTCTTGTGCTTTCTCATGGTTCCGCACGATTCAGCATCATTAAGGTACATTATGGTACCGAGAATCTTGAAATCTGGATCTTTGTCGTTTACCGTCCAGGCACAACTTAGGACCGTAGCTGCCCCGATAAATACCACCAGAGCTGGGAACAAAATTACGATAAGACTAGCGAAGATGTTTATGAAAAGTTAAATTTTCCCGGGTGACTTACATATTTTCCCGGGACCCATTCTTCGACCTTCACAGCTATATCTGTGCAAAAAAAGCTCCGATCCGTTGTTTACAGAATTACGGAAACCACCCTTTTAAAAAAAACTAAAACCTAACCTAACCTAATGCTCTCTGCTTACCAGTTTGATGATAAATTCAAATAGATAATATTAGACAGGTCAGACGTTTCTCACAAAAATCTTTTGTGAAGAAATTGTTTGAACATTTTTTTTCTAAATAAGTACCTATTGATTTCCGAAAGGAGTCCAGGATTAACTTATAACCATAACCCTACTTCAGAAAAAAATCACTATAGGAAGTAACATAATAATATACTTGAACTAAAGACGAGCATCTAAGTATAATTTGTATGAGGATAAACTATTCCCAATTTCTCTGTAAATAATCCACCTGTCTGTGTCACTGTAATTTAGCATATTCAATATATCTAAGTGAAAGACGTTATTTTTTCAATTGGTTTTATTGAATAGGAAATATGAGCTTTAAAATAAAGGAGATACCCTAGTCTTGGGATGAAAGGCGTGATGATAGATAGTGTTACGAGCTAGGGTACGAAGAGATTTAAAATACCGATTAAATAAACAAACTTTACTTTATCACCACCAAAAATACAGTTAAATAAATGAACACTATAGAATAACACTTATTCGCACTAAATTCCACTTCACTGTTTCGCTTTGATCGCTCTGATTCGCACTGTGTCATTTCCGGTCAAGATCCTCTGTTTATATTGCCCACCGAACATTCGAGACACGCCGAGATTGTTGTACAAAGTTATAGACGCGCCTCGATGGGACTCGGCGCCAAATACATACACACCGACCGCGGCCGATTTTGGTACCTATGGCTAGGCACATACGGTCCATTTTCGTTTGTACTTGATTCTCTCTGGATGTTTCTAGAGACGTCTATCGACCTTGATGTGTTTAGGTATTTATTTGTGCGATTTAAGTACCTACTCGTTACACTGCCCCCCGCTTAGACTTGCTCGTCCCGAGCAATATTCGAGCCTTTGTAAGGAGCCAGTCGATCAATATGGACAACCTTTAACTGTCCACGCGGGCATCGTTGGATCCGATAGGTCACGTCATTGATCCTCGTGATGACCTTATACGGACCTTCCCAGCGGTTCTGCAGCTTGGGAGATTTCCCTTTTCGGCGTTTCGGGTTGTGCAGCCACACCAACGATCCCTCGTCAAAACCGTTACTATTGAAGTTCCTATCGTACCTGGTCTTCATCTTTGTACTGGCCACAAGACTGCTCTGACGAATCTGGTCATGTATGTCGCACATCTTGTTTTTCAGGTTCGATACGTAGTCACTTACAGGTTGCGGCGCATCCGGAGGTCCGCCGGTCAGGAGATCAACTGGTAGTCGGAGCTCTCTCCCAAAGTTGGCATAAGCAGGAGTCACCTTTATGCTTTCTTGCTCTGCGGATCGATATGAGAGCAAGAACAAGGGAATATATCGGTCCCAGTCCCTCTGGTGATCCTCAACCAGTTTCGCCAAATGAGTCTCCAAAGTGCGGTTGAACCTTTCAACCATTCCGTCTGACTGTGGGTGATACGCCGTAGTCCTTGTTTTATTTATTCCCAGGAGACGGCATACTTCCTGGAACAACTGCGACTCAAAGTTACGCCCTTGATCAGAATGTATCTCCATTGGTAGCCCGAACCTGCAGAATACTTCGTTGACCAACTTAGTAGCCACTGTTGTTGCTTCCTGGTTGGGAATCGCGAAGACCTCCGGCCACTTCGTGAAGTAGTCCATCACGACCATGAAGTACTTGTTCCCGTCTTCAGTGGCCGGGAACGGTCCAGCAACGTCCACCGCTATTCGTTCCCATGGAGCGCCAACATTGTACAGCTGCATACGTCCCCTCGTACGTGTCGTAGGTCCCTTCACGGCCGCACATACTGTGCACTTGCGACACCAATCCTCGACATCTTGCCGGCAATGAACCCAATACAATCGTTTCCTGATTTTCGCCAGGGTTCGATTCATGCCCAGATGTCCTCCCGAGGATCCATCGTGCACGGACTCAAGCACTGTGCGCACCTTTGACCTAGGCACGACCAGCTGCATCAATGTCTCCTGTCCACTTGGCGACTCCCACTTGCGGTACAGCAACCCGTTGTGCAGCACTAGACTTTCCCACTGAGCCCAGTAGCTTTTCGTGGTGGAACTCATGGCTGATACAACATTCCAGCCGGGCCTTGGAACATTCTGCGTCTTCCATTCCATTATCGGCGCCAAGTTGTTATCCTTGAGTTGCTCGTCTCTCGTCCTCTCGTTCGCCCATTCGTCACTAAGGTTGTTAGTCGTAATCACTTTGATGACAGAATCACCGATTTCACGCCTCGAGCAGTGTTTACAATCTTCAGGGCACGGCCTGCGTGACAGTGCGTCAGCGTTGCCATGCGTCCGTCCTTGTCGATGTTCGATCGCCATCTAACATGGCGTCCCGTTGACCTCGCCGGCGATCACCAGACTGTTCCCGTCGAAAACTTGTCGGATGGTAACTTTTGGGGCTGTTCTCCGAAGCTCGGTAGTTACAGCACGGACATCAGCTCCGGCGTCCCGTTTCGGCCCTCGTTGATCCGTGCCTTGTCGTTTAAGCGCTGGGCAGCTAGCTTTAAGGTGCCCCAGCTTGTGGCAGTAGAAGCAGCGGGGTAAGTAACTACTCCTCACTGCTACAGGTGTCGTTGTTGGAGTAGCCTCCTCCGCCACTTGTCGCAATCGCTGAGAACGAGGCTCCTGTCTCACGGCTTCCACCTCTAGAGCATGGGCCAGTGCATCTTTCAGGGCGCTTTGGTGGCCCAGTCGAACTGCAGCTCTGACCTCCATGCTGCGGATGCCGTCGATGAATGCTTGAACGAGGTTCGCAGCAATGAACTCTTGTCCGGCAGATGGGTACGCCTTCCTCACGATCTTCTCGATCTCCAGAGCCCATTGTTGCAGATTCTCACCAGCATGTTGCGTCCTGTCCCTCAGCTGCGCTCGTTAGACGTGCTCCAGGTGTTTGTCACCGTACCTGGAGTCCATTGCCTCGATCAGGTTCCCGTACGTGGTGCAGCTGTCTGGAGAGGCCTCCAGAACCGATAGTGCACGGCCCCTTAAAGCCACTGTCAAGGCGGTCAGAGATTGCTCGTCTGTCCAGCCGTTGGCAGAGGCGACCGTTTGGAACTGCAATTTGTACGCTGTCCAGGACGTAGTCCCGTTGTACGGCGGCACCTTGACTCGGGGGCCGGAGACGACGACGCCTCCAGAAACAGGAGCGGTCAGCTTCAGTTTTCTCACTTCATTCTGAAGCCTCTCGCATTGGCTGTCAAGTCGTGCCTCCAACTCTCCGTAGCGGTCGTTAAGTCTTGTATCCTGTTCTCCGCTCATCCTTGTCTGTATTTCCTTATGGAGATCCTTATAGTGCTGTTTGAGGTCTTCGTACCGGATGTCGAGGTCTTCGATTCTCTCCTCGTGCATGTCTGTAACCCTCTGTAGCTGCTTCACCTCCATAGTCACCTTTCCCAGTGATTCTGAAAGCAGCTCCTTTAGGCTAGCAGACTGCTCCTCTTGACGTCGGGCCTGCTCCTCCAATAGCTGCCGAGTCTGCTCCTCCTGACGCCTGGCCTGCTCCTCCTGACGCCTTGCCTGCTCTTCCTGACGCCTTGCCTGCTCCTCCAATAGGTGCCGAGTCTGCTCCTCCTGACGCCTGGCCTGCTCCTCCAATAGCTGCCGAGTCTGCTCCTCCTGACGCCTGACCTCCTCCTCCTGTCGTCGGGCTTGCTGCTCCTAACGTCGGGCCTGCTCCTCCTGACGTCGGGTCTGCTCCTCCATCAGCCAAATCAGCATTCCCATGTCGGTTGCCTGGGGAGCACCCGCAGAACCCGCAGCACCCGAATCGACTCCAGCAGCAGCTCCAGCACCACCAGCAGCAGTCCCAGCAGCACCAGCAGCCGTCTCGTCCACCTCCTCTTCGTGATGTCCAGCAGTAGTTTGTCGTGTTTTGGGTCGCCGTGATGACGACGAGTCACGTGGTGTAATCGGCATTTTTGAATCCCACACTCCTGACACCAATTTGTTACTAGCTAGGGTTCGAAGAGATTTAAAATACCGATTAAATAAACAAACTTTACTTTATCACCACCAAAAATACAGTTAAATAAATGAACACTATAGAATAACACTTATTCGCACTAAATTCCACTTCACTGTTTCGCTTTGATCGCTCTGATTCGCACTGTGTCATTTCCGGTCAAGATCCTCTGTTTATATTGCCCACCGAACATTCGAGACACGCCGAGATTGTTGTACAAAGTTATAGACGCGCCTCGATGGGACTCGGCGCCAAATACATACACACCGACCGCGGCCGATGTTGGTACCTATGGCTAGGCACATACGGTCCATTTTCGTTTGTACTTGATTCTCTCTGGATGTTTCTAGAGACGTCTATCGACCTTGATGTGTTTAGGTATTTATTTGTGCGATTTAAGTACCTACTCGTTACAATAGATAGATAGAAATAAAGGATTATTTTGCCTCTGTTTTCTTTTTCATAACCTATCACAAAGTCATGGACGTAAAAAAGGAGAGGACGGATCGCCGCTAAGACAAAAGTGAAGCAACCAAGTTATGCGAGTTTCATTGTAAATACGAGCCTCACGCACACATTCTCATTCGGTTATGCTGATCAGCCGCATTAATAAAATAAAAAACAATGCCGTCTTGTGTAGTAAAATTATGCAAAAACAACTCCATTACTCATAAAAAAATCTCAAGGAATCACATTTCATAGGTAAGTTAGTTATTTACCACTTATTCAACAATTTAAAAATATATTAGAGATAATGCACGCACACATGCACGCTTGGTGCTTCACTTTTGTCGTAGCGGCGATCCGTCCTCTACTTTTTTACGTCCATGGCTTTGATATTTCAATTATATCGTGTTTTTTGTAGCTTATTGAAAATTCAAAATTATAATTATTTAATGATTTTTTAATTAGTCAAATAGATTATGAAAGAAAAAACCAACAGGTTACTAAATATAGGTATTATAATGATAATTTGACTAACACTGTATAATAACCGATACAGAAATTATCATCAATTTCCTGGAGTCCCTTAATGGTAAATTATTTGTTGTCCTTTTAAATCCTTCTACAGGAACCTCTCGCCACATCATTGACAAATATATGTCATAATAATAATATAATTGATGTCATATTTGAGGTTTCATTTTTAAAATTACGCGCAGGCTTGCCAATAATAGGTTAAAAATAATTGGCCAAGTTGCGAGTACTTTTTCGGTCAGAACTTTAAGACAGAATTTTCATTTAGGTTTTCCTGTAAACTATAAAAAAATGCCCTTTATTACCTACACAATTTTAGAGTCAATAGTTTCGGAGAGAGGGGAGGGGGGGGGGGGGATATACGGTCAATTTTCTTATATTTTCTTTAATATAATTTACACTATGCACTTTCGATCGGGAACATGGTTTTTTATTGCAAAATTATTGTTTTTTCGCCTTTTATCTCGAAAACTGTTAAGTTTTAAGAAAAAAAGTTTCAAATAAAAATTGTTCGGCCGATGATTCTGATTAGGTATTAAAAAAATAAAAAAATTGCTCTCATTGATTAAACAAAGGAAAATGACAAAAAGGCACAAAAAATTAAAGTATTAAAAAACAAACTTCCAGTTCTCGAAATTCAATGAAAATCGAGTATGTTGTAGTCTTTGAAAAAATTGTTAATTTAAAATTTCAATTGTTAATAACCTTTGTCCTATATGACGGAAAATAAAGTACTTAGCGACGGGTTTTTGTTAAATAACTTTTTTGTTTATTCAGTTAAAAATCTGGAATTCGTAGGGATTAAAGATATTCGGCCTTATTCATAAACGTTTATTAGCAACGTTTTTGTTAAAATGTGTTTTGTTTCTTTCTATTATTAGTAAAGACAGGTTTGTTAGAGAGTGACAAAACACATTTTAACAAAAACGTTGCTAATAAACGTTTATGAATAAGGCCGAATATCTTTAATCCCTACGAATTCCAGATTTTTAACTGAATAAACAAAAAAGTTATTTAACAAAAATCCGTCGCTAAGTACTTTATTTTCCGTCAATTTTATTAATAGAGTTTTGCATCTTTTCTACAGCCTTTACCAAAAATAAAGCTTTCCGGGGCTTTATCAATATTTGATTAATTTTCTGTAGTTTTTTTGATAGTTTTTGATAGTGTCTTCGGTGTGCGGCCGGATTTTCTAGTATTGATGTGAGCAACTTCTACTAGTCTGATCGATTCGACGGACGTACTTTTTAAATTTAGTAATTACTTTAAGAGGAAGTCTTCATTCTCTCTGTCTGTATGTATGATTGAGCTGACTATTGAACGGGTACTTTTAAGAAAACAAATACGCTAATAAGGCGCCACCTCCCTTACACGGTTATTTCTTCGGATCAGTGCAAACTCATTAAAGTGCCCAAACCCAGTTTAGTCCCAAAGGCCCAGAATTCAGGTAAGAGTCCATTAAACCTCCGGACATATGGCACAAGTTTGTAGTGTCCGACTAGCTTAATTAAGTCTGGGCACTTTTACTGCTTCAAGTGGATCAAGGAGGGTTAACGTACGGACTAATGCAGGACAAGGAACATTTATATAAGGATTACATTTACTTTGCCTATCTTGTTACGAAGGCGTTTATTTTCTTACTAGAGATCTCGCCCCCGGCTTCACCCGGGTACAATATGGGTTTACAATAATTGTAATACCTAAACAAATACGCTTATAACAGATATTTTGTAGATTATTTTATTCTACACAATTATTTGCTGTATTATTTTGTTATATCTCTGACGGATTAGATAGACGGATTCGCTTTTTCCCCGTCTACTCGTGAAAACCACATCAAAATCCGTTCAGTAGTTTTAGCGTGAAACGATCACAGACAGACGGACAGACGCGGCAGGGGACTTTGTTTTATAATATGTAGTAATGATAGTAAAACTGCCCGGTTTCGCCCGTGGTTATTTGTAATGTGAAATGAGCCTCTATTTTAACCTGTTCACAGGTATATTACGGAATCCTAACCAATCCTTATCCATCTATCTATACTAATATTATAAAGAGGCAAGATTTGTATGTTTGTGTGTGTGTATGTTTGTAATGAACTCAAAAACTACTGTGCCGATTTCAAAAATTCTTTCACAATTGGAAACATAGGCTATATTCTATTTAAAAAAAAATTAGGGATCCTTACTAAAACTCCAATAATGTAACCCAAGGTGTAAAAAAATGACCTAAGAAATTCCTTACATCGCGTGCGCTGCGAAAACTATTGATGATATAGAGGTAGTGGTAGTGGTAGAGGGTAGGGGTAGGGGTAAGGGGTAGGAGTAGAAGTAGGGGTACGGGTAGGGGTGGGGGCAGGGGTAGGGTAGCGGTAGAGGTTGGGGTAGGGATAAGGGTAGGGGTAGGGGTAGGTACAGGGTATATTTTATTTTGTTCGTTAATATCGGAATGCTAGTCTGAAATAATGTAGATAACAGGGTTTTTTTAAATCGGTTCAGTGGTTTCAATATCTACAGCCTTTAATTTTTTTATAATGTAAGCTTAAAGCCGTAATAATATAATACACTTTTTCTCAGATATTTTTTTATATTAGGTACGTATTTGTGGAAATCCATTCAAGTGTGTAAGCTACAAAGATAAAAGGACGTACAAAAAGGAATATTATTTTGTTCTCGCCAGTTTAACATTCCCTCATGCGGATTTTGGGACCCGTAGAAGGACCCGTATCAAAATCTGTGTCTACGGGAGATAGCTTATCGAAAGTAGCTGTCACGGACACTACACGACCCTTAGCTCTGGGGTCTACGAATGTCAGAAGTAACGGGAATATTTTTGTGAATATTAGTATGTGGAAATTATTACGGAATGTAAGTTTACTTAAAAAACAAATGACGTGAAAGACAAATCTTATGACTCAGAATATGACAGATTTGAGCCCAAAGTTGAATTATCTTGAGATCCATCAAATACAATCGGTAAAGTTAAAAAATCTGATGATTTATGAAACAGAAAAGATTAGACAAACATACTTGGTTAAAGCAATAAACTTATTTCAAAGAATATTAAATTTATTAATAATAAATAATATTATTTAAACATGCTATAATGGGTCAAGTAAGCATTGAGGTAATATCACATTGTTCCATAAATTGAGTAAATTATACCACTTGGATGTAAGCAGCTCTTTGGTAATCTGGTACTGATGTGTACACGTACAGAGGAGCCCGACCTTCACTTCTATATTGAAGACGTGCTGTATAAGCCATGTTACGGATGTCATTCAGGGTTTGGAACTGAACGCGTTGCAATTGAGAATCAGGTAACAGCACATAGTAAGCTCCTTTCTGACTAATCACATCACTGTCAGCTTCACTCTCACCTTCTTCTGAACGTTCTTCAAGTTTCTGTCCCCTTTCGTTCTTCTCAAGACCTTCAACTTCTGTGCTTTCACGACCTTCACTTTCAGTTTCCTTGCCTTCCTCACGCCTTGGAGTACCGTATTCGTTTTCAGGTAAGGAGTAAACGTTCAAAGGTGCTCCGTAACTATCAGCTGGTACACCGTAAGATGTCGCCGGTGGTCTCACTTCTTGACGAGAAGGTAAATTGAATTCTCTAGTTGGTTTGAAACCAGCTGCAGCGTAAGGAGCTTCATCATCTCTAGGTGTAGTTGGCTCTCTTTCTTCAGATCGTTTCGACTCTTGTCTCTGGAACTCGAATCTCGCACTTCGGTATCTCGGAGGCTCAGCAGACACCACTGCTAGCACAACCAGAACGATGCAAGCGATAATTTTCATTGTTGATTGTTCAACGAACAGTTGACAACTGATGCTGAATCTCGGATCCGACGCGTATATATACGTGCTTCGGATGACAAGAAAATAAGGATTAAATGACATCTTCCGGATGTGTCATCTCTCCTCAATAATCGACATTCGACGCGAGTGTGTCGCGACATTGGCCTCGTAAAGGATCAGCTTGTGTAACCAGATAACGATTAGGAGTGTCATTGTATTGAGCGATGGACGTGAGCGGCATGGCGATGCGGTGCGAAGTGCTTACGAAAAATCCTAATGAGGAATTTTAATATTCATGATGCGTGTGGAAATCGCTTTCTTTCAGCGGCACTAATTAGGGTTTTGTGACTGCGGCGACGATATTGGATGCTTTGTTAGTGCGACGGGGCTCATCCAGTTTTAATTGGCGCGCTTTACTACAGTTGCATACTCTTGGAATTTTAGTTTTATCTATTTTTCAGAAAATTGAAACGACTTTACTTTTAACTAGTTACTGAAACAGTTAATATTTTTAAACAAATTTTAATTAAATCTTTATAAAGTTTATTAATTGCCAACTATATGATTTCACATTTAATCCAAATTGGTTCAAATGGTTTTCATGTTTCGCTCAAGTCCTTCATGGTTGCAATAATGCAAATTAAGAAAAATCCCATCCCACTATATCCCACTAATGTTACTCCATCACGGCTTAACGGATCTGGATGAAATTTGGCACAGATTAGATTATTGTCTTCAATAGCACATAGGCTACTTTTTATCCCGGAAAAATGTATGGTTCCCGTGGGATAGATTTGTTTTTGTTTTTCACGGGATCGACATGCGGACAGAAGCTTGTGAAAAATAATTAACAAAAATCCTATCTATCTATAATCATGCCTTTTATCCCAAGAGGGGTAGGCAGAGACAATCGAATGCCATTTGTTACGATCCTGACATAACTTTCGCTTCTTTCATATCCCAATATATCTATATACAAATATCCTCTTTGCGGTTTACCATTTTTATTTGGCATGATCAAGGAATTTAATAATTGATATGCAGCGATGTTATCTGTGGTAACGTGGAATAATGTATAGTATTGAGGCCAAGACTCAACTTGCAATGTGACGGCCTTAGTAAGGCAGAAGGATTGTAATTTTTCTAATGCCTAAAAATACATTGATGACAGGATAAGCTTAGTGGACATTGATTTAATGGAGCTTGCGATCTTAGGTTTGAATCTCAGATCAGGCAAAGTATTAATTGTATCTTAACTCATAGAGCAAAGCATCGACTATTAAGTTAAGAAACTGGTTGTGCAGGGCAGAGTCGATGGCAGAAGATCACGATAATGTTCTCCCTTGCGCTGGACCGACCAAATCTAACACCTCCTTGAATGACTGTGCAAGGCATTGCAGGCCTCGGCGAGAGAGACATGGCGCAAGGTTGTGCGTCGCGCTGTGGACTGCCATGATTGACCACGACTGCTCTGTCAAGAGCACTACGACTGAGAAGAAGAATTAAGTTAATTATCATGAATCTTAACTAAGTTTTTTTTTCTTTCTTCGCGGGTTGCCTTACAGCTCCCGAAACCGTGTTACGGTCCCAGGGTACCCAGCGGATGACAAAGTCTCCCTCTTGGTAATATTATAAATGCGAATGTATTTGTTTGTTTGTTTGTTTCTATTACGTCAACGGTCCATGTGATCCTTTTATTATGGCTCCACCAATGTTAAACGGTGATTTGCCAATATCAAGTATCAAGCCTTTATAGTGTATAAAGCCGATCAATCGGTATAATTTAAGATACTCCCGCCGACTGTGATGATGTTCTATTAATCAGTTACTAATCACAACCATCACAGCGCTGTGATTAAACTGGATTCCCCATCACGTCACGGCGGGCGCTGCGTTGGACGCCATGACATGACGTGGAATCTCACACAAATATAGTTGGAGAGTATTTCAAAAATGTTCACGGTCAGAGCTAGTTTAAAATAAGAACAACCTTGTATAATCTCTTGTCTATCTCTTATGCTTTCCCTAATTTTTCTTAATTTTAGAAACTTTTTAAGTACTTCCTTTCAACTATCATTGTTTTTACCATTTTAAACCACATTTTGGGGAAAACTTCGATATAGAAAACTTGGCTTATTTTATTGTAATAAATTAGGTATAAAGTTTAGAACTAGGATAAAGTTAAAGTTGTGAACGTGGCCAGCTTTCCGATATAATACATCAATCATGTCTTGATACAGTTTTGATCTTCTAGTTGCCGCGTGGGATTGAATAATCTATACTATACTAATATTACAAAGAGGTAAAGTTTGTGAGGTTGTAGGGGGGTAATCTCTGGATCTACTGACCGATTTTGAAAATTATTTTACCAATAGAAAGCCACATTATTTGTGAGTGTCACAGGCTATATATTATTTTATTTTGTTCGAAAATGATCACGGGCGAAGCCGGGGGCGGAAAGCTAATTTAAGATAATTCAATTAATAAGTTTCCCAAGTTAGCATTAAACTATTCTAAAAAAATATTTCAAAACAATAAATGACGTGTAAAAGTAGCTTTCCGTCCCGGGTGTTTTTCCCCCGTTATTTTATTTTAACAATATTAGTTACAGTTTAGTCGTGATTGAGTAACAAATCTGATAGTTAGTATCTTTCGCTTGTAGCGTCACAAGTACTATCAAGAGCAGGATTGGAAGGACACCTTAAAGGTTATAATATACGCTTGTACATTAACTTTTCACTTTGTTTCCTTCATAACCAATCACATCAAATCTCAACTGACTTATTTTTTCCATTGTCATACGTCATAACTTGATAATTCTGTTGATCAAAATTAACCTTAAAGTCATTAATTTTATATTGATTGATTGAAAGTAAAATATAAATAATATTTTAAAGATAAGTATTGAAAACAATAGTTCTCTCTTTTTATTCTGATACAATCTGAATGAATAAGGATATGCAGTAAATTATTGTGCGAAACTTTTTTCAAGGGTATATCCACTAATGCTCTTGATAGTAGGTACATGTACAATGTAAAAAAAATAAAGATTCCGACGATGTTATATTATTTTTTTAGGGGTTCCTAGTTATCATCACTATATCACTACCTACATAATTAATGCTCCCCGCCGTATCCTGTCTGTGCCTCTGAGCAACCATAACTAGAGATCTGTGCCCTATTCACGCAAAACTACCGAACGGATTTTGTTGCCTTTTACCCGATGACTAGCTCAGCATTAATAGTATTGGTAAATCAAGTCAGGGAAAAGTTAGCTTCTGCGTTTTTCATCACTATGCTCATGCTGTATAATCCGTCAGAGATATAATAAATATTCAAAAAGCTGTAAACACAGTAGTTCCATGCAGTGCGAAACCTGGGGCAGGTTGCTAGTTAGTTATATTTTTAAATCAAGATAGTCTCGTCGAAAAAGCAATTAATAACTTGTTGTTGTGCGATCGTCGACACTAGATGTATGAACGATATTAAAAAGACGAAAATTCTAAATCGAGTTTTTGTAAAGGTCAGCGACGAGGGTTTAATATTTTTAATGAATTGCCCATATGGGGCGAGCGTACGTGATGAAATTACGTCGTGTGAGAGATTGCTTTGAAATTTTGCTCCTTTTGGTAGGTTTTCATGGAAATACTCTTTTTAAGCGGTGCTTTTCATAAATATCTTATTAGTTTTGTATTACATTTCTTCTTTTTCTTTCTTCTTTTGATATAATAATATGGCAACAGTGCTGACTTTCGTCGCAATTCTGCCAGTCTCCAGTGTTTAATCTTGTGCAATAGTAAGCCGATAAATCGGTAGCTACTATTATCCCGCCGACCGTGATGTCTTATTAATCACTGACTAATCACAACCATCACAGCGCGGCCGGGATTAAACCATTCCACATCACGCCATGACGAAAACGCGTGCGTTCGGCGCCATGACGGGATGTGGAATCCTGTATTAGATTTATTATTAAAAATCTCAAATCACAACTTCTTTAAGTGCTCAAAGTTAAATTAAACTAAAAATTGTTTTCTTGCATAATTATTTTGTATTTTTAACATTTTATAAACAACTTTTCTATAACTATCAAAATTCAAATATAAGCACTTACATAATAATTATTTATTCATAAAAGTAGATTTGTTTTCACAATAGCTTAATCATATGATAATACTTACTAATATAATAAATAAGTTAATTTAAACTCTTTTCTTTAACAATAGAGGAAGGCCACCTTTGATAGACTGCACTATAGTAGCTCTAGGATTAGAGATGGGATGTCGTAGCGTTGTCTTTGCTGGTACAACTGTAAACCGACTCAACACCGCTGCTAATCCAGCTATAGATTGCATAAGTCCCAAACGTGCTCCTGAAATAATATTTGTATTTATGAAAAAATGCAAACTGTTTAAATTGAACAACTCGCTAAATGTGGACATAGTTACTGGTGTCTCTGGCCACAAAGCAAAGTATAGAGGCAGTGAAGATGTGTGTGGTGTCTGTGATGTAGGTCCACACTTTTTTTATTGTTTTTCATATTTTTAACGTTACTAATTTACGAATAAAATAGTACTGTCAACTACCATTAATGTAAAAAAAACAATTAAAACTACACTACCGCTATCTATTGGGAGCTAGATTAGAACCGAGAATATT
The DNA here is from genome assembly GCA_963924495.1 of Nemapogon koenigi. Taxonomy (NCBI): domain Eukaryota; kingdom Metazoa; phylum Arthropoda; class Insecta; order Lepidoptera; family Tineidae; genus Nemapogon; species Nemapogon koenigi. The sequence continues at coordinate 12,803,385 of OZ004639.1, read as the reverse complement.
TACATAATGACCATTTTGTCAATATGGCTAAAATGTAAAACTGAATATGAAAGGTAATAATTGCATTTGTAAATATATATATTAGATAGATAACATATCATTACTTATATCAAATTTTACTTTTAAAAACTTTAAATCTAATCTAAACATTAAAAACTAAATAAACCAGGTCCACGTGGAATAGTGGCATTTCCCCGCTGAATCCCGATGCTGATTCGTTGAGCGAGGAAGGAGCCAGCCCTCTTGTTACCAGAAGAGATAATCAGTCGAGGGTATATATCTTTAATATACTTTTTGGCATTTGAACCATTTCTACACCAAACGACACAAAGTAGTTTTCAATCTTTTTCAATAATGGAACTTTATTTACGCCGTTTGTTAGACTGCGATTTCCGCCGCAGCTCCGGCTTTGATTGCTGTTTCCCTGAGATGAGACGGAGCTAATGTGTCCACGCACGTAGCATCCCATACAAGGGCCCGACCTCGCTCCCAGGGAATCAGAGTCATTTGTAAATGTGAAGTATGAATAAAATTAAACATGTTAGATATTATATTTACCTATACAATTTCTTGGTCCGTCACCGAATGGTAGATAACAGAATTTATCTCTTATCTGAACTTCTTCTGGAAGGAATCTGTTAGGCCTGAATTCACTAGGATTATCAAAGTACTTTTCATCATTATGTATAGCTTGAAGTGGTATCATAATGCCCACTCCTTCATCAATAGTAACATCAGTGTTTGGGATTGTGTATTTTCTTGCACATTTTCTAACTAAGAAACCTAACGAAGGAAATAATCTCATTGCCTCCATGAATGCCATTTCTAAATAACGCATTTCTTTAACGGCATCGTAACAAAGTTTATTATCATATTTAGCTAATACTCTATCAATTTCTTCTTGAACCTTTTTCTGTTCTTCTGGATGAAAGGCAAGTTGATGCAACGTAAAACTTGTCGCTGAAGATGAGGTTTCGAAGCCAGCTGCGAAAAACACTAATACTTGCGCAGCCATCAGTAAGTCATCTAACTCGAGCTGGCACTCTTGCGGAACGCCATTTGAGTCAATATTTTCTATAGATTGTCCGACAATGGCTCCTTTTTGCTTCAGTTCTAGCAATAAGTCAATAAAATCATTCCTACCGCATGGTTTATAGTTTCTCTGTATCATTATTGTTTTTACTAAATGAAGCACGTCATCCTCGATTTCCTGCCCCAAAAACTTTAAATTTTTGAATGTTTCTGGAAATATTCTCTTAGCTCCTCCTACTAAAGCATCACGCAGGGAAATGTTAAAAATTTTAACTCCTAGCTGTCGGAATTTTGAATTTTCTACACTTAAAGAATCAGTGTCGAGTCCAAATCCACAAGCACCTATGAAGTCGGTAGTGTATCGAGCCATCATATCTCGTACGTCAATTGGTTTATCAGCGTCTGCTGCTGCCTCGGCTCTCGTTTGTAATCGTTCAGCTCTTTCAACAATCAGAGGAAACATACCTTTAAGTTTACCAGTTGTAAAAGCTGGTGTAATTTGCTGTCTGAGTAATCTCCATAAGTCACCATCGGCGAAAAATAAGTTTTTGAACATTGGTTCAATGACAGTCTTGTGAAAATTTAACCCACGAGGATAAAAATTATAGAAATCTGCTACAAGAATTTTCTTAATCAGTTCTGTATCTCTGATTACAAGCTCTGGTACAGTAGATCTGTAAAATCCGACGATTTTCTCTTTTGGATATTTCCAATAAGCATCTGTAGCCATCTGTGTGATACTTTTTTTTAAGAAGAACTGTTTACCATTGTTTCCCACAAATGGTAACGGTTTGTCGTGTTTTACTCCTCTCTTCTTCCAATAATTAAAATTTTTAGTTCCATAATAATATAAAGTTATAATAAAAATAACGAATAACGTTGCGAAAATCATTGTTAAATACTAATTTGAAAATACTACTTCTGATCGTATAAATAGCAAGACTACATGAACTATATAGATATATTATTATTTATTACTACAGATAACAGTTTAGACACGCCCATATATTATGTACTTAATAATGAACTTTAAACGGTAGATGTTTTGTCGTACTACTTTATCAGGTATCAAAAATATGGTGTGGCGTGTGCTAAAATTACAAATAACAATTATTATTATCCTAGGTCAAACTTCGATTTATCTGTAACTAGCGGATTCGCACGGATACAGTTTGAATACGTTGAAAGAATGAAGGATGAAAGATTGACTAAAAGATTTATATGGCTGAAGTGATGCTGTCAGAGGACGACCTAAGTGTACTTTTATTGAACATATAAATAATGTATTGATCGATGGAAATATTAAAAGTACATACAATCGCCGGGCATGTATGAAAGGGGTGTGAAAGAGGTATGTCAGGATCGTAACAAATGGCATTCGATTGTCTCTGCCTACCCCTCTTGGAATGAAAGGCGTGATGATAGATAGATGAATACCTACATAAATAGATACGCTTATAACTACTTATTTATACTATATGATACTGCAGACTTTTTATAGGATCACTCTTGTGTCTGTCTGTCCGTCTGTCACAGGTTATTTCCTCCGAATCTACTGGACGAAAAGGTTGAAATTTGGTACATATTAAGAGTTTGATGACCCAATCACGGAGTAGCGTAAATAATCGAATTTCGATTTAGGGGGTTAATATTGGGTAAAAAAATTAAAAACTAAAATTTTTTTCAAGTGCATCATGTGTCATATCAAATGAAAGAGCTCGTTATAAGAAATACAAATATGATTTTTATGATTTTAAAATGCACAGTTTAAATTACACTAAAGAAAATAATCTAAACGTCTAAAATTTTGAAAAAATAAAATAAATATAGGATCTCGCTCATGGTTTACAGTAAAACCTAAACGAAAATACTTAAAGTTCTCACGGAAAAATATGGTACGGAATCCTCTCCACGCGAGTTCAACTAGCTCTTGGCCCGTTTTTTGTACATCATTTTAATCTATAAATACAATTTTTTTCTACATCCTTTTGTTATATCTCTGACGAATTAGACAAGTACACCATGAAAACTCGCTTGGACTAACTTTTTCCCTGACTTAATTTTTATAATCGTCAACTTTTTTTTGAGCTTACATTGCAAACGCTGGCTGAACCCTACAAGATAGATCAAAATAATGTACTATAGTATTGTATACCTTAAAAAGGTCTACAAAAAAGTCCGCGATAGTATAGGGATAACCCACAATTTATAACCATTTTTTATCCTTTACTTTTTACGAGAAATAATGGTTTATTTACGAAGCAATTTTAATCAATACAGCAATAATCCTTATCCAATACATTGTGCATTTAATATAAATCAATATGGCTAAGTGATCATGTAATTTAAATTAATATTTTTAAAGATATTACAGATTTAAAATGCAGGGACATAGCGGTTGCGGCGGTACCGCGGTATTTAGTATCAGCATTGCACCCGTACGGAGCGGGGGCGGGGCTATTCATTAATATTTTGTGTAAACTGATTGAAATAACTTGGTTAGTGTTGATAAGTCACCACTATTAATGACTTCCTGAATAACATATGGATATTTTTTTGTAAATTAAACTGTTTAGTTAGATAATAAATAAATAAAGATAAAATAATGGCAAATAAAAATAGGGAAAATTTTCATCGTGATAAGGCATTCAAAGGACGTATTAAAATAAGAAAATATCTGCACTTTGGACTATTGTTATCTTGTTTAGATATCTGTAACACAATATTATGTATACAAAGTCTAATATAACAATAACAATTAAAAACCCCCGACACAAAACATTGAGACCAAATAATTTATATTAATGGCTCGAAAAGCAATTATAAACAATCATTCATTCATGTTTTGTTTTTGTGGGTTCTAATTTTAAATTGTGTACCTACTTAGTTATTTATTAGAGGCTATTGCTGAAATCTAGTTTTCATAAGTTCCAATCAATATTTTCCTGAATATGCAGACATACAGACGACGCGTAGAAGTTATATTGTAATATTTGATGACACATATAATTTTACATGAAGCCACAAAATGGCTTTATTCTGTGCTGATTTTGAACTTTAGGCACCCTTAAACCTTAATTTAACGTAACGTAATATCCGATGTTGACCCCTTCACATTTGGTTTCAGAGACATGAACAATAAGCTGAAATACGGTGCGAATGTCACTTAATTTGATGAGAAGATTTAATTTTGCTTTCTATGATAGCTGAAAGTTTCATTAAAAATTGAACGGTTTTATATAGTATAGCTGTCCGCCCCCGGCTTCGCCCGTGGATATTTTGGAACAAAATAAAATATACCCTACAGCACTCATAGATAATGGCTTGCCTGCACTACCCCTACCCCTACCCGGTTTCCCACGACTTAGTACGTGTCTATTTCAGAATGTTGGCAAACATACACTTCATACATAGCTTTTGTCATGTTCACCTCTGCCCACCCCGTTCCCGTCGTCATGCCGTGATGGTATATAGCCTATGTTACTCAGGGATAATGTAGCATTCCAATGGTGAAAGAATGATCAAAATCCGTCCAGTAGTTTTTGAGTTTATTCGTAACAAACATACAAAAATACAAATCTTTCCTCTTTATAATATTACTAGCTTTCCGCCCCCAGCTTCGCTCGTGAATATTTTCGAACAATATAAAATATAGCCTATGTCACTCAGGAATATCGTAGCTTTCTATTCGTGAAATAAGTTTTAGAATCGGTTCAGTAGTCTGAAAGTTATATCCAAAGATCTGGTTTTGAGAAGGTTGTATATAGAGTTTAACTTCAATTAACACATATTAAGGTATACGTACCTAGGTAATGTAGGTGAAGCCATAAGTTGAAGTTAGTTTGAACTATCTATGATTTATTTCTGTGATAATAAATACGTGTCCATTATATTTATCGTTTTAATATGGTGGTAAGTATGTCAGCAGTTATTGCAGTTTACTTTCGTTATTGTCGCGATTGTTAGCGAATCGATAAGAAATATAATAAAATTATTAGTATAGATAAATAGCAATTTAGATGCTAATTCAATAAGGATTGCTGTGTCACTCCGCATAGGCGCGAAGGTATGTCAACAGCACACTTGTATATGCGGGAAAACGGCCGACGTCTTAGGAACTCACGGTCTTTCATCCCGTCGTAGTGCAGGCCGTCAATCGCGGCACAGAAATATAAACAACATCATAAGGAAAACTCTGAGTCCAGCCAATATTCCCAGTATATTAGAACCTCTCGGACTGAGCCGTGACGACGGGAAAAGACCCGACGGTATGAGTTTGGTGCCGTGGGAGCGGGGTCGACCGTTGGTTTGGGATGCAACATGCGCTGACACCTTCGCCGCCTGCCACATATCCGCAACTTCCAGATATGCCGGAGCCGCAGCCCTATATGCCTAGAACACAAAAAAGAGCAAATACTCATGCCTCTCAGCGGACCATTTTGAATTTCTGGCGTTTGCGGTGGAGACTCTGGGTGCGTGGTCACCGGACGCTATAGTTTTTGCAAATAAAATCGGGAAAATACTTCTAACGGAGACCGGCGATCCACGCTCCAAAGCCTTTTTCATGAAACGCATAGCGCTAGAAATTCAAAAGGGTAACGCTCTATGTGTTCTAGGCACTATGGCAGCGGATTCGGACTCTCTGGAAGAAATTTTTAATTTGTAGTTTTGAGATTTTTTAATTATTAAGTTATATTATTATTGTTAAATTATATTATTAAAAATAAATTTGTTTTGAAGAATAGCAACACATCTTCACGGCCTTTATACCTTGCGGTGCGGCCAGACCGACTGGGGCCGATAACACGGTTCTGGAAGCTGTAAAGAAACCTGATAAGATAACAAGAATACATTGTCATGATAAAATATTTGAAATATATTTTCAAAATATGTAGTCAACCGAAAATGATGCGAATACAAAGAGCTTCGAATAGCGACTCTAGAGTCTAGATAGAGCAATCGTATGAGGAATTACCATAGTCACCACGCTTGGCAGGCGGGTTGGTGACCGGACGCCGGCTTTACGTGCCTTCCGAAGCACGATCGTAGTATTAATGCTGTGATAATATTATTATCTTAGTTAATAACACCGTAAATTCCGTAAACAGTGGACTACTATGGCTTTTATATTTACATACTTATGATAACCCTACCGTTTATATACTGTCTTGACATTATCAAGTGTATTGGTCTACTGTATAATCTTTACACTGCGTTAATATTATAATTTGTCATCGCACCTAATTTGATAGTACGTATTGCACCCATTAACCCTTTCAATGTTCGACGGTCCATTTCGGGCCGGAATTCGTGTCCGGACGTAATAATTTATCAGTAGAGGAAATTCATAACGCCCAGCTATAATGTTCTTATTAAAATTTATCGTGTTTTAATTGATTTTTGTTGTCATTTTGTCACAACTACTTTGCCATTTCATTCCATGGTAAATATTATCCCCGTTTTTATACATGTTTCTTTATTATGTCAAACCTCATAATGACTATAGAAAATTTAGACTTTAGGAAGACTAAATAAGTCATAAATAATAGTTAAAAATATTGGTCTTTATTTTTAAATTCGTTAAGTTACTTTCAGTTTGAACTATTTGAGAAAAAAACTGATTTTGCTAAAATTGTTTCAAAATTATATAGGCTCTGGCTCTGGGCTTGTACTCAACTATTTGATATATACAAAATAATAAAATAAAAAGTTTTAGTACTTTTTTTTTGTCTAGTTTTTGTAGGTCGGTGAGTTTTTGGGTAAATAATCTTTTTAAATATATATATATATATATAACAAGATAACACATGCGAATAATTCGCACCGCTAGTTCAGCTGATCTCCAACAGATGGCGTCTTTTACAAAATAAATAAATAAATTAGATTTTAAAATAATGTTTATTTTAAATTTTAATTTTGATTTGATTGCTTAGGCAAAAATTATCTTTAAAATGGCGTATCTTAATTTTTGATACATGATACCGACAAAAAAATCACCTTTGATTTGGTTTAATATATTACAGAGGTATCAATAATAGTGAACGAGAAGAATTAAATCGGTTTCAAGATGGCGGCCGTATAGCCAAATAATAATTTATTATTTTTCTGAAATTTTCTAGACTTCTCTGTAAATATGTAATAGCCCAAAATGAAAACATATTCTTTGATACAATTTAAATATCAACAATAGGCCTATACAATATACATAATATTTAATTTTAACCCAAGAGTAAGTGCCCAATCAATTTCTAAACGTCTTCCGCCCACGATTCGTCGGCCGTTTCGCATCATTTGAAAGGCAAAATGGGCCGAAATATTCATAGAAAGCGGCTCATATGTTTACCAACGATCCCAGAAATTTGGGTTATCCGCTACTGTAAAACTAATATTATTTCTTGACGATATTATTCCATGTATTGGGTAGATTCTATAACATAATCTTCACGACCTGAATTATAGGAAAGGTAGACAGAGGCACTAGTAGTAGTTTTCAATGGTATTAGTAGGTGTACCATCACAGCGCAACGAACTCAGTTTTATGCGCGACTTATTTTATCCATATCTCTTTAGGAAGATGTAAGCGAGATGGAAGGCTATTAAAATCTTTAAGATAATCAAATAAAATCAAGTCAAATCATTTATTTGTCTTTTTTACAATTATCATCTGAAATTACAAAAACGGATAACCAAGGATAAGATAAGAAAAACCAATATTCGCGTACCAGAAAAATTATAAAGTACGATTTCTCAACACCACTCTTGCGGTAACACACGAAATGGACTTCGGCTGTATGAGTATTATACAAAAACTATTAAAGAAAGCACGTTGTAGTTAAGGTTTTCTTAAAATATATGAAATTATCTATGGAATAAACGAAATAAAATTGTACATTAAGAAATATATTGAAATAATTAGTCGCAAAGTCGGTTAAAAATACGCGAACAATTTAAGACTTTCAGGGCTTCATAAAACTTCTGTGTAACTGACTCTGAAAATTATATTTCGTTTATAATATAATTAACATGTTAAACATATGTATATCTTTAGATGCAGCATGTAATTAGTATGGGACAAACGTCATGCGGAGAGTTCTTAATACCAATTTCGCTTCCTCTATATTCTTCACACCTCTCATACACATTCTGAGTACCTAATTTAATTAACAGGTTTCTAATAATAATTGTAATAGCTTCGCCAATGAAAATAGTGTGAAATTAAATGTTATCCTGAAGGATTTCCGCGACCAAAAGTAGACTATGTCACTCTCGAGGCCTCGCTAACACTAGCTTTCTATGTGCAAAAAATAACGTCGATCCATCTGTGTTGATATAAAACAATAAACAAAGGATAGTATGTTCAATGATTCTATAATACTTCTGCCATGTATACCAATCTTTCATAATTTTTTAAGTAGGCCACGTACTGGTCCGGTATCTCACTGAAAAATTTAGGTCCGGCCTCCGTATGATTGAGATTGAACACAGGCCACACATTAGCGATTTAAATCATACGATCTAGATCACATGCAATTCACTCACTCATCCAGGACACACAAGATTCGATTAAACAAAGGCGTGTGGATGTGCGTGTGTGACAGATCGTTCCGGCCATCGAAATCAACCACGAATACAACGATTTGAAAAACACACAAAAAAACGTTCGAAATTCGTTACAAGAATTGGACGAGTCTGTTGTCGATTTCGGTGGACGGCGCCGGGGATTGGACGAATGTGTGGCCACCTATCAACAACATCAGATTTTTTTATATGTCTTATATTTGTTTTTAAATCTTACCGTTTAAGCTCAACGGATTTACATATTATTCTATAAAAGATTGTGTCAAGTGTCCAAAAGAAATGGAGCCACAGACTTTACAAATCATGTAGATAAACCCAAGAACAGTGATTTGTTCGTAGATTTTATACCAAAATCATTTATCACTGGATACTCCATTAGTTACAAAATGACGGGCCTAGACTGTGACAAATTAAAAACGACCAAGCTTCAACAAGGATCTGAAGAAATTTGGTGAGTGTTTATGGCAATTTAGAAAATCGTTTATTTAGTAGGTAACAGACCTGGAGTTTGTACCTACTTGTTTTTTTTAATGTTTATCTTCATATTAAAAAAAAAAAGGATTTTTTTATCATTCACATTTCCATATAAATTCGGATCATCTCGCGTAATACCTATCCCCGACGCATTTATGATTGATTTTCGAGTCAATGAATATAAAATACTTGATTATTTTTAAATGTTCATATTTTGCGTCGGGGGTCTTTTAATTGTTATTTAAATTTCAATATCCCTCTTTTTAAACTTCGTTGGTAATAAAGAATACAAATCTCAATATTTCTTGGTAGGGGGATTTTTTTTTTGGGAATATTTGAAAAGTCTAAGCTTGGTCTCATAAATATTAAATAGAAGTCGATATCCCTACACAACACAAAAAAGGCATCAAAATCGCATCAATATCGGTTCAGCCGTTTTGGAAACAACCTCTTACCTCAAACGCATGTCTCCGTTCCGTCGTGAGTAAAAATAGAGATGTATATGGCTGAAGTGAATGAAAATGCTGGCAGAGGACGACCTATGTGTACTTTTATTGAACATATAAAAAATTTAGGTAATGATCGATGAAAAATAAAACAATCCCCGAGCATGTATGAAAGGTGTGATGAATATAAAAGAAGCGAAAGAGGTATGTCAGGATCTTAACAAATGGCATTCGGTTGTCTCAGCCTACTTACTCCTCTAGGGATAAAAGGCGTGATGATAGATAGATAGATTTTATTTAACACAATGTATCTCGTATAAGCTATAGGTAATTTTTTCTCTATTACACGAAAGAAGTTAAATAAAGCTTCATTGAGTATAAACACAAGAACAACAAATAATAAAGGAAAAGTACAACGTTATCGAAAACTCTATGACATTTTTAAGTGAAAAATTTGACAGCATATTAGAGAGAACAGATAAGCTAGAGAATGGCTCAAAACAACTAAAGTCACTCCAACAAGAAAACCTCAAGCTGAACAATAGAATCAATGAATTGGAAGATTACGTGGAAGAAACATTGAGACAACAAACACAAAAGAGCATCGAAATAAGAAACATGCCACCACACCGGGAGGAGGACCTGATCGGAGTGTTTAAGAAGTTGTGTGCTACCATAAACGCGAATCTGGAGCCGACTGGTATTCTTGATATTTTTAGAAAACCACACAAGTCCGAAAACAACCAGCATGTCATCGTCCAACTAAAAAACATGGGATTGAAGCACAAATTACTTAAGAGTTTAAAATTGTTCAATTCACTAAACAAGGAAAACAGGTTGAGTACGGAGCATCTCGGACTTCCTGGTAAAAAAGATTATATATTTATATCAGAATTACTAACAAATAAAGCTAAAAACACCTTCTATAAAGCTAGACAATTTAGTAAAAAACATAATTACCGATACTGTTGGACTTCCAGTGGTAAAATCTACATGAAGGCAAATGATGACAGTGTTCCAATATATGTCAGGGATGCTGACACACTGTCTGACTTAGAGATGTCCCTTAATAGTGGTAATGTTGTGGAGTCGGATCTCGGGAAGCCACATACACCATGACTTAATTATAACAATTTGGTCTTATTTAGCCTACCTTTATTTGTGTTGTCATTGTTGTCTGTATATGTTTACTTATTGAATTTAACCCAAACAATGTGTAACGTATCGGTTGCTGTGTTTTGCACTGATACCAGAGAACTCAGCACAGTCACAATAGTATACATCATCTTAACAAATCTATACACATGTAACATCGTGTCACATTGCATGCTCATGGCCAACTCACTACTACATAACCAATACATCAAAAATAATTATTACAGGCGTAATCGTAAATGACTACATAGACGACTTGGACAGGTCTAATGCACCGATCTGCATGCACATTGATAATCCTGAAACATGCTCTAAGGTGCTACAAAGTGCCGGCGGATTTAAAATTCTAACTCAAAATATAGTAAGTATTGGAAAGCACTTCGTAGACATCGAGGTTCTTCTTTCGCGACTAAAACTTGACTTCGACTTCATTATACTAACGGAATGTGGACTGGGCATGTCCCCCCTTATCCCCACGCTCTTAGGTTACACCAGTTACGCTACCACTAAACATTGCAACAAGTCAGATGGAGTGGTTATGTTTATTAAAACCAATTTAAATGCCATAGTTATTGAACCAAATCTCACCGATTGTAGCAGTCTCTTGGCCTCAGTGGACAATAAATTTACCATACTGGGTATCTACCGATCGCCGAGTGTCCATGACACTGAAAGATTCCTAAATTCTCTTGATACTCTACTAGAAAACAACCAAAAAGAAACAGTAATTTTAACTGGAGATATAAACATAAATATTGGGGACACTTCTGCCGATAGAAGAGCGAGTTCTTACCTTGATGTTGCTGCTACACATGGTCTAATCCCTTATATTACAGTGCCCACTCGTGAGAAGAATTGTCTTGATCACTTCATGGTGAAGACGCGACAGAGAGCCATGGCTGCGGTGTATGATAGTGCCATAACCGACCACCGTGCCATTATGCTGCGAATTGACCTTGACATTGATACTAACCTGACTTCTAATAGCAATTTAAGACCCATGACCAAAATAGACTATAACAAACTAAGCTTGCTATCCCATGTAACAAATTGGAACAAGGTAACCACACTGGACGATGCTAATTTGGCCTCTGAAACTCTTATGTCATTGTTGGTTGATTTAAAAGACAAATGTAGCACTATAATTTTTCAAAAAAATTCCAAGACAATTAGAAAAGGTTGGATAACACCAGGAATTTTAAAATCGATCAGGACAAGAGACAAACTCCATAAAAAAGTAAAAAAAACATCCAAATGATCCCAACATTACAGGACAATACTTGGCATATAGGAACAAATGTAATAGACTACTTAAAATTACAAAAATCGAATACCAGAGACATGAACTACGTCAACACTTGGGTAACTCAAAAATGACATGGACTACAATTAAAAAGCAGTGTAACATACACTCTAGAAGTGTATCTGAGACTCCCTCAGACTTACTAAATACATGCAACACTGTTTCAGACTCACTCAACTTTACTAATAACTACTTCGCATCCGTTGGCAAGATTTTGGCTAATAAGATACTTAATGATATAAAAGAGACACAGGAGTCTCTTGCACGAGCGGTCCCTAATTCAGCCGGAATGAAAGATTCGTTCTTCCTTACACCAGTCACACCTATCGAAATAGTGAAATACATAGACCAACTTAAAGGTAATAGTGCTGCGGGGCCGGACGGTGTGGGTGCCAGAATGTTAAAGGTGGTCAAGGAGGATATTTCGCCAATTCTGGCCCACATATGTAACAAAGGCTACCAAACTGGCATATACCCCACCATCTTTAAGGAAGCTCATGTTAGTCCATTATATAAGTCTGGGAACAAGGATGGGGTGGCTAATTATAGGCCAATCTCTCTTTTAAGTGTCACCTCTAAAATTATAGAAAAGGCCATGAACACCAGACTCACTAAATTCCTAGAGGATAACGCATTACTGGCCGACAATCAATATGGGTTCCGCTCCAGACGGTCTACTGCCAACGCTGTACAAAAAATAACAGATGATATAACCCAAACTTTAGACAGAGGAAAGCGATGCATGGTGGCATTCCTTGACTTGGCAAAGGCATTCGACACTGTGTGTATTCCGATCCTACTACAGAAACTGTCCCACATTGGTATCAGAGGATTGGCTCTCTCATGGTTTAAAAGCTACCTTACTAACCGCACACAACGAGTCAAGATAGATAATCTCATTAGTGATGTACAACCCATGACATTTGGTGTACCGCAAGGAAGCATCCTGGGTCCCAAACTGTTTCTAGTTTACATAGATGGATTGTGTAGACTGGAGCCATTCGGCGCAAGTGTGGTGTCATTTGCTGATGATACCGCAGTCCTGTTTCAAGGGGACTCGTGGCTGGAGGTGAAACAGAGGGCCGAGGGGGGCTTAAGTGGGGTTAGCCGCTGGCTTGAAAATAACCTGCTGACTCTGAATAGTGACAAGACCAAGACTATGCTTTTTTCTATCACAGCCAAGACTAACCCACCAATCGACTTTCAACTAAGACTCCACAAGAGAAACTGTGACTCGACTACTAGTTGTGACTGCCCTGGCTTGGAACAGGTATCTACTATAAAATACCTGGGGGTCACTATAGACAGGAATCTGTCTTGGGAGAGCCACATCAATACACTTTCAGGCCGAATTCGTAAACTTATGCCTGTTTTCCGACACTTGAGAAAGGTGGCTGATTTGGATCTCCTGAGACAGGTGTACAGTGCCTTGGGTCACTCATTGGTCAGTTACTGCATCCTCGCATGGGGATCCGCAACAAGAACTTACTTAATGAGGGCGGAACGAGCTCAGCGTGCTTTGCTTAAGGTCATGGCTGGGCTGCCTCGGAGATACCCCACTTCGGACCTGTATAGGGAATGGGGTTGCTCTCAATTCGGAGGCAGTACATACATTACTTGGTAATGCACCAACATACCTACTTGGGTTCACGACTCTGTCCGGCACCTTCTGATCGACCCAGGCGTGGGATGCATCATACTGACAACTTTGACTTGGTCCCAACTAGAACTCAACTGGCACGCAGGCACTGTAGATTCATGGGCCCTCATACATACAATAAAATAAACAAAATCTTTCCAATTGGCCAGATGACAGCCACTGAACTCAAGAGGGAACTTCGTGCTTGGTTGATTTCTTTGTCCATTGATGCATGCGAATCATTGCTCACTGGCATCAATCTCTAGTACCTACACATTTTTCACAATAAATTAAACAAAATCTTTTCAATTGGCCAGATGACAGCCACTGAACTCAAGAGGGAACTTCGTGCTTGGTTGATTTCTTTGTCCATTGATGCATGCGAATCCTTGCTCACTGGCATCAATCTCTAGTACCTACACATTTTTCACATTGATACTGCTGACACTGATTTCGTTTGGGTACACATTTTGTTTGTTTAACATTGTTCAATAAATAAGTGACTATTATATTTATTTATGTTTATGTATAAGTAAATCCATATTGCTGCTATATGTATGTATGTTTATTGAGTGTAATTATGTGTGTGTATTATAATATGTGTGTTATTATTATGTACAATGTTTTGAATGGGACAACACGACAATACTTCAAAAATATAAACCAAATTATTGTCACGCAACTCACCGGTCATTGCGACACAGGCACTTAGCCTAGTGCAGTGTCCGGGGCGTCACCGTGCTCAGCCTGTTATTCATAATACCTACATCTCAATTCAGGACATTGTTAATATACTGGCTGCATTTATTGTACAATAATAAATATTTTTCATTTTTTTCATTTTCATTTTCATTATATAACTGTAAAAATGGGAATACAATCCATATATCTTGATCGTTTAATCTAATATGCATAGAAAATTACAATAAAGTTACGTTTTCTGAAAATACGTCGGAATTTAATATGAAAAATATGCAAACTCAACCCTTCTTCGGTTTTATTTTATGTAGATTAGATATTTAATCCGAAAAATATGAAGATTATAATCGAAATCCGCTCTTCCCTTCTTCCTTTCCAACGATCTTTCAAATTCTAATAAAAAAGGTTCATAGTAAACTAGCTACACCCATTACTTCGTTCGCATGTCGTTTTCAGCGGTTATTTCTGAGAATTGAAACTGAAAATTTGTGTAAAATACAAAGGTAACGTGGATATTTAAAAAAAAAAAAAAATAGCCTACGTCAGAGATAATGTAGCTTCATATTAGTGAAAGATTGTTTAGAATTGGTTCAGTACTTTGAGAGATTACCCCCTACGTCCAAAAATACAAACTTAACCAATTTATAATATTATTATTATAGACTAGCGGACCCGCCCAAATTTGTCCTGCCCAAATGTTTGCTTGCCTGCTATTTTTTTTATTTTTTTTTTTTTTTATTTTATTATATTAAGAAACAAACAGTCACACACAATTAATATTACAGTAAGAAAATAATATATCTAAAGACCTATAGTTTCCATAATTGTTTAAATAAAAAAGTTGAGAAGACAATAAAATATAAAACAAAAGAAAATCAAAGTAAAATTGCTTATTGCTTAACCACATATTACCTACCTATCAATGCTACCACAATGTTCACCTAATTACTTTAAGTTTAGAAATCTTACAGTTAAATATATCAATATCGGAGTCATTATATAACTTACAGGCGCGACATATGAAACTATTACTACCATAATTTGTTCTCCTTTGAGGTATTGAGAATACCCTTTTTTTTACACATCCTCTCTCGTGTCGACGTGGTACATGGAAACAAATATTTTGTAATAGTGCGGGGGCATCCACGAGATTGTTCACCAATTTATACAAAAATATAGTATCATTGACCTCGCGACGATTACTCAAAGACGACATTCCATAATGCGATAGGGCCTCTTCGTAGCTGTCATGCATCCTGCCCATCCTAAAATCTAGTGTTTTTACAAACTTCCTTTGCAGTCGCTCTATTCTGTCACTGTCAATTTTATATAAAGGGTTCCATACAGTAGATGCGAATTCAAAACGATTACTTTCCTTCGTCCGTGGAAAACAACTACTACTACCCCTACCCCTACACCTACCCCTACCCCTACCCCTACCCCTACCCCTACCCCTACCCCTACCCCTACCCCTACTCCTACCCCTACCCCTACCCCTACCCCTACCCCTACCCCTACTCCTACCCCTACCCCTACCCCTACCCCTACTCCTACCCCTACCACTACCACTACCACTACCACTACCACTACCACTACCACTACCACTACCCCTACTCCTACAATTCTTTCCAACTTTTTTTTTCTTCTAAACCACCCCTGTATTATAACGAACACAAAAAAAAAAGAATTATTCAAATCGGTTCAGCCGTTTTCGAGTTTTAGGAGACTTACAAACGTTAATTCATTTTTATATAGGTATATAGATTTATTCCATGCGTAAATAGGAGTGATTTTAGAAATAGTTGAAAAATGTCAAACTTTCTGGAGACGCGAAAAAAGTGAGTTTTTGAGTAAAATATCCTTCTGAATTTTAGAATATAAAAAATAACAATACCAACCAATTTAAATAACAATAATAGTATTAGTGCTATAATTACGGACCCAAATAAAATAGGTAGTCAAAGAACTTGAAAAATTGGTCAAGTAGTTTTTGAGTTTATTTATAAACTTCCTACAAAAAACTCAACATCTCCTTATACTGTCTAGATATAGTTATAATTTATTCAAAACGTTAGCAATAACATTTGAATAAACTTTTTGTAAATTGTAACTTTTTTAACCGACTTCCAAAAAAAGAAGGAGAAGGTTCTCAATTCGGACCGTATTTTTTTTTTTTTTTTTTTTTTTTTTTATGTATGTATGTACGTCGATAACTCCGCCAATTGTGAACCGATTTTGATGGTTTCTTTTTTAATCGTCAGATAATTCTTCCGGATTGGTCCCATTTTTATCTCATAAAAATTGGTTCATTAGTTTTTCAGAAATTTTGAAAAAACTGACTTTATAAGTACATTTTTCTTGATATCTCGATAAAATATGTACCGATTTTGACCACTTATTTTTTTCAAGATATAATAATTTCTCGACATTATCTCACAGACATATGACGAAAATCGGTTCAGTAGTTTTTCAGGAATTCAGTAATTAATTTCTGTTTACGGCTGAAAATTATGTATCAGAAAAAGCCTTAGCAACGGTTGCTATTGACACGAAGTTGTCAATTTTCGTGACGATGGTCTAGCGGTTAAATGTGCATAGGATGCACAAGCACATTACATGGTTCAAATCACATCCACAGGGGTATTTTTTTTTAATTTTCCATCAATATTTTTTTAGTTGCGTTATTATTTGTCTCTCAAGGCAGCAAAATCACTTAAAAGGGTAAAATAAACCTTTTAAAAAAAAGTGCACCGACTTCAAAAATTTGCACTGAAAAGTAAGAAATAATAAATATTTCGTCGTAGAATTTGAAGACGGTTGGTGCCAAATTAGAAACAACTTAGTTCCCAAATTCACTAATATAGACAATTCATTAGGAACCTACGATCATTAGTAGGTACATACAAACATAGATAATATTTAACAGATCTTTATCTTCTTAGATATTTACTTAGTTTTGTATCCTAATTTGGCACCAACCGTCTTCAAATTCTACGACGAAATATTTATTATTTCTTACTTTTCAGTGCAAATTTTTGAAGTCGGTGCACTTTTTTTTAAAAGGTTTATGGTATTTATTTTTATGAAATTCTCCATTGTTATGTTTCCATTTAATTTTCAACAATAATTTTGAGCCTCCGTTATACTTTACATGACATTGTGAACTAGCGACCCCGCCCCCGGCTTCACACTGGCACAGTAAGGATTTACAACAATTTGAGTATCTACGTAAATACGCTTATAACTACTTATCTATTAGAGATAGATATACGCTACCGCGGACTTATTTGTAGATCATTTTATTCTACACAATTCTTTCCTACATCATTAGGTTATATCTCTGACGTATTAGACAGCATACGCCATTAAAACTCGCTGGGGCTAACTTTTTTCCAGACTTGCAGGATAGGTTCGTTTAGTAGTTTTGGCGTGAAATGGTCACAGACAGACAGACAGACGCGGATTGTTTTATAATATGTAGTGATAATGAAGAGAGTGTGATGGACTTGAAACCCGCAGACCCGGGTTTGAACCTCACTCAAATAGTTAGGATAATAATTAAATATAAGTGACCCATAACTTGCTAATTGTGAACACTGTGTCTTTGACCACTAAGGAATCCGTACTAAAATTAATTTCGATTGCGATCGCGAACTTTATTTAATAAAATGTAATAATTATTTCGTAAATTAATTTCCAGCAAAGTATTAATTTCTCTTTGTAGTGTAGGTTGTAAAATCAGTTTCCAGTTTTATTAATAAAATCTTCATAATTAAAAACAATAATAGCTTAAGTACCTAAATTAAGAAAATTAACAATTTGTTCATATATACAATGAGTATTGCGAAGTATTATTTTACTGCTTTACAATTTATTTATTAAAAGGTAACTGTGAAAATCGCATCCACATCCATTTAGTGGTACACAAAATTATATTAGTGATACAGACAGATATCCATACAGCCTGGGTGCGTCGGTGGCCGAGTGGTTATGACGTCTGGTATTAACTAGGCAGACCACGGGTTCGATCCCGGATCCCGGCCATGTACCAATGGGTTTTTATGTACATAATCCGACAAACCACACTTAGTGACTTTTCCATCTTTTCATCAACAGAACTGGCCACTCGTTAGGTATAGCCTAACAAATACCATTGGCTAAACTAGGGAGACTTGGTCTTCCGCTGGGTATCCTGGAAATGTAAAAAAAGAGGAAAATGATACATCCACCCATGTAACCCATTTACAAGCAGAATGTATGAGTTAGAGTAATCTTAGAGTTATGAATGGTTTCCTTTGAACCTTGTTGACTTCTGTATAATGAGCTCTATTCATAGTCCTGAGATAACCTAGATTGCGTGCAAAGTATTTCATAGCAAAACTAGATTATTTCTGCGGTTTCACGCGCTTCGAAATGGAACAAAGGAATAATCCTTGTGTGTATGTAATCAAATCAGCATAAATAGGAACCGCGCTCGTTCGTTCGACTCGGTCATTCGTTTCGATACCTACCAACTGTCTTACAAAATACTAGCATAGATTTGTTATCGCTCACACAAACTAGTTGGTACTACAATGGTTAAACCACCAAAACCAAAAGAAACAAAAAAATTATTGTCTATGAGTGTGTTGTCAAAAATGTCGACTGTCATTATAAACAATACCTAGATTCTACGTCATTTCATGGCGACTAACGCACGCGTCTCGCCGTGACATGATGAGGAATACAGTTTAATCACGTCCGCGCTGAGATAGTTGTGATTAGTCAGTGATTATTAGGGCATATCACAGTCGACGGGATCATCTTAGATACCGATTAATCGGCAACAACAAAGGCATAATACTTGACATTGGCAAATCATCGATTTACATTGGTAGAGCCACAATAAAAGAAGAAGAAGAAGAACAGTACCTATACTTAAAATTAATCAAAATTATTACATTTACTGAGAGAGGCGATTTTTTGTAGCTTTTCACTTCATTCCCTTCAATCGTCATAAAATAAAAAATTGAAAAAAAAATGGTGAACGAATGCAAATATTGCAAACGAACGAACGAAATGGCCATGCTACCAATTTTATGACGGTACCATCGTTCTGTGACGTCAGTCCCCACCGAGTCGATCGAAAATTAGTGCTTGAGATAACTTATGCTAGCTTATTCCTCCTTTCGACCGTTCGAGTCGAATGAACGATGGTGCGGTTCTTAAATTTGCTAACACCGCAGTTTTACTGTTTTGTCGTGATTGAAAAACAAACGTACAAACTTTCGCATTATTAGTAGGATTAACACGGTTAAGTTACGTTCAACAAGGACAGGCTAAAGATGGGTTGCATTATACGCAAACAAATATACGAGCTTTGTTTATTTGTTTGTTTTGATAGACTTTTTGAAAAATGAAAAGTCGAATGAAACTGTGCCCACGTCCCGATTTTTGATGATTCTTATTTTGTTGGAAAGGAGATATCCCAAGGGTGGGACCATGATAAGGAAACCAGGATCTGATGATGGCATCCCAGAGAAATCGAGGGGAACCTTCGAAAATCGTAGTGGCGACTAGTGCGTTGACTATGATATGATGCATTCCATTCCAAGCACTTTTCTCCCGACCTGATTCACCAATGCTTTAATACTGGCAAAAGTCGCAAACCTTCCTTGTGTATCAGTGTATCTAATCGTGAAAACCGCCACAAAATTACTTCAGTAGTTTCAGAGCACAGACCATAGACAGACACACGCGGCGGGGGGACTTAGTTTTATAATAATGTACAGATACGAAACATCACAGTCTCTTTGCTACAGAACCCTGAAAATCCTCTTTCAGTCCAATTCCTGAATCAGTAATGTGTATAGAAGATTTGAAGTAAACAATGTTCAATTCCCGATATAATTTCAGCCCGGTTTAGTTGCTTCATTGGGCATAATGGAGGGTCAGAAATCTATTGAATTTGCTAAATTTCGTCTAATAAGAAGAATAAATACAAAGTTTAGCCTGCTTTAGCCATTAAATTGTGCTAGTTATTCGTACCTGGAGTTTCCATGGATAATATGCTATTTTCAATTATATTTAAACTAGCTTTACGCCCTGTTTTGCCTGTGGAAATTTTTGAATTGTGACGAAAGGATTTATCCCTAAGGATTCCCGTGATGTGAGAGAAGGACAAACAGACAAACACATTTTTGCGTAATTTTAGTTAGGAATAGCGTCTCATATCGGATTAGACAGCATATTTAATGAAAGGAGTCGATAGCGTAATTGATAGGGTGTTGGACTTGAAACCGGGAGGTCCCGTAGTCGTTGCCTAAAATGCTTAGCACCAATTTTATTTACAAATTCCAGCAATAATCGACTTCTCGTGTTTCGGAGTACAAGTATAGCCGACGTCCGTACTTCTTCTAAAAATAACAGATATATTTATGTCTGTTAAAGAAGTGACACATCCAAGGCTTGATATTTAGTATGGACAACTTGCAATAAGTAAATACTGTTTCTTATGTCTCTGGCCACACTGCACGGTATAAAATAAAGGCCATGAATATATGTTTTTTTATATTGGCGGTTTTTATATTATATAAACTTTTTTCCGACATTCCCGAATCTTTAGTAATATTTTGTAAAATTCGAAAGCCCTTAGAGTTACCGCAACGTTTTCAAAATGGGCAGCCCAATTTAAATGAAAATTTTACCTCGTCCGGAAATCAGATTAAATATTATGACAAAACTCCCAGCTTCACTTAAAACCGATTCCTGAACAATCAAACTGGCTTTAAACTTATTACTGAGGCGCGCAAGTAAAATCTAACTTTTACTAGTCATTTCCTCGTTTCATTTTCTTACTGCTATTAATATTATAATTAAAAGGTGCTTCGATGACACATAAATCCGGCGTTCACACTTCTGAAAATAAGTAGGTAATAGAAGAAGTGACAGCCTAGGTCTAGATCAATTAAGTGTAACTCGCTAAGTTACTGATGTCCGAAACTGATTTTTCATAAAAAATGTAGAAACAAGTTTTTATGCTCAAATTTCCTGTGGAAGTGTCTGAAAATGTTTTCAGAATTGTTTTATAAGAGTAAGTTTTGAAACGGCTGAATACATCATGATATTTATTTTCATATAACTATTGCATGACATAACATTAAAGATCAGTGACCAGTAATTTCTTACTCTAAGTTCATGGACTCCCAAGCCATACTTTTTAACCAAGACGTGGAGTTAGGGGCTTGGCTCTTCATGAAATCTGATAACTTTTTAACAATAAAAGTGTTATGAGCTTGTTAGTATTTGCAACCTATTTTACATGAAATCTTAGAGGGGTTCGAAGATTTAATTATAAAAAAATACGTATTGCCCAGTGACATCAAAGGGAAAAGGCGAGGGGAGCCGTGAGCAGCATGATGCATCATGCATCACGTTCTGTTATAAAGGTGATACCTGCATGAGATATTTGTAGATGTGCTCCCAAAGTTGAAGGTACCTCTACTATTTACATAAGTTTCAAACATTATTTATTCTCCAAAATCTCAAGGCAATATTAGCAAATCTTGTCTTTTGGTACACAGACAGACACAATTACCTTAATGAGTTGGTAATAAAAGAATGTTGCGAAAAATTTTTAAAATATTCTTCAGGTGTTTAGGCTCTACTAAATGTAATTTTTACTTTCACTTGTGCTTTACGGCTCCTGAAACCGTAATTCTGGCTATTATTAGCCTTCATTTTTGAGATTAGAAAGTATTTTATTAGTTACAATAGTAATTTTTGAATCATACGTTTTTTTTTCTTTAACAAACAATAATTACTAAGACGTTGCCTGAACTGAACTGAACAACGGATCGACGTGTTTTTTGTACAGTGATAGCAGAGGCACAAATATATAGACTACTTTTGAAAAATCCTGAAAAATATCACATACCTCTGGAAAATTTATTTTACATAATAGACTTTCCTACCCGTGCAAAGCCGCGACAGGTCGCTAGTATTATCACAATATCGAGTCAGAAGTTCCCCTGAAATCTTTAATTTTACACTAATTTGAGATATCAATTCCATTTCCTATTGATCAAATTTTTCTCATGTTATTTTCGCTGTCCACTCTCTTAAATTATAGCGTAATGGTAAAAATATATTTTCAGAATAAGGATAGTTTCAAGATGTTATTGTATGTGAAGGTTGTTCACATTTCAGTGAACTACATATTTACAAAATGAAACGAGCCGTATCTAAAAAAGCAGTCAAGTGTGAATTCTACTTCTGATTTGAGTGGTACAGTACCTATACCTACTTATTTATTGCAATGTTCATAATCACAATAGCTCCTGAAACTTCCTGTAATTGTGTAGATATTAATAACCATTTGTTGTTAGAGTCAAAATATACCTATGTTTGCAAGCAGGTGCAGGTTTAATACATGTACATACTTTTAATACCTATACCCATAGTCTTGCAAATAAAACATCTGAATTTTAATGGTAATTTATGAGTGGGTAGGGATATCGTTTCCATACAGCATTGTAGTGTGTTTTTATTTATTCCTTGAACACATTTTTTTCCAAAGTAAATCAAAAAGACAAAGTGTTCTAAGGAACCCTAAAAATAAAAAACCGTAAAAATGTACATCCGTAGTGTATAGTGTAGAACAACCTTTATGTCACGTAAACTCATTACTCAGTTTGAGTGGAGACTTGGTGTTGGCGTTGTGTGAACAAGCCCTTTGTTACTTTGTGATTACAGCGCACACTGGAAGCACAGAGATGTAAGTTTTGCTAAAAAACAAACAAGTCAAATTATGTAGGTATTCTTTTTTTTCTTCACGGGTTTGTAGCAATATTTCCTCCTTGATGAAATATTCCTCCAAGGATTTAGACGCGAGCAGGAATCTGGATAGTCAGAAGTTAATAAAAACGAAATAAATAAATAAAACTGTATAATATTGATTATGGACTAGTGGCGCCATTACGAACTAACAAAGGTATGTTATTATTGATTTTATTGATTGTTAAATGTGTACTTGTACAATTGTTTAATTTGAAAGGCGGGCATATCAGGGATGTTGGAATAAGAAGATAATGGCAAATTGATAGAAGTAATTAAACCAAGAAGCAACGATCTTCAATCTATGGAACATTGTCTATGAAAAATACTCTGCATTACAGCTCCCAAAACCGTGTTACGGTCCGGTACCCAGCGGAAGACCGCAAGTCTCCCTCGTTTAGCCGATGGTATTTGTGAGGCTATATCTAACGAGTGGCCTGTTGAGGTATATTTAGAATATTTAGATGGAAAAGTTTACAATCTGTCGCTCGTCTGGATGATCGCACTTTAACTACGTTAATATCTTCCAGTGTGCGCACCGTCTTGTCTGTTTCAATGCGGGTGCATTGTCATGTATTACTTGACATGGAAGATTGTAAAAGGTGGAAATTGTTAGTTTGGTGGATAGCGTCCTGGGGGCTTATACAATGTACAACTAAACGGATAGATTAGAATGTAGAACAGATAACTATAAATGTATGGGATCGACTGAAATACAACCACGTGAACGAAACATAATTTATGTCATTTCTTCAATAAACGTCTTTCATGAACGTAGTAGTCTTTAATCTGATCAGCAATTTTTTGAGGTTATGCCCGGTTGTTGTTTTTAGGTTTTTTTTATTATTTAAGTAGTTAAAATGCATAAATTGAGCTTCTATTGGGCTGTGCATACTTTTCATGCAATTATTATAATTCGGTTATAAGTTTCTGCACGTAATATTAGGATTTATCGTTCCGAGAGAATAGAATACTAGCGTTCGTACACATTAGTCGGGCATCGCACCGAAAATTTTCCATTTCGGCCACCGGATGATCTAGGCGGACCGTTCGTTTCTAGATTTGGACGAGTCTGTGGTCGGTTTCGGTGGACCGTACGGCAACGCCCCGGGGATTGAACGTCTGGATGTCCCTTGGCTCTTTAGGGGCCTGATGTAGCACCGTAACTTAAACTTGGAAAAAAACATTAATGCATACATAATATCATTTCAAGATTTTCAAGTGTTTTGTTATTTTGTTTTCATTTTGAAAAAAATAATAGGTATGTACTTGCCTTTAATGTCAGATTTGGTATATATAGGTATCACAATACTTGTAAAAAAATTAATTTTCCCGGGGAATGAGTTATTTTCGCTGGTCAGTGCCCTTAGTAGACTATTGCCATTTCAATGAGTATTTTCATGTAGGGTCCTAACTACCAAATATTTAAATACGTTCAGCCGTTTCAAACTTGAGATATTTACAACTTTCTGCCAAAATATATACTTACAGGTTTGTCGCCACAATTTTGTCATAATACTATTACAATAATGTCACACTGAAGGTAAAAGCAAAATGTCCTGAATATGACATCTAAGTAAAGTAAATTTTGAAAGTTTCAACCTCCACACGTAATAGTTTTGGCAGTTAAGCCAACATTATTAAGTTAACATTAAGCTACTTATAGTGCTGGAATCTTACTTGAAACCGACAGATTTACTTTGAAGTAGTGGTATATATGGCTGTCTTTATTTGGGTTAGTATCATCTAGATCTATTTGTAAAGAAAACTCCACAAGAATAAGAAAAAAAGCAACGGATATCAAAGAGCATGCATAGAAAGATCTATGGATTTGAATAAAGTGAAAGAGATGCGCCACGATCGTGGTCTCTGTCTATCCTAAGGGAATCAAGATGTAAAGGCATATATTGTATGTACATAATCTATTTTTTTACATAGGTTATTTACAAGTTACCTATTATTTATTTTATTTTTCCTACACGGGTCACCAAGTCACCATACAGTTTTTTAAGTTTTGTAAGGCTATATCTAAGGAGTGGCCAGTTCTTTTGAGATATATTTAGATGGACAGTGTGGTTTAATTAAATAATACAATTACAAGTTCTTAAGTCTTCATTTCTCTTACCATACAGTTAGTTTTAACTATAGTATAGATAGATGCACTCTGAGCTCATTATTTCCGAGGAAAGTCGTTCATTTGCTTTTTCCACGTAATTTGATGCTCGTAAGATCACGTAGTACATTATCACATGGTACCTAATTTCTTCTGCCTTTGTCTGTAATGAAGTGGATTCTGCGCTCTCTACTAATATAAAACTTGAATTTTTGTTCGCCAGTTTCTTTGTCTGTCTGTCTCTAGATTAAACTAATTCAATTTTGGATTCCTTGTGATGTTGCGGTGCTTGACGAAGTTTTCAGGGCAGTGAGTGAATGATCGCAATTAGTACTTCAATTTCAATCGGTGATTTTTTTTAAATTTAGTAATACAGTATTAATAAGTTAAACTAGTCGGTATTTTATGATAAAACACTCAGTAGATCTGATTTGTCGAAAGGGGTGGACAGTAAGACTGAATATGAACAAAAATACATTTTGTATTAATTTATATCGTTTATTTGTTTCAGAAACAAAGCAGTGAATTATCAGGTAAGTTTTTTTTATTAGACGTACCTACCTCTTAATGCATTAAGCTTTCTTTATACAAAAACGAATACTAAGTGAGTGTGAAAAGTAAAAAAAAGTCTAAAAGTAGAGTTTTGATAACAAGTTTTGAGTGTGACATTTGTATCGATAATAAAGCGGGTGAGTGACCGTGTAACGACACCAATTTGTTCTGTGGTCTAGCACAAGCTTAGCGATAAGCAAATAGCGGAAAAGCTAATTGAAATTTTAGACCCAGATTTGTATAAAAACAGCACTAGTAATTCTTGATTACAAGTCAGTTCGTGTACCTATAAAGAGGAAAATAATGTCTTGTAAGCGATGTTAGTGAAGAACGCCCGTAGGCCAAATGACACGTAATCGCGTTTTCATTACACTTTACCGCCTAGTGATAAAAAGGCAAAGAGTTTTCGCGTTAAACAGAAAATTAATTTTACCCAAAATAATTAACATAGTTGTAAAGTAGGTGCGCCGATGGCTGAGTGGTTAAGACGCTTGATATTAACTAGGCAGACCACGGGTTCGATTCCGGATCCCGGCCATGTACCAATGGGTTTTTAATTACCTTTACCTATTTATAATTACCTATTTTTAAATACCTACATAATTCTACAAACCACACTTAGAGGCTTTTCCTTATAAATATACCTCAACAGAACTGGCCACTCGTTAGGTATAGCCTCATAAATACCACCGGCTATACTTGGTCTTCAGCTGGGTAACTTTAAGGAAACCCGTGATAAAAAGAAAAAAATATCATCATAGAGTTGAGTAAGTATCAATTTTTTTAATATATTTTTTTAAACAACATACTTAATAATTAAAAAAATCTCAAAACTACAAATTAAAAATAGTGCCTAGAACACATAGCGCGTTACCCTTTTGAATTTCTATCGCTATGCGTTGTATGAAAAAGGCTTTGGAGCGTGGATCGCCGGTCTCCGTTAGAAGTATTTTCCCGATTTTATTTGCAAAAACTATAGCGTCCGGTGACCACGCACCCAGAGTCTCTACCGCAAACGCCAGGAATATTATTATAAAATTCATATTTATTGAAACACGTTTAATTTTTTTTATCCCAAATGTTTTGAAAAAACCTCATATGAAACACGTAAGCGATGGTAAATTTCAGTCTCAGCTCTGTAAAACCCTCGCCTACGGCTCCGCCCTTATACTTTTTCAGACTCGACTGTAATTACTGTAATTATTCTAGACACATTATTGAAATTAAATATTGAGGAAAAAGTCGCGTATATATACCGTGAGAATCGCTCCGTTCATTTGTGACCACATACTTATATTTCCCCTGTTTGGGGGAAGTTTTCCTGGAATTCAGCTACATTACACTGAAACAAAGTTAGTTCTTACGAAATGAAATGAACAAAAAACGGTGTTAATCGAATGAAAAAGAACGATATTGGTACTGACTTAGAAGTATTGGAAACTGAAAAAAAAACTTGTTTTCGATAGTTTTTTTAGCATGGCATTGGCTCACATTTTTAACGTATAGTATATAAAACTCCATAATTATCCAGTCTCATGTAACCACAGAACAGAAAAGTCATATTTGTTACATGCTTGGGTCCTTCAAAAGAAACTTAAAAGTGAAAGTATATCTCACCAAGTATTTTGCATAATGCCGTAGTTTTATTTAGCCCTTAGCTCTCTGCTTTTTTTATTTTCATCTATTTTTCATAAGCTTCTGAAATATTTTGTTTTAATTTCTATCCACAAAATAGAAAAGCACAAACTCAATAATATTTCGTTGATTCGTTTCGCCACCCTATGTTAGAAGGGTGCATATATTGTCTAGTGATTATCATAATTTTGTCAAATATCTACATTTGGGCCTAGTGATCATATCTTGAAGGACCCGTAGTCTTAGTTTTTTTTTCTTAATATTTTTATTACTGTACTTTCTTTTAGGTACCTAACTGTGATCTTTTGGAGGTGCCTCAGACAAAGCTAAACGCATTTGGAAGAAATTTGTAGGTACCTATATTTTTTTTTAGAAATTTGTAGGATTAGCACAATGTAACTTTCAGGGAAATAGCTAGTTAGGCAAACGCTGCATGTCTTGGCGACTGGCATAATATAATCTATATAAAAAAATCTTCACGGGTTGCCCCAGGCTACCCAGCGGAAGACAAAGTCTTCCTCACTTTATAGCCGAAGAATTTTAACCTAACGAGTGGCTCTGTTGAGTTATGTATATGGAAAAGCCTATTTGTACGGTTTGTCGGATAATGTACATGGATTATAAAAACCCATTAGTACATGGTGGGATGTGGGGATCGAACCCGCGACTTCTCAGTTGTGAGCCGACGTTTTACCCACTAGACCACTGACGCCATAATCTATATTCCCTTTATAAAATCTCTGTATTGTCGATTACAGAGAAAGCAAAGAAGCCAGGGAGTTGTCAGAAGTAAAATTGGATATTGTTTCGTTTATGAATTAAGTTAGCTTCATGTATATTTATTAGAAATTTGCAAGTTATTCGGTTTTGTAGATTGCTTTTATGCAATTTTGTTTTTGTTTTACTTAACAATGTAGAATAAATTATTAGGAATTTTTCATCTCGAGTGTGTATAACATTTTCATATTGTTATCGGTTCCAGGATATCCAGCTGAAGACAAGTTTAGCTCCAGCCCCGTTTAGCCAAAGTTACGAGTTGGACTCGCGCGCAGTAATTAAATTGACGGATCTTAAAATTAAATTTATTTCGTGAAATCCAGATTGTTTTAAGACATCTCTTGGTCGCGTAACCAACTAAAAAACGCACGTGTTCGAACATTTTGCATTTCTTTCACCCAATATCAGAATATAAACAGAGAAAGAATTTCCAAACAAAATCGGTACAGTAAAATACACAAAACAGACTTCAGCAGTTCAAGTATTCTACAAAAAATATTAGAAATAGCAAGTTCTAGTTAATGGATCCATAAAGTATGTGAGTCGCAAAGTCGGTTGAAAATATGCGTGAAATTGATGAATTTCAGGGCTTCATGAAACCTAGGTGTAGCTGATATTGACATATTTTGAGTATAGATAATTTTATATACCGTACTTTAAGGATTTATTAACTAGAACTTTTAGCAATTTTTAATAAGTTTTTGTATGGGACAAAAGTTATGAGGCGCTCCTTAAGTCCCATAGTTAAAATATTAGAGGAGTGCATTTTCTATGAAGTCGAGCGTTTTCTGTTCAAAGATTTTTTCAGTTTCTGAATATTTTCCTGAAATTCAGACGTTATGTAGTAGATCCGAGATAATAATTGGCACGAATAGTGAAATTTATTGTCACGTAAATCCAGTTATCTAGGTTGTATTGTCAGTAACGCATGCACCAGACATGTTATGAAATATGCCCAAGTTCCGACATCATTCTCTGGACAAGAGCCAACTAGGCCGTTGTGGCCTTTATTTTGTCATTGACGGAGACTTCACTTGTTTGTCCGGCAGGCAGACAAAGGTCAAGGTTTAGATGGATTTAATAGTGAATCATGCTAAGATAGGTACCCAGTTGAAAATATAAGCTAAACTATTCTCATATGCAATATTATTTTATTCGGGTTATTTTGACTTTTTGTATGTATTTATTTTCCAAAAAACGTTTAAAATATAGTTCAAATATTATTTTCTCTTAATTGATAAAGTATGAAATCAATTTTCACCATTTTAAAGTTGGCACTTTGACATTCTATTCAGCTTATACAACACACGTCAAATGCAACAGACTTGCCACCTCAGCTAGCTAAATGTGAACACTGTCACTACCCAGAGTAAAAAGTTATACTCACCAACGCATGTTGCTGAAAAAATGTGGTATAAATATTTTCACTAGCGCGATACAGGTATTGAGAGAGTAGCGCCATCTATCGATTAGCCGCCACACTATTATAATGTGACCATGTGACCACTCATTGTTTTTATACTGTTATACTATATACGTAGTCTATGGTTGATTCAGATTTTTAATCTCTACCTACCCTGGTGGAATGAAGGCGTAATATTTTAATATTTCATTATTTCAAGGTGTATAGATATTGCTTATTAAACAAGGGATTGCACTCAAGACATTGCTTATTTGTATGGAGGTCATCTCTTTATGGGTTAGAACATCTCGCTCAGAATTTCAGGAAATAGGATAAGGAAGTACATTTACATAATACACTTATATCTTATTGTAATGAAATATTTATGAATGAGCGAATCGCTCATTTCTGAAGATGAATGTGTAAAATATTTTCAGTAAATTGCGTACCTTTGGCCTGATGTAATATTTACTATCTTATACTTAAGTCGACGCATCACAGCGCAACGAACTCAGTTTTACGCGCGGCTTATTTTGTCCATAAGTATCTCTTTAGAAAAATATGAGCGCGATGGATAACTATTAAAATTGATAAGGTAACCAAGGATAAGATAAGATAGACCATTATTCACATACCAGAAATATGAGAAAGTTGGATTTCTTAACAAAATCGGTATTTTGAAAAACTTCGGCTTTTCTATGTTTTTACAAAAACTATTAGAATTATCAAATACTAGTTAGTGTATTCTTAAAGTGTATGAAATGATCTATCTTTTAATGTCGATAAATTTTAAAATTAGTAAATATATTAAGAGAACTCGGGTCGCAAACTTGGCTGAAATACGCGTGAAATTTAGGATTTTCAAGGCTTCATAAAACTTAGGTGTAACTGATTTTGGTTATTTTCTTTCCATGAGAAACTTTAGAATTTATTTATCTTTGAAAAGCAATTTTAATTTCGAGCCTAGCACATACAATTATCGCATAAAACTGGAAAAACGAAACATCTGATTTGTATGGGACAAAAATCATGAGGCGACCCCTTAACTAACGACCCAGCCCCCGGCTTCGAACGGGTACAATATTGGTTTACAAAAATTTTAATACAAAATTATAATATGTAGTAATGAAAACTACTATTAATCTCATACATATTAATACCTACTAGAGAATTAGCGTACAAAAGAATAATCTAGTACACAAATACGCTTATATAACTACTTATCTATTAGAGATAAATTTGTATATTATATTATTATACACAATTCTTTCGTACATCATTTTGTTATATCTCTTTCTGAAGTAGGTATTAGACAGCAAACGCCATGAAAACTCGCTGGGGCTTACTTTTTCTCTATACCAATGTACTCGTGAAATCCGCATCAAAATCGGTTTAGTAGTTTTTGTGTGAAAAGGTTTTAGACCAGACAGATATAATACTTTCACTATGATCCCTGAAAGTTCAGTAAAATCCATTTAACTGTTTCGGAACTCACTCTGTTCAAACACTGGGACAGACAAAACAAAGTCCCCCGCAAAAATTACTGAACCGATTTTGTTGCGGTTTTCACTATTAGATAGGTTGATTCAACTGGAAGGTTTAAGAGTATTAAACAAAGACCTATCATGTTTAGGTTGGTAGAACTTAAAAAGTTATAAAACGATTTTTGGTTAAAATTAGCAATTAATTTAAGATTTTTTTAAATCTAGTACTCCATTCAAGACTAAATTAATATTAACAACAATAGCAACAAGTAAAGGTTTTCAATTATGCTACAATTGTGTCGAGCTAGGTATGTTTGCGTGTAGACTACATCGACCGGTCGCCGCTTCAATGATTCATGACGGTAGGGCTTCCCCTTGAATCATTTTGATAAGGTAACCATGCTATATTGGATTTTACGGATATTCTTAGACAATCATCACTTTTTTCACGGGTTGTCTTACAGCTTCCGAAACCTTGTTACCCAGTGTATCCAGCGGACGACCTGCAAATCTCCCTCTTTTAGCCGATGGTATTTGTGAGGCTAACGAGTGGCCAGTTCTGTGAGGTATATTTTTCATCATTATTTTTGCTAATTGTTGTAGCCAAACGTCTACTAAGCAAAATACCTGATTTTTTTCAGTGAATTTATGTGAACGACCGTAAATACTATTTCATAATGTAAGGCAGTTCAATAGTAGTTGTCAATAGGTTTTGTCTCAAAGTTAGTTCAAGATCATTTGAACGTTGAACGGATTATAGTCTGCTAATATGTCAACTTTACAAAATGTTGTATACGCACTCTATATCTAATTTACCCGCCTTCAGGGTACCCAGGAATATAGTTGCATTTAGCTGATGATGTTGGTTATAAATATCTGTCAATGATAGAATCTAGATAGCATCAGCTAAAATTAGTTGCTAGCAAACAACCGGTCGCGCGACGGAAAATCAGTCGTTCTAGCAACTGGTTGCAAATTAGAAACACGTCTTTTAATTCCTCAGTTGCAGTGTTAGCGTCGATTGTCACTTAATTAATGTTAATTACGTTTTAACAGCAGCAACTATTGTGCTTTTTAACGCAGTTGCTAGGTGATGCCATATAATGTCTTAGAACAGAATTACGAATGTGATTGTGCATGCAGTGAAATTATCTACACAAATTATTTAAATGCTAGCTTTCCGCCCCCGGCTTCGCCCGTGGATATTTTCGAACAAAATAAAATACAGCCTATATCACTCAGGGATAACGTAGCTTCCTATTAGTGAAAGAATTTTTAGAATCTGTAGTTTAAGAAATTACCCCCTACATCGAAACTTACAACTTACTTTACCTCTTTAAAATATACAAGCTTCTGAAATGATCCCGTAACTGTAATTAGCCCCTACCCCGCCCGATTTCGCAATATAAAAAGTAGTATATGTCATTTTCCGACCCCTAAACTACCACTATACAAAAAATCATGTCGATTCCTTGAAAAACAAAAACAAATCTATCCCACGGGAACCATATTTTTTTCCGGGATAAAAAGTTGCCTATGTGCTATTCCAGACTAGATATATCTATCTATCTCTATGCCAATTTTCATTCAGATCCGTTCAGCTGTTCTGGCGTGATTGAGTAACAAACATACATCCATACAAACTTTCGCGTTTGTAATATTAGTGGGACCATATAATTGGTTACCCTAGCTAGCTATTTGGTATCTTACAGAAGCGGTTGCTCCTTTGTACTTACAATGGCCCTTTGTTTTACAGATATAAAGGTAAGGTGCTTGTGTTACAGAGATATGGTAGAAGGGACTACGATTGGGACTACCATATCATATCTTGAATGTTTTGAATCGCAATTATATCCACGCCCGGTTGTTGAAAGAAAACTAAGTGAAATTTAGACACATTTTCACAGCTTCATTAAATTTCCCACCATGATTGTGTAATGTTTCTAACACGGTATTGGCATCACGTGACCTTTTCACGCAAAAACTACTGAACGTATTTTAAATCGAAAAACGTAACATTTAATGTATTAACCCTCCCTCCCTTAAATGTGTCCCTGAAGGCGGTTATTTTTGTTTTTCACAAATTGTCTATAAAATGGTAAAGCAGTGTATTATATCTACAGTATATCTATCTGAAGAATCATGGGTATTATGCTTATGATCCCGAAACAAAACAGCAGTCAACAATCAGTCAAGTGGGTCTTTTAAGGCAAACCGAAACCAACAAAAGTTGTTCTTGCCAAAAGCACCTTGAAGACCATGCTCGTCAATTTCTTCGGTCAATTCGTGTTGAGATAAGTTAGGATGCAATACATAACGCCTACCAAAATATTACTATAGCAAGATGCTATCATGTATGATACTTTTATATCAGGCGTTATAAACTATACGCTGTTCATTTTCGTTCCTTAAAGCCACTCACATTTTTAACGACTTCAAAAAAAAAAGACGTTACTCAATTCGACCGTATATATTTTTATTTTATTTTTATGTGTGTTCGCGGATAACTTCGTCGTTTATGAACCGATTTTGATGATTTCATTATTAATCGACAGATAATTCTTCCGCATTGGTCCCATTTTTATGTCATAAAAATTGGTTCATTAGTTTTTCAGTAATTTTGAAAAAACTGACTTTATAAGTCAATTATCAGTATCTCGATGAAATATGTACCGATTTTGACGACTTATTTTTTTAGGGATATAATAATTTCTCGACATTATGTCACAGACATATGACGAAAATCAGTTCAGTAGTTTTTCAGAAATTCAGTAATTTTTCTCTGTTTACGGCTGAAAATTATGTATCAGAGAAAAGCCTTAGCAACGGTTGCTATTAACACGAAGTTGTAAATTTTTGTATCGACGGTGGTCTAGCGGCTAAAGGTATGGTATGGTATGGTGCAGCTCAGGATGCAAATGGTTCAATTCCCATCCACAGCAGTATTTATTTTTTATTTTTCCATTAATTTTTTTTATTTGCGTTATTATTTGTCTCTCAGGGGAGCAAAATCACTTAAAAGGGAAAAATAAATTAACTTTTAAAAAAGTGTACCGACTTCAAATATTTGCACTGAAAAGTAAGAAATAATAAATATTTCGTCGTAGAATTTGAAGACGGTTGGTGCCAAATTAAAAACAACTTACTTCCCAAATTCACTAATTAAATCTAGACAATTCATTAGGAACCTACGATCATCAGTACAAACATATTGAACAGATCCTTATCTTCTTAGATGTTTACTTAATTTTGTATCCTAATTTGGCACCAACCGTCTTCAAATTCTACGACGAAATATTTATTATTTCTTACTTTTCAGTGCAAATTTTTTAAGTCGGTACACTTTTAAAAAAAAAATTATTAAATATCATTACGTTTTTCATCCTTAAATTAATTATACATTATATTTGCATAAAGTCACGTTTCATTTTATCAATTCGGAATGATATGTAACAACCATTTCATTGCCAGAAGTTTTAACCAACCATAAACGCAGACTGAAAAAAGTTAGCCCCAGCGAGTTTTCATGGCATATGCTGTCTAATCCGTTAGAGATATATCAATATGATGTAGAAAAGAATTTTGTAGAATAAAATAATCTACATAAAAGTCCGCGGTAGCTTACATCTATCTCTAATAGGTATGTAGTTATAAGCCTTTTTATGTAGGGGCGGGGTCGCTAGTATTTCATATATTTCATACTGAGTGAAAACAGCAGTGATTGTTGAGATTATCACTTTGTTTTTATCCTGGAAATCGGGGCGGGGTAGGGGCTGCGAAGTAAGCTTGTGTATGTAAATTATACATATATTTGGGACACACTACATACAGAAATGCCAGTATAGGCTAAACGTCCTAACTAAACATTTGCTCTAGCTCCAACGTCTACCGGAATAGCAATGTTCGTTATGGCAACTTGATTTACTCTATAAATACAATATGCTGTTCGTTCATATCTATCTATCTATCATCACGCCTTTTATCCCAATAGGGGTAGGCAGAGACAATCGAATGCCATTTGCTACAATCCCGACATACCTCTTTCGCTTCTTTTATATTCATCATACCTTTCATACATGCTCGGCGATTGTGTGTACTTTTAATATTACCATCGATCAAAACATTTTTTATATGTTCAATAAAATTACACCTAGGTCGTCCTCATCCTTCATTCTATCAACGTGTCTAAACCAGCGTAAACTACTTTTCCTCATTTTAGTCGCAACAATGTTTCACTCCGCATTCTTCTCTAATGACGGAACGATGTTTATATAAATAAAATGAAACGTTGTTCGTTTTGTGTGCGCATCATTTGGACCGATTTGGATAATTTATTTTAAATGTTCGTAATAGTCCGAAATCAGGTTATTATTATACCTGTATAATGGATATGGGGATGAAAGTTAATATGGGCTCCACGGGCGAAGGCGGGGCAGAAAGCCAGTTTTTAATAAATCGGAAATTCGGCATTCATATTTAATTATGGGCAACTTTTTGATCTATGAAGATCTTTTTTCTTTTTTTTCTCTCTTCACGGATTGCCTTACTGCTCCCGAAACCGTTACGGTTCCAGGGTACCCAGCGGAAGACCAAGTCTCCCTCGTTTAGCCGATGGTATTTGTGAGGCTATACCTAACGAGTGGCTAGTTCTGTTGAGGTATATTTAGATGGAAAAGCCTCTAAGTGTGGTTTGTCGGATCCGGAATCGAAGATCTTTTATCATACAAATGAAATAGTTATTAAATATTATATACCTACCTAGTTCATACCAAGCGACGTGACCAGAGACACTGATAACAATTTCCACATTTAGCAGACGAAGTGCGGGTGTCGGATTTACATTTCCTCCGAAGCATGAGAAGTCGTACCTGTTATTCAAGAAAAAAACCTTTTGGGGGGCACTGTTCATACCAAGCGACGTGACCAGAGACACTGATAACAATTTCCACATTTAGCAGACGAAGTGCGGGTGTCGGATTTACATTTCCTCCGAAGCATGAGAAGTCGTACCTGTTATTCAAGAAAAAAACCTTTTGGGGGGCACTGTCGACTTATACTCCCAATCCCCACGTAACCCTGATCCAATCTCTTTAGTAATTCAATTTCTTTCTCTACACCCATAAAACACGTTCATCTTTTCAATTTTAAACATTTTTAAAAGAAACACAACGCTATAAAATACTTTGTAAGCGAATGAACTCACTGAATATAGAAAATATTATCTTGGGGGAAGTTGCCAAGATGTATTATGTACTGTGTGACATACTATATTTATTTTATGTATATTATTATGTCTGTTAAAAAGAGCTGGCGCGAACAAATACATTAAAGGATCCGTGGCTCTCAGTCATCTTGTATCTGTCAAAAATATGGCAAATCTCAGTTAATCCTGGAAACGTGAGTTTATTTACACAACATTTCCTCACCACACAATAATTGTTATTATTTGGATTGGATTAAGCCATATTTTTATTATTCAGGGTTCTAAAGAGCCGTAGTTTTCGATACTACGTTTCTTTGCGTTTTGGAAATTATGGCTATTTAGAACTCTTAATAATGAAAGTAGGGCTCAATCCAATTTTTAAATAATAACTATCAACTGTGTGCTGAGGAAATATTGTATAAATAAACTCATGTTTCAGGATTAACCTTGACCACCGCCCCTTAATAGTAGGTCGCGTCACATAAAATGAACGCTGTTAGATTTATTTATGTTATATTAATTTGTTTCTTTATAATAGACATAGCTGGTTTGGACACGTTGACAGAATGAAGGATGAAATATTGACTAAAAAGGTTTATATGGCTGAAGTGAAAGGAAATGCTGGCAGAGGACGACCTAGGTGTACTTTGATTGAACATATAAAAAATGTATTGATCGATGGGAATATTAAAAGTACACACAATCGCCAAGCATGTTTGAAAGGTATGATGAATATAAAAGAAGCGAAAGAGGTATGTCAGGATCGTAATAAATGGCATTCGATTGTCTTTGCCTACCCCTCTTGGGATAAAAGGCGTGATGATAGATAGATAGATCAAATAGATCTTTATAGACATCTGCCCTCATTTTTCAGGATTTAACGAGAGATCAGGCCTCTTCTTTTTTCCTGACCTATCACAGTATCCATCTGTTTACAAATAAATAAAATTAGATGACCCATGCGAATACTTCGCACCGTTAGTGGTGTTGTTGTCATAGTTAAATTTATCTCCAATACTATCTATCTATCTATCATCATGCCTTTTATCCCAAGGGAGGTAGGCAGAGACAATCGAATGCCATTTGTTACGATCCTGACATACCTCTTTCGCTTCTTTTATATTCATCATACATTTCATAGATGCTCGGCGATTGTGTGTACTTTTAATATTTCCATCGATCAATATTTTTTTTATATGTTCAAAAAAAGTACACCTTCATTTTAGTCACATCATCTTTCACTCCGCATTTTAATTCGAAGCCAAGTTAAAAACAAATAAGTATATTGCCACAAATAGTCTTTATATTAAGAATAAGGATAAGAAAAACTTTTATCTACTTTTCTTTATTCCGCGTAGCAATTTCCCAGTTTTTATTAGAACCGAGTTTCACCAAATGAGAGTGCATCCACGCTCGCGTTCTAAATTAAATAGGCAGTTGTAGTAGAAAATGCGATATACGAGTACTTGGGGGAACGGAATGGGCGAAGTGCTGGGGTTTGTGAAATAACTGAAAGAAATTCACCCCGTTTCCGGAGAGTTTTGCAATATTATAGTCCTAGAATAACTTCGTTTACTTATCTATAAACTACGTATTATAAAACAAAGTCTGCCTTTTTCATGCAAAAAACTAATAATAAACATGGATTTATCATGTTTAAAAAAAGTCGGCGAAAAAGTTAGCTTCTGGATGCTTTCATGGCATATTCTGTCTAATTCGTTAGAGATATAACAAAATGATGTAGGAAAGAATTGTGTAGTGTAAAATGATCTACAAAAAAGTCCGCGGTAGCATATATCTATCTATAATAGATAAGTAGTTATTAGCTTATTTATGTAGGTAAGTATACAAATTATTGTAAACATAATATATTCCCGTGCGAAGCCAGGGGCGGGGTCGCTTGTAAATTATTATAAAGCAGAAGTATTTGTTTAATTAAAAAAAAACTAAAATTATTAGTGCGAGATAGTTGGAGGACCGGAGAGTGACATAGGCTACGTTTTATCCCTGAAACCCTTCAGCATAAATTATTATGCCACATTTCAAAATTTCCACAAGCCGGGGCTGAAAGCAATATCCAAAAGTTTCAGGTTCCTAATTTTTATTTATATTATTTCTTTTTGAATAAAACTGATCGTCTACCTTAACAATACAAAATCATTGTCTAGGTAAAGTCCGCACCTAAACTTCACCAACGGCTAGCGTGTTGTCCAATCAGTAATCCATCACTGTCACCTGCTAAATTACGACGTGAATTTTATTTTGGTGCTCTTTGATATTTCACTTTAAATTTGGTGAACTTCTTTATAAACCAGCTTTACATATTTTTCGTGAAACTATAATGACGCCGTTAACTGAAAAACTGGGTTACCGATCCTCAGGATACACCTGAAAATTGAGTCCCCCTCCAACCGTGTAACCGAACGATTGAGTCCCTCTGCAACCGTGTTACCGAATGATTGAGTCCACCTCCAACCCGCGTAACCGAACGATTGAGTCCCTCTGCAACCGTGTTCCCGAATGATTGAGTCCCCCTCCAACCGTGTAACCGCATGTTCGAGCCCCCCTGAAACTGTGTAACCGAACGATTGAGTCCATCTGCAACCGTGTTACCGTCCCCTTAGAACCGTTCTAACGATCCTTAGAGTACAACTGAAAAAATGAGTCCCCGTAGAACCTTGTTACCGATGCTTAGGATACAACTGAAAAATCAAGTCTCTTTGGAACCGTATTATCATTCTTCAGCATACACCTGAACAACTTGATTCCTTGCAACCGTGCTACCGATCCTCAAAGTAATTTAGTCAACGATACGATTTTTTTAGGTTAGTCTATTCAATGGGAGAATCAGCATGAATTTGTATATTTGCTATGAAAAACCTGAAAAACTACACTGAGTTCCTTTGATCTTGGTTAGTTTTACAATTTAAATATCATCGCAATGAAATCAATTTGGTCGGGTGTATAATAAAGTAGTTGTTTTTATATTACCGTCCCTTAATGGTAGGGAATATAAATATTAGATAAGTGCAGGGTGCAGTGAGTGAGGGCAACGAACTTAATAGCTTTCGTGTCGAAGTGTAATAAAGGTTTTTAAGGTAATGAAACAAAGGGAAAAAGATTCCAAGTTACAAAAACGGACTTCAGCAAATCAAGTATTGTACAAAACTTATTACAAATAGCAACTTCTAGTTAATGGTCCCTTATAGTATGTAAAATTATCTATACTCTAAATATAAAAAATATCTCAATATCAGCTACACCTAGGTTTCATGAAGCCTTGAAAGTCAACAATTTCACGCATATTTTCAACCGACTTTGCGACTCGAGTTCTCTAAATATATTTACTAATAAATATTTTTTTAACATTTAGAGTAAAGATAATTTCACATAGTTTAAGGATCCATTACCTAGAACTTGCTAATTTTAATATTTTTTGTACAATACTTGATTTGCTAAAGTCCGTTTTGTGTATTTTATTGTACCGATTTTGTTTGGAAATTTTCTTTCTCTTTTTACACGTAGCCTAGATGCGAATGGTGAAAGAGATGCAACATTTTTAAACACGTGCGTTTTTTAGTAGGTTACGCGAAAAAGAGAGCTCTTAAATGTATGTATGTCTGTAAATAAATGCTAAGCTCCATGAAAATCACACATTCGCGGTCTTTATACCTCGTTGTATGGTCAGAGACACTACCTACCACAAGTACCACAGTTTAAAAAAAGAAATGCTCATGCTTATATCTAATCTATCATCACGCCTTTTATCCTAGGGTAGACAGAGACAATCGAATGCCATTTACTACGATTCTTTTATATTCATCATACATGCTCGGCGATTGTGTGTACTTTTAACATTGCTTTAAAACAAAATTTTTTTATATGTTCAATAAAAGTACACCTAGGTCGTCTTCTGCCAGCGTTTCCTTTCATTTTATATTTTAGTAACTCAAATGTGATCAAAATTGTAATTTAATAAATATCCGATCAGCCGTTTTGTAGACGTTAAATAGTTTTGTAGGACTATAATTTGTATGAAAAAATCACGACATCTCTGTCTGTGACCGCCTCACGAAATAACCACTAAACGGATTTTGTTGTGGTTTTCACTATTAGATAGATTGATTCACCTGGAAGGTTTACGAGGATTAAACATGGACATATAGTGTTTAGGAGCTGAGTGAATCAAGTGGGGGAAAAGTTAGCCCTAGCGTGCAGTAAACACAAATTTGTACCCGTGTGAAGCCGGGGGCAGGGACGCTAATAATAAATAAATGATAAATTAGTGAGAGAATAATTATGTCTTGCTATTAAAATAAGCAAATAGATAAACGTGGACTTAGTTACCAGTTTCTCTAGCAACATCCTTATATAAAAGACAATTTATAATGTTATTATTAAAGGATTTTTACCTTTTTATCGACATTTGCACACAAATCCCTACGGTTTTTTGTTGTGAAAATATAATTCGTGTTTTTGCCGAGTGTGGTGTTTCAAGCAGGAATTTCCGGGGTAAAATCATTATCTCAGATACTTCAATCCCGAACTCGTTTCCTATATTATGTGTCCCTTTATGACTCTGCCACTGTTCCCATTCACAATGACGGCATGAGATTTATTTTTCACTATAAAATAATTATTAGAATAAACAAATAACTTTACCTTAAACCAGGTCCGCGTGGAATAGTGGCAAGAATACTGGCTGCATTTCCCCGCTGAATCGCGATGCTGATTCGTTGAGCGAGGAAGGAGACATCTTTAATAAAATTTTTGGCATTTGAACCCCACGGACAGAGTGTAGAAACTATAGAGTTTCTACACCAAACGGCGTAGTTTTGAATAATTGAACTATACTTGCGCCGTTTGTTAGACTCTGCAAATTACAAAAAAAAAATTAAATTAAAATGTCTATCTGCGATTTGAAAATTAATTCTATCTAGACCTGACCCTAACTAATTATAAATTGTGTATATTGTTTGTTTCTTCATCTTCCACATCAAAACAGAGCAACGAATCGACGAGTTTTTTTTTTGCACAGAGATAGTTGGAAATAATGCATGCCCATGAGTGATATAATAGGCTAATTTATCCCGAAAATCCTTTGCTATAAATTTTTGTTACATAAATATAAGTAATAGGTATGTATTTACACAATATTGAAGCATAAATAAGATACTTGTTTTAGATTTTCTGTCTGTTTTTTCCTATTTAAAAATAATCATAAAAAATAGATTTCAATAGCTTCAATTTTAAACATTGATGTTTTTGATGAGATTTCAACACTTTTTATATGGCCTTTTTATTTATATTCACCATTTTATTTTTAAATACTACATTGAAATTTGCTCCAGTATAAAAACCAGCTTTGCGTTCTTTCTGTTTGTCTGTCTTGTGACTCACCTTATCTTGGGAATGAGGTACTTGGTTTTGACAACTAAACCTTGTTACCTGTTACGATCGGTATTCTGAATCAAACGGGGAAGTAATTTGCCGAGAATATACCGCCTAAGCTAGTATAATATGACGGATAAACAGGTATAATGGACACACGCACTCCGTATACAAACTCGAATACCGTTGTATGTTTTCAGTATATTCCGGTGTTTCCTCAACGTTTTTTTTGTCACACACACTCTGTTAACTGGCAAGTATCGAATGTTTATGTTTTGTTGTTTACGTATTCGTTTTTTTTACTTAGCTTGAGAGAATTTATTTTACGAAAATTGGGAATAAGGTGTACTTACATGAATCGGTACAGTAGTTTTTGAGTCTATAGAACACGAACAAACAAAGAAACCAACAATCAAGTATAGATTTTTATATATTAGAAAATTAAAATGGCTACTATGATATTTAAGAAATGACCGATCTGTCTCTTTGAGTGCAGCGACGACAGGTTTGCCACCTGGGACCTTGGATTCAAAACTCGTGCAGTAATTTTTAAGAAATACTCGTATTTTTTGATATTAACAAATAAATAGATCAGTTATTCGGCTTATGTAATTTTTCTTTGCAGTTACCAAACACAGTATAAGAACTCGGCGGGTAATTCACTCCCCGCTGCGTCAAAAATAAAGTATAAACTTTTTCGTTTCAACAATAATTTCATTTCAATTGGTAACATTAAATAGGGAGCGCTGTTGTGTACTTTATGAAAAGTCAGCTTGTTTTTCTTTATAAAGTTTATGAATTAAATGTTAAAGAAGAATATATGATGCGAAATTGTGTTTGTTTATTTATTGTTTTAAGTTAAAACGGGGCAATAGAGCGACGTGATTATTTGCACAGAGATATATGGAGGCCCTGAAAGTCTTCTATTTTTTTCTTTCTTCACGGTGTTACGGTTCCAAGTCTCCCTCGTTTAGCCAAGGGTATTTGTGAGGCTATACCTAACGAGTGGCCAGTTTTGTTGAGCTATATTTAGATGGAAAAGCCTCTAAGTGTGGTTTGTCAGATTATGTACATAAGTTTTTATTAAAAACCCATTGGTACATGGCCTGGATCCGGGAACGAACCCGTAGCCTGCCTAGTTAATATCAGACGTCTTAACAACAATGAATTTTCTTTGAAATTTAATTTGAGAACGATAATAAATTTCACACAGTTATGATAACTAACAAGTGCAGTTTGTTCATAACTTTCAGCGAATTTTAATTTATGCTCTTTTGAGACAATTTAAATTAGTTAAACCGGGTAACATTTACTAGGCAAACAAGGTTCATATAAGTACATTTAGTACATTCAAGTATAGGTGTGTACTGTGTATATCTAATCTAGATTGTAATTAATTCAAGTACCTAGATTTTTTTAAATCTATGAAGTTTCAGAAGTGGTGGTAGTTTATTTTATTTGACGTTCAAAGAGTGAAGTTCACTTCCTTTTGAATAAAAAAATTGAATATGAAATAAAATAAATGATGTCCTTAAAATATTGTATGGATTTAGGATTAATCTTAGTTCTTCGCCGAGTCTGTAACTATAGAACGCAATGGATTCTGTTTTGGTTTTCACAATGATACAACATGTAAAGACATGGCAATCAAATGTACATAAAATGAAAGCTATACTTGTACATATAACACCAGTCTTTGTTTCATCAAAATCGGTGCAGTATTATCCAAGTTAGGACGGTGTCAAGTTACGTTCAGTCGCAGTAACCATATAAACTTTTACCGATCAAAATGTGTGCGTTGAGTTTATTTATACAACATTTTAAGTTGGATTAAGCCTAATTTTTAACCGACTTCCAAAAAAAGAAGGAGAAGGTTCTCAATTCGGACCGTATTTTTATGTATGTATGTACATCGATAACTCCGCCAATTGTGAACCGATTTTGATGGTTTCTTTTTTAATCGACAGATAACTCTTCCGGATTGGTCCCATTTTTATCTCATAAAAATTGAATCATTACTTTTTCAGAAATTTTGAAAAAACTGACTTTATAAGTACATTTTTCTTGATATCTCGATAAAATATGTACCGTTTTTGACAACTTATTTTTTTCAAGACATAATAATTTCTTGACATTATCTCACAGACATATGACGAAAATCGGTTCAGTAGTTTTTCAGAAATTCAGTAATTAATTTCTGTTTTCGGCTGAAATTATGTATTAGAAAAAGCCTTAGCAACGGTTGCTATTGACACGAAGTTGTCAATTTTCGTGACGATGGTCTAGCGGTTAAATGTAATGGGCTGCATAGGATGCACAAGCACATTACATGGTTCAAATCACATCCACAGGGGTATTTTTTTTTAATTTACCATCAATATTTTTTTAGTTGCGTTATTATTTGTCTCTCAAGGCAGCAAAATCACTTAAAAGGGTAAAATAAACCTTTTAAAAAAAAGTGCACCGACTTCAAAAATTTGCACTGAAAAATAAGAAATAATAAAAATTTCGTCGTAGAATTTGAAGACGGTTGGTGCCAAATTAGAAATAACTTAGTAGGTACCCAAATTCACTAATCTAGATAATTTATTAGGAACCTACGATCATCAGTACAAACATAATATATAATATTGAACAGATATTTATGTTCTTAGATATTTACTTAATTTTGTATCCTAATTTGGCACCAACCGTCTTCAAATTCTACGACGAAATT
The DNA here is from genome assembly GCA_963924495.1 of Nemapogon koenigi. Classification (NCBI taxonomy): domain Eukaryota; kingdom Metazoa; phylum Arthropoda; class Insecta; order Lepidoptera; family Tineidae; genus Nemapogon; species Nemapogon koenigi. The sequence continues at coordinate 12,758,972 of OZ004639.1, read as the reverse complement.
TTTATTATTTCTTACTTTTCAGTGCAAATTTTTGAAGTCGGTGCACTTTTTTTTAAAAGGTTTATTATTATTTAGGGTTCTAAATGGCCGTAGTTTCTAAAACGAGCATTGCTTTTTGCGTTTTGAAAACTATGGATATTTAGTTAATAATGAAAATATCTCTTAATCCAATTTAAAATAATAACTAGCAACTGTGTGGGATGGAAATGTTGTATAAATAAACTCAACTTTCCAGGTTAACTAAGATTTGCATTATTTTTGACAGTTATAAGATGACCTTGAAAAATTATAAAAATACATAGGAATTTATATATATTCTTTTAGTAATAATATTTGATAAGAAAACCGTTTAGTAAATGCAACCAATACATTTTATCTTATATTAAAACGGTAAATTAATTTAGTTTTAATAGTATTTTTAATTTGTAAAAGTCTATATAGCGTTCTTACTAGTCATATACATGTTATTTTATTTGAAACTGTCTTATCATCGAAAAGGTGAGATTTTTTATTTTGTTTTCTATGTACATGTGAAAAAAATCCCGAACACTGCGTGTGCCAAACGGATTGACCGATTTCCATGCGGTTTTTTTTAATTGAAGGCTGGTTTAGTTAAAATGGTTCTTAGCTATGCTTGATGAAAATCGGGTAAGCAGTTTGCAATATATTCAGGTCTCATCAGAGCCTGGGTAGGGCAGAGAGTTAGGGATTCGCATTAGTTTCTTTTCCATTAATTAAACTTTATTTCCTAATATTTTTGGCATGCAAGGTTCCTAGATACAAAAATAATACTTCAAACAACTTTGTTTGAGAAAAGTTTTCGTCTAAGTGGTTACTCGGCAAACAAAATATACTGAAAGAAATTTCCAATTACCTTTTTCATAATAAATTTTGATCGCAAAGTTCTGTGCTCTTAATTAATTGAGAACTCTTTGAAAACCTTAACGTTCTTATAAAAAGGTTTCAAGTTTTACTTCCGTTACTCTTTAGGGGTCCGTATTTAAAATTGTAAAAAAAAATTGTCTAATTACTAGCTAAAATTACATTCAGAATAAACTATCATGTTGCTTGGCATTTTTAGTTTCTATTCTATTCTATTTTTTTAATGGTTCTATCAGGGTTTTGATGATTCTGCCAATGCCAAGTAGGTATCTATTATAAACGTCACAGTAATAATATGCCGATTAATCAGTAGCTAAGATGTTCCCGCTGACCGTAATATGCCCTATTAATCACTGACTAATCACATCAGATGTCACAACGAGACGCGTGCGTTGGTCGCCATGACGCGTAGAATCTCAATAATATTTAGTTTCAATGGGAATTTAATTCGCAATCTTATCCACTATTCTTTTTATTCCTTCCACTTGTGACCAGTCCCGGCTTTGCCCGTGAAAATTGTAAAAAAAATTGACATTAAAATATCTGTGCAAAAAAAATCACGTCTATCGGTTGCTCTGTTTTGACGTGAAAAAAGGACAAACAAACAAACACACTTTTGAATTTATTATATATCTAGGTATTAGGATTCAGATTTCTGAAATAACTTATGCAATTTTTCTTGATTACAGATGAAACTCTGCATATTTTTCGTACTATGTTTTGCCGCTTTATCGATGGCAACTCTGAAATGGGACGAATCCGGGCAGTATAGACTAGTGGAGACAAACCCGGTCTACGGATATAGATACTATGTGCCCCACTATGGTAGAGTTCTGTCGTACCCACATTATGTCAGGGCTTATGCCCCTCATTATTATTCTTATAAACAACTTTAATTTAATAAACATTTGAATTAGCTATGTGTTTATCTAATTGCTTACACATAACAATATAAAAATCTTAAAATTAATCTAAAGAATAGTGGCAAGAATACTGGCTGCATTTCCCCGCTGAATCGTGATGCTGATTCGTTGAGCGAGGTCCAGCCCTCTTGTCACCAGAAGAGATGATCAGTCGGGATATATTTTTAATAAACTTTTTTATATATAAATAGTGTTTATCTAATTTTTTCTTTTATCTAACTATCATCACGCTGTTTAGTAAAAAAAAACGAGTACGACACTTGCGTCGGTTTTATAATTTGTTTTTTACTTGAAAGGAGAGTGAAAGCGGGAAGCAAGGTGGTGGACTAAACAATGTATGCAGAAATACACAACTTACAACCAAAAGTAAAATGAACATACATAATGCTGTTTTAGTTCCATCACTTACTTATGGAAGCGAGACTTGGGTATGGAATAAGAAGCATGAAAGTAAAATAAATGCAGTGGAAATGCGGTCTTTACGTAGAATGTGTGATATAAAACGTATTGACCGCATCCGGAACGATGACATTAGAGAAGAATGCGGTGTAAAAGATGATGTTGTGACTAAAATGAAGAAAAGTAGTTTACGCTGGTTTGGACACGTTGAAAGAATGAAGGATAAAAGATTGACTAAAAAGGTTTATATGGCTGAAGTGAAAGGAAATGCTGGCAGAGGACGACCTAGATGTACTTTTATTGAACATATAAAAAATATGTTGATCGATGGAAATATTAAAAGTACACACAAACGCCGAGCATGTATGAAAGGTATGATGAATATAAAAGAAGCAAAAGAGATATGTCAGGATCGTAGCAAATGGCATTCGATTGTCTCTGCCTACCCCTCTTAGGATGAAAGGCGTGATGATAGATAGATAGATAGATTTACTTGACGTTTGTATGTATTGCCATTATTGAAATCGAGCAAAAAACCATGATATTACACTTTTCTTGTATGGTACTATATTGGTACTCCTTTATTATTTTATTTTATTTTATTCATTGTTGTTATAGCGGCCATAGTAATACACTCATGAAAATTTCGAGTGTCTACCTGTTACGGTTTAAAAGATACAGCCCTGTGACAGACGGACGGACAGCGGAGCCTTTATAGTAATAGGGTTTCCGTTGACACCCTTTCGGTATGAAACCCTAAAAAGACAAAGAATTTTTATTTGTAATTTATATAGTATTATATACATTATATTTAAAAAAATGGCATCAGGGTCTGGAAATTGATTGAATCTTGAATTTTTATTTATGTGATTTCTGAAAAATATACTCTACCTACTATAAATGCACTCTTGTTTGTCACCTTCATTCATAGACTCCCATAGTCACTTTCCATCAAGTGGACGGCGAGTCACATGTCGTGCTATCTATAGAATATAATAATTGGTGGGTAAAATATAATAAAAAATATTATTTTGTAATAAAAAGGCATAGGCACAAATGGTCAAGCAACTTTTCATAACAAAAGTAAAAACTCTATTCATAGCTGAAAACAGTGACGACCGTGTAAAGTGTGCACTGTGTGTGAAACATCCTTCTTACGGATGGATAATATTAAAAAGATCTGATGTTTTCACAAATATGTTAAACTAAATCTTAGTTATTTTAGCGAATTGTGAGAAAATCGTGGAAAGCACGAACGTAAAGTGGTAAAAAAGTACCTCAAATATTGAAGATAGTAAAAGGGACTTTACACTATTTTTAAAGATGAGAAATATTTTCATAGATTTTAAAATAGTTATTTGTTCAACAAGTGAGCAAAGTTATTTTTCGATGAGAGTGTGAAAGTTATTTTTGGTCTTTAAATCACGGCACGGCAAATAAATAAATAAAGGCACGAGACATAAAAAAAATTTGCTCTCGTGTGGAACATACAACTTTTCACCTATATTAGCGAGAAAAGTGTTAATAAATACAGAATTGTGTGCCTATGAGTTATAGAAATGGCTACATACAACAATAAAACGACTATGAGTATAAGGAATACTTCCCAACGCATGTCGTTGGAAAGTTGTATATATGCCAATCTATTAAATATTTTCAATGGCGCGATACAGGTTTCAATGAGATAGTAACGGTGCGACATCTGTCGACGCGACGCAATGTGCAGAGTGAAATGGCTAGGCCAAAATGAGTTTCTGAACGAGTTTCATCGTCTAGTTTATTTTTTTCAGCGCCGAGTAATAACAAGGTGGTGTTCGAAATTAGAATCACTTTTACTCACGCTCGCAGCAAAAAGCTATTTTGCTGCGAGTTTTTACGCACGAAAAGCGCCCTTTCGTGCTGGAGAGATGAAAAATCTTTTGCCGAACGGACACAAAAACTAAAATAAAATCTCTTGTTTCTGGCACATGCAGTTTTTAGATCGATTTCAACTGATAGTCAAACGCATTGCGACATAAAGTAGGTTTATCATTATTACTGAGGATCATGGCTGCGACTCATCAGCTTCTCCTTAATTATCTTCCTACATCGGCTGCGGTCCTTTGCCTGATGAAGGGCTGTGGTAATAGAGGTATCTAAGTTTTCTGATACTTGATCGGACCATCGTTTGGGGCATCGTCCACGAGTACCGATGTTCAGGGGACGTAATAAAACGAAATTAAAAAAATATACATTAAATTATGAATTTGTGTGAGTAGGTACTGTTTGACTCCACTCATGCTGGGAAATCTATACCTTTGATCATGGCGATTTCATCAATGAAACAACAATTGCCACGCTTGTCTTAAATATAAGAAAAAAACGTTGTGTCGATGAGTGGACGAATGTCAAAAGCGACATCTTCCGGTTCCTTCCTTAAACTTCAAAGAGTGAGTGAGTATTTATGTTACAAAATGACGATCATAAACGTCTGGTAAGACGTCACTTCTATCTCGAGACATCCCCGTCCCGACTACAGTAATTCAGCAACCGAACCACACGCTCAATCAATCAATAAAAGAACCTCTAAGAAGAAGAAATAGAACCTCTGTATTAGAGAAAAGTGGAATTGTCTACCTTCCTCCATGTTACCAGCTTCATACAAGCTTGGGTTCTTGTAGCGACGCGTGGAAATACATCTCTACTGGGGACTGATTCGTGCGACATTTTTGTCGAATGATAGAGATGAAATGCGAGTATGACTCGTGCGCGGATTTAATTTAAATAACTTTGTTAACAATTATTGTACCTACATTTTTCATAATTACTGAAAAGTTCTCAAAAACTTTTTTCAATATTATTTTAATTTTTATCATGTAAATCCTGAGAAATGAGTTTGCCAAATTTTTTCTTCGACCTGAAAATTATTGATAAAGGTTTTTTTTTCACAATCTCCTATCATGGAGAAATAGCTTAGGTATTAAAATTATCTTAAATAAAATATAAAATAAAGTTAGGTGTACATAATCCGACGAACCACACTTAGAGGCTTTTCCATCTAAATATATCTCAACAGAACTAGCCACTCCTTAGCTATAGCATCACAAATACCATCGGCTAAACGAGGGAGACTTGGTCTTCCGCTGGGTACCCTGGAACCGTAACACGGTTTCGGGAGCTGTAAGGCAGCCCGTAAAGAAAGAAAAAAAAAGATACAAAAAAATGCATGTAAATCGCTATCTACTGAGAGAATACCCAGCAGACTTGCCGCATTTCCTCGTTGGTCATTCATTTCTTTGACCGAAATAAGAGCCAGCCCATTGGTCATGTGGGCTTTCAATTGGTCCTTTAGTAATGTCTTTGATCAGACTGTGTGCTCCAGCTACCCATGCTGGGACCGCGGGGACCTGGAGCACACCAAAAGCCCCAAATGTGTATTCTTTTGGAGAAAATGTACTACCATGTAAATGTTATGCTGAGAAAGTAATTGTAATTTATTGAATAAATCCTGAAAATTCTTGACGCACATTTTTTATAATTTTTTCGTGAGTACATAAACAATTTAAGAAAAACAATTAGTTGCAAATTTTTCTTAATTCCTCAAAATTACTGAAAACTATTTTTCAACATCTCGTCTCATCTTTCAGCGAACATAGTGGTTGAAGAATTTTACAACTAAAAAATATTTTACCACGAAACACTAATAAAACAATAATATTTTTCAAACAATTTAATACCAATATCTATATCCATAAGGTAACATTGGATATGGTGAATAATCATAAAATCTATACCCATAATTTACGGAGTATGGGTAAGCACCATATTCTGCGTACCACTCCATAGGCGGTGTTATTGGAAATTCATCGTTAAAACTTAAAACGCCTGACAGGGCCACCGCAATGATGAATATTAGTGCAACTGCTTTCATTCTGTGAAAAAAAAAATTGACTCAACACTGGTAACAATGTCCACATTTGCAAACGTAATAAAAAAAACTGTGTGAACATGTACGTAAGTTAGAAGTTATACTTTTTTGGCATAATACAACTATAAATTTATTCAGCACGCAAATAATTAGGTATTGGAAATAAAGTTGCGTGATCCTATTATCATTAAATTATTTTATAATAACTGTATTTTATAGAAACATAAATACGGTTGCTAAAATCTGAATTCAATTAAATAATTAAATTTAAAAAATGGCTTATTATAATTTAAAATTAAATTGTCTCGTGCGCGCGCATCATAAAATTTAACTCCCATATTTTTTTCATTACGCACCTAAAGAAGTATAACTTCAAAAATGTGGCCATCACGGGACGCTCGGCAGATGTGAAACATCGAAAGGCACACGCAGTACACACACTCACACGGAGAAGCAACGAAGTATATAGTATACGCGCTACACGCACACACACACACACACACACACAAGGGAGTAGAGAGCGTTGGCGGAAAGGGGGAGTAGAGAACTGCGGGAGAGAGGGAGTATGACACAGTTTTCCGTCACATAATTAAATTGTAATTAAAGTCATGAGTACCTAAGTCTCGACTGGGAATACACTTGTCACCTTTCCATGCCCTGCGAAGCGCATGAAGTGGGAATTGAACCCGGATTTTATTTGAAGTTGCTATAATTTTGTGAAATACACTTTTGCTACTAGCTTTTGCCCGCGGCTTCACTCACGTATCAATAGAACAAAGAATAATCTTGAGGCTGTAGTATACGGAGTATACTCATATTTAGCGCCTGAGAAAACCAAAGTTAATTGACATAAAATATTTAGTAGGCGCTTTATTCCTATAAAAAGTTACATACAGATGCAACTGAGAAAGAAGTCGCGGGTTCGATCCCCACATCCAACCATGTACCAATGGGTTTTTTATAATAAAAAATCTATGTATTTTATCCGACAAACCGTACAAAGTGGCTTTTCCACCTACATACCTCAACAGAGCTGGCCACTCGTTAGGTATAGCCTCAAAAATCTTGTAAGGCAACCCATGAAGATTTTTTTAGCTGAGCCTTGCGGTTCCACCTTTGGGTCGTAGCATGATGATAAATAGGTATAGCCTTCCTCAAGAATTGGACTATCAAATGCAAAAATATCTTCAGCTATATCATTAGTATGATTACAAAATGAACTCACCTTTGTTGTATCGTTGCTTCTGTCTTAGTATGAAATGTCCCGGTTACATAAAAATATGCTTTATATAAAATTACTTACGTCATTAAAATTATGTCAAATATGTGCGGTTTTATGAATTTATTGATAAAGACATAATGATCGTTATTATGGACTAACAGTACCAAGAACTTTGTCTCGCTATACGTGGCTTGTGGCTTGTGCTCAATTTTATCTAAATTCGTTTAGTCAAGTTCAAAACAAGCTATTAAATATGTATGTACTAATGCATCACTTGAACTCAATAGATCACATGTTTACTGATCACATCTCCCGGTTTGGCATATATAGAAAAAATTTCAGGGGTCTAAAATACAGGGTTATTTTTTATTACTTGCAGTGGTATTGCTAAGTTTAAACAAAATCAGACCAAAACAATCTTTTAAACCCTCATAGAGTTTGAATTTCGAAAATCCTCTATTATCGGATGTAGACGTCATATTGACATTATTTACCTACTTTTATTTAGCTTCAATGGTTTCGGTTTGACAATGAAAGGATTTTTATAAATTTTTTTAATCGATACAGTTCTCAAGTTTACCTATTTTTTACAAACAAACTCACACTTTCTCTATAGCAATCCTAACTATTATTATTAAATGCGGAAGTGTTTTTGTTTGTCTTTCTTTAACGTCAAAACAGAGCAACTGATCGACGATTTTTGCACAGATATTGTTGGAGGGCCGAAATTCTGACGTCACATTTCAAAAATGGACGAGAAGCCAGTTAGGTATTAAAAACAAAACATTTAGCTCAAACTTTAATTAATTATTAGAACATTTTTTAGTCTTCTTTCTTCTCTTTCCGAGTTTCATCAGGTAAAACATATCTTGATTTATATGCAACCGGGTAAACGTATCCTTTTGCTGCCGGCTCGTAATACGGTGTTGAAGCTAGATATTGTACTGAAGGGTATGTTATATACCTGACTTGTGGATACTTTATATATCTAGGTATATAAGAACGATAGTATACAGGTTCATATCCCAGCGCAGGTTCATTTAGTCTTCTTATAATCACTTTGTCAGTTCTCTCGGTTTCTTCTGCCAAAGCGCAAGTAGCTACTAATAAAAGGAATATTATTTTTCTCATCTGTAAAAAAAGTTTTATTTTGTTATTCGATGGTATTTGTGAGGCTATACCTTAAGAGTCGCCAGTTCTGTTGAGGTAATTTGGGAAATATATTTTCGACAAATGTATTAAAAATCCATCGGTACAGTATTAACCACTAGGCCAATACGCAGATCTCTTCAACATAAAGAAGAATAAAAATAATTTACCTTGAAAAAGCTACAGCAAAGTAATCAATAAAATATCTTACAAATCGTTTTTATAGTAGTAGACGTGATAAAAAATTAATTACCACAAAGAAATAAATTTGAAGTGTCTGATGGTAGGTATATAATACAGTGAAATGTTTTAAAATGTATTAGAATTTCCCAATAGTTATTGATATTTCAGCAATCTCAGTGTAGTTTTATATTTACAAAAATCAAGATTGTTATACCATGTAGGTAGATATGTTAAAGGGCTTGGAAGATTTTTATTTAAAGGAACCGTGTGAAATCGGTGTAGTTATATAAATTACTTTAATTATATGTCTTTTAATTGACTTTACAATTAGAAAATACATTACAAATACTAAACGGATGCGGTAAAATTATGACGTAGAGACGTCATACAAGTATATTAAATTTTCCAATAACCAACAAAGCTATTATATTTCAATATAATTTAATCTAATTTTAATTATAACAAAATTTTATAATGTCTTTAAGTATATTTAAGAGAGACATTCGTATTATTTACGTTCGGTAGTGCACACGACTTTGTTAAATAAGGTATGTCTTGTTATTTTTTAAACTTTTTCGTAGCTTTGACCACGTTTTCATAAGGTACCTTTAAATATTCTACTTTAGTAGACATCTTTATCCCATTTCATTTAGTCGTTGATTGATTGTTTAAGATCTACAAGCACCGTACATGTGATAGAAGTTAAACTTCTTAAAAAAATTAACAGCCTCGACATTAGCTCTCTTTCTCCTTCTCTCTACGTTATATCTTTCTTCTCTCTTATGTAACGAAATGTGCCTAAACGTGACGCGTCCTTGAAATTTCACTCTCAATTCTCGTCCAATTTTATCGAATCGCCGCCAAGAAGTTTTACTTTAAAAATCTATTTACCAATCATGTTAAAATGCTATTAACATTTAAGGAACAATACCTATATTCTTATATCATCCCATATCTTCCTTGTTTCTATTTAAAATACATTGCTTTTGACCAAATAACGAAATGATTTTTTAAATTTCAGATGAGGACACTCGTTGTAATTTGTGCCTTAGTGGCTGTAACATTTGCATCACCTATATTAGAAGAACACACCGAAGACTTTTTACCGACGCTTCCCACTGATATACCCAATGTAACAGACCCTGTCACTTTTACGCCGCCTCTAGATGGTGAACAACGGGAGTCGAGGATACTTGCAGGTGACAGACAGGCACTAAGGACAGAAGAAGAAGAAGAAGAAGACGAATTGGAACTTGGGTTAAATAAAGAACAAGTACAGCAACTTCTAAGGAGAGATGACAGTGATTCCCCAAGAGACAAAAGACACCTTGTATTAAGAATACCAAGTTTCGAAACTGAGATAGAAACTGCTGTACCTATTTATAAATATATTTATCCAGTTCACAGGAGGACTATAGAAATTTACCCACATGACTATTCGTATAGATCTATTATATTGTAAATGTTAAAATAAATTCCATACATACACTAATTGCTAATATTGAATTTTATTTTGAAAATGATCAACCTCATCCTTGTAACTTAGCGTGTTACGCTAAGTTCGATATACCTTGCGAGAGAAAACTAGCTTAAAGTATGAAGTGTTGACAGGCGTTCCTAGTGATCGGGTCGTTCTCCGCAACTCAAGCGCCTATTTTGCGTATGGTGAGAACTACATCACTCTTTACATCCCAGCTCCTCCAAAAAGCCCACCCAGGAGACCTCTGATGTTGCTGCATGCCTCCAGCAGCGACTTTACTTTGTAATCGGCCACAACCACAAACTTCAAGAGTATGTGAGCAGCCGTATTCAGTCAACATGCAAGCCCTGCATGGGGTTCCATAGAAACTTATTTATTTTACGAATGATGATGATTCATGAATATTGAAAGACTTGACGATAGATTTAGTTCTACCTGAACTTTACTATGATAGTTAGATAAATGGACCAACAGCGCAAATTCTGCAGCGTACCTTATCAGTATTATGTCAAAAACCTGGATTTGTTTGCACCGATAGACGCACTCTATGCTTGCTAATAAATAAATAATCTAAGTATTAAAGTAATGCCAACGAGAATACAGAAAATATATACGTGATGTGATATATTTTAGTTGGTTGAGATGACCCCGGTACCTAGCAGAAGATTGTCTTCCTCGTTCAGCTCATGATATTTTGGGGATAAATACCTATTTTTAATAAGAATGAAAAGCTTTTTGTGTTTTATTGTTCGCAGGGTACCCAGCGGAAGACCAAGTCACCGCCTCTTTTAACCGAAATTATTTGTGAGGCTATACCTAACGAGTGGCCAGTTCTGTTGAGATATATATAGATGGAAAAGCATCTCTCTAAGTGTGGTTTGTTGGATTATATATACATAAGTTTTTAAATATAAAAAAACCCATTGGTACATGGCCAGGATTGAAGAAATCAATATCATCTTCTCCTTTAGATCTACTAACCTCTCTGAGTTTCATGCGTGAGCATGTATACTATCATGATATTATTCGATTACATTTACTCCAGAATTATTGGTTGCTTCGTGTAGGTTTTGTTAACTACTCTCATGGGTCACCCTTCTTGATCATATAAAGGCAACTACACACGTAACTGTGCTTTTAAATGTTATCGCTGCCGTATTATGTATATTTTGTAATGATGTTTCATGGTATTACGACCACAACAATTATTTAAAAGATTATTAATTAAGTAAAAAAAAGCATAGGCAATCATAGAAACTGCCGACATAAGTAAAAACTATGAAAACAGTGCCAGCAATTGGAAACGAGTAAGTACACGAATTCCTGCCCGGACATTGATCGAGCATACTCGGGCCGGGCATTGGGCCGAAAATATGTATCGCGAATCCATAAGATTTCCACCTACCAAAAATCTCTCAAAGCGTTCAAGGTTCACTTCAAAAACTAAAAACTAACGTGACCAATGTGACCATTTATCAGTTATTTATTTTGTGAAGGGTATGTCCAGCAGCAACTGTATCTCGAAAACTTACCAAACTGTCACAAACAGATATGATTATTATTATGTCCTGAGGTCTTGAGGGTAATATTATTAGTTATGTTATAGGTAAATAAATACATTTAAACTTTACTTTTTTTCCTTACTTAAAATATTATTTTTATATTATGTGAGAGTCATAGTGCAGCACGGTCCTATATGCGCGCGATAACTTGGGGTCGATTTATATTATGACCGTTGTGTGTGATGACCTTTACAATATCGTTCTCATGGGTCAACCTAACGGAATGTTATTTTGTATGCAAACGACCCATTCCATGTATTTTCACAAACATTAAGGGCCCTAACTGTTGACTTAGAAAGCTCATAATTTCTCCAAGAGGTACTACTTGACCTTTTTACCTTACTGTAGATATTTCGAAAAATATTTACTTACCTTATTCTTCATGAGGGTTATTTATTATTATTGAATTTTGTTTGTAATTGCTATTTAGGTACTTCTTTATATTAACTTTGTTTATTTAGGAATTAATAGAATTTTAGGGAAATATTATTAACTAGATACAAACCCGGCTTCGCTCGGGGTGTTCTTTACTGTAAATAATTTCACTGTACTATTTAGGTAATTATATGAATTGGATAATATAAATAAAAAATATAAAACGACCTGTCTTTGGAGTTCATGGCTCAAACAAACGTTACCCAATGCCCACTCTTTTCTTTGACTCAAACCTTGGTATATGTTCAAACCACATGACTCAAACAAACGTTACTGTCACATTGAAAATTGCTTCTGACTACATTATTGAAATTACGCGATTATACGAATTTTACGGATATACGCCATCCAACGAGGTAATGCAGTCAGTCTGTTGGATACTCTCCTAGTAGATAGCGATTTACACGAAATTTTTTATTTGTAATTTTATTTTATTTTTGTAATATAGTCCTATTTAAGATAACTTTAATACCTATGTAAATACTTCATAAATAAAAATAATTTTCGAAAGAATTGATTAAATTTGTTTTCTTAACAATTTGGTATGCGTTTGAATCAAGTCTACCGTACCCTTAAACGAAATTATTAATATAGATGAGGTGAAACTAATTAGCATAGGTAACTGTGCCAAAATAGATCGTTCAAAGATAAGTATCAAGGTTTTTCAAAACCGTGTTATTGGCACCAGGAAGACAAACACACCTCAATTAGCTGATAATATTTTTGAGGCTACTTAACTAATGTTAAGTTAATATAATAATAACACAAGTTTTAATATTTTTTTTTTTAATTTTTATTTATTTAGGAAAACAACAGCGTACATATTTGCAACTTATATACTAAAAATAGATATATTAATAAGGCCAATTAAAGGTTTCCTAGTTAAGTAATAGTAAATAATGTACCGAACGTGCCCTAAATTCTATGGTGCGTGTGGGTGTTTGTGTGTATGTGTGTGTGTGTGTGTGTGTGCGTGTGTGTAGTTTAGTATATAGATTGTTATTTAATTATACAGATTAGTTTTTGCTTTTTTAGATTTTATTTTATTGTCGAAAACATTTTTTGTGTTATAAACAATTTAAAGTTTTTTCTTGATTCAAAGAATATATCGATATCTTGGAATTCATTGTTATAAGTGCGTACCAGTCTAGATAACACTGAATTCTGTCCATAATTAGTAAAGTGTCGTGGTAAGGCAAACAGCGGCGTGCGCCGAGTACGTCGCCCGGGCGCGCAAAGGGATATCCCCGCCAGCAGTTCAGGACAGTCGAGCAGGCCGCGGATTATGTCAAAAAGCAATAACATGTCTGTCAAAGTGCGCCTCTCTTCGAGTGTTAGAAGCTTGAGGGCGCGACAGCTTTCAATATAGGTATAGGCAGTATTAGATCGATAATTTAGAAATTTCAGGAATCTTCTTTGTAGACGTTCAATGCGATCTATGTAAACCGTATAATGAGGGGACCATATGGAGCTGCCATAGTCAAGTAAACTTCGTACATATGCAAAGTAAAGTAGTTGTAGACTGTTCGAGTTGGAGAATTGGATAATATTGGAAATGTTTTTCGATCGCTTCTGTACTTGTCACTTTTTCATCTCTCCGGAAGATGTAGGTGTTTGTATTGACGAAGTCTACAATATAAAAAAAGATTAGCCGTGTATTTTTGAAAAAAATAAATAAAAAAGGTTTTAATTTTGGAGTACCTTCTACATTCAAGTCTTATTTATGATATTTTGTTATTTTAATCTACATGTACGTGTTCAGAAAGGTTAACTTGTGATTTTATGATCAAAATGTAAAAGGTCCATATCTCGAAACCCACTGACACCCTTAAGGTTCATTTCCAATGCTTTTTAAAGGTCATGTGGTGTATGAGGTCTGTGATTTTGAAACCTTTTGATACATGACCGATGTAGAGATCGAACTGGATCCGTTAACATCATAATCGATAACAGAACTAGACCAAACCTCCCATTAAACTCTTTAACAACTTGTTACACAATTTTATTAAATTTTAGATAGTCTATTCAAATTTAAATGACTTAGTCGTTCAAAATAATTATGTAAATTGTTCACGTTTGAGTGAAATTTTGTTCGATCGACCGACTGGAAGAATGGGTCCCTACAGTGTCATAAATCTTAAGCGGAGTCTAGTATTGAAAACTTTATTTGTTGTTTGTGGTCATTTAATAACTTTAGGTATTGCTTTACTTGACTTCTAGTGCTTGATAGGACATATAAAGCCGGCGTCTGCATTTCTTCTTCTGAGAGCTTTCTAAACACTTTAGCGAAATATTGATATAAAAACCTGTTTTATTATCCAAATATTTAGCTCTACTTGGACCTCGAACTAGGTCTGCTTCCTGGGTAGAATCACAAGTGGCTACATGAACGGTAAACAGTAAATATCAGGCGATCAAAGCTCTTGGAGAGCAACTTACCTACAACTATATACAGAAATATTCAACCAAATTCACAGTCGGTTACTCGATTATCTACAATCGTATTATGTTCAGTAGACTGTAAAGATCTGAAAAACTCTGTAATTTGATTTTGTCTCCTTTTGTTTGTGTCAAATATATTTAATCTCCGAAATGCCATAGACACAGAGACTATAGTTCTGAATAACATGCATAAATTGTAATATTTTTTTTTATAAAGTGATTGCCTGGAAAACTGTTTGTGAAGCAACTGAATGTGATGTGGCCACTTTGTAGTCAATCTGTCACCACTATGATGAAAGTAACATCAGAGTACTCGCTGTACTCCAACTAAGAAAAAATGGACATCTCTTTTATTGATACAACATTTTTTTTCGGAAAAAATATAACCATTTTCAATATACACAAGTGATTTTTACTCCTGAAAAAAATAGGTCTGCTGAAATTCATGTCACCGAGTCAGGGTGACTCTAGACTTCATTTTTTTTTCTTTTTTTTTTCTTTTCATATTTTTCCGTGGCTGGCTCTTGTAGGGACAAAGGTTTTTGGCCTTTCGGTCAACACGAAAGATGTCACGTCAAATATATGCTCACCCCACTGTATACATTTTGGCAAAAACTTGTCACTTTTTTAGAAGTTTGGTAAACACAGGGCACTATACTAGTAAATAAATAGGTTCGTGCAATGTAATTACAGTCGTCGACATATTTCACTGACACCACCCATTTCATTGTGAGTGACACGTTATTGTTTGGTTTGGAGACATTTTTGTCGCTTTGTCTTTTAACGCCCGTGTAATTATTTGGCAAATCCTGGCGATTTTTATCTTTCATTTTCTATTTATAAATATTATCTTGTATTTATTATAGTGGATAATCTATCTATCTATCTATCATCACTCCTTTTATCCCAAGAGGGGTAGGCAGAGACAATTTAATGTCATTTGTTACGAACCTGACATACCTCTTTCTTTTCTTTAGTCCCAAAGTAATATTTTACTCCGTATCCTTCTCTAATGACATCGTTCCGAATGCGCTCAATACGCTTTATATCACAGACCGCATTTCCACTGCAATTATCTTACTTTCATGCTTCTTATTCCATACCAAAGTCTCGCTTCTACAAGTAGGTAGGTAACTAAGTGATGGAACTAAAAACTTATGCAGGTACATAATCCGAGAAACCACACTTAGAGACATTTCTGTCTAAAATATACCTCTAACAGAACTATAGAAATTCCATCGGTTAAAAGAGAAAGACTTTGTGATCGTACGTGTCTGTCTACCCTGGGGCCGGTAGCACGTGAAGTTGTAAAAGTATTTTTTTTTTATTTCAAGAAACTAATTTAAATAGATTTATTTGCAGTTTTTTTTTATAATAAATTAAAGTTTTGCCGATAGACGACAAAATTACGTCATCATTTAGTAAAAAGAGACATTTTGCCCCATTACACAAAGAGGCTTTTGCATCGACATACCGAGTTAGGTATTGCCTCAAAAAATCATCGGCTAAGTGAGGAAGACTTTGTCTTCAGCTGGTTACCCTGAAGCCGGCAACGGGTATTTTTTTTTATTTCCATCGGTACACTTTTTTTTAAAAGGTTTTAATACACAGATATCACACCTATTTGCATTGTGTTGTGTCGATATTATAAACTGTTATATTGAAGAAAAACTTTGTAAACCTTTTTTCATTAAACCACTTTTTAGGAAGGCAAAACTTTTACTTGATGTCAGAAAAAAGCTTTGGGTTCTGAGTCTGCAGAAAACAGACAAGCTCCTAATTTATCCGTGACCCAAATTTTCTGAAAAATTGTATCGGGGTTTCGTTTTTCAGTGAACTTATTTTGTAAAAACTATTTGAATTATAATATGTATTATTATTTTGCAATCGCCGGGCATATAATATGACAGGTGTGATGAATATAAAGGAAACGAAAGAAGTATGTCAGGATCGTAGCAAATGGCATTTGATTGTTTCTTCCTACTACATGGGATAAATGGCGTGATGAAAGATAGATAGATAGAAAGTAAAACAGTTCTCTTAGTTAAAATCTTCCGTGAGTTTGGTATAAATCTTGTTCATATTTTATTGTTTAATTTTATAACACGTTTTTATTAGCTTCATCTGTAACTAACTACTATGTATGTAAACATATATTGCAAGTCGAATTTAACCAACTTCTAATTATTTTCTAATTTAATACCATCAAGCTGATCTGATCGTGGAGCCAGGAGGTGGATTGTGAAACTCTTTAATGGCTGCTAGTAAACCCCTCGAGAGAGTATTTGGGCTTATTTGATTTGTGCCACTGTGCGTTAAGCGTTTAGACTTACAAGATTACGCTTAGACTTTACAAGATTATATTTAAAACCTGCCAGGTTCAATTATTTTTCAGGCAATTTCATAATTAGTCTATGTTTGAAATAACTTTTAACTATTTAAATTTTTCGAGGCTTTTCCATACCTCTACAGAACTGGCTACCCTGGAAACGTAACACGGTTTCAGGAGCTGTAAGGCTACCTGTGTAGAAAGAATAACAAAACCGGTTTACTGTTCTTATAAAATAGTTCATTAGTGTTTTCTCTATCGCTCTAAAATTAGTAAGATTTAATCTATACTAATATTATAAAGAGGTAAAGGTTGTAAGTTTGGATGTAGGGGGTAATCTCACAAACTACTGAACCGATCTAAACATTATTTCACGAATAGAAAGTTGGCAATAGGCTATATTTTATTTGGTTCGAAAATAACCACGCGCAAAGCCGAGGGCGGAAAGCCAGTTGAACAATAATTAACATATATTTAAGTTGCGAAATCCGCAAAAGACAAAGTAGTGGTCCAAGTAATACCAAGTTTAGTTATGAATGTTAGTTTAAGTTAACCGATTATTAAATTAATTTATGTATTTCCGTTCAAACAAGTTCAAGAACCCGGAAGACATCTGTTCGGAGCACTACAACAGAAATTAATGTTTTGTAGTCGGAAACGTCATGGATATTGATAGGGGGTTCTGGGAGACCATTCTGTGACCAAACGTTCGATTGACGTACGCTTCGAGCAAAAAGTTACTTACAAAATTGGACGGTTTATCAAATTTGTTGCACGTCGTTCCTAAAACATTGGTCCGGCAACGCACCGAAAATTTCCCATTCCGGCCGCCATAAGATCTAGGCGGGTCATTTGTTATAGGAATTTGACGAATCTGTGGTCAATTTCGGTAGACCGTACGGCGGCGCCAGTGCCGGATTTACCCAGTGCCGCCCTGGGGCACCGTGAAAAATTACTTAAATCCTACTTACAATTTTATAAAT
This sequence comes from Nemapogon koenigi, assembly GCA_963924495.1. Taxonomy (NCBI): domain Eukaryota; kingdom Metazoa; phylum Arthropoda; class Insecta; order Lepidoptera; family Tineidae; genus Nemapogon; species Nemapogon koenigi. The sequence continues at coordinate 12,741,076 of OZ004639.1, read as the reverse complement.
AAATTAAATGAATCATTTATTCTTTTTATTATAATTGCGATAAATAAACGTTAAATGTGCAAATGTTCTCAATACTATCACACTTTTTAAAGCATTTTCGATAACGCGAAAATCGAAGGGTAGGTTTATCGTTTTGTTGCTGCACTTAAGAGGATGTATAGATCTAAATGCGAGTTTTATGATGCGTAAAAGTACATGATCCACTGCAGTGACCATAATCAAAAAATACATGATATTCTTGAGGTTATGTGTTATTAAGATACTGTGTTCAAAACATAAAACATAATACAACTATATTGATTCGATAGAAAAAAATCACGAATGTACCTCTAAAAATATTTTACTGTCTAGAAACAGTACTAAAATGCATGCAATTATTCTGATCTTTTGACAGATTTTTTATCTAGCAATATACTATCGTAATATTGTTCTATTTTTTTAAATAAAATTTTCAGCAAGTTCCTTTATTCTCATTTTCGAGATTTTATGTACGCACTGCACGCGTGTGTGCGTAAGCGCTCATGTACCGACAGTACCGGCTGCCTGATGCTATATTATTAGTGGCAGCCACGTCGTTTGGTGTGTATGTGTACCCGCGTGGGGGCGGTGCCATCTGTCAAGGTCGTTGGCTCTATCCAGCGTCTTAATGTGTCACGTCTTTAACAGGCGTAAAAGGCGTTAAAATGCTATTTTTAGAAGAAATACTGACGCCTGCTTTTGGTGCCCTGCGATGCAGGAGAATTTGATTAAAGCACAAGTGTGTATATAATTCATCACCGTATGGACTTGTACGGGGGTTAACTCCCGAACTCGACATGTGCTACATACAACAAAAGATGGTACTGTCGAGCGACCTAATTGTTGAGTTAAGCTAGCCGGGCCGTGACGCGTATAGTCGCGTCGCCCACTAGAACATAACTGACGTCCGGCGCGGGAGTGTCCGTTAACTTGCCCCGCGCCCCTGTGCGGTCTAACCGCTACAGACTCATTGATGGTTCTCTTGCTCTTTTACTTTAGGTATATGATAGGATTTTGGGGATCCGGATGACTTTATTGTTTTCTATGTGTAGTATCAATGCTAGCAATCTTTGAAGCAAATTATTATAATTATTTTATAAGAAAATATCACTCGACGTGGTAGTAAGGAATTGCCCGCCTGGTCAACATGAACAAATTAGTTTAGTTGGGAAAGCAAACGTCTAAAGATTGGGACCCTATGATTTGTTGTAACCGATATCTCAAACCGACTCATACATTTTGTATTTACACTGATTTTTCCTTACAGTAAAAAGATAGATTTTTTTCCAGTCAGATTCCAGTAAATACCGCGTAAATCAATTTATAAATAAAATGTTTACAAAAAGTAAAAGTTTTAGTTCCATCACTTACTTATGAAAGCGAGACTTGGGTATGGAATAAGAAGCATGAAAGTAAGATAAATGCAGTTGAATGTGATATAAAACGTACTGAACGAAACGATGTCATTAAAGAAGTCAAATGCGGGGTAAAAGATGATGTAGTGACTAAAATGAAAAAAGTAGTTTACGCTGCTTTGGATACGTTGAAAGAACGAAGGATGGAAGACTGAGCAAAAAGGTTTATATGGCTGAAGTAAAAGGAAATGCTGACAGAGGACGACCTAGGTGTATTTTTATTGAACATATAAAAATGTATTGATCGATTGCAATATTAAAAGTACTCACAATCGCCGAGTATGTATGAAAGGTATGATGAATATAAAAGAAGCGAAAAAGGTATGTCATCAGGATCGTAACAAAAATGACATTCGATTGACTCTGCCTACCCCTCTTGGGATAAAAGGCGTGATGATAGATAGATAGACGATGAAATTAGCTAATCATGACGAATTACATAATTGACTAGAAGTTGTCTGCGACTTCGTACGCGTTGTATTAGGAATAGTGACTTAATTTATATAATACGGCACGCAGGGAATACGATTGAAGGGTGTGTTAGGATCGTAGCAAATGGCATTTGATTGTCTCTGCCTACCCCTGTTGAGATAAAAGACGTGAAGATCGTTTGCTAGATATGCTGTATTGAGTAGGATTACAGCTATTGAAATTTCCAGTCTGAAAATTCAAATAAAAAATATTTTTTTACATGCACTCTCGTGTAGAGTATTGTTGAATAGGTCTTCCATAGTAAATTCAAATGTAAGATAGAACTTTTTACATGCGAATTCAGGTGAAAAAGCTAGTATCTTCAAAACATAGAAACAAAGCGTACAGTCACGTACACAAAGATATAGCAGACATATTTTCTTCTCAACTCGGTCGTATATCTTCGGTTTTTGTTAGTAAAACATTCACGAGTAATTTATGAAAATATGAACCTGAATCAAAAGTTACTGACATTTCCTTCACAAGTTGTAATTTCAGACAAATATTATGACGATGTATGTACAAAGTCATTATCATTTTGGAGGATAACATTCATAATTGTTTGAAAGAATGAAGGATGAAAGATTGACTAAAAAGGTTTATATGGCTAAAGTGAAAGGAAGTACTGGCAGAGGACGCACTAGATGTACTGTTATTGAACATATAAAAAATGTATTGATCTATGACAATATTAAAAGTACACACAATCGCCGAGCATGTATGAAAGGTATGATGAATATAAAAGAAGCGAAAAAGGTATGTCATCAGGATCGTAACAAAAATGACATTCGATTGACTCTGCCTACCCCTCTTGGCATAAAAGGCGTGATGATAGATAGATAGACGATGAATATAGCTAATCATGACGAATTACATGATTGACTAGAAGTTGTCTGCGACTTCGTACGCGCTGTATTAGGAATAGTGACTTAATTTATATAATACGGCACGCAGGGAATACGATTTTCCATACAAAGGATTGCACCCCATTTTTCGGGTTGATTTTTCGAAATATCTTTTCTTAGTGCACCTGCTGTACACCCTTAAGAAATCTACTTTCTAATTTTCATATTTATATCTTATATTGTCAGTCAGTCAGTTTTATATATTTAGATTAAAAATAATTAATTGCTCATTAGTTGCAGTCGTAATCTAGTCTCACAGTCAGTGTCCAATATTTCATGGGCCACCGTTTTTTTGACGGACAAAGCAGCAGGTAAAATCTGTGAAAATGTATATAATAATAATCCAAAATAATTACTTAATTTTCAATTCAGAGATATAATTTTGCAGATGCAATTACTCGCCCATTGTTGCTATAATGTAAATTGTTTCAAACATGGCGAAGTAATTACTGAATCCATAATCATGGACTGTCACGCCTGTATTTCAGTGGGGTGTGCAGTTATCTTCATCGATTACCTTTGCAAACCGACTAACCATACCTAGTCTCACTTTTCTATTACTTTAATTATTCTAAAGTTTAAAGGTGTTCTTCATTAAGTCTTTAGTTGCAAGCTAACTAAGTGACAAAGTACTAATTAAGAAGTACAATTTAACACGTAAGTCACTTGTGAAACTCATTGTCACTTTGGGATGTCACGTGCGAGGTTTACGAGTCTCCGAGGATATACTACTTTTATGTTATTAGATGAAATTCAACTGTAGAGTTAAGTCTTTAGGGTTGAAATTACATTACAAAAGTTCGTCTTTTCCCAAGATGGAATGCATCGTTTGCATTTTACAGGTGAATTTTTGATTGTTATAACATTTTGGATAATTCAAATATGTTTGTTAAATAAAATGTATGTATTGATCGATGGAAATATTAAAAGTACACACAATCGCCGAGCATGTATGAAAGGTATGATAAATATAAAAGAAGCGAAAGAGGTATATGTGAGGATCGTAACAAATGGCATTCGGTTGTCTCTGCCTACTCCTCTTGGGATAAAAGGCGTGATGATTGATAGATAGATAGACAGATTTTCGAGGATTTTCGATCTCAAAAACTAGGTTAGATCTCGAAATTATATTCGGCCTTGTCTTCTGCTGACGGTTTCTGGAAGGATTTAATGATGAAAAAATTTCACTTTGTTTTATTCTCAATACTTAAAATGTTTTTACATTTAATAGAACTTAAGGCTCTATTGGACTATTTTTTGCTACACAATATTTTTTAGAAACATAACCAATATTATTAATGCGAAAAATTGCGACAGATCGACGTGATTTTTTGCACAGAGATGTTAGAGGGCATGAAAGTGATATAGGTTACTTTTTATCCTGGGTAAATAGCTCATTCATTCATGAAATAAAAGTGAATATTCGTTTGTTTCAGCCTGAAATCCCGACATCGCTGGTATGGCGACCACGTGACGCAACATGACGCACGCGTCGCTCTATGCGCTATTACGAACTGTCATCTTTATAGGTAAGTTTATAAATACCAACACACTATCATGACCTTTACACCTCGCCGCATGACCAAAGACATCAGTCACAGAACTGGCGGCAAGAGCTGTAATTTATTTTAATGGATGTAGGATGTTGCTCTGTTTTAACACCAAAGAATGCTACTTTTCAATGGCTTTTTTAACCTTAGAGACAGGATATTAAAATACATAGAACAGCTGTGGCACAAAGTTGACAGTCTAGTGGAATTGCAATGACCGTTGTCCTGACGCTGCAGGTCTTCAGCCTCACTCTTGGCTGCGACTTGTTTACACACACTCGGTTCATTGTATTACAGCTTTAATTATATTAAATATATTTATTAAACGAATCTAATGCGTGTTTCGAAATGTACAAAATATTATTCTAAGTACGAGTGTTTAATTACGAGTAATTTCAATTGTATTTAGACCGGGTGTGAACCTCCTCAACCGCTTCTTCTTCTTTTGAAATATGGCAACAGTGCTGACTTATCATGGCAATTCTGCCAATGTCCAGTGTTTGATCTTGTGCAATAGTATGCCGATAAATCGGTAGCTAAGATGATCCCGCCGAATGTGATATGTCAACCATCACAGCGCGGACGGGATTAAACCGGATTCCCTCCTCAACCTCTTGCAATGGGAACCGGCTGTCAGTTCAGTGCGGGCAAAAAAACAACAAGTAAGGTCAAGGTATCCCGTTCATACAGCCAGTCGTAACAAACTGGCACAAACAATGACAAACAAACACATCACAGCGCAACGACCTCAGTTTTACGCGCGGCTTATTTTGTCCATATCTCTTTAGAAAGATGTGAGCGAGATGGAATACTATTAAAATCGATAAGATAGATCAATTTTCACGTACCAGAAACATGAGAAAGTACGATTTCTCAACGAAATCGGTAGGTATTTCGAAAAAACACGAAAAGGACTTCGGCTTTTCTATTTTTTACAAAAACTATTAGGTTTATCAAATTCTAGTTAGTGTATTCCTAAAGTATGTGAAATTATCAAATTGAGGATTTTCAGGGCTTCATAAAACTTAGTTGTAACTGATTTTGGTTATTTTCTTTCCACGAGAAACTTTAGTATACATATTATATCTTTGAAATGCAATTTTAATTTCGAGCCCATGCAGCACATACCTACAATACAATTGCGTAAAACTGGAAAAACGAAACATCTGATTTGTATAATGCGACAAAAATCATATTGAAAAAAAAAGTTTGCATTTGATAGCCCAATTATTGAGGAAGGTATCACGCTACGACCCAAACGGGTGGAGCAGTAACTATTAACGCGGGGGCAACCGCAAGGCACAGCTAGTATATAGATTCTGTGCTCCAAGAAACTTAAAAATTGCCAACCTGCTTCTACTTGGTCTCTGCCAACTACAACGAAATTCGATGAACTTAATGCATGAATGATTTTCACACAAATCTAATGAACTGTTTCTCTAATGTTGGCAGTGAAATTGGTTTTTGTGGTAGACACTGGGCGGTACATAGACACATTCATTATGTTAGTCTGGCTGCTACACCCGGGAAATAACCGTTCTAACATTATTTAGAGGATTTTATCTAACTATCTATGTATCATCACACCTTTTATCCCAAGAGGGTTAGGCAGAGGTAATCGCATGCCATTTGTTACGATCCTGACATACATTTTCGCTTCTTTTATATTCTTCATACCTTACATCCAAACTTACAAAATTATATGTTTATAATATTACTATAGATTACATTAAAATTATATTCTACTAGTTTTACGTCCCAGCTTCGCCCGTGTAAGTTTTCAGGATAAAAAATAGCCTACGTCACTCTCCATTTTCCGGCCCTCTAATTATCTCTCTTCCCTTGTTGCCCGCTACTTCGTACGCGTTGTATTAGGAATACAATTCAACCCCTTGGGTAGGTAGCATGATGTTAGAAGCCTTCCCCAAGAATAGGGGTACTAAATGCAAAAATAATTTTCAAAATAGGTCCAGTAGTTTTTGAGTCAATAGAATACGAACAAATGAACAAACAATATTATTTTTTATATATTAGATAATCCTAAGTTACTCAGTGATAATATAACATTCTACTGGTGAAATTATTTTAAAATCGGTCTAGTACTTTTAGAGTTTATTTATTACAAACAAAAAATCTAGTAATTTCAGAAGTTTATCACAACCACTCCCGAATAACCACTGGCAACAGTGTCCACTTTTTGCTAGTTGTACTTACATAACAGATTAATTTTCTAGATTTTCTACAAAAAGCAGTTATGTAAACTAAACAATAACAATAAATGTAAGGACTTCTCTCTCCAGACATACAAACTCATCTAGACTTCAGAAATCTGATATTCTGTGGTGAAGACGCTTGCTTCAGCACAATTTACATAATTTTATGATCGTCGCACCGAACGACTGACTAATTTAATCATAATTTTTATATATTATTTTAAGTAGAAACGAATTTTACTCCAAGGTCTTGGCTCGCTTCTTTCTTTTTAACCGTCTTCAAAAAAGGAGGAGGAGGTTCTCAATTCATCGGAATCTTTTTAATTTTTTTATGTATGTTCCCCGATTACTTGAAGACGCCTAGACCGATTTGGATTTTTTTTTGAAACGGTGTACTTTCCAGGTGGTCCCATGTTCATCAGGTCAGGAGGTAGGTATTTTTTTTATAGTGACTTCTGCATTTGCTTTCGGAAAGAACACTTTTCAGTGCAAAATTTTTGAAGTCGGTACACTTTTTTTTTAACAGGCAATTATTGCTTATTTATTCTAGTATGAAAGAGTGATTCTTGAAGAATTCCCCTATTATGGTATTGAGTTCAAAAGAAAATCCCATACAAAAAAAGGGACTTTCAGTTTTAAAGCAATACTCAAATTTTCCTGGCAACCTTTTTAATTTTTCTTTCTCTTAAAACCTTATTCAGACTATTACGAACATTTAACTAAATATTAGCCAAATATCTCTCTATTTCCTGTTACACATTTCCGTATGTCACAAAATCAGTCCCACCAAATGCCACGTACCGAGAGTAAAGATTGTTACACATAAATAAAAAAGATAATGAAAAACGATTTTATGAACTGAGATAAACTTTTACTCATGACGGAACGGAGACAGTATATATGCGTTTGGGGTAATTACAAAAGAATAAGTACCTGCTACGTAGCAATCTTGCCAACTAAAACCTACCAGAAGTAAAGGTGGCCGTCACGGGACATCCGGCAGATATAAAATTGACAGTTTTTGAAATAATTTAAACCCATTAATAAATATGAAGTAAAATAAATAAAAGTATTAGAAAGAAAGTTACTGTATAGTAGTATAGTATACCCGCCACGCACACGCAAGGTAGTAGAGAGCGGTAGCGGAGAGGAGGCATGACGCCGTTTTCCGTATCATACGAGTTCGTTTTATCCCAAGTTTCACACATGCGAACCCGGGGCGCTTCACTAGTCTTGTACACAATAAAGTGAGTACATACGTCGGACAGTGAATTTCCGCTAGCTGACAACCAATTAGGGTGCGACATTCGAGTCAGAAATTAGGTTTTTTTTCAGAGCACTGCCTGAAATTTCATTAACAGATGTTGCTCTGTTGAATATTTTTTCCTGTAACTGATTGTGGAGTCTATTTGCTCGTAGGCTTTTTTGTTTTTGATTAATTATGAAATATACTGACTTTGTTTGTATACATAAATTGTTGACACGGTTATGGACGTTGGCCAAAAAATGGCCGGGTAATATTAAAAACGGAATTTGGTCGATGGTTCGCAAAATGTTATACTGTATATAAAAAAATAATAACGGAATTCCTGAAAAACTACTGAACTGATTTTCATGATATGTCTGTGCGATAATGTCAAGAAATTATTATATCCTTAAAAAAATAAGTCGTCAAAATCGGTACCTACATATCGAGATATTAAGAAAAATTAACTTAGTCAGTTTTTCAAAATTTCTTAAAAACCAGTAAACCAATTTACAATTCGGAATAAATTAATTAAGAAAGAAAGAAATCAAGAATTATTTTTACACAATACGACACGTGTTGTATATAACCTTTGCATTTTGGCCATACCATAATTAATTTTTATTCCAATAGGGGTGTTAATACTGTGATGCTCTTAGGTGCTAGCCTAGTAAGAATTGACGTATTGACCAAGTAAATATTAAGTAAGCACGTATTAACCCAGTAAATATTAACTAAGCACGTGATGTCTGTCCGCCAACAACTCCCAGGGTCAATATAGTGTATGAAGATCTACTTAGTAAAATTAAAACATGAAAGTATAAGTACAAAGTATAAGCAAAACATAAGTAGGTGAACAAGAGGCGTCTGGGCTTGGTAGTTAGACTGAGAGCAGGCATCCACGCGTCCGACCACGGACCTCTGTCTTCCTCTTGGAGAGTTGTGAATAGCCCTTTGCGGTTGGCAAGTACTTGTCATCCGAGAAGCAGATAAGTCTGCTGGCACGCGCATGAGGCAAGGCAAGCCTTGTGGTGCAGGGCGTTTCCACAAGCTGTGGACAACACAAACATGATTGCAACTGATTCTTCACATGAAGTTCATAGCTACTAATTTCCAGAATAATCTCATTAGTAACTTACCCCGTTTCAATTATTTATTATCATATAAGGAATATGGGTATTACGATGTCCACAATCTCAAAATTGCTTTTATAATTAATCCACAATTTGCATTATTATTTTGCAATTGTTTGCAAACACTTTCAATTCATTTCAACATTATCATCTTTTATTTGTCTTTTTTCACCATTCTTCTTCTTTTTTTCAATATGGCGGTTCCACCAATATTAATCGGTGATTTCGCCAATGTCAAGTAGTATAGCCGTTTACGGTGATTATAGCCAATAAATCGGTATGTATGATAATCCCGCCGACCGCGATATGTCTTATTAATCACTGATTAATCACAACCATCGCAGCGCGGGCGGGATTAAACTGGATTCCCCAACACGTCTCCGCGGGAGCGTGTGCTATCCACCAAGGCGTGTCGTGGAATCTTTTTTCACCATTTCACCCTCACTTAATTTTTATTTTTAAATATTTTATTTTTATTTCATTATTGGCACGGAAATCGTCTTTTCTAGCCGAATCACAGATTAATTATAATTAAATATTTTAACGAGGGCGCATAATCCTAGACGGGAATTTGAACCATTACAATACTTTTAAATTATATGTTTATTAGGTATCTATATTATTCTTTCGCATCAAAGTACACCTTTTATATAAACATAACAATATAAAAACATTAAAAATAACTAAATAAACCTGGTCCGCGTGGAATAGTGGCAAGAATACTGGCTGCTTTTCCCCGCTGAATCGCGATGCTGATTCGTTGAGCGAGGAAGAAGCCAGCCCTTTTGTCACTAGAAGACATGATCAGTCTGGGAATATATCTTTACATTTTCTGTTTGTCTGTTCGTTTGAGCCACACGCAAAAGCCACTCATTGGATTTTAAATCTAATTACTGTAAAATATGAAGCTTTATTCTGAGTAACATTTAATGTTTATTTCATTAAAATCGACCAACAGAATCAAAAGATCTATTCAAATTTTAAGTTTAGTTAGAAATCTCTTAGCTGCCGCGCCGCGTCACATGTTTTAAAGTCATTAGTCACTTTAAGTAATTTTGACATTATTCCTAATAATACGCGAACGAAGTCACGGGCAACAGCTAGTACCTAATAAAATAGTTAGAAAATTTCATATCTGTATCATTCTTTGTAAAATTCCCACGAAAACGTTCTGGGCGCGATTATGACGTCACATCACGCAAACCAACAGCATGATGATTACGGATTAGATTAAATAACAAGTTAATCAGTGACAGATTGACAGACTGTTATTATAATATAGTTATTAGTCTGTGGTTATTTATTTGTTTAGTCTCTTCCCGTTTGCGGTCACGCGACCGGATTTTTCATCAAAAATATATATTTAATAAACAAATACCTAAATGAAAATTATTTTCAGTGTTTATTTTTTGAAAAGACGTCTTCTTAACAATAAATTAATAATGACGTATTCATCAAGTACCTAGGTAACATATCGCTTGAGTTAACCTTCTGCTAGCGTGGATTCCCTAGAAACTGCTTGTGATCTACCCGTTTATCTAATAACATAAAATTAATGTGGCAATTAATTTGAGGACCTTGTAAGACAAATCTTACCGAAATATCTACTTAACTGTGATATATATACGAATTTGGAGAGTCTTGTGTTTGATACATCTTTGAGACAGTTGAAATGTTATACTCTTATATCTACTAATATAATTTGTTAATCAATAACATCAATGGATTTAGGTTCAGAATTATAGATTTATTTTATATTATTTCTTATATTTTATTTTTAACTTGAGCCGAAGGTTCTCATGAAGGCTAATTCTTTGTTCCGTTTGTGTCTGTCAAACCTCAGGCAAAAGGAAATTTTGCGTAATATCAAAAATTTAATTTTCTCGGGATAAAAACTAATCCGTTGCTGCGTTTTGGCGTGATAGAAGGACAAAAACAAACAAACAAACACATCCGTTTATAAAATCAGACAAACGGACGCAGCTAGCTAAGTATGTAAGTTGATTTAAAATATTATGTAATTTTTTTATAGGTGGTGCCTGCTACGTCAACCCATACACTAACGACGCATTGCGACAGGATTTGAAAGAATTATGGGTGGAACTACCAAGTCAACATGTAGCGTTAGGTGGAGATCTGCGCGTAAGAGTGACCGGTGCCTTAAACGACATGCGCGTACGCATATCCCGCGACGACGACGAAGGTCGCACTCTTCTAGCAACCATGACTCTCACTCTAGACACAGAAAACCACCTTACAATCCCCTGCGAATACTTTCCTAGAGGAGGCACCTACTACTTTGAGCTAGTAGTCGAAACTAAAGAAGCCTTTCTTGAATACTACGATAAAAATAATACAGATTCTGATAAAACAATAGATGATAATGCGACATTGGATAATCGTGATAAAAGAGATGAAAATGATGCTGTCAATCATATAGTTAAGAAACGAGCAGTTACTATTAATGTAAGAGATTCGGAAAGTCTAGATTACGATAGCAACGAACAAGTTGTTGATGAAGGCAGTATTATAGAATCTGAGGACAGTATATTTAAATCATGGAAGTTTCATGTATCTTGGCCAACAGCCAAATTAAAAGTGACACCAGAATTGATACAAAGTTATCCAGAAAGGCCTGTTATGGCCATATTAGAATTTCCAAAAGTTGTATGTGCACCTAGAGAGTCGAGTGCGGATTTTTGGTTAGAACTTCTTTACTGTGGGCATTCGAGTGGAGGAGCGATACTGTGTGATGGGAAGAATACAAGCTCTCATGCACATGTACTTTATTCAGAGCAGGTATTATTTATTATTATTTTTAAGTTAAGTTATACAATATGAAAATTTCAATTATTCCTACATCTGTGAAATTTTGGAAACCTAGAAACTTTGGATTATATACTTATATTATAGTTTACTATTTACTTGCTTTTAGTAGGTATTACATTTTCCTTTATAATCCGACTTTGGCGTAATTATTAAAGGCGATTTATTGACGCCATCGATTTCAAAAAATTCATAACATCGAGTTTTCACTTTCACACGGGTTTCTTTATTACAATAATCCTTTATGTCCGTATAGGTTCATGGATTCCCCGGTCGTCGTACTATGACACTTCGCTGCGAGTTATTCGGTCAAGCTGGAGATTACGCACTCACACTACGTCCCGCCGCGGCCGCTGGACCTCAAGATTTAGCTGCAGCATTTATTAAGGTAGGTCTGTACTAGTACCCGGTAAAAAATAATATCCATCGGGCTTTAGGAAGAGACTTCGGTGGACATCGAGTCCTCTAAGGATAGGGTAGATTTCCATGGTACGGGTAAAATGCCTGGTATGAACAATTCGGAAACAGGCTATGATTAGATCGGTGTCTAAAATATTGTCTTTGTCATGTATGTTGAGCCAGGTTTATAAAGTACCAGTAGGCATTAGCCCTACTCCAATCCAGAGGTGGATCACAGGCCGGTTGCATGCTTGGCGCTGAACAGAGTCAGTGTCTATTCAGAGCTGGAAATCAGCATCACTGGATTAATATAGAATGTAGAAAATAGCATTCAACTAGAGGAAAAAAATGTACAGAGTTTGAATCGTTGTTGTAGCCCATAATAATTTAACTATTTTCCAATAACCGGTCTCATATATTATTTATTGTTGTTTTGCGCTCACATGGTGCTAGCCTGAATATAAGATCGATCGCTTCATTTAGTACAAAAAGAACCGATCGTAACCTCTTGATACTAGACTTTATTAAGATGTATTGGAGTTGGGTATTTTTATGTTACTTTTTAACATCACTATTTTCCCTTTGTAATATTTTGTTTGAATATTTATAGATGTAGAAAAAAAGTATCCATCCATATTCATACAGGATGTTTTCTTATTGGTTTTCATTAATTAATACTTGAAACCGTTATCAACGTACTATTCCATTCATAACTACATAATAGTATTATTTTCATTTATATTATTGCCAGCATCCCACTTTCAAAGTTCAATGAATATTATTTTAATGTTCTGAAAATTGGGTAGCATTTGGTTGAACCCAATTCGCACGTTTTCTTTAATAATGAAAGGCGAAATAAGCAATTTCTCAACTCTAACATTACAATAAAATTAATTAGTATTCAAGAATAATTTTCAATCAACCCGTTATTACGTCAAACGCGAAGAAACAATTTGTTAAAGATTTTGAAGGAAATTTATTGCGACGTTTAAATTCGTCATAATTTATGGAGGTTTAGATATTATATTATACAATAAATCCACCCTGGCTTTTGCTACTTTTACTGCTAATTGTAAATTATTGCATATACCCGTGAAGATTATAGTAAACATACACAAGAGTATATAGTTTCTAAGGACATGGCATCCATTGAGTATGCACCTAAGGACACAAACCAGTAACAATATCAGTGGTTAAAGATTGAGCGTAATACTAAAACATATACTCAAACAATATAAGGTACTCTTACAGGCATACAAACAACGCTACACCTACTAACAAATATGAAACCGAATACCTACAGATTTTCAAAGAATTCATTGAATTTGAAACGAAAGGGAAATGGCACATAACAAAATTGATGGAACACCATTGACGTGAAAGTGAAGCGGATATCGAAAATGGTGAAAGATACATTACAGGAAATAAAACATAACAAATACACAAAGTAATCTATTTGATAGACAGCTGGAGAAAGTTGATTGACTCTATTGAACAATTTTCACATAACTAGCTTTACTTTAATTTTATTTACTAAATTGGTTTTATTATCAGCTTCAATAATGCTCATGCATATAAGCAGAAGAAAAAGAAGAAGCACAGTATAAAGATAAGACAGTAGTACGACGCCCTTGATAATATCTCTTGAGCGTAGTTCTAGTTACAGTTTTCACCACACTTTAAGGTATGGTTTTTTGTGATGGTATGTTTGCTTGTTTTAACCAAGTCAATGGGCCTCTGTGATAAGTTTTTTACATTTAATTAATTTCATGATGTTTATGTTTTTATAATAACACTGTAAAATCTATAAATAGTTTTAATATGATTACCAAGAAACCTACCCTTATATTTTATGAAATCATACAATATGGTTTTATGTTATCCTGTCTAGACATTATTAAGGGCTCTATTAGATTATCTTTTCACTAACGTACGTATTTAATAATTATATAACTAGCTTACCGCCCCGGCTTTGCCTGTGGAGCCTATATTAACTTAGTTCATACAAAAATCCCAAATTCAATTTTTCGGGCATGTCTTCCAATTTTTCTTTCCGTATAAACCTGATTCAGACTATTACAAACATTAAAAAAAATAACCAAATCGGTCCAGGGGTTCTAAGTGATGCGCTTAGGAACGAACAGCATTTCATTTTTATTTTGAATGTACAATTATAAAATAATTACCAATTTAATATTATGTTTAATATATTAAGAGAACGTTCGTTATGCCTTTCCAAACCCTACAGACTAAACTATCGGCGGAAGTATAAATCGAGTGAACGTGCGATATTTTGACATAAAACCTATTACGGAGTAAAATTTTGCCAATAACTTGAATCGAAGAAAAATATCAGTTGGCCAACTTCCATAGAAACTTTATTAAAGGACAAATGACACTTCACAAGTTAAGGAAAGTTTTACAGCGGCGCGTTGCTTCTACAAGAAAACTAAGAAAATATCTCTTTTATGCAGTTTTATAATACCTCTTGAAATACTACGATTCGTATCAACTGTTTTTAATTGCGATTAAATAAACGTTATCTACAACTAGCTTTCCGCTCCCGAGGTCTCCCGTGGATATTTTCTTAATTAAAAAAAATCTACACCCCTTTTTTTCTTCTTGGGGGTTGAATTTGAAAAACACTGAAATATGTTTTATAAAATTGTGTCGAAAAGCGCATACATATAGACTTTGCCACCCCTTTCTCCCCTTAGGGATTGAACTTCGAGACATGGTTTCTTAAGACAAAAATGTGTTTTGAAAATTATGGCTATTTAGAACCCTAAATAATAAAAAGCTATCAACTATAAGGAAATTTTATATAAATAAACTCACCTTTCCAGGATTAACTGATATTTTCTATATTTTTGACAGTTATAAGATGATTTTGACCAAGGGCCCTTAACCGATGGAATTCTTTGAGTTCATTTGAGATATTTTAAGAACGAAAGGCTTTAGTACTTTATCGATAATATTTATTTGTTCACAGGCTGACTTTTGACAGTTGTAAGACGACCTTGACCAAGGGCCCTTAACCGATGAAATTATTTGAGTTCATTTGAGATATTTTAAGAACGAAAGGCTTTAGTACTTTATCGATAATATTTATTTGTTCACAGGCTGACTGGTCGGAACAATTCGTTCTAAACGTGCACGGTGGATCAGTGTTCCCTTGTGGTGATGGTGTCAGAGTACTGTTCCAGTATCCTGAATGTGTGCTAGAAGGAGCTGATCGTGTTAGAGTGTTCGGACGAGATGGGGAGAGACTCAGATATGTGGCGGAAAGGAGAGTCCGAAGGTAAAAAATACACCGCAATGACACAAGTAATGAACTACTTCACCCCGTACTAAGAAACGCGGTACCTACAATGCGTAAACGATAAAGAAATATATGGCGCGGTATGTATCGTTTTATAATACTTGTGACATTGACCGTTTTTCCGTCTGGTCTGGAAATAACTAGTATCGTGTTCTAGCAGTTTGCTCGTGATTTTGATGTGTTTTATGTTTGTAGGCAGTAACTACGTGAAATGTGACGGAAATGCGAATATTCAAATCATTAGATTTTTTGAGATTATTTAGATGTAGGTGTATTATTTGAATATGCCACATTCAACGCTTTATTTCACAATATATAAAAAACTTCCAATCGAAATCAAATCAATATCCTTGTTTTCACTCAAGCCAAAAAAGCTACTGTAACTGCTAGGTGGGCACGTAAATATGTAATCATTCGAAAATGCACCTCTGTTTATAAACATTAAGAGGGTTGTGTAGCAACGAGAAAACGTTTTACTACCCCTAAACAATATGTAATTTCAAAGATTTGTAATTTGATGTGTCTACCTTTTGAGCTGTTTCGAAAAAGAAATTTTTTCACTATGCCAATAACATACTAGAATTTCGTTGATAAAACGTTTTCTCTGTTTGTATGGAAAAGGGCGCCGTAGCTACGCGGTACGTATTCACAGAAAGTTGATGAATGTTCTTCAAGCGACAAATGTGAAAAAGTATGACTCTCTGCCTATTTTATAAAAAAAGTGCAGCGACAGCATTTCACCTGTGAGCAAGTGGCTAAATCTGTGCCTATAGTAAGGTACAATTCAGAATAGATAACTTTAATAAATTTACATAAACATTTAAATGAATATACCTTCGATATAGGGTATTTTCACACGTTTCATCACATGTTTTATTGTTTATTATCATTAGCATAAAATCGAAAAAGGGTACAATTCGACTTACACACTTCCCTGGCCAGACCGCAATATACATATAAAAGCCGTAGTATGCACATAAAATTCATTGATAGATAGCCGACATTTGTGGTTTAGACAAACAGTTAACGAGCGTGTTAGGTTAATTAATGGTTGCGTTCATTACCTCAATTTCATAGCAATATTATATTTATACAAACCACATATATAATATAATATATATAAATACTTTAACTTGACTGTATTTTGTTTTAACGGGAAAAATAAATTGGTTATTGACATGAAACTTCCAGAAGGGCCAGACACATCAGTAACAGTTTCCACTTTTTGCCAGTTATCCATATTGAATAGAACAGGTGTCAAGCCTGTTGATGCACTTAATGGACCTAGATGTGTCACTTCTTTAACAGTTTATGAAGCTATTTTCAAACACAAGTCGTAAATTCCGTTCCAATATTTGAATGTGAATTTTTTTACACATTTCCGTCGCGACAATCCCCACAAAGTAGATGTTACACATCAACTAACTGTTTGTTTTACAGAGGTCAACACACAGCTTCGTTCGACTGTCGTTTATTCAGTGAACGGTATCCAGAGTTCTGTTTCGTGTACGTGTCACAAGCTGTTACTGGAGCGGTAGCGGATGTACGGATGGACTGTCTACCGACATTGCCTTTGTCCGGTACTACTACATTATTCCTTATTCGTTTAGTCTTTAGACCTGTACCATCGATATTAATAAATTAAATAAGGTGCCCACACTGTCCACACATTTAAACGATTCACCGAAATCGACCACAGACTCATCCAATTTTTGTACGAACCTGTCCGTTTTCAAATCATCGTGTCTGTGGTCGATGTTGATGTCGGACAGATCCCGGACTGCTGTCCACACACACACACATTATACGATATTGTGACAATTGTGACAGACATCATCCGGCGGACGGACCGTAGTTTTATATAAACCTTTTAAAAAAAAGTGCACCGACTTCAAAAATTTGCACTGAAAAGTAAGAAATAATAAAAATTTCGTCGTAGAATTTGAAGACGGTTGGTGCCAAATTAGGATACAAAATTAAGTAAACATCTAAGAACATACCTAAATATCTGTTCTATATTATATATTATGTTTGTACTGATGATCGTAGGTTCCTAATAAATTATCTAGATTAGTGAATTTGGGTACCTACTAAGTTATTTCTAATTTGGCACCAACCGTCTTCAAATTCTACGACGAAATTTTTATTATTTCTTATTTTTCAGTGCAAATTTTTGAAGTCGGTGCACTTTTTTTTAAAAGGTTTATTTTACCCTTTTAAGTGATTTTGCTGCCTTGAGAGACAAATAATAACGCAACTAAAAAAATATTGATGGAAAATTAAAAAAAAATACCCCTGTGGATGTGATTTGAACCATGTAATGTGCTTGTGCATCCTATGCACCCCATTACATTTAAACGCTAGACCATCGTCACGAAAATTGACAACTTCGTGTCAATAGCAACCGTTGCTAAGGCTTTTTCTGATACATAATTTCAGCCGTAAACAGAAATTAATTACTGAATTTCTGAAAAACTACTGAACCGATTTTCGTCATATGTCTGTGAGATAATGTCGAGAAATTATTATGTCTTGAAAAAAATAAGTTGTCAAAAACGGTACATATTTTATCGAGATATCAAGAATAATGTACTTATAAAGTCAGTTTTTTCAAAATTTCTGAAAAACTAATGAACCAATTTTTATGAGATAAAAATGGGACCAATCCGGAAGAATTATCTGTCGATTAAAAAAGAAACCATCAAAATCGGTTCACAATTGGCGGAGTTATCGATGTACATACATAAAAAAAAAAAAAAAAAAAAATACGGTCCGAATTGAGAACCTTCTCCTTCTTTTTTTGGAAGTCGGTTAAAAAGTAGCTAAGATTATCCCGCCGACTGTGATATGTCTTATTAATCGCTGACTTGATATATAAGTATTATATAGCCTATATTACTCAGAGATATCGTAGCTTTCCATTTGTGAAAGAATTTTTAGAATTGGTTTAGTATTTTCCAAACTTTTGTAAATTTTGTAATTTTCAAACTTTACATCTGATCTTTATAATATTACTATTCATTAAATACTATTTATTTTTACATAATTATCTCTAAAAAGTACCAAAATATTAGCTTTGGAAGGAGACATAAAAAATGAGAGCTGTGAAGTATGGTTCTGGCATTATATGTCTCCTTTCAAAAGATAATAACTTCGTAAATTTTTGTAAAATATAAAGACAAATAGTATCGTTGGAAATATTTTTGTTCTTAAATAAATTTAAAAAAACTAGCCACTTTTTGGAAGACATTTTCACGTTGTTATACGATTTTTTCACATCATAAATAAGATTTATTTAACTCACATTTGACCTATTTCCAGAAGGTGCTGCAGGTGGCTGGGGACCTTGGTCAGCGTGGTCAGCCTGTCCGTCACCATCTCACTGTTCAACAAGAACAAGATCTCGTCACAGATTTTGTGATTCGCCGCCTCCAGCGTATGGTGCCAAATATTGTGAGGTAACCATTCTGCTTTCGACGCTAACATAACATACCTAACATAATTATATGTGAAAGTGTGTTTCTTTGTCTTTCATTCACGCCAGAACAGAGCAACAGATCAACGTGATTTTTTGCACAAATATTGTTGAAGAGCATGTATACGTATGTAAGTGACTCTGCTTTTTATCCCTGTAATTCTTCGGTTTAATTTTTTATGTCACATTAAAAAAACCGCAGGCGAAACCGGGGCGGATTTTTTACACAGAGATAGGTGACCAAGAGTGACATTCGCTGCTATTTATACCGGAAATATCTTAGTGATGGTCTGCAGTCGGTATCTAAGTGGGATATACTATTTTCTATCATTTTCATTTCAGCCTTTCTGTCAAAATGTTTTATACAAATACTACAAAATTTGTCTCTGATATTTCTGAATTAATTTAACTCAATGTCAGCGATTATAATGGGGTTTAATCGGCGCGTTATTTAGACTGTGGCGGCACATCGCGTCGATAGATGTCGGATCTCTACTGTCTCACAATATTTAAATTGAAACCTGTATCGCGCCATTGTAAATATTTAATAGATTGGCATATATACAACTTTACAGCGACATGAGTTAGGAAGTATTGTTGTTGGATTGTAATCATAACTATTTACGGGCGAAACCATGTGAAACATCGAATCTAATGAGAAAAAAAAAACTCACTAGATCCATCATGGATCTGGCGAAAGGATCTACTGAGAATGATCGGAATATTTAATGAAAAAGAAAAATGATTTAGTAATCAGTCGATTAAAGTACCTACATAGTTTTGGCACGAGTGAGATTTGAACTCAGTTTCCTCCGGTTTCATGTCCAACAGTCTACCAATTACGTGCTTCGGGGGGCATGTAAAGCCGGCTACCTGTTCGGTAACTGGCAAACAATGAACACTGCTAGTATTGGTGTACCTGGCCACACCACAAAGCATAAAGGCCGTAAAGATGTGTGTGTGTACTTATCAGTAATGTATCAAGTACATCAAGGTATTGACTTATACTAGCTTTCCGCCCCCGGCTTCGCCCGAGAATATTAAAAAGCGTCACTCGTACAGGAAATCACAGGAATATCGTAGCTTTCGTGATTCATGAAATTCGTGAAAGAATTTTTAGAATCGGTTCAGTATTTTGAAATATTACACCCCTTACATCGAAACTTACAAACTTTATCTTTTTATAATATTAGTATAGACTAGCATTCCGCCCAGGCTTCGCCCATGGAGCCCATGTTAACTTTTATCCCTTATTATGGTCTTGAATTCATACAGAAATTACATAAAAAAGCATTTTCAATTTTTTGCGAATTTTCCGAGCAGGTTTTATAATTTCTAGTTCCCTATAAACTTTTTTCGGACTATTACGAACTTTTAAAAAATGCCAAAGCGGTCCAGCCGTTTTCAAGTGATATGCTTACCAACGATATATAAAAAACTTTTTTAATATACTTACATGAATGAATTAATATTGCAAATAAATCGCATGTTTTGTGTCAATGTAAATAGAAACCTGTGCCACAAATTAATTAAAACTAAAATTAGAGTTGCTAGGAAACCGATAATCAATACTTGCCAAGTTGTCATGTCAACGTCAAACAAATACAGTTTACATATATTTTCTTGAGTATATATTTTTGTAAATTACTTTCTAATAATGGCTCCTAAAAAGGACAAGAAAGGAGGTAAAGACAAAAAAGGAGATGAAGATGCGGGTGCACCTAAGCCTTGTACGTTTACTGAAGTAGATAAAACATTCCTCGACTTACAATTAGCTGAATCCAACAGAAAAGTTGGTCGACTTCGCACCGCAGTCGATGAATATGAAATTAGAAATGAAGAGCTACAGAAGGCATACGATAAATTGGACGAGGATCGTGCTGATATAATAGCTTATTTGAAAAAAACTCTCAACTTAAAAAATGAAGAAAATACTGAGCTGAAAGATAAAGTTAAAGCTTTAGAAGAATTAAGGGAAATTGAAACAACACAATTTAAGGAAAGAGTAGCAGAATTAGAGAAAAACTTTACAACAATGAAAGATCAACTTACTTCGGAAAATAAATTGTTAGCTGGAAAACTGAATACTCTAGAAGAGTTTAGAGCTATCAGAGACGATCTAATGAATAAGTTTGAAAAACAGGAACAAGCTTTTAAAGACCAGGAAATGAAGTACAAACGCATTATATATGACGCTGAAAAAAAATTTGTTATTGGAAAAGATAAATTGAAAAAAGACATGGAAGCACGTTTATTACAACTGGCGCAAGATTTTCAAGATGCAACAGAGTTAAGAATAGCAGCATCAACACACAGAGTCATTCGTGAAAATATTGCAATAAACAATGAATTAGACAGTATTTTATCTACACAAGCTAAACTTTCGGAACAGAATGAAGTTTATAAAGAGCGGGAACGGTCAGCCCATGTAGCTAGAGAAATGGCTGAAGAGGAAAGAGATACTGCAATAAACAAAAATGTTGTACAACTGAAAGTTATCGATCAATTAACTGCAGCATTCCAAGATATAAAGAAAGATAAAGCACTATTTGAGAAGAAAACTTACGACTTTGAAATTTTACAAATGAAAATACAGAAATTAACAAAGGAAAATGATACATTATCACTTCAAGTTCGTATTTTGGAACAAAATGTACATTCTAAATTAAGTGACCAAAATAAATCAGCTGCAGAAATTGCTAAGATAGTCAAAGAATGTGAAAAACTTAAGAGGATACTTAAAGAAGCTGCAATAGCTGTTCGCGCGGCTCTGAAATTAGACAAGTGGGTACTCGAAGATCCCACAAGAGATATATTAGACCGACAGTCTCTTCTCTGCAGTTTACTGGAAATAGTGTCTCAATTCCAAGATTTGCAACGTACAGAATCAGTTGATACCTTAGGTTCAATTGGAAGAGTTTACGATGAAGGAGATCTAGGTTTTATACCTAGAGTACCTACAAAGAAGTCGCTAATAAAAATGACGGCAAGTCCAGACCAATTATCTAAAGCGCCTTCAACTACTACATCACAAAAGAGCAAGACACTTACTCCTTCTACACCTTCAATGGTCAGCTTGAAGACTATTCCAAGCATGGAACTCATTCCCGCTTCATCGCAAATGGTATTAGAAAAGAAGGAAAGCTTGGCCTCGTTCGTTACATCAACAAAATCGACTGTGAGCGAAAGTGTTGTCGTGGAAGAGGAAGAAGAAATGGATGAAGTTGCGAAAGCATTGGCTGCAAGCAAAGCAGAAATTCAAAAAGCAATTGCAGCTGACATGCAATATTCTCAATTGGCGATGCAGTCTCAATTAAAGTTTGCTGCGGAGCATGATCAGAAAATGCGAGAGTCGCAGGCCTTACTCTTAGAAGAGCTCAAAGGGGAAGAAGTGGCTGGTGAAGAGAACGAGCGACCTGAGACTATCAAAGAAGGTGAACAAACGGAAGACGAAGGCGATACCGTACAAGAACCTAAACAAGAAGGCACTGAAGAACGTGAAGACTGAATAAAAGTTATTTAAAACTTATTTTTATTATTCATAAAGTTTTAAATCATTTGCGGTTTGTTGAACAATAATGTGACGTAATTTTTGCTACTAAATAAATTATAATACTTTATTATATTGTTTTTTTTGGTACTGTAAAATTATGGGAGAAACTTTATAATTACAGTAGGTATATAACATATCGACTAATATTTTAGTTTCAAAAATCCATTTAATTTTTTTATTCAGGGTCAAGCGGTGGAGTTAGCAGCATGCGAGTGTTCCTCAAAACCTTGGGCCGGCGACGCTGTAAGCATTGTATCAGAAGTGGGGCCGCGATGTCGATGTGGATGCGTATTACATTTAGCTCCAGCTGCCAGATTACTTGCTGGATCGGCCCGAGCATGTCCTTTAAGATCCTTCTGGCTTTTGCAGGTGTGATTATTTTTATAGTTTTTAATTTTATTTTGAATTTAAAATAACAAAACAACTTTTTTGGGTAGAAACAACCACTCACTCTATATAAGATTAAGTATAGTATAATGTGCCTTGTCTTTGCTGACTCCAATGTGACTGAATGTAGGTTTATCAGTCAGTCAGGTTGCAGGAAATAGGTACCTATCACATATAGGTAGGTATCATAAGTCGAGGTATATAAATACACACAGCGATGTTTAAACAACAATGAGTAGTGTGAAGCAAACAACGAGTAAAATAAGATTGAAAGAAAGTAAATATTTATTTGGTGATCTTATTTACTTAGGGTTAAAAATAAATCAAAATGTCTTCTTGTAAATTGTGTTGGGCTGGAACTAGTTGTAAATGAAGTCACTTTTTCAAATTTCATGCGACGAAATTTTTTTTTTTGTTAATAGACGTAATGTTTGTGTTCAAAAGTGTGTTATCTAAACTAATATGTTTGTTTGAACGTGCTAATATCTGGAACTACCAGTTGCATTTGAAAAAATATTGTATTTAATAGCCGAATTCTTGAGGAAAGATATGGGCTATATAACATCACGCTAAGAGCCAAAGGAGCGGAACAGTAACTATTAACGCATTAATCACTTAGTGATAAACATAAACATAATAATCATTTAGATGTATGTATTAAATATTCAGACACTACCTTACATACATACGTACACGCTTTATTTCTCTTTAGGTAGGCAGATACTAAAGATATCCACTGGCACACCTGGCACCTGGCACGATTCTGGCACACCTTTTTGCCTCAGTCAAATCCATACATATTTTCATGCATGCTCTTTGAATTCCGATTCTATTTTCCCTTTATTTTAAAATGTCCAAATTTTGGCTCTCGTCTTCCATCCTAACTGATATAATATACTAAAGTATGTTTATTTGTTTTTTTTGTTGGTTTGTCCTTTCACGCCACAACGGATTATCATGTTTTTTGCACAGGGAGAGCCTGAGAGTGACATTGGCTACCTTTTATCCCTGAAAAGCTTCGGAATAAATTCTTATGACTCATTTCAAAAATGTCCACAGGTGAATCCGGGGCGGTAAGCTAGTTATTTCCACATGCCCAAACTATCTAAGCATCCATTACTATAGGTATATATATATATATACACTCTAAAATTTTGCCGTTGATCGGTTGAACCATCATTAGGTTGGTACAACCATCAAAGTTAAGATTGTCGCACACCGATACACTGGTCGAAGTTAATAACAAAGTTTTAACTTTTAGTTATGGTTAGCGATTTAGTTCAACTTTGATACACTCTAACTATTAAGCAATTCCTTATTCGTAAACAAGCTATTTTAAACTTCTAGTCATAATTAACTTGAACTTTCATAATTGGTAAATACTTTGAAAATGCCGTCCAGTGTACAAAGAATCGCGTTTCGGTTCAGATGATGCCTATCCAGTATTACAGCCGGCATTTACATATTATTATCTTGAGTTCTAAATCGGACTACTGTACTCACCAAATACCTACAGTTCACTTGCCTGGCTCGTACATAACCACTGTCAATATCAATAAAGGGGACAAACATAGGATTATACTCTCGTTTGTCACTTTTATTTATGGACCCCCTGGCTCAATGCCGTACGTCTATAAGATTCCAGATTATCTTAACATAATTTATCTTATTTACAATTAGGCTTCTAGTTTGAGGTCAAAGAAATAAAGTCACGTCATCACGCCTTTCATCATCCCAAAAGAAGGTAGGCAGATAAAATAAATAAAATAAAAATAAAATCGACTGCCATTTGTTACGATCCTGACATACCTCTTTCGCTTCTTTTATATTCATCATACCTTTCATACATGCTCGGCGATTGTGTGTACTTTTAATATTTCCATCGATCAATGTATTTTTTATATGTTTAATAAAAGTACACTCCTCTGCCAGCATTTCCTTTCACTTCAGCCATATAAACCTTTTTAGTCAATCTTTCATCCTTCATTCTTTCAACGTGTCCAAACCAGTTACTTTTCTTCATTTTAGTCACAACATCATCTTTCACTCTGCATTCTTCTTTAATGACATAGTTCCGGATGCGGTCAATACGCTTTATAATAAATAAAGTAATTACATTAAAATTGCTTTTAATCTGAAAATTGTTTTAGGATGGTTACACTAAAACAATTTCAAACAATATCAGTAACCAGTGAATGAATTTAATAACTCAATTCCTTACTTCCCATTATACCGCACACCGACATTTCTAAACTTGTCAACAACAGACAGCCGCAGTAAAATAACATTATTAGGGACTATAAAAGCACCCAAAACTAGATTTGAAAGTTCCTAATCTGAAAACCTTGTTTGTAAATTAATTAAAATTTTCTACAACAAACTTTGCCATTTGTTTACGCTTTTATAGGTAGAGGTAGAAGCTTTTCTTACTTTTGTCTTTATGAAATTTTATGTTAAATATTTCAGCAGTAAATTGACGCGATGGCAATATTAAAAAAATATTATATAAGTACGACTAATTTAGTAGATTTTATATAACAAATTCTTACCTATATGACGTTGTTAACTCAGCACGTACGTAGTAAAACTCGCCGACTAATTATGGGGCGATAGTTTTGAAGTTTCAGTAACAAAAGTTTATAATTTTAATGAATATAAATTATATCTAGATTCTAGACTTGACCTTCCTTAGAAATTAAATTCACTTGCACTGACCCACGTAACCTCACAAATTCACTCCTCGACAACCAGATTATTATTATTATTATATGTATCCTCAAAATGTATGGAAAATTGGCTTACGTTGAAAGTCTTCATAAGCACGAAGCTCGAGAACCTCTCATGGTAAGACAGGTATTCCCGACTCTCGCTGGTTTCACCTCTTCTCTCATAGTTTCCAATACGAACGAACGATATACTTGTGTATACGATGACTATAATATTAAGCCATTGATCAGATTATAAATGCATATCCACTGTTCAACCTTAATTACAACTTTACTAAAATACAAATCTTAAACTTGCAAGTTTCCTAAAATTACATTTGTCTATAATGTGATGTTTATGTTCAGGCTGAAGAAGGTTTGGTCGTGCGGTTGAGGATGGAAGCCGTGAGACTACCGTGTGCTGGACAAGCTCTTCGGGCGAGAGACGGGGACTCCCTTGGCTCACCACTTTTGGCATCATGGGATGGTCCTGATGGATCAGTTATTGTAAGTGTACCTTGATAAATGTAAAAACAGCGGCGAAACGAAATATAATGTGAATTACATTTATAGCGTTCTTATCAAAGCGCTATGAACTAGTCTTGTCATCCGATTTATTGTGAAACTATTTCATAGAATTCTTCGTATAGCCTAAAAAAACAAATCATCAAAATACGAGAGCGATATGTGTGTCTCGATTTACTGCTGATATACATCCTGATCCTACAATTATTGTTTTATAGAGTGAAAATGGCGCAAGTCAAGGCAGCGTATTAGAAATATCTGGAGGAAGACACATACTGGTAGAACTACGATCTACAGACACGAGCGAGAGGTGTGCTGGCGGGTTTTTGGCACATGCTACGCAAATTGGTAAAATTATTTTACTATTTATCTATTCTTCAATTTATTTCCAATGAAAAAACTAAAAGTTCTAGAAGAAGCGAGACAGTTGGGTATTTTAGAGGAAATTTTTGAAAGTATTACCAATTTAATCTATGGTATTACTAGATAAAAATTCAATCGTCGTCCAATAATCTAAAGTCCTTTAAGTGAAGTACAATGTATACATGTGACGATGTGAGAAACCGAATTAGTTTATTTCAAAAGTCCGATGGGTTTTAAGTATTTCCTGCCGGGTAGTGTACTTATATTTTACTCTTCTGCAGAACCAATACGCAACGCATCAGCCGCTTGGGCATCAATATCAAGCGCTCGTAGTTGGTGGATAGAAGGAAGCGGCGCAAGAGCAGCAGTGCTAGCGATGGCAGCGGCAGCGGCACTTGCAGCTTTGGCTCTAGCTTTGCATTCCGCTCATCGCACCAGAGCGTATCAACGAGCTGCTGACAAAGAATCATTAACAGACAGTGATGGTAAGTTTGTTTTTAATGTTCAATTTTTCTCTGAATGTGCTGGATCAATTTTCATGTGATTTTTAAATGTCTAGTGTATGCCTTATTTTTGTTTATACGACGCCGACATATAAATATGGCTGTGCCTATATGATGAATTTATAACTAAATGAATTTGTCAACAGCATGTTCGGCATCTCTGAAGCTAGGTGCATCGGGGTCTAGAAGTACACTGCTCTCAGAAGTGGTGGGAGGTGGGGTCTCCTTGAGAAGGCTGCTCCCGTCTTCAAAAACAAAGCACACGCGACTTCGTGACTCTGATGCTAATGCTAATGAAGAACAAAGGTAATTATAATCACTATTATATTTGACCTTAAAATATTAAGCTGGGAACAAAATAGTTGGTGGACTAAATAATGTGAACAGAAATTTACAGAAAGTAGACTAGTATGTCATAATATCTACTATTTTTGTTCTATCACTTACGTTTGAAAGCTAGATTTATGTATGACAAATGCAGGAGATTTGCGGTCTCTACGTATAATATATAATCTATATATATAAAAAGAGAAGTTCCGATTCACTGATCATCAACGCCCAGCCCAAACCCTTGGACCTATGAAGCTGACATTTTGCACAGAAGTTCCCTTTATTATGTAGACAAGGAATAAGGAAGGAAATTTCGATATTCAACCCCTAAGGGGGTCAAATGGGGTAAATACGTTTGTATGTAAAATCTTATTTCCTGCGTGAATCAACTTGAAACTTGGTACAAATATTTTTCAATACAAATAATAAATACATATTTCTGGATTTTTAAAACAACCCTTAAGTAGTTGTGCAACGGGGTGTAGAAGTTTGTATAGGGAAATCGTATTACCTGCGTTGTTCAACTTGAAACTTGGTACAAATATTCTTCAAAACAAATAATAAAACACGTATTTTTGGATTTTTAAAGACGACCCTTAAGGAGGGGTGCAACGGGGTGTAGAAGTTTGTATAGGGAAATCGTGTAGGTATCACCTTGAAACTTGGTACAAATATTCTACAAAACAAATAATGAAACACGTATTTTTGGATTGTAAAACACGACCCTTACGGAGGGGTGAAACGGGGTGTAGAAGTTTGTATAGGAAAATCGTATTGCCTGCGTGTATCAACTTGAAACTTGGTACAATCATTCTTCAAAACAAATAATAAAACACGTATTTTTGGATTTTTAAAGACGACCCTTAAGGAGGGGTGCAACGGGGTGTAGAAGTTTGTATAGGGAAATCGTGTAGGTATCAACTTGAAATTTGGTACAAATATTCTTCAAAACAAATAATAAAACACGTATTTTTGGATTTTTAAAAACGACCCTTAAGGAGGGGTGCAACGGGGTGTCTAAGTTTGTATAGGGAAATCGTGTAGGTATCAACTTGAAACTTGGTACAAATATTCTTCAAAACAAATAATAAAACACGTATTTTTGGATTTTTAAAAACGACCCTTACGGAGGGGTGCAACGGGGTGTTTCTATAGGGAAATTGTATTACCTGCGTGTATCAACTTGAAACTTCGTACTAATATTCTTCAAAACAAATAATAAAACACGTATTTTAGGATTTTTAAAAACGACCCTTAAGGAGGGGTGCAACGGGGTGTAGAAGTTTGTATAGAGAAATCGTGTAGGTATCAACTTGAAACTTGGTACAAATATTCTTCAAAACAAATAATAAAACACGTATTTTTGGATTTTTAAAAACGACCCTTAATGAGGTATGCAACGGGGTGTAAAATTTTGTATAGGGAAATCGTATTACCTGCGTTTATCAACTTGAAACTTGGTAAAAATATTCTTCAAAACAAATAATAAAACACGTATTTTTGGATTTTTAAAAACGACCCTTAAGGAGGGGTGCAACGGGGTGTACAAGTATGTATAGGGAAATCGTATTACCTGCGTGTATTAACTTGATACTTGGTACAAATATTCTTCAAAACAAATAGTAAAACGCGTATTATTGGATTTTTAAAAACGACCCTTAAGGAGGGGTGCAACGGGGTGTAAAAGTTTGTATAGGGAAATCGTATTATCTGCGTGTATTAACTTGAAACTTGGTACAAATATTTTTCAAAACATAAAACAACCCTTAAGAAATTGTTAAATTGGGCATGGGGAAATATTTTTACGTGACTGGCAAGATATTAATTTATAGGTACCGAATTTATACTTTTTTGACGGGGAATTTACGGGGGTAAAAGATAAATTAAGGGAAATCTCTGCGTATTTACATAAACTACGTCATTATTCCAATTCTACGCGAACGAAGTCGCGGGCAAAAGCTAGTATACTATAAGACGTGTTGACTGAAAGATGATGTCGTGAGTAAAATCAATAAAAGTAGTTTACGCTGGATTTGACTTTATTAAAATAATAAAACATGAAATATTGTCTAAAATGATTTACATGACAGAAGTAAGAGGAAATGCCAACAGTGGGCAGGGAGCTCGATGTAGTTTCGTTGAACACATTAAAAATTATTGAGGGCAATGCACGAAGTATACGCACAAGTTTGATGAATATAAAGAAGGTGAAAGAGTTATCTCAGGATTGTAGCAAGTGGCATTACATTGTCTCTGCCTATCTCTCGTAGGATATAAGACGTGATGATAGATAAATGATATCAAAAAATGTACAAAGCCAGGGTGGATTGCAAGTTAATTAAACAATCCTACAGCGGTAAGCGTACTCTTTTACTTTTGAATATTTTTCACTAAGGGTACCGTACATGTTCATACAATGACACTTGTCAGTCCCTTAACAAGCATATCATACATGATGGTTAGGGTGGATTGAGCGAGGGGTTGGATGTATAGAAGGATCAGAGTATTTTTTAATTATAGTCACTTGAAATAACTTCTACCTAATAACTACCAGTGAATTTTTGAAATGTTACGATGATAATTATACACATTTTTATATGCAGTATGATAATAGTGGAATGGAAGATTTGGTAGCGTGAACGTTGCATTACATTCGAGTATCATAACTTAATTGATAACATCTAAGAACAGCTCTGAGTTAATATTCGAGTTTCTATCGAAATTGATGGCATGCTCTTAAATCTGCAATCAACAGCTGACGATTCGACGATACAAAAAACTGGTGATTGTCCCTCAGATCTGTTCTTAGCTGCCAGGCATGTAAAGTATACTTTAACAGGTTTTTTTTTTTTTCATTTTAATATTGACATTTTTCCACAGAGACGCAGAAGACCATGCATCAGATGTGGAACAAGACAATGAGAGTATCAGAAGTAGTGGTAGTATGGCTAGCGAAGCGACAATCACTCCGGAAGGTGTTTCGAGTAGAAGTGCTCCTGTTAAGCAAATGACCACGCCGACCCCTCTGAGGAGATCTGTCTCTATTGCCCCTATAGTTCAGGAGGTATTCAGTTTTTTTATTACCGTCTTTTTCTAGTCTAGTTCCAGAATACATGTGCTCACCCCCTTCCATAACTAAGTAGATAATACAATATTTAATATTTATTTATATAAGATTTGTCTCACTATTATCGCTTCAGCCATTTCAGAGCCAAGAACCGAAATTCTCATATTCCACTTAAATAATGATATTAATTTTGAAATCATCGGAGACCTTGAGAATTTTTGTTTTGCTTTGATACTGCTTTGAAATACAATACTTCACCGGGACATAAATTAAATAATAATGACTGGAGCTAAAATATATCTTAGGCCAGCGTAGGAAGACATGTCTTCTGCTAGGGTTCTCAAGAGAGTTTGTCTTGAGGTACCTAAAAGTAAATTACTTGTATTTATCAGTGAAAGTATTGTAAATCCAGCCCCTCCCTCAACTTAGCGTACACCAATGTCTCACGACCCTTAAGCATGAATACACCATACATATTTTTTCCTCCAGATCACGTCCCCAGCACAACCTTCCATACAAAGTGAAACTACGACAGCAGAAATGTGCACAAGTTTCAGTAGTGTGAGCGAGAGAGATGTAGACAGTTGCAGCGAGAAAGACAGAGACAGCGCATGGGAAAAGACTTCGAGAAGCGAGAGCAGGGCTTCCTCTTCGTCTGCTGCAACTCTCACTAACGTTAGCAAATTATGTATCATGTTTGTTTTTTGAAAAATAGAATTCTTTATAGCATATATTCAAAACGAGAGTACTAATCCTTACAGAAGTGAATTTTTTTTTAAATCCAGATCCAATTACCACAAACACTCTTTTTAATTAACCGAACTTCAAAAGAAGGAGGAGGTTCTCAATTCGTCGGAATCTTTTAGGTTTTTTATGTATGTTCCCTGATTACTTGAAGACGCCTGAACCGATTTGGATAATTTGTTTTTTGTTTGAAAGGGTATACTTCCCAGGTGGTCCCATTGTCATCAGGTCAGGATCTGATGATGGAATCCTGGAGAAATCGCGAACTCTTCAAATTTTATAGGCACACTGGAAACGATTTGGGTATTTTTAATAGTGACTTGTGCATTTGCTTTCGGAAACACACTTTTCAGTGCATAATTTTTGAAGTCGGTACACTTTTTTTTAAAAGGCAATTATTATTTATTTCTTTTAGTAAGAAATATTTATTAGCAGTTTTAATAAAATTCTGATCTTATAAAATATAATATGATGTATTAGTGTTGTATCTATGTGTTGTAAATCGGCTGTCTTGATTGAATTACCTTCATCAGGGCTGGTACTCTCCGGCACTAAGTGGCGTCTGCGCAGCCCGAGTCAGGGGCAATCCTAAACATACCAAAGAAAGCAGCAACAGACGTTTATTGAGATCGGATCTAAGTCTCACTTCACACCCCGAAATGGAAATCGACTACTATGACTATGAAGTTAATAATGCAGGTGAGCTTCAAAATATTTATTAGTTCCAAATAGGTATACCTAATATTAAATTATTCAAAATTAAATTATGCAATTTAATCAGAATTTTAGAAAAAAAAATGAAAATGGGTCCGATCCCTAAGCAGATAAAAACGTATGTATATAATCTGAAAACAGTACTAAGAGACCTTTAGATCTAAAATACCTCAACAGAAATGGCTAGTCTCAAATAATGACATAACCAGCTAAAATTAATAAGCTGTTATTTAAATAGCTTTTTGATTAACAGGTTCAGTACCAGGATCGTATTTAGGAATGGATCCAGCATTTCTAGTTTGGATACCGCCACTCGAAGAAGGTGATATTCTGAAAGAAATTGACGAAAATAAGGAAGTTGTCTACGAGGTAATTCCGAAATGTTTTTTACTTACACATTACCATTTTAGGAAAATAGGAATTAATAAGAACAATGGATGGAATGTAGACATGTTAATAAGTATATTTTATTTATTTACTTTTATCATGGTTCAAAGTCCAGAATGATAAGGGTTAACCAATTTATTTTTTCCCCCCAAGGATAAACCTATGTAAATGTTTTTCATAACTTTCTCTCCTAGTTTGAAACTTTATAAAGTTGTTGACAGCTAATTATCAGCTATAATATCCCTTATCAGAAACACTGTTTGAGCTTTACTAATGATAAGTATAACTTCAAAATATAATATTATCTATTTCAATAGGCCTAATTGATTCTAAAAAAAGGGAGTAAGTAACATTTGTTATTGTTAACTATGCTATATAAGCTTATCAATTTTTATGAAACAAAACGTGTGATATAACATTTCACAAAACCCTTTAAACTTCACTATCAATAAATGTAACTTGACAGAAAACAAACGTGGAAATGTAACAAAATGTTAAAATATTTTATTCAACAGGAAAGTTTGCCGAAGGAACTTTACCCAGATCCGGGAAGCAATACCGAGTCCCCCGAGGCCGACCAACCAAACACGCTCAAACGTACTGACAACAAATGTAACGATAAAATTCGAAAAGTTATAGACAGAACTAACATTATTCATCCACTTAATTTTAGTGTTAGTGACTTACAGAATTCACCCAAAGCTTCTAGAAGAAATCTTTCAAGAAAAAAGAAAGATAATGAATGTATATCTATTGCTATGAAAGAACTAACATTGTCCAAATCCCCAATTAAAGTTCATAAGAAAGAAAACACGGGTGATATCAACACAGCCACTCTTAAAAGAGTGAACGATACTGCTAGGGAGACCAAAGCTGAAACAAAAAGATCAACTGAAAGGAAAGAAAGTGAAAAGAAGAAAATGATGGATGATATAAAATTTGCAGATGAATCATCAGAATCATCTAATGAAATCAAATTTGTTGATGATGATACTCCGGATAGCAATAAACTAGTAGACAAATTTAATGTAAAAGTATAAGTACTTATTCGTTTGCATTAGAAATGTAATAGAATGATTGAAGTTTTATGAGGTCTCGTACCGCCTGTTATTTATTAATACTAAACGAGTTAACATTTAATATAAATCTCATTTTGAAAATATGGTTAGAGTTATTAGATTTCATAATAACTTAAATGTCATTTCTATAACAACTGCTTGTCCTAATTTTATTTCTCTAAATGTGTAATTGAAAATGTAAAATATTTTAATAGTCTAGATATTATTCTTCTAATATGAATAACTTTAGATCATATAGATTGCAGGTAAGGACCAATTGAAAGTTGTAGTTTTAATAATCATCTTATCATTACTCCATATCACATACATAATAATCAACATCAATATATTTTTCTTCAAAAAAGTAGCGAAATCCCATTATAGTATTTACATAATATATCATGAGTTAATAAATACCTACTTAATTTCAACGCTATAGGATATCTAGTAATTTAGATTTATTATGCATTTATGTTCGTTACGTTATTATGTCTATTTAAATTTTACAAAAAAAAACAATTATGACTGTGTTTACATACTTAATTGAATTTCATGTCAGAATTTCCTGAAATGTTTTCAGTAATACTTTTATGCCATATTTCAGTTTGATTGGCTTAATATGGCAGACCACTACAAGAAAACAATTCAAATTTCTGTAGTACAACATTAATTCCAAAAACAATACCAAATATTTGTTAGGTAAGTATTAAGTTAATCCGTAAATATTTAATTTATTCATAAATATAAAATCTGGTACTGATATATTCGGGCCGTGCAATACTCTCATTTTATATACTTAATATTTTATAAGTAGCACATGCCATATTTTGTAAATTTGAAATTATACTTGAGTAGAAAATTTTTCATAGTGATACAATTACTTACTTTATTATCTAGTCATTAACAATCTCATGGTTAGTTGGATTCAATATAACTTTTTCATATTCATATAAAAAGGAGGGCAAGTGTGCTTTTTGTTTTTACACTTTGAAGATGGCTGGCTGTCTTTGAAAATTGTCAAGGAAAATTTTCAGTGCGGACTCGTGGTCACACCGTTTTTGTCACACTGGTATCGTTATCACACTATCCGAACTACGCCGGTCCCTAACCTATTTTTAACTTATTTTTAAGCTCAGTGAGTTAATAGCAACGAGCGTGGCTCGGATAATGCAAAATTTAAATATTCATCGTAGTGTGACAAAACGCTATGACCACGAGTCGGTCGCTAATACAGTGCGGACTCGTGGTCACACTGTTTTTGTCACACTGGTATCGCATTGCCTAATTTATTTGTCGTTTGGTATTGGTTTGATGCGTTTATATCAATTCAAATTTTAAATTCAAGTCTTGCCCTCTTTTTGTAGCAGACAATGAATTTTCAGAACGTATGTTTTTATGTTCTGAAGAATATTTGTTAGTTTGTAATTTGTAAGATGATTCGGTGTTCGCCGTAACAATGTCAATAAAATGTTTTTATTTTATATGAAGTATTTGTTGTTTTATTTTTACCCTTGTCAGTGTCCATTCAAAGTCTGACGATGTGGTAGTACTTTGAAACCATAGGTCAGGAAAATACCAAATACATAATTAAGAAGTACCCAAAAACACAAACTGAAAAGAAATTAGTAGGTAATCGCATTTAGAGTCCTAAGTTGCCAATGATATAATCAGCGTGTACTAATTCTAAATTATGGTGATTTTTTTATTTATTATTCTCATAATTAGTAATCTATACTAATATTATAAAGAGGTAAAGTTTGTAAGTTTGTAATTTCTCAAACTACTGAACCGATTCTAAAAAAATATTTTACGAATATAACGCTACGATATCCCTGCGTGTTAATTTGCTCAAAAATGTCCACGGGCGAAGCCGGGGGCGGAAAGCTATTATAAATATATCGACTACTTATTTAAATATTGTTGCCGCAAATGACGAAGGTTAAAGGCATATGTGCATTGAAAAGGGTATTCATTTAATATTAGATATTGATAAGTGATCTCATATGTTAATTTGTTTCTCATCCAAATCAGTTTTAAACATATAGAAGTTGCTAAAATCTAAATAAAACATCTATCATAGAATCTAGTCCAATGTTGACATAACTCCCACACCCTAGATGCATTTTCAAGATTGTTTACAATGTTCGTAAGTTGTTATTTTACTTGAGTGATTGAATTTTCTCCTTCAATGTTTTCTTATAACAATCTCTAAGTGAATATAGCTTAGTGACTATCATACAAAGCTAATGGTATCGGATTTACAACCTAAGGCGAAAGGCAGAGGACGACCTAGGTGTACTTTTATTGAACATATAAAAAAAATATTGATCGAAGGCAATTAAAAGTACACACGCCGAGCATGTATGAAAGGTATGATGAATATAAAAGAAGCGAAAGAGGTATTCCAGGATCGTAGCAAATACTGCAAATGGCTTTCTATTGTCTCTGCCTACCCCTCTTTAGATAAAAGCCGTTATTATAGATATTATTATTTAGATTATAACCTTCATCAATTGGCTAGGTAGGCAAAAAAAAATTGAGAGCGCACTAATCAGCTTAGTATAGATAACATCATTGGATCTACCGATTTGTGTGTCCTATTTCCATGCTAGATACGCTATATTTTCCCTGAATACATTGAGTTTGGTATGAAAGCAGGAAAATGTTGATATTTACTTGATATTTGCATATATGCGACACGAATACTGAGAGAACTATCGTGTTCGTGTTCTTTGCAAAATGTATCAGGAAATAGAGACATTATGTTATGGCTAGGTTTATACTGAACTGACCACTCGTTGAGCTTCAAAATCAAAAATAAATGGAACAATAATGAGAAAGCTTTGATCAATATTACAGAATGAAAGATTTTGCGCTGACTAAGGTACTGTAATATTCATACTTTACCATATATCTATACATAATACACTTACCTAAGTCCTAGATTTTTTTAATTTAAATTATTACGTAACTCTCAAGTTTACGGGCACAATGCCCGGTCCTTTGTAAGGCTTGCATGGGGACATAGGTCCAACATGTAGAGGTCCTATAGAGTGTTGTGGATAGCATCTGTCAGGATCTATCTCTGAATGCATCAGAAATAATGCGCTCACAGACAGGCCCCAACAAGGCAAAGTTAAATTAAAATAAAGTACCTAATTTAAATTAATATTTTTGTCGGAGAATAGAACTCCTTAGCTGAAAATTATAACAAATTATCCTATATACGATTAGGTCTTATACATTTAAAAAAAACAAACACGGCATTCATAAATATCTTGCGATGTAGCCAGAGACACAAGTAACAGTGTCCACTTGCAGCCAATTGTCCATATTGAACAGAAAATGTGGCAAGCAAGTAGATATTTTATTTATTTATTTTATTTATTTATTATAAATAGCCCAACAACACCTACGTCCACACATATGCATTGTACATTTTTAAAACTTAGTAGACGCAGTGTCAATTATAGAGCTATTAACATTTTTATAACAACAACACAACATTGATAAAAAAAAGTAATTGAATAATAATAATAACACAAAAAATACAATAATAATAATTACACAAAAACAATTTCTAAACTAATACCACTAACAACTGTCAAAAAATTTGATTTTTCCAATCGTGGATTGGAAAGTGGCCCGAGAACCAAACACATCTAAGTCATGTCGTTTATGCATCTTGTTATACTGTCCAGACCGAGGACCGTTTTCGATCTAGTTAGCAGGAAGGGATCAAATGCGCTAGCTCTGGGATTTCGTATATCTTCTACCTATCTAAAAAAATAATTAATCTGAAAAGTTTGTTTGTTTGTTACAATTATTTTTGCATTTGATAGCCCAATTATTGAGGAAGGTTATAGGCTATATAACATCACGCTACGACCCAAAGATGCGGAGCAGTAAAGGCACAGCTAGTTAAAATTCAACTCCCACATGGCAGTTTTTGTTGAAAATTCAATATAGATATTTACATACCTCACTGTGAAGATCTTGTAGTAGGTACTTATAGAGAAAAGTATCTAAGGTGGAACACTATTTACTGAACACCGTTCGAATAATTTTCACATTATGTGGCTACCTACTTTATTTAGTAGCATTGACCGAGCCATCTTAACACTACTAAATTTAGTTCGTCCTTACTACGAGTAGTAAGCAAGGCCGTATCCAGGAATTTACTTTATTTCTTAAGGGTCCTATATTGGGAATTTTTCTGGGATAAACTATTCCCAATTTCTCTGTAAATAATCCACCTGTGTCACTGTAATTTAGCATATAGTTACTTATTGAATATATCTAAGTGAAATAGCTCTTATTTTTTCAATGGGTTTTATTGAATAGGAAATATGGGTAGTTTAACTTTGCCCCTGCTGTCTATTTCATAATCTATCACAAAACTCTAATTTTTTTAAAAGCGCTGTTATACCATTACCCTTCAATTATATAAGTCGAATTTTTTGGTAGCTTATTGAAAATTTAAAATAATAATTATTTTATTATTTTTGCCAAATTAAAAAATCATAAAATATTTTTTTTTTGGATTTTCAATAAGCTACAAGAAAAAGCGATATATATAATTGAAGAATAATGGTATAAGAGCGCTTTAAAAAAAATTTAGAGTTTTGTGATAGATTATGAAAGAGACAGAAGGGGCAGAATAATCCTTTATTCTACCACCCATATTTCCTATTAAATAAAACCAATTGAAAAAATAACGACTATTTCAGTTAGATATATTGAATAAGTAACTATATGCTAAATTAAAGTGACACAGGTGGAGTATTTACAGAGAAATTGGGAATAGTAATATCTCCATACAAATTCCCAGTATAGGACCCTTAACTTAAAAACATAGGTTAGTTAACCTAAAATTTCAATCGGTACTCCATGGCACCTTTCTCACCTTCAGGGATCGTCATGTCGGGCTGGTACAGCTGCCTCCAAAGCGAAAACCAACAAAATTAGGAAATATAGCAACATCTTACAAAATTATGAATTCGTCGCTTGAAGCTACTGAAACGATGGGACCGTGGAGTTTGGGAGCCAAAACTTTTTACAAAACTTTAGCTAAGATGCTCGTCGATTCTACAGGTAACCCAGGAGCTGGTGCGTTCTTTAAGCAACGTATAAGTTTAGCCATCCAACGAGGGAACGCTGGAGGAATTTTATAATATAGTTTTTTAGATTGTACCTAATTTCAGTTGTAGACTTTTATTTGATGTTAAATTTTAAGGTTTTTCATATTGATATGTGTAAATAATATGAGAACTGTTTAGTAACACAAATTCCAAAACTGCAAAATACCTGTTTCCTTATTTAAAAGATGCTAAGTTGCAAGTAAATCTAACTAAAACTTTTTATCCTTTTACCCTCTTTAGCCCCTCTTATATAGGGTTGAACTTTGGGAATCACGAAAATAAGTGGAATCTAAAAAATCTTACAACATAATTTCACTGGTTTCGATCATTGGACGTGTTACTTTATATATTTTACTAGGCTTCGCACGGGTACAAAATATGTTTGGTAAAATATTTTGGATATTTTCGAACAAAATAAAAATCGGTTCAGTAGTTTGAGAGTTTACCCCTACATCCAAACTTACAAACTTTACCTCTTTATAATATTAGTATAGATTTAAAGTATAGGAAGTTAGGAATAATTAGGGCTAATACATCAGTATGGCACTATATTAACAGCAGGAGTAGACAGTAATATCAATTTTTGATTCACAAAAGTAGATAAAACCAGATTCGCACATAGTATGAGACAAACTCATTAACCCTTATGCAGAATGACTCACATAAAGGCGAAGGACACGCGTGATATATTAAGTAATAAAGGATACCCTGCTCGTCGTTACATTCTAAACAACATATATAGCAACGCCTGGATCATATTGGGGTAGCCAGAGGGTGGGGATCTACTCCTCCGAATATAAGACTAAGGACCGGTTACAGTTTGAGGTAATTTTGACACAAGCAACATATCTTCACGGCCTATACCTTGAGGTGTAGATAGATACACCAGTAACAGTGTGCACATTTTGCCAGTTGTCCATATTATACAAAAAAGGTGGCAATCATTTAACCTGTTTAAATATTTAAAAAAATTGGTGCTCATAATTTTCTTCAGATTTGAATCGTCCCACAACGATCGACTAACTACGCTGAATATTTTTATCTACTTTGACAAAATTAAAGAATTAGCTGTCCGCCCCGGCTTCTCGCGTGTAAATTTTTAAAATGTCACATAATAATGTATCCCAAAGAATTTCCGGGATAAAAAGTAGCTATCACTAAATCTGTGCAAAAAATCAACATGATCCGTTGCTCTGTTTTGACGTGAAAGAAGGATAAACAAACACATGGTTGCACCCGCGTTAATGGTTACTGCTGCGCTATGTGGGCTATCAAATGCAAAAAATATTTTTTCAAACCGACTGGTAGTTCCAGATTCAAACAAACATACAAACAAACTTTTCAACTTTATTATTACTATAGATTAAATAAACTTTACGATTGATGGCAATGTTCGTAGCACAGGTTCGTAGCAGTGTGCGTAGCACTTAAGTAGCCCACGCACTGGTCCGTTATATCACAGAAAATTTTCGGTCCGGCCGCCGTATGATCGAGATTGAAGACAGGCCAAACATTAGCAATGTAAATCATACGATCTAGATCACATGCATTCGATTAAACAAAGGCGTGTGGATGTGTGTGTGTGACAGATCGTTCCGGTCATCAAAATCAACCACAAATACAACGATTTGAAAACGGATGGTGGACCGCGCGATAAGAATTGGACGAGTTTGTGGTCGATTTCGGTGGGCGACCGGCCGGGTGTGGCCACCTTTATAATCGCTGGGTATGAATTTATTAGAAATATCTCTTCCTACCTCTTGGGATACAATGCATGATGTTAGATAGATACGACACACAAACCTATTACATAAATATAATGTGACATTGTATGTGTGCTAACATGGCTGGAACTACTAAAAAACATACAACAAACCAAAGAAATAAATAAGTGGCTTTTACAAGTGAAATCCGGCAGTGATCCCGCGGGGCCAGCTATCTGTCTAGAACAAATCCCATCTACATATAACTTTCAAACAATTTAAGTCAGGACCTTACTTAGCTGAAGTACTTTTCTAATCCATATACCTGGTACATAATCCGACAAAATACCTGATCAGCACTATAGATTGTAGTCTAAAAATGTCATTGGCTGAATGTGGAAGACTTTTCTTTCTCAAGGCTGCTTCCCGGGAGCCAAAAAAAACGATACATACGTAGCAAGTAGTATCACTATGACTCTAACGTGACACAGAGTGGACCTATCTTGGACATGGCTTGATATATAAAGGATGTCCAAAATAAAGGGGCATCGGTGGTCGAGTAGGTAAGACGTCAGCTCGCAACTGAAAAGTCGCGGGTTCGATTCCTAAATCCTGTACCAATGGTTTTTATCTATGTACAATTGTACATTGTACATTATCTCACAAACCGTACAAAGTGGCTTTTAAATCTACATACCTCAACAGAGCTGGCGACTCGTTAGGTATAGCCTCAAAAAATCATTGGCTAAATAAGGAAGACTTTGTCTTCCACTGGTTACCCTGGGAAACGGTTCCTGGGAGCTGTAAGGTAAGGTTTAAGAATAAAAAAAAACATATAAAGATATATGGCCACTCGTTAGGTATAGCCTCACAAGTACCATCGACTAAAAGAGAGAAACTTGGTATTACGCTGGATACCCTAGAAGCGATAACACGGTTTCGGGAGCTGTAAGACAATTATTGAACAAAAAAACCATATTATAGTCACTAGTAGCACGTCATACCATACTAAGATTACTAAGGTAGGCAGAAAACATAATATATGAAATTTCAGCAAAGATGAACTCCCATTTCAGTTACAGCACACGTTAGTTCTGAAATTGTTTCTACAACGGAAGTGGTTAGGAAAGGGGTGAAAAGGGGTGTGTTCTCAGGAACCGGGTGAAATAGAGGGTGGGGGGGGTGGCTAATTGCATCCTGCACCTGACTGTGTAATTACAAGGTTTAAAACGGAAGGATGACACCGTATTGTTCACAGACAAGTTAGGGCTTTTGGCAAGAGTTGTCATTCTTACTTGGAAAATCTCGGGAAA
This sequence comes from Nemapogon koenigi, assembly GCA_963924495.1. Classification (NCBI taxonomy): domain Eukaryota; kingdom Metazoa; phylum Arthropoda; class Insecta; order Lepidoptera; family Tineidae; genus Nemapogon; species Nemapogon koenigi. The sequence continues at coordinate 12,699,610 of OZ004639.1, read as the reverse complement.
ATAGGTACCACTTTTGGGTATTTACTGACAGATGATAAATCCTTTGTCAGTTAAAAATTAGGATACCTTGAGGGAAATAAAAAGCATCCGAAATCAGCATTCAAAAGATGTATGGATATGAATGAGACAATGGCACATGAGAATCGTAGCGAGTGCATATCTTTGGTAACTGGCTACGCTAAGGGAATAAATTCGTTATGTATTTCATAATCTGGCAAACTTTAGGTAAGTACTTATTTGATCTCAAAACATCTTTCACCATTTCCGGTTTGATTTTTTTAACAAAGGCTAGTTTTTATTCCAAAAACAGCTGAACTGATTTGCATTAATGGACAACATTTCATTTTTTTAATCACCAATTTTTATTACTTTAATTAAAAATATATTAAAAAATAAGTTACACGTATTTTTCTATTTTATTTTTGGTTGAGTTTTTATATTTTTAATTTAATTATGAATTTTTATAAATTCTGAGGACTTATAAACTAAAAACCATAGCTAGGACTAAAATTAAGAAATATAAACTGTCACCCAAAGAAAGTGACAGATAGTGTCAGTCAAGCCACAGAGTATACGTTATAGAAATGCAAAGAGTATAATATACCGTGTTCCAAATAGGTGTTGCCGTAGCCGGAACTCAAATCGCCTACAACATTATTCATAATGTATATAATAATACTAGCTTTTGTCCGCGGTTTCACTCGTAAATATATTTCCTGTGATAGCCCATTCGAAACTAGCTAAACTTCCAAAAAATATTATATAAAAGAAGTATGGAATAAAAATGGGTAAAATTAATAGAGGGCAACACCTGAGTTCAACTCTGCCACAGACATTAGTATTTTTAAATTAGAGGGTTAGCACAGATTAGGGCACCTATTAATCCTTAATTTTCAATATTTCAGTATTTTTAAAATAACTCGAAAATTAAAGGATATAAAAAATAAAAAAAATGAAAAATAAGCTTTCTAGCATATAATCTCCAAACGGTTTTCGAATTTTGGTACCTTACGAAAAATGAAATGTTGTCCATTCTAGTAGGAACGTGTTTTGAAATATAATTATTACAAACACTTTATTTTTACACGCTTTATATTAGCTAACTGACTATGTATGTAAACAAATCTGCAATTGCCCGAAGATGGCCACAGGATCTCTGTATCGAAACGACGTAATTCCATCGAGTTTGGGCTCGTTTGATTTGTCTTCACAAGTACTCTGGTCCTAGATGACGTTCAGGGTCCTGATGATGGAGCCTTAAAGTGCCCACAGGAACTCTGTAACGAAACGATGTAACCCCATCGAGTTTGGGCGCATTTGGTATGCGCAAGTGTGTGTTACTAACAAAAGCGTGACTTTAGTTTTATATAAACTATTAATTATTATCTCTTTGTTCCATTCCCACGCAAAAGATAGTTTAAAATAAGGTAGTCTATAATCTATAGCCTAATTGTTAAAGGGTTAAAAACGAGAGGTCTCGGGTTCAATTTGCACGCGTTCCAAAAAGTGACACATCTATTCAGCAACGCCAGCAACAGGCTTGCCACATCATCTTTTCAATGTGGACAGCTAGCAAAAAGTGGACGTTGTTACTGGTAGCAAGGTATAAAGTAGTTGTTCGTAAACTTAAGTACTAAATACCTGGATATAGAACCTAAGCTTACACGGACGTAATAAGCTTATCTCTAATGAAGTTTATGAAACTGTATCTAGCAAATAGGTATTAGGTGGTTCATTATTTTGAAATCCGTTGTACGTAATGCCAAGGAAATTGATTAAATTAAATACCTGAATACAAAACTTTGTGCCGTTCGAGAAAATATAGGAGTTAGATATGGAACTAAAATATGACTTCTTAGGTAAATCCTATAGATAAGTCCTTTAATTTTGGTAAAGATACGACCAGTCTAGGGTCAGTGGTTATCGAGATGTGGCCCTTTTAAATTTTGATCTTAAAATAACTTCTAATTTCAAAAATATCCTGAGATTTTCATTTTATTTTTCCATATTACAGCTTTTTTTTAATATTAAACGACTTTTTTTTTGCATTATATAGACATGATACAACAATACAAACATTTAGACACTTCAATCGTCTATAGTGATCTACAATTTCAGGAGATATTGACATGTCGCACTTTTGCTGAAAGAAGGCCCCGAAGCGATCGAAAAACATTTCCAATATTGAAAAGATAGACAGATCATCTCTCTCGAATGTCGTGATCTGTCTATCTTTGTTTTTGTCTAAATAGTTTAAAAATTAAACTACAGTTTCACTACATTGCGACTTACAAATTTTGTAAGTTGTACAATTTAAAGGGAATATAAGATCGTTCAACTTTCTAATTCAGTTAAACACAGAAGTCATTTTTCCCCGTGTCACTGTGGTGGAGTATCATTTCACAAAAGATGTGAACAATGCGAACAATCAATAAAGTTAAAAGGATACCATACACTTTCTTGGAGTAAACTCAGAAATAACTCAATCTCAACAAAACTTTAGAACATGTTACTTGAATATAACTTTTAAGTAACGGTTTGAAATACTATTAAATAACATATAGTTTTTTAATGCAATCAGTATTTGACATGAGATTTTTTTTTAATATTATTATTAAGAGCTTGTAGGACTAAGCTGACGTACAAGTGTTTTTTTTATAAACACAGGCTATAGCGTTTTCTGATCTTATAGAGTTCTAGTGGTTGATTCAAATACTAGCTGTCTAATCGACGCACTATTTAGCCTGGAGAAAAGATTTTTTTTAAGTTCGCAGGTTCTATATACAAGAAATTACATAGCTTTCCGCCCCCGGCTTCGCCTGTGAACATTTTTGATTGATTGACTTCTTTGAGGTATAGCTTGATGTTATGCTATTAGTTTAATCTCATTTTATAAATGGGCTATTAACGAAAATATATTTTTTCAAATCGGACTGATAATTCTTGAGATTAGCTTGTTCAAACATACATACAAACTCTTCAGCTTTATATATTAATAGAATCTATACTATACTATAGATACTATACTAAATAAGGTGCTTGGGTGGCATAGTGGTTAAAGAGTAGTTAGTTATGCCACCGATCGAATTCCACGTGTACCTATCCAATTTATGAACTTAACCATACTAAGAGGCTTTTCCATCTCAGATTCTTAATATACCTCAACAGAGCTGGGTATAGTCAAACAAATACCATCGAATAAAGGTAGAAAAGTATGTTTTCCGTTGGGTACTCTAGGTAACACGGTTCCGGGAACGGTAAGGCAACTCGTGGAGTTTTATATAAAAAGGAGTTACTTTGGCTGAGGCAATTTTAAAATTAGTTTCAAAATGTTTGGAACCGAGGTTTAGATTTATTGTTATTAGTGTAAAGTGTATGGTTTAGTTCCCGTTGGAGTTGAAACAGAATTGGCATATTTGTTTAGGCCTCATACTGCGCTATGTATAAAGTAAATTATATTGTACAACAAGACAATCCTGACAATATTTATATTGTAGGGAAGAATATATTTTGTCTGTGTAGGTATAGGCTTCGCCCGTGTACAATTATTTAGGTAGTTTTACAACATATTATTGGGTTAACTTACATAATTATTTTAATGACAGAACAGTGATTTTTTTCTTTATTTTAACAAATCTTTACGACATTTATACCATGCTGAGCCAGAGATAACAATAACTGTTTCCACTTTTTGCCCTCCCTTTTTACTACATACGTACATTATGTATGTATGTACGCGTGTTTCCCAAAGGGATAGGCAGAGAGTATAGAGCGCCACTTATTTCTCTCGATCTTTGCATACTAAACTTGTCTTGCATCATCTACATCCATACATCGTTTCTAATATAATATGTAAAATACAATAAATTCAATAATTGGGCAAGTTGCGATACCATTTTCCGGTCAGAATTTTAGGACAGGCTTTTGGTTTAGGTTTTCGTGCGAGCTATAAAAAAAACCCTATATTCCCTATCTATGCATTTTTTTATTTTTGTTTTTCGTTTCATCAATTTATATACTGTCAATTCATAATTGAATTGCAAGGGGAGTTAAATCGAAAACCGTTACGAGACAAATGCTTAAGAACTGTTGGTCAAGGTTAATTCTGGAAAAGGTGAGTTTATTTATACAACATTTCCTTACCACACAGTTGATAGTTATTATTTTAAATTGGATTTAGCCATATTTTCATTATAAAGAGTTGTCATACTTAGTTTACAAAATTCGGAAATGTTGTATAAATAAACTCAACTTTCCAGGATTAACTGAAATTTGCCATATTTTTGACAGTTATAAGATGACCTTGACCAACGCCCCTTAAATAGTATTATCTTTTTTTTGTTAAAAAATATTTTACGTTCATTTGTCTTTCCAAAGTTCTGCAAAAAGAAACTATAATTTTAGTTGCTATAAATATATTCATTTTCTATAAATTTAGATCCTGTAATTTTAAAAATCTATAAATGTGTTTGATATAATTTTTCTAATTTATAATATTAATTCCTATAACGTATTGTTTTTATTATTATTATTTATTTATTATTATTATATTGTCACACAGATTTTTACATGATAATGGTGTTATAATAAGATTGTGTCCTCCATGTGGTACCTATACAGGTGTACAATATTTATCTTATAAATTATTAATTACAAACCAAATACAAAACATGTCAACTACCTATTACTAATCAAGTTTTACTTATAAATTATGTACGTATATATGTCAGAATTATATTATTAACATTATAATTATTTAAAAGGCACAAAATTAAATGTCACTATTTAGAGTCCATATACTCTTTAACACTATAAAAGCATTTGCTCATCAACCACATATAAAGCTCCTTGCAAAATGCATTGCAATCCAATGACTGTATATATTTAGGTAGTTTGTTATATACAAGGATGGCCATACAATATGAGTTCTTCTTGTATAGTTCCAAATTACATTTTGGAAGAAGCAATGTATCCTTGTACCTGGTACTTCGCTGTAGTACCTCCCCATGCGTCCTAAAGAGATATGGGTACTTTTTCACAAAATTGCACAACTCTCTCACATACATACAGGGGAGAGGTAATATTTTAAGTCTTTGGAATAGTGGTTTACAGCTATCCATGTATCCGGTACCAGATATGACACGCATGCATTTTTTCTGTATCTTAAAAACTTTGACCATATCTACAGAATTTCCCCACACTAATAACCCATATGTTAGTGTGGCAGCTACATAGCTATGATATGCAGTTAAGGCTGCTTCCTGTGACACCGTTTGCTTTAATCGTCTCAAAGCAAAGACAAAACGGTTTAGTTTAAGACAATTTCTTTTTATATGTTCTTTCCAGTTACAATGGCTGTCAATTGTTATACCTAAAAATGAGGTTGATTTTACCTCTTGTATATTTATATTATTATAATTTATTTCCAATTTTTTTTGGCTTTCTTCGGCATGTATGAAATTGCATAACATTTGTCTTACTTATATTTTTCTATAATTGCAGTTCCTATAATTTTCAAAATCTATAATTTCAAGTTTGACTAACTTTTTTTTTATTTCTAAAGATAAAACAGACTTAATACAATTATAAAATCTAAAACTAAATTTATAAATAAAAAAATTGTCCCAGGTCCCCAGACATTGGAAGTGTACCCAGAAGGCTGGCTGCGTTTTTTCGTTGAATTACAAGGCTTATGCGTTGTGCGAAGTACGTACCAGCCTTCTGGTAATTTGTAGATTTGATTAGGCGTTTTGAAATTTAATTACATAAAAATATATTTGTATTCCATAAAACGAGCCCTTTAATTTGAAAAAAAAAATTTACCTCCCGAATAGGAGAAAATAAGCTGTGACAGACGGACAGACAGACACATGAGTGATCTTATAAATAAGGGTTTCCGTTTTTTCATCGGAGATATTCGGAACCCTATAAACGATTATAATTGCTTTGCTGTTTTTTTTTTAAGACAAAAACCAATGAATAAAAAACATATAATATCAGATCTCTCTCCTTATTTGAGCGACTAAATGGAATTAAAATTGAGGAATATGAAAATTTCATTCTTTGCTGGCTTTACTGGCAAGCTTTTGGAGGAGGCCTTTACCTGTAGAAGGGTTTCTTACAATTAACTAATGCAGTAAAAATAAAAATGTGTACAAAAAATAATGTATAACAAAAACTAATATTAGATGATAATTTAACACTTAAATAAACTATAATTTACTAACACAATTTTTTTTAAAACACTGTATATTTGTAAGAAAATTAAAGGCTTTTTTTTTTTTTTTTTTTTTTTTATTTTATAATTGCTTTGCTACATGGTAACGCGTGTAGATTTGAAAGTAGACAGAGCCGGCGACATGAGTTCGGTCCCCACATCAGTCAACTTATTGATCATCAGTTGAGGATGAATAATTATATATTTTGATTATGATTTTGTTGTATTTCTGAAGGATTAGACAACTTGGCACAAGTAATGGGGCTTTAATAATCATGAACTTTCCTCTAAAAATGCAGATCATTATTCTCAAGCCGTATGTTTGAAGACCGCAGTCGAAATCCATGACAAAAGGGAATACAAAAACCGCAACAAAATATAAGTCGACTTTAACGATGTTTATAAATAAAAGCACTTATACATGATTTCGCTTTAAAGCTCAACTTATGAAGTTTCTCGGATGCTATAGAGACCAACACTTCAATCTCACTTCTCCACCATCTCACGTTAAATGTTACATACTCGTATGTGCTATTTTAGGGTTCACATCGAGCGAATACAGGATTCATTCAAACTAATAAGGTCATTAGAGAAGAATGCGGAGTGAAAGATGATGCTGTGACTAAAATAAAGAAAAGTAGTTTACGCTGGTTTATACATGTCGAAAGAATGAAGGATGAAAGATTGACTAAAAAGGTTTATATAGCTGAAGTGAAAGAAAATGCTGGCAGAGGACGACCTATCTGTACTTTTATTGAACATATAAAAAATGTATTGAAAGATGAAATATTGAAATTACACACAATCGCCGAGCATGTATGAAAAGTATGTCGAATATAAGAGAAGCGAAAGAGGTATGTCAGGATCGTAACAAATAGGAAACGATTGTCTCTGCCTACCCCTCTTGGGATGTAAGGCGTGATATATAGATGTATTCATATATTAGATAAACATATTTCAATTTAAATGTCATGAGATAAATAGTCAGAGAAAATTTATAATCTAAATTGACTGTAGCTATGCAGAAGGAATCCTCCAGTCCACATCGAAGTGAAACTGAGATACCTATTTGTGATTAAAGTTCAGATTATATGGCAATTGTTGATTGGTTATATTTTTAAAATATTAGTTACTAAGTTCCGCCCCCCGCATCGTCCGTGGATAGCTACAACAAAATAAAATATAGCCTATAGCACTCGGGGATAATGTAGCTTCCTATTAGTGAATTTTCAGTTTTCAATTTTCTAGATCACACGTCTTTCAATACATAACTCCTCACATCAGAATCTGATTAGTAGTTTTATAGATTACCCCTACATCCAAACTTACAAATTTTATCTCCTTATAATACGTATTTTTTTATAGAGAAGACGACATGTGACCTTGCCACCGCCTGATTATTAAGCATAGGTGGCTGGTCCATGAATGCGCGCGACTGGCAGATCATAATACAGTCCGCCAGTCGCGCCCACTATGCCGGCCCGTAGAAAGTTGTAGAAAGAAGGAAAGACCGACGCCGGAAGTTCGTTCCACTTTTTGGCAGTACGACACAGGAATAAGTCACACATTATTTAGGTTTTGTCACTAACTCATTTTGTGGGAAAAATGAAACGTAAAAAATGTTTTTTAAGTACATCATCTGACATATCAAAATGAATAAATATATTTTTTTTATAATTTTAAAATGCATACTTTAAATTATATCAAAGAAAATATACGAAAATTGACGGAAAGGAAAATTGGAAGTATAAGGCCTTTTTATAGTATACATACCTAAACGAAAATCCTGTCTTAAAGTTCTGACCGAAAAAATGGTACTCGCAACTTGGCCAAATATTTGTAATAGTGCTTCTAGTAGAATCTTTAATTTGATGAGCAAAATGTTAAATTCGAGTTTAGTTAGTGACAACGTAACCGAGGTTGTAGCATTCTGTACGATATTGAGCGGAACCGCGACAAAGCTGGCTGTGAGCGCCGCTCAACTTTTACACTAATCGATAATATTTTAACGAGTTTCAAAATGTGAGTTTGAACAGTATCACTACCACAAAGGATCTAATTCTTAAGTTTTTAGAAATAAAATGACCTGGCGACCCGCCTCCGGCTTCGCACGGGTACAATATCGGTTTAATACTAGTGAAAACCATATCAAAATCCGTTTAGTAGTTTTTGCGTGAAAAGGGCACAGAAAAAAGGCGCGGTGTTAACTCCTGACGCAAAAGTTTAACGTGTGTATAAATGTCGTAGCACCTAAACAGATGAACCGATTTTGGTTTAGTTTCTTTGTTTGAAAGGTGACTTGATCGAAAGTGTTCTTAGCTGTGATTCAAAAATATCTGTTCAGCCGTTTGAAGATCATCAGCCTTTTTCTAGTGAATCAAGTCAGGGGAAAAGTGTCAATGCCTTTCATGGCTAATGCTATGTAACTACCAAGGAGCGAGATTGTGCGACGCACCAGGGCCCTAAGGTTGAGGGTCCCTTTGGTCGGTCAGGCCAAGTCTTTCCAGAAAAGTCAACCGACATCTAGAGGAGGAGAGAGGAGGGGACCCTAAATTGTTTTTTTGCACCAGGGCCCTTGACCACGTACTTACCACTGGTTAAGGGGAACGAAGCCGGGAGCGTGTCGCTAGTCTTACTAAAAGTAAATAAATAAACACGAGAAACTAAGAAGCTAACATTAATTCCCTCTAAGACAACCCCTAAAAACCTAAATTACACACAAAAACTTGTACCTAATCCGTAAAGACCCAAAACGGGACTTCGCTTCAGAGATCGTTTGTCGGATAACTGCGGAATTAACTCTAGCTTTTGTATGTGACTTCGTTTGCATGGTACAGTGAACGAAAAGCTTCGTTAATTTTTGAAGGGGGGAAATATTATGGATTCGCGACCGACGGGTTTTCGGAAAAAGACCCGCAACAAGAGTATGCTCGATCTGAGAATGTCCGGGCAGGAATTCGTGTATTCGCTATGTAAAATCAATATTTCTTGCAAGGGGAGTTAAATCGAAAACCGTTTCGAGACAAAAGCTTATGGTCAAGGTCATCTTATAACTGTCAAAAATATGGCAAACCTCAGTTAATTCTGGAAAAGTGAGTTTATTTATACAACATTTCCTTACCACACAGTTGATAGTTATTATTTTAAATTGGATTAAGCCATATTTTCATTATTAAGAGTTCTAAATAGCCATTGTTTCCAAAATTCGGAAATGTTTAAACTCAACTTTCCAGGATTAACTGAAATTTGCCATATTTTTGACAGTTATAAGATGAACTTGACCAACGCCCCTAAATAGTATTATCTTTTTTTTTTTGTTAAAAAAGATTTTACATTCATTTGCCTTTCCAAAGTTCTGCAAAAAAAATTGTGAACCAAGCCACGTCGATTTTAAAAAAAGTAATCAGTCTTCTTCAACATTGACGCTAGGAAAAAAATTTACCAGTTATATCATTGGTCTTGGATTCCACATGGTCATGACGACATACGCACGCGTTTTCGTCGTGGCGTGATGTGGAATCCAGTTTAATCCTGTTCGCGCTGTGATGGTTGTGATTAATCAGTGAATCACGGTCGGCGGGATAATCTTAAATACCGATTTATCGGCTATAAACACTATAAAGGCTATAATACTCGACATTGGCAAATCACCGATGAACATTGGTGGAGCCATAATAAAAAAAAAAAACATTGGTCTTCAACAAAGGTCTTCAATGACAAAATAATGAAATATTTATTTGTTTTAATTTTGCTTCTTCTAGAAATCGCTTAAAATAAGGAAGTGTCTTTGTTTGTCTTCCTTTCATGTCAAAACGGAGTAACGGATGGACGTTTTTCTTGAACAGTGATACCTAGAGTGCCGATAAAATTGTTACTGGAATTTTTGTCATGCTTAAACTTCGAGGGAACTTGAACTGTGGAAATATGTAAGCGCATCATCCTTTATTCATGCACTACTACATACTTTATGTAACAAGATTTTACAAACCGGGAAATATATTTAATAAAAGTGTTACGGAACATCCCATTACGTACGAATTGAAACAAAGTCGGATTATGACAAAAATAAAGCAATACCAATTATATTTTATCCTGGTGCAGCGAAATATTTTCCAACTTTCAGATTCCGTATTCGAGATTCGTAGGCAACGGGAACTCTGAAACACAAGTGAAAATGTTACTGAAAAATATTAACCTAAAGTCAAAAAGTCTGTGAATACTAAGAAAAACTTTTATTTGCCCACTAACACACATACACGGTCACGCCTGTAACAGTGTCCACTTTTTGCCAGTTGTACATATTAAGCAGAACAGGTGGCAAACCTTGTTTAACAGACGTTTCTGTTATTTTTAAGCCACTTCAAAAAAGGAGGAGGTTTTCAATTCGTCGGAATATTTTTTTTATGTATGTTCCCCGATTACTTGAAGACGCCTGGACCGATTTGAAATTTTTTTTTTGTTTGATAGGGTATACTTTCCAGGTGGTTTCATGGTCATCAGGTCAGGATCTGATGATGGGATCCTGGAGAAATCGAGCACTCTTCAAATGTTATAGGCACACTTGAAGCGATTTAGGTTTTTTTTATAGTGACACACGGAATCTTTTCAGTGCATAATTTTTGAAGTCGGTAAGGTACCGACTTCAAAAATTTTTTTTTTAAATCATTTTAAATCATTTTTTAGAATAAATTAAATTTGTGCTAAGCATTTTTGGCTCGTGTGGTATTTGAAACCGAATCGTTTGATGTGTGTTATCTTAGGTTTTCAATTTTGATTTGATCAGAAAACTAGTTATGGGATTAAAATTAAGTACATAATGACCCGTAAGAATACTTCGCACCGTTAATGGTGTTGTTGTCATAGTTCAACTGATCACCAATAGATGGAGTCTTTTTAATTTTTTTTATTTAAATGTCATTAGAGAAGAATGCGGAGTGAAATATAATGATGTAAGATGAAGAAAAGTAGTTTACGCTGATTTGGACACGTTGAAAGAATAAAGGATGAAAGATTGACTAAAAAGGTTTATATGGCTGAAGTGGACGACCTAGGTGTACTAGTTTATTGAACATAATAAAAAATGTATTGATCGATGGAAAAATTAAAACTAAACACAATCGCCGAGCATGTATAAAAGGTATGATGAATATAAATAAAACGAAATAGGTATATCAGGATCGTAACAAATGCCATTCGATTGTCTCTGTCTAATCCCTATCTTGGGATAAAAGGTGTGATGATAGATAATCTAAGTTTTTTTTATTTTTCTTTATTAGAGGGAAAAATAACCTTCAAAATGGCGTACCAAACATTAACTTTGATACAGTATTGATACCGAAAAACAACACCTTTGATAAACAATGTTAGAGATTTTAACAAAACAGGATGAAACCTCTAGTTCATCCATAAAAGTCGCTCTTTGCCAGTTTTTTTCAGTTTATTCAGCAGCGTATTTCCGAGTCGCCTTTAGTCACTCGTTATCCGGGTAATGCTCCTAATGAAGTTGACTTGAGAGTTGCCGTTTACAGTATTAACAAATTAGTAACGGATTAGTATCAGAGTCCTGTTCTACTTATTTAAGTTTTATATAAGTTTATGGTAAATATTTGTTTATGGAAGATCACAATAACATTTTTTGTCAATTAAAAGTGCCTGCTCTCCTAGAGCCAATGGGAATAATCCGGGAAGACGGCAAGAGACCCGATGGAATGACTCTGATTCCCTGGGAGCGAGGTCGGGCCCTTGTATGGTATGCTACGTGCGTGGACACATTAGCCCCGTCTCATCTCAGGGAAACAGCAATCAAAGTGGGAGCTGCGGCTTAAATCGCAGAGTCTAAAAAACGGCGCAAATATAGTTCAATTATTTGGTGTAGAAAGTCTAGGTCCTTGGGGTTCAAATGCAAAAAAGTTTATTAAAAATATATCCCTTCGACTGATCATCTCTTCTGGTGACAAGAAGGCTCCTACCTCGCTCAACGAATCAGCATCGGGATTCAGCGGGGAAATGCTACCAGTATTCTTGCCACTATTTCACGCGGACCTGGTTTATTTAGTTATTTTTAATGTTTAGATTAGATTTAAGGTTTTTCTATACTAATATTATAAAGAGGAAAGATTTGTATTTTGGTATGTTTGTATGTTTGTTACTAATAAACTCAAAAACTACTGGACGGATTTTGTTCATTCTTTCACCATTAGAATGCTACATTTATCCCTGAGTAACATAAGGCTATATACCATCACGGCATTACATTTAGATGGAAAAACCTCTAAGTGTGCTGGTTTGTCGGATTATGTAGGTACATAATTTAAGTTTTTATTATAAAAAACCCATTGGTACACGTCTGGGTTCGAACCGTGCCCGCCTAAATTAAGTCTCAGCCACTCGGCCATAAAAACGCACAGACCTGTAAATTGTAACAGACTAAAAAGGAAATGGCGAGAAAACAAATTGTTAGATCGTTGTTAATTGTATGTGCTCTAAATTCTCTGGAGTCTCTAATACATTCTTTCTGTTTTTATTTAAACGGAAATTGGTTTTAATCCTACTAAGTTTTAGGTATAACCGTGTAAAAAAGTTGTTGGATTTTTCACGAAATTTTCATAGATATACCGCAGACTTTATTGTAGATTATTATATTCTATACAATTATTTCCTTAATCATTTTGCTGTATCTCTCACGGATTAGACAGCATACGTCATTAATGCTGAACTCCTAAACATGATAGATACATGTTTAATACTTGTGAACTTTCCAGGTGAATTAACCTATCTAATAGTGGAAACCACAACAAAATCCGTTAAGTAGGTTTTGCGTGAAAAGATCACAGACACGACGACGGGGCGTCATAATTTTCTACCGGGTGCAGTACCTAGGTAATTTGGTCAAAATTTGTGTTTAGCCTTTTTGGATCAAGAAGCGATTGAACACGGGACTTCCAGTTGCAAGTTTATTCTAACCTCTGTGCTGTACTGACTGATGCTCAAATTTTTTTTAATCCTTGTCAATATAAATTTTTATATTTTTCATTGAAACATTTGTGATTGAGACTGTACTGAAAAAATACTGGAATTAAATTAAAAATGTATGAAAATGTTCAAATTGTGGTAATTACTAAGAATCATTTAATTTGCTTAAGAAGTTCTATATTATCTGTGTTCAATCTCGATCATACGGCTGGCCGGATTGAAAATTTTCGGTGAGGTACCAGACCAGTGCGTGGGCTACTTTAGGCTCCACTGTCCGTCTGTCACAGGGCTGGTACCGTAATTGGTAAACACTTAAAATTTTCACAATGGCCGCTATAACATCAAATAATAAAAACCAAATAAACAAAAAATTAAACGGGTCCCCATACAAGAAACGTGTTTATTTGACTAGCCGTCTGTCACAGAGTGTATCTTTTAATAGATAGACACTTGAAATTTTCACAGAGTAGGTATGTATTACTATGGCCGCTATAAAAGCAAATAATAAAAATAAAATAAAGTAATAGTAGTTTATGAAACGAGTTCATAATAGGTGTAATTAAAACACAAGTGGAATTAAAAAAAATGAGGCAGAGAGGAAGAGCCAATAAAAGTACATATAGGTCGTCCTCTGACAGCATTTCTTTTCACTTCAGCCATATAAACCTTTTTAGTCAATATTTCATCCTTCATTCTATCAACGTGCAAACCAGAGTAAACTACTTTTCTTCAAAATTTTCTATTTTACCCATAATACTAATATTATTGAAACTCGAATAAAATGTCCCTTTAAACCACTTTCCTGTTCGAGGAAATGTAATTTTGCACTATTTTAAAATTCAAAACGCCGCTTTTATATCTAGGTGCTAGGTAGAATCCCGGCGGCTATTGCAGATCAAAATGCAAATAAGGTTACCTTCGAGAAATGCAATAGAATGGACTTCATATAAAATACGATGTTGTAGAGTACCTTTGTCCTTAGGTATTTTTTTAATATTTAAAAAAAAAGGTAACTTATATATTTTTCTTTTCATGCAGTATTTATAGTTTTTTTATATTAAAATTTCAAAGCTTCGCCGACAGCCGACATAGTGACGTCATTATTTAGATTTAATAGCCATTCTGTCCCATTTCTCAACTCATGTCACACCTATTCTCTCCCAGAAGACTCGCTGATGATTTTTTTTTATTTATATGTTTATTTGTATATATAACATAGTAGGTATAACGTCTAGTACTAGCCCCTGTACCACTGTATTTTTCTGTCGTTTTATTGTCGCAATGGATTTTACGTTATATGATGATTATGTTAAAATACAAACATAATAATTATAATTAATGATTGGAAACACTAAGTTTGACGCCCTAGATCGCCTTTCCCGTTTAAAACATCACAATTAACTATTTTTCTAGAGCTCTATCTCGCGAAACAAAACGATACCAACGAAATCTAAGGTAACTGGTCAAAGAGGAAAAATTGGCGAAAGGGGGAGCCCGTCTATGGCTCCTCCATAGGTTTAGTACTCTATGAAAAAACCGGACCAAGTCGGACTTGCACACGAAGGGCTCCGTACATTCAATAGTATTAGTTTGTATATTCATAGTATTATTCAGTAGTAGTTGTATGTGGTATTGTTGGTCAATAACATAATGGATTCTGACGAGGAAACACTGCTGTTGGCTTTGTTACTTCGAGACGAAGACAGGCAAAAAAGACTATTTTGTGCTTTTTTGTAAAAGGACCAAGGATGCGAGTGTACAACATGGCGAGCTCGCTGCGCAACCGCGGCGTCCGCGTTGACCGATCGCCTCGCTAGAAACACGCTCACAAATCGCCAATGTGATATCGCACCGTCACATGCGTTTGCGGTCACGTGACAGAAAGTATGCATTAGAGTTTGTTCATTTAGATATTAAAAAACATATAATTATAATGTAAACCAATGAATAAACTTTATTTTCAGTAATTTTATGTTACAGACGAAAAATATGATTTCCTTTTACAGTAAATACTCCTATTTTTATTCATGACCAATGTAAGTGGCATTCCTTATTTATTAAAAGCTCTCAGAGTAATGAGGTTAGACTCGCATTCTTAGTAATCTTACCCGCCGCTATTTCTTGTATTTTATTTAATCCTCCATGAGCAATGGCTCATGGCTTTGCTTAGGAAATACTCTGATCCTTTAGGTAGATGCATTGTTTTTTTCACGTTTTTGTGTGTCTGTCCTATAGATATAGTATGCTGGCACCCTACTAGATTGGTAATGTCGCAATTAGAACTAGACAAAAAAATAATACATCAGTGTGCATGACAAATGTGTAATTCTGTGGATTTTTCATCTTAGATTACTTACATCCAGGCACTGCACCATGCACTGCATTAACCACACTTAATCACATCAATTAAACACTAAAGTATACTAATTTAAAACAGGATCTTTTACAAAAATAATCAAAATTACTACTGACGCTAGGCTGTTACAGTATTCAAAAAACGGTCTCGTCTATCTGTCTCGCTTTAACATACGCGTATCTATGCGCTTTCTCTATTGTATTGCCAATCTAGTGGAGCGCCGCGCGATACTAAATCTATGGTATGTCCCAATGTTTGTTCAAATTGAGTCTGAAACGTAAATTGAATGCATTTTGATGACACTTCGAATAATCACTGGTATATAAATCTGCTCATTCAGTGTAGGTTCGAAGATAAATACTAACTGATATTATAAATGCGAAAGTTTTTGTTTGTCCATTTCCCTTGAAAATTGCAGAGAGTAGCTACATTTTTATATCGGAAAAAAATGTGTGCGTCGATGGCCGAGTGGTTAACACGTCTGGTATTAACTATAGGCAGATCACGGGTTCGATCCCGGAGACCCGTTGCGGGAGCGGTAAGGCAATCCGTGTAGACAGAAAAAAAAAGATTTTTTATAAACAACTTTGCGAAGCGTGTAGCTATAGTAAGGCTTAGTAGGAACATTCTATCACCAATCCTACCCCTTAAAGCCTAGCTAATAAAACTAGCAAGTTAAATATATTGTTATTCTCTCAGTCAGACGACCAATGGTGTCTAGACATGCTAACTTGTTATTAAAAGTGTTCACTTTAAAGCCAGTGCATAAAGCACCTACCTAGGTAAGTTCATAAGGTTTTGGCACAGAGAAATACTTGGAGTTGATTTATCTTAAAATGTTTCAGGTACAAGTAGGTAGAAGGTTGCTATAAATTTTTATTTAATTTTTTTATATGTTGCGGCTTTAGGGAACCGTGTAAACTTCCATAGCAAAGACAAGTCTTCCTCATTTAGCCTGTAACATTTTTGAAGCTACCGAATGATTGGCCTACAGCTCTTCATGTCTACACTTCTTTAGTTGTATGACAAACTAGCAGTTCTCCGCGACTTTCCACACATTGTATTAGGAATAGAGAGGTTGTTTATGTAAATAAGCAAAGACTTTTTCTTTAATTTTATTTTTTACCCCCGTAGTTGCCCCGTGAGTCACAATTTCGATAGTGTATGTGTAAAATTGCAGTCCTATGTGAAAATGTTTGAAATACGAAATAATTTCATTAGTAAACTTTGTCGTACTCGAAGCTTGGTGATTTTTTTAAATTAAATTCTGAAAATGTGCGGAGCATTTTGTACCGTAAATAAATAAATAATTAAAATAACAGCTACTCTACTCCATTCATTATTCCTCATTTCCTCACTTAAGCTCCTAATACAGTGGCGTGCAAATATTTTATGTCAAGTTGCTACTACCTGAGCTCCGTTTAATGTACATTGCACTTTTACTGAAAATGTACTTGAACGAAAAATTCATAATGTATTTCAAATATGTAATAAGTCTACTATAAATTGTACTAGCGATTCCGTTCAACTTCACATACGGCACATAAAAAACGCTGGAGGACCCGAGTTCAATGCTCAACTGAGTAAAAGTGCTTTCTATTGCAGCGACAGGTATGTATAATACTAGGTTTCCAGCCCCGGCTTCACCCGGAGATATTTCCGAACAAAAGAAATATAGCAGCACTCAGGGACTTTGAGTACATATATAACAAAGGAGGCGTGAAGTCGAAAATCACCGATTAATTTTTACCTCTTTATAATATTAGTACAGATGGGCAACTGACAATACTGGTATTGCATGGTTTCTCTGGGCACACCAGTTGTCCCCATATTAAACAGAACGGGTGGTAAATCTGTTGCTGCACTTTAGTTTTAAACAGACGTTGTCCTGCCCAAACGTTGGCTTGCCTGCACTACCCCTACCCCTACCACTAACTTTGGCTATATTATTTCTCGTAAAAAGTAAAGGATAAAAAATGGTTATTGTGGGTTATCCCTAAGAGATAGACATATACCATTGCGTACTTTTTTGTAGACCTTTTTAAGGTGTACAATACTGTAGTATATTATTTTGATCTATCTCGTAGGGTTCAGCCAGCGTTTGCAATGTAAGCTCAAAAAATGTGTTTATTTACGACATCACATTAGAAACCTCTAAAATGATGAGTGTTTCTCTACTATATTATGCATGTTATATACATATAAACCTTCCTCTTGAATCACTCTATCTATCAAAATCCGTTGCGTAGTTTTAAAGATTTAAGCATACATAGGGATATAGGGACAGAGAAAGCGACTTTGTTTTATACTATGAAGTGATTTACGTGCCATCCGAAGCACTTGCAATAAAAACAAATCAATAGGTAACATTAAAACGTCAATAAAGCTAATTATCTAGAGAAACAACTCATTGGTTAGTGCGAGTCTGCAGCTATTATTATTTCTAAGCCTATCTCCCATTGGTGTAGGCAGAAAGGATAGTAAAAGAGATTACGACTTATCATTGGTATCTGCACAGAGGAATCCTGGTCTGTATTTTTTTATTTATAACAGTTACATACGATGTGTAGTTTTTTTCATGTACAAAAGTTTTGGAATCGTTCCACTAGCCAACTTTTATTTAGTCTAGGGTTGGGAACAGTATTTATAGTGTATACCAAATTATAAGTAAATGTATACATGTTTAAAAAGTATGCTAAATGCGAATTCATGAGTCGAGCATTTTTTTTTGTGGACCTTACAAAATTAAATTACGTTAATTGATGACAAATTTCCATTAAAAAAAATTGGCTCGTAATACTCGACAGTGAGATCATACGACGATAAAAAATAGGGTTACTTTTAATTGCACATCTGAAGAGACATAGTTTACATAATTTATTTACATTAATTTTTTTTTATTTATATGCTTTTTTATAACCGCACATAAACCCACCCTAAACAGAGCTCGTACGACTTTTCACGTAGGGGTAGTGCAATACGATAATAATATTTTGAGGTAAGCATTTTGCTGTGCAATCAGTATTTCTGATGGGAAATGGTTTTTTTAGATTTGCAGTAAATACTACCCAAAAATATCTGCTGTAAGTCAACATTGTTGAAGTGTGGCTCTCGGTGTGTCGCATCAATATGGACGAAATTTCATGAAATATGGGTGACAATTTTGAATAATATGAGGCCGATAACACTGTTTCGGGTGCCCGTAAGACAACTCGTGAAGGTATATTTTTTTTACATATACTTAGCAACTACTGTATAGCTCCTTTATTCTAGCTATGCAAAGAATATAAATTAACTCGTCAAATTTTTTACCTCTTTAACGATAGAGTTCTAAATGTTTTTCCTTGACTATGAATTCAGTAAGAATTATTTTCTTTTATCCTCGCTGGGGTCGTTCCGCTTCACCTAATTAAGAGTTGATCTTGTGTTCGATATTACTTTTTGTAATCAACTAGATTTTGGATCAAACCGTTTACCGGACCCTGAGATGACCGTATTAATTTTTATGAAGGTATCTTCTGTGAGAAAGTTAATACTGTGTGACATTTAATGTAAAAAATTCAGTCACCATTCTGAGGACTTTTTCTATCTATCTATATATCTATCATCATGCCTTTAATCCCAATAGAAGTAGGCAGAGACAATCGAATTCTATTTGTTACGATCCTGACATACCTCTTTCGCTTCTTTTATATTCATCATACCTTTCATACAATGCTCGGCGATTGTGTGTACCTTTTAATATTTCCATCGATCAATACATTTTTTATATGTTCAATAAAAGTACACCTAGGTCGCCTCTGCCAGCATTTCCTTTCACTTCAGCCATATAAAGCTTTTTAGTCAATCTTCCATCCTTCATTCATTCAACGTGTCCAAACCAGCCTAAACTACTTTTCATCATTTTAATCACAATATCATTCACGTTTGCATAAATGCCATTGGTACATTATTTCAGAAGTTAAAAATGTATGTATGAATAAACTACGCAAGTCCTTTTTATCTTTCAAAATGTATTTTGAAGTATGAGTTTCATCCATAAGTTATGATACAACGTAAACACGAGGTAGCTAGCTATTTCGTCGTGTACCGGGCCAATAAAATTGTACGACAATTGGCAATGTGTTCGATGTCCTATAAACTGGAGGCTTACGATACAGAATATCACAGAGACTTCTTTTTCAATAGTCAATAGGAACTACTATAAATTGTACAACAAATCTATCTATCATTACGCCTTTTATCCCAGTAGGTAGTGACAATCATGCTATTTTCTACGATACTTTTATAAGAGTCTTTCGCTTTTTTATATTCATCATACCTTTAATACATGCTTAGCGATTGCCTTCGATCAATACATTTATGTTCAATAAAACATGTACTTGCAGTTTGCACATAGGTCGTACTCTGCCAGCATTTCCTTTCCCTTCAGCCTATATATAACGTAGCTTTATAATAGTCAAGTAGTTTTAGAATTTATTTAATGATACAAACAAATAATACGTATAATATGTACATAATCCGACAAACCACACGTAGAGGTTTTTCCATCTAAATATAATCTCACCAGAACTAGCCACTCGTTAGGTATAGCCTCACAAATACCATCGGCTAAACGAGGGAGACTTGGTCTTCCGCTGGGTATCCTAGAACCGTAACACGGTTTTCGGGAGCTGTAAGGCAACCCGTGCAGAAAAAAGGAAAAAAAACAAACAAATAAACTCACACTTTCTCTTTATTTATCAGTATAATAGATATCCAGTTGAAGATTATTTTCTTTAAAACCCAATTCAATGTTGAGTTTTACTGTAAATTATTTTCTATTCAAAGTTACGATCGCCTGTAATCTCTAAAAACTATTTATTTTGCCAGTTAACTAATAAGGTCTCTGCGTGACACACTACTCTGTACAAACGAGCTTGGTACACTTTGATTGGATTCAAATCCAAATAGCTAGGTCACCGGCTCTCTCTATTGTAACATCATTAAACAGCGACACATTGGATCGTCATTAATGTTGCTTTCTGATTTGTTTACGTTTCTAATAACACTGGATCAGGTCCTATCAGGTCAGTCAAACAGTCAGTTTCGTACCTGCAGCCATGTTATCTATCTATGGTTTTTAAAACCTATCGACACTAATGTCGATTGCATGCCGTTCTACATTGAAACCACTTCCTAAACTTTCGTGTCAAACAGAAAACCATAATAAAAATGTCTTAAAAACATCTTGACAAAGGCTTAGTGAGTGCCAAAACAAGCAATTGTCGACTCGATAACCACAATAAAACCATAGAGTCCGTGTGAATACTGTTTGGCCCAACTCACGCTGCGTTACATATACTTCAAGACCAGAAACAATGCTTCAGGATCCGTAAGGTAATAAAAAATATATTATGATTAAGCTCTAATACGCATTTCCTATTTACATATATATAAACTGTTATTAAAATTATTTCTATTTACATAGGTACCTCAACAGGCCACTCGTTAGGTATAAAAATTCTTCGGCTAAGTGACGAAGACTTTGTCTTCCGCAGGGTACCCTGGGGCCAGCCAACGGCTCCCGGAATCTGTAAGACAACCCGTAAAGTTTTTTTTTTTAATAATTTTAAATACAAAACTATAAAAAAATTACCTACAAATGAAAAATATCATATAAATCGCTGGCCACTGGGAGAGTACGTACACAACAGACTGGTCATATGCGTATTCTTTGATCAAACTAAGAGCCAGCCCGTTGTTCATGTCAGCTTTTAATTAGGCGTTTACTATGTTTTTAAACAAATGTGTGCTTCAGGCTCCAGGTCCCCACGGTCCTCAAATATGTATTCTTTCGGAAGAGATGCAAATTTGCGACGTTTGCTCATTTCAGCATTGTAGACCGTATTACCAGTTTTTAACACGAAACACAATTCCATACATATAAACTTTACATAGAAATTGAAGTTTTAAGTTTTGAGTAAGTACTTATATTTTAGACAAAAAAAAATCCTATCTTTTCTATAAAAGTACGCTGCCATAGAGTCCCAGTTACACAAAATACTCGTTAGGAGCCAAAATTAGTCAAATCTTAGATCTAAGAAAACTAATTATTTGTGATTGGTATTATATACGTAGGGTACCCTTATACAAAAAATATGAATAAAATAAAAAAATACAGAGACATTGTCAACAAGATGAAGGAAATTCAATTTCACGGTCACTTTTAAAACCTTTCAAAAATTTCGTGAATCAACGTTTCTTGAGTGCTTTTATTATAAGACAATAACTTTTAAACAAGGTACCTTTTAAAATAATACGAGAAAACAGAAATCGCTTTTAACTAGCAACATTTACTTCGCTGCCACTAATAATATGGTGAACAATGAGTCGATCATACTTGCAATTTCGTTTTTAGTAAGTCCTAGCGACCAGCCCCGACTTCGCCCGTGCGAATATGGGTTTGCAACAATTTGAATATCTACATAGAATACGTTTATAACTTATCCATTAGCGATAACCGGCCCACAGAGGCTGCCCAACCTACAGAGGATACTGCTCGAGGAACCGGAATACCAGAGTATCAGGAATCGGACTACTTGTGTTTTGCCTAAGAAAATTAGACCTTACGAAAAGTCGTGGAGACCAGTGGAAGTTTTAGTTATATACTCATAGATTCTTTGCTTCTTTTATCTTTTTCCTTTTTTTTTTTTTTTTTTTTTTTTTTTTTTTTTTTTTTTTTTTTTTATAGTAATATGTATTTAAAAGTAGTAACTTTAGTATTTTTGTTTGTAAGTCTGTAAGTTTTCTAATATGTAGTTAAAATTTATTAGCCTTAGTTTATTACTTCTATTTATAAGTACTTTTACATGTCCCTGTCAGCCACTAGTATTGGATCATCTCCTACGTCGCTGGATAACTATTTAAGATGTCCACAATGCCCCAACAACCGCCTCTTCAAAGGCACCAAAGGACTGAAGATCCACATAGCGAAGATGCACAAAATGTGTTCTCTATCTTCAGCCCCAGTCACTTCTACTTCTACTCCGATTCAGCAACCCCGATCTCCTCATTCTACCGTTCCATTCTGGCAAATCATCAGCAACCTTAAAAATACCCATCCAATCATTAAACGTATCCCCAGGGGAGCCCGTATTTCAGTTTGTAAATATTTAACTAAAACTATCAAAACTACTGTCACTGATAACTCCAAGTGTTCCTGGGAACAACTACTTACATTTCCCTACAGGGTTTTACACATAAACCCAACTGACCAGAGTAAGAAATCCCTGACAAGCAAAATTAAAGAAAACTGTTCCAATAACCATTCCCTACACCCCCATTCTTATAATACTAAAAATAACACTTTTAAAAACATCACGTTTAAAATTGTCGAAAACAAGGTAGGCGATGGTGACATCAGAGGGGCCGCTCGCCTCCTTTTTTCCAATGATGTAATAGCACCCAACAACCCTTCAACCCTTACAGCCCTACACTCAAAGCACCCACCTCCAACAATGAACTCTCATCTCCCCGACCCCCCGGAATCACTCGATCCCTCGCTTCAGGTTACCGCACAAGATGTCCTTGGAGCTGTCATGTCTTTCCCAAATGGATCTTCGGGCGGCTTAGATGGTCTTACACCACAACACCTTAAGGATTTAATGGGCGAAGGCTGCGGCGAGGCTCGTGATGAGTTACTGAAGAATTTGACAGAGCTGGTTAACCTGATGTTGGCCGGCCAAGTACCCCCCGAAATAATAGATATTATTTACGGTGCCAACTTATGCGCATTGCTTAAAAAGGACGGCGGCATAAGGCCTATTGCCGTTGGTACCACTCTCCGTCGTCTCGCTGCAAAAATAGCCTGCCGTGCCAACCTAGAGAAACTTGGCAGGGAGTTTATCCCTATACAATTGGGTTTCGGCTCTAAAAGCGGATGTGAAGCCGCCGTACATGCCGTTCGAACTTTCCTGGAAAATCAAGGAGGGGAAGTGCTGCTAAAGGTGGATATCACAAATGCATTTAATTCTGTCGACAGGGCCGCCCTGTTGTCACAAATCAAAGAGAAAATCCCACTTTCCTACAAATTTATGTGGCAATGTTACAGTTCTTCTACCAAACTCCTATATAAATCAAACCTTTTAGCTTCTTCCGTCGGGTGTCAACAGGGTGACCCCCTAGGTCCCGCTATTTTCAGCCTAGCCATTCATCCAATCATTAAAACATTAAATTCAAAATTCAACGTGTGGTATTTAGACGATGGCACTCTGGGAGGTGAAGCCTATACCGTCTTGGCTGATCTACTAAAATTAACTTCAGATCTCAAATCAATCGGTCTATCTCTAAATTTTTCAAAGTGCGAACTTTTTGTTCCGAACTCATCCATCAACAAAGATGCAATAATAGAAAATTTTAAGAAGGTAGCTCCGGAAATTAAAATTATTGATGAAAAAACGCTTCACCTTCTAGGATGCCCTGTTCTGGACCAATCATTTGATCAATACATAGACACCAAAATTCAAAATTTTAATTCTGTTTCGGAGCGCTTAATCAAAGTTAACATGCACACAGCGTATACCATCATACGACATTGTTTATTCGTGCCTAATTTCACATACGTGCTACGCAGTAGTCATCTCTGGAAACACCCCAATTTGCTTAACAAATTAGATAATTTGATAGAACAGACACTCACTTCCACTCTTAACATCCCCCTCGCCGAAAGAGCTTGGTCTCAAGCAAGCCTTCCGATTAGATTCGGAGGCATTGGTATCCGCAAAGTGTCTAGTGTTGCACTCCCCGCATTTTTGTCCTCGGTACATAGTATTCAAAATTTGATCGGAGTAATTCTAGCCCAATCTATCGGAAACCCAGAAGCTGCACACTGCTCCGAGGCCAAAAACGTATGGGCATTAACCTGCCCCAATACAGACCAGCCATCCAACCCATGCTCGCAAAGGCAATGGGACGAGCCGCTCTGTCGACTGGTACGGGTGATCTTTTAAAAACGTCAACCAGTCCGGCGGATCGAGCTCGTCTCCTTTCGTCTGCGGAATGGGAGTCTGGTTTGTGGCTGCAAGCATTACCATCGCCCAAAATAGGTACACTGCTTGACAATAACACCTTCAGACTGGCAACTAGTCTGCGGATAGGGACAGCTACGAATGTCCCACATCGCTGTCAGTGTGGTACTATGGTGGATAGCCTTGGTCATCATGGTCTCTCCTGTAGCAGAAGCGCTGGCCGCATACCTCGACATGCAAACATAAACGACGTCATCCGAAGGGCCCTAGTAAGTGTCAAGGTGCCAGCTGTCCTAGAACCCCTTGGCTTGTCAAGGGATGACGGTAAGAGACCGGACGGTATGACGTTAGTGCCCTGGAAGATGGGCCGACCCCTGGTATGGGACGCCACTTGTGTGGACACGCTTGCGCCGACCCACCTTCCAGTCACAAAAATCAGTGCCGGCTCTGCCGCATCCTCAGCCGAAGACCTCAAGCGCCGAAAATATTCCTCCCTAGGAAGTGGATATTTGTTTGAGGCATTCGGGATCGAAACACTTGGACCATGGGGACCAAGTGCGCGCCGACTCTTCAAAGACTTGTCGCCGCGTTTAATAGACGCCACTGGTGACCAGAGGGCTGGCCAATACTTCGCCCAGCGAATTAGCATTGCCATCCAGCGTGGCAATGCAGCCAGCGTTCTGGGCACACTACCCGCTGACAGCGATTTGGGACAAATTTTTTATCTTTAAGTTTTAGGTTTAGATTAGATTTAAGGTTTTTTTTATATTGTTATCACTTATAAATAATTTAATTCTCAATTACTAAGAATACGTTAGATAGCTGGCCATATGATTTACTGACAGGTATGGCTACCGTCTGCTAAGCCTTAAATACGATAGTAGGTAGTGCCCCTATTCGCCCTGTAACGGTCCGCGAATTTCTACGTGGCATCTTCCCCCCCTGGGGGGGTTTTGAAAACCACTCGGGAATGGACCCAATAAAAATGTCTGCTCCTTTTTTTCCTATACTTAGATGTATTACGAATTACAAAACCAATCAGCAGAAATTTTTAGGTCGATTCCCGAGTGGTTTTCAAAACCCCCCCGGGGGAAGATGCCACGTAGAAATTCGCGGACCGTTACAGGTTTGCGATTTTTATGTAAGTTAATTAATTTATTATTATTAAATACTCTGATTTCCCGCTACGCGTTGTATTAGGAATATCTACTATTTGGGCTATCAAATGCAAAAATAATATTTCAAATCGGTCCAGTAGTTTTTGAGTCTATAGAATACGAACAAACAATAATATTAGTCAGATTTTTGCATTCTAGTGTTAAAATCTGGTTAAAATGGCCTGAATGGTCAATTGTCTTGGTGTTGAATAAAACTTTTATAAACTGTATAATGACCTACGAAGCTATTATTCAACACAATGGAGATGTAACGAGCTATTACCGGTGGAAATAAAGAAAACTTTAGTATTCAATTCACTTCATTAAATACAACGTCTTTAGTTATTATGAATTCATTTTTAAAAAGTAAAATAAATATTTGTTTGTTACGAAGGGAAGCGAATAATAATATAACCAGCTTTCCACCATAGAGTAAGATAAGACTCGGGACTGCCATACATTAAAATGAAACAAACTTAGGGCTGAAAGGTATTGCCAACCTAACAACATCGTACTGTAGATTGGTATAGAAATGTTTTCTATCTCTGTCATCTGTATATGGCGTGAAAGAGATGGCGATACGACGCCATTAGTATTGGCTCATTTTTCCTAGCCCTAATTTTTTGTTCTAAGTTGCGCCAGCCTGCTTTCCACCACGGCTCCCGGGAACTGTTGTCGGCCCCAAGGTACCCAGTGGAAGACTAGAAGATTTTTGAGGAAGTGGCCAGCTCTGTTGAGGTATGTAAATAGAAAAGCCTGTTTGTACGGTTTGTCGGTTAATGTACATAGATTTTTTTTTATTATTGGTACATGGTCGGATGTGGGGATCGAACCCGCGACATCTCAGTTTTGAGCCGACGTTTTACCCACTCGACCACCAACGCCCCATTACGCCCTTATTTGGATTTAAATTAATTATCCCGAAGGATTTCGAGATATGTATGTGCAAAAAAAATCACAAAAAGTACAAACAAAGAAACAAGCAAACACGATACCGAAGCTGAATTTATGGCGGTCTTATTGCTTAAGCGATCTCTTCCAGACAACCTTTTGTGGTTTGTCGGATTATGTACATAAGTTTTTAATTAAAAAAAAACCCATTGGTACATGGCCGGGATCCGGACTCGAACTCGGGGTCTGCCTAGTTAATACCAGACGTCTAAACCACTCGGCCACCGACGCACCAATTCTCAATTCGGACCGTATTTTTTTTTGTATGTAGATATCGATTACTCCGTCAGTTATTAACCGATTTTGATGATTTATTTTTTAATCGACAGATAACTATTCCCATTGGTCCCATTTTTTTATTTTAGGTTTATTAGTTTTGGCGGTATAAGGTATTAATTAAAATTTTACTAGCAGTAAAAAGCAATCGTAAAAACAAACACCAATAAATCAATTATAATAATATACAAGTTATATTGCACTCGAATTACATATGCTCAAACATTCCCCCACTTTTTCGTCGAGCGCTCAAGATCGTCCCGATACCTGTACATACATGCCTAACCAATTCTATACTTTGCAAAATGTACAAAAAAATGTTATTCCCAAATTACACCAATTTTCACCAAAAACTGATTTACTGAACCAAAAATGTTGAAAACGTTATTCAGTTAGATCGAAAAAGTTAAATTGACCGTAAATTAATTTGTAAAATTTGTTTCATCTTTGAGTTCCTGGAATTTTCAGTCGAACAGTTCGCGATTAATGAATCCCGTTAAAAAAACATTCGCCTTTTCTAACCTACCTATAACTACGTAAACATTAAATAATTTTGCAATTATAATATGTCCGTTTGCATTTATATGCTGGTTTAGACACGTTGAAAGAATGAAAGATTGACTAAAAATATTTATATGGCTGGAGTGAAAGAAAATGCTGGCAGAGGACGACCTAGGTGTACTTTTATTGAACGAAGTATGATGAAAGAAGCGAAAGGCTTATAGGCAGTTTGTTCAGAAAATTCCCTACTTATTTCCTATATCTATAAGTGTACGTTTTTTGGTAAGAGGATATCAGGGTTAGTACGAACTCTTTGTTAACCGACTTCAAAAAAGGGAGCAAGTTCTCAATTCGGGTCATATTTGTTTTTTGCATGTACACCGATATCTACGGCAATAATTGTGAGCCGATTTTGATAATAATTTTTTTGATGAAAAATACACTAATCTGTTTTTCGCTATTGCCCCTAAAACGTTGAAGGATCACAGAAAAAACAACCGACAACATGACATTTTTTTGGAATCATTTTTGCCAACATAATAAGAAATGGCGGCAAATTTGAAAAAAAAATCTTTGCATTTCAGTACGGAAACAAAAATGATCTATTGAAAATGTTTTTTAAAAAGGTCGCACGTCTGGAAAGTTCAATTATATCTAGTGTGAAGCCAAGAAATTTCGGGGGGGGGGGGGATGGGCTGCAGATCCCCAGCCCACCCTGGTGGAAGACGTGCAAAGTACCTACCTGTTATATACACCTACTTAATTTGTACATTTTGATAACCAACTTTTTAAATGTACGACTTTAAAACCTTTTCAAGTAATGATGTCCCCTTCCTAAGTTATAATTTACAAGAAGCCGACCTTTTCCTGTAAAATAAATTCAGGCTGATAACGTTTGTGAAAATGTCTAATTATTCTTCTTTTATGAAAATTTAGATTTGCATATTTTTGCTTGGGCGAATATCCTAATATTATATTATTATGGTTAGGTATTTTTCTTCTTCTTTTCTACAACCATGAACTTTTACTTGGGACCTAAATCAATTATTTAATCTATGCCTAAACTCTAATGTCACTTTTTACAAGGGATAAAAAAGACTGTCTGTTTTTTTAATGTATAACATCTTTCCTGCAATCTGTGGAAGTGATTTCATGAAAAGGGACGGAAGTGTGTAACAGGAAGCCGGGAAAGCGCGCGATATTTGATTTAACCAATGGGCGCGCGCGGTGGTATAGTTGGCCGTCAGATGTTACCAACCCATTTTCCGAGAGGTTGGCACTGTCAGCCAACAGTGTGTGCGTGTGTGTGACGAGAAAGAGAAAGGCAAATGGAGAAGGAGAACGCATCAGCTGTGCGCTTAACCTACAGTCTTGTGTATAAAGTGTTAATGTTTTCAGGATATAATGTTAATGTTGTTTATTACCAAGGTGAGATGTCAGATGTTACACATCATATGCGACTACTATGACATCGCTTTTTTATTCAGAATAAATAACATCGTGATTTCTAGGTAGAACCAGTAGAAAATGATATACCTACCTTGTAGGATTGTCAGTGTTATCACGATGGAATTGAAGTTTGATGATGACACACTAGATAAAGTACTAGGGTATCATCTGCAAGACCACATGACCACAATGCTCTTTATAGTGTCTAACTGAACCTAAGTTTCACAATTTGAAGAGCGTCTGCATTATCTTCAGGTATACTGTGGTAGGTACAAGGAATGGACTTTTTCATTCTTTTAACAGTTCGTTTTAATTTTTTAATGGAACATTTATTGCAATATTGTTTCGTGCATTCGATGAAAAACGGAACCCTTATAAAATCACTCTTTTGTCTGTCTGTCCATATGTCACAGCTTATTTTCTCCGAATCTACTTGACGAAAACAGTTGAAATTTTTGGTGTTTGATAACCCAAACACGGACGTATAGCTAACATAATCGAATTACGATTTTGGTGATAAATAAACCTTTTAAAAAAAAGTGCACCGACTTCAAATGGCTGATGTAAAAGGTAATACTGACAGAGGACGACCTAGGTGTACTTTTATAAAAATTGTGTATTGAATGAAAGGTATTATGAATATAAAAGAGGTATGTCAGGATCGTAACAAATGGCATTCGATTGTCTCTGCCTACCCCTCTTGGGATAAAAGGCGTGATGATAGATTACTAATTAATAATATTATTAGTTTTACAAGAGTTTTCACTTCAACAACCCTGACATTATTATCATTACCACAAAATATTTTAGTGACTATGGTTTAGTTTTACTGATGACTATTGAGAACAAAATTCCCAGTAGACTTACAGTAAGTCTATTGGGATGAGAATTCCCACTAGTCTTACTGGTAAGACTATCTGGTAAGACTACTGGGAACAGCCGAAAAATTTGCACTGAAAAGTAAGAAATAATTAGTAACATTTCGTCGTAGATTTTGAAGACGGTTGGTGCCAAATTAGGATACAAAATTACGTAAACATCTAAGAAGATAAATATCTGTTCAATATTAATGTGTTTGTACTGATGATCGTAGGTTCCTAAGGAATTGTCTAGATTAGTGAATTTGGGAAGTAAGTTGTTTTTAATTTGGCACCAACCGTCTTCAAAATCTACGACGAAATATTTATTATTTCTTACTTTTCAGTTCAAATTTTTGAAGTCGGTGCACTTTTTTTTAAAAGGTTTATTTTACCCTTTTAAGTGATTTTGCTGCCTTGAGAGACAAATAATAACGCAACTAAAAAAATATTGATGGAAAATTAAAAAAAAATACCCCTGTGGATGTGATTTGAACCATGTAATGTGTTTGTGCATCCTATGCACCCCATTACATTTAAACGCTAGACCATCGTCACGAAAATTGACAACTTCGTGTCAATAGCAACCGTTGCTAAGGCTTTTTCTGATACATAATTTTAGCCGTAAACAGAAATTAATTACTGAATTTCTGAAAAACTACTGAACCGATTTTCGTCATATGTCTGTGAGATAATGTCGAGAAATTATAATGTCTTAAAAAAAATAAGTTGTCAAAAACGGTACATATTTTATCGAGAAATCAAGAAAAATGTACTTATAAAGTCAGTTTTTTCAAAATTTCTGAAAAACTAATGAACCAATTTTTATGAGATAAAAATGGGACCAATCCGGAAGAATTATCTGTCGATTAAAAAAGAAACCATCAAAATCGGTTTACAATTGGCGGAGTTATCGATGTACATACATACATAAAAAAAAAATAAAAAAAAAAAAAAAAAAAAAATACGGTCCGAATTGAGAACCTTTTCCTTCTTTTTTTGGAAGTCGGTTAAAAATAAAATCAAGTATTTTTTATATTTGAAAATTGAGCGTTCCCCGTTCTCCGAAACTATACTGACTCTATAAAATGTATCTACGGTACGGAATGTCAAAACGTGTAACAACTGTTTTTATATTGCATTAGTAAAGCTAAACCGCATTATTCCTATATCAAATCAAAAATGTAATGTTATACATTGTTGAACTCAAGTAGGTATGTCATAATCTTAATGGGTCATATAGTTTGTAAACACTGTAAGTACCTACAAGTATTTAATCCTTCAGTTTGTAGCTTTTACCTCAACCTGCCTATAGGTACTGTTATAACTTACTTACATGAACTAAACTCGCTAATCCCACTATAAACTTGGTCAATATTCGCTTTCATCTCTATATGGTCATGAATACATCTAATACTAGCGATGAGTAACATTGACATTATTATTGGTCTCCCAAGAGACATACCGTGATGTTTTATACGCGTAAACGCCTTGTAGTTGTATCCCAAGAGGGGTAGGCAGAGACAATCGATAATGCCATTTGTTACGATCCTGACATACCTCTTGAGCTTCTTTTATATTCATCATACCTTTCTCTGAATACAATATGCTCGGCAATTTTGTGTAGGACTGTTTATATTTCCATATTTTTAAAATGTTCAATAAAAGTAGGTACACCTAGGTCGTCGTCTGCCAGCATTTCCTTTCACTTCAGCCATATAAACCTTTTTAGTCAATCTTTCATCCTTCATTCTTTCAACTTGTCTAAACCAGCGTAAACTACTTTCTTCATTTTATTCTTTATGACGTTATAATAGCATTTAAAAATTGTATAAAATAAGACATTCCAAATAAAACAAGTAAAAAAAAATACTCGTCGTCTAAATAGAGGCTAAAAGCGGACACTGTTGCTGATGTCTCTGGTCATACCAGAAGGTAAAAATGACCGTGAACATGTGCTTGTTTGTTTATAACTCGTGAAAAACAATTTTGCCAAAAAAATGTGGAACGCTTCACGATTTTGCGTGTCATCCTTGCGCAGGGGCCATGCTAATCTTCTCTGTATCGTTCCAATTTTAGTATATGTACTGCCGAAGCAAGTACACTTACCGTTGTTATAAAATTGTATATATACTGAACGTGAATAACAAAGTACTGGCGCGATACAGATATCATAACAATATAATACTTTGATAATTTATTAACAAGTTTCACATTTAACTTTTTTTATTAACACAATGATTTGCTATATTTTCAAAGACACTAAAATATATTTTAATTTGTGTACAAATGAAAAGAAAGAAAATAATAATTTATATTTACGACTTTACTACGTGCGCCATCTGTTATCATCTGAAAGAACTACTACAAAATTTTAAAAGACTTCATGATGTATGTTGTTTTAGTTCATATAAATTCCAATAGATGTCGCGTTCGTCTATTAAATATACCCAGTATTTAATAGTTTTATGATCCATGGGATTTTGGTCAGTTTGTCTGAAAAAGGCTTTTGATATTTTCCAAAAGGTTGTTTGTTTATAATGTAGGTAACTCCAACTTGTCCAACCAACAAATATACAAACACAATAATGCTATAGAAATGGCTACATACAACAATCCAACGAGTATGAGTAAAAGGAATACTCCCCAACGCACATCGTTGGAAAGTTGCATTCTATTAATGCCAAATCTATCTATTAAATATTTTCAATGGCGCGATACAGGTTTCACTGAGTTAGTAACGGTGCAACATCTATCGACGCGATGTGCCGCCACATGCCATTAAATCTCAATAGAGGTCCCCAGGGAATAATCTTACCTTAGGTACTCCGGGTGAAAATAAGGATATACAAGCTATAATGTCCGCTCCCGCCTGACTTACGCCTCGCTGGCGTAGTACAGTCTCCTGTCCAACACCAGAAAACATCAGCTGGAGGTCCAGCAGAAGCCAACAACTCAGGGACACGCACATGTCCAATGTGGAAGGAGTTCGTGGTACGGCTCGCGCGGCGCATGTACGACCACCACGAACACCTGTGCGACATAGCCCCTGCATGACAGGCCAGCAGAGGGTCCCCCACTGCCGTCGAATCCCCAGTAGGGGGAGGACTGGGTCTCAAGTGCCCGGTTAATAGGTAGCCACAGGCCACCTTATGTGTCTAAAAAGGACACCGAAAGGTTGTCGCCCTCGAAACATAGCCGGCGCAAATACCTAATTACTTGTCTTATTCTGAGGTATAACTGCACTGTGATACTTGGGCGAAAGACGCGGCGCGGAAGATGCTCTACAAGCTGAGGTAGTCCATCAACGTCGGCAAGACTGCCGCCCTGATGGCCTCCCTGAGACACCTACCGCCACTTACCCCCCAGAATTAACGTGATATGGCAGACAGATGACTCTAAAAAAGTCACACTTTCGCATCATTCAAGCGATTGAACACACATGTTTATTTCCCTATAGGTATACCCTTAATAAAGCGTAATGGGGGAAAAAATATTATTTTGTACGAATTTTATGGACCCTGCATCTCGGAGCTCGGACGGTTATCATATCCGTTTAATGGTCCGGAAAATGGACCCTATCGTAAAAAAAAATCTTTAGTGACCGCAGAATTTCATTGGCACTTGGCAGTTACTATCAATGTGTCGTCAAAACTTTCTTATCGACTGTTTAGTGTATCATTAGAAATCGGGCAAGTGTGAGTTGGATTTGCGGCATGGTTCCGTAATAAAACTATAAAAATTGTTACTTATTTTGAAAACGGACGATTCTGAATGTGGTTTTCTGTTCAATATTTTAAATATAAATATCATTTAAATGACACTTAAAAACAGAGTTGTTGGCTTGACTCAAAGATTTAGTAGGAGAAGGCAGCTAAGGTAAATTTTTATATCATGCTGAATCCATATTGTTTTCAAACCGTCTTTCACTTGACATTTGAATGTAATTTTGTAATCTTAGGTAGAATCTTATATAAATAGAATGGACAACACTTCATTTTTCGTAAGGTACCAAAATTCGAAAACCGTTTGGAGATTACATGCTAGAAAGCTTATTTTTCATTTTTTTTTATTTTATATCCTTTAATTTTCGAGTTATTTTAAAAATACTGAAATATTGAAAAATGAGGATTAATAGGTGCCCTAATCTGTGCTAACCCTCTAATTTAAAAATACTAATGTCTGTTGGCAGAGTTGTTAGTTATTGAACTCAGGTGTTGCCTTCTATTAATTTTACCCATTTTTATTCCATTTGAAGCTAAATTAATAATTATTCTTTAAATAATATTATAAAAATACTTCTTTTATATAATATTTTTTGGAAGTTTTGCTAGTTTCGAATGGGCTATCACAGGAAATATATTTACGAGTGAAACCGCGGACAAAAGCTAGTATTATTATATACATTATGAATAATGTTGTAGGCGATTTGAGTTCCGGCTACGGCAACACCTATTTGGAACACGGTATATTATACTCTTTGCATTTCTATAACGTTTACTCTGTGGCTTGACTGACACTATCAGTCACTTTCTTTGGGTGACAGTTTATATTTCTTAATTTTAGTCCTAGCTAAGGTTTTTAGTTTATAAGTCCTCAGAATTTATAAAAATTCATAATTAAATTAAAAATATAAAAACTCAGCCAAAAATAAAATACAAAAATACGTGTAACTTATTTTTTAATATATTTTTAATTAAAGTAATAAAAATGGGTGATTAAAAAAATGAAATGTTGTCCATTTAGAGATATTCATTGCTTCGTAGAATTCGGGCAGATTTCAAGTTTATTTATTATGTAGGTACATATTCTATAGGTAGTCTAGGTCAACTATCAATAGGTCGTGTAATAATATTATTAGGGTTTCATACATGTAGGATCACTCTTGTGTCTGTCTATCTGTCCGTCTGTCACAGCTTATGTTCTTTTAAAAACAATTAAACAGTGAAAGTAATCGGTTAAATTTTAATAGATTATTCAAGTTATTTTATTCTTAAAAAAATATATTATAGTTGTCCCGCAAAATATTGTGAATTTATGCACAAAAGTTTTTTTATAGAGGTATTTTGCATAATTTTTTTTCAATAGACCAAAACACTTATGAAAAATCTATGCGGTTAAAGTTTTATGTAGTATTATTTTGCTATCCACTATATTTTTTTGAGATTGAGATTGATTCCTGACACTTCAAAGTAAGCGTTCAAAAATGCCACTGTTAGTAGATATCGTGTTTGCACCCTGCCTTAAGAGTATCGTTTAGTTACAGAGTTGGGACGCTGTGCGTTTTTCGAATATTTGCTATCTCATCAGTCACCCCGCGTTCACTTACACGTGTGCGATAGAGAGAGTTGCAGGCTTCTGACGAAATTGTCTTGAATTACGCGCAAAATAGGTGTTTAGGTGTTAACGTTTTACTATACCTAAACGTTAACGATTTTTTTTTATTTTAGTCTCTATCGTTTTGTTACATCATAAACTAAGTCGGCTAGTTTTGATTTTTTCAAAATTTTGATTAGTTTCATAATTATCACGAGATAAGTATGAGGAAGTTTTTTAGTTAAAAAAACTGTTTTTGAGGATTAATTATTTCTTAATTTATAAGCAATATGAAAAAAACAAAAACGAGTCGACCTAGTTTTTACTTGTCTCTAAAACATATAAAAAAAACAGCAAGAACGGATTATGTTTAGTGGGGTAGAAACGTTAACGCATTTTGTACTAATTTTGTATGAAAATTTTTAGCTAAACAATAGTCTTAATATTAGTAGGTACCTATATAATAATTTTTGGGTAGAAATTAAAACTTAAAAAAAGTTTTTTCAATTGCATCATGTAAAATCAAATTAAAGGGCTCGTTACAACTTTTACTTATTTTTTTTATTTTAAAATGCATACTGAAAATTGAAACTAAAATTAAAAAAAAATAGGAAATATACCTAGGACCTTTCTTTTACAAGAAAATCTAAACGAAAATCCTGTCTTAAAGTTCTGATCGAAAAAATGATACAGAACCCCGAACGCGCGAGTAATACCTACCTACCTACCTACTCGCAACATGGTCAATTATTTATTTACAGATAGCACATGTGACTGTCCAACCCTTAGTGGAAAATGGGTTGGTATTGTTAGAGGGCTAGCTTACCGCCTTCTTGAGTTCATAAAAAAATCCCATAAAAAACATAGTCAGTTTTCCCTAATTTTCCAATTTTCTCACCAACTTTTCCAATATTTCTTTCCCTAAAGACCTTATTCAGACTATTACGAACATTAAAAAAAATAACAAAACCGGTCCAGCCGTTCTCAAGTGATGCGCTTATCAACGAACAGCATTTATTTTTTATTGATATATTATATATTGCGGTGTGGCAATAGCAAGACACACCAAACAGTAGACCCAAAGAGTACTTTTTTATGAGTAGACCTAGCTAGATGTGTCACTTCTTATCAGATATTTTTAAAGGAAGTGCTTTGCGCCCTTGGAAACCATTGACAAGCAATGATGTCTTTGACCACGCCGCAACTTATGTAAGCCATGATGTTATCGTGATTTCATTGGTAATCCAAGAAATAAGAAACTAAATGTTAGGTAGAAGTTTCCATACAAAATATATCAAAATAAAACAGAACTACTCTGTACAGCTCCGGGCTGTTCGCAAACTTCCTCTAGAATTGGGAACTTAGTTCTCGTGCCACCTGCTCCTTCCCGAGTTGCCACCTTTACAATTCAATACCGATATTGATCTGTTCTCGTTTTGGTTGTGTGAGATCTTGGATGTAAATCCTAATATTATCATCGAAAATAATCCTTGAGGATTGAAACTTGGAGGAGTTTAGGTCCTTGGTAAAAACCTAGGTTACTGTATTCCTCGAAAATCTGGAGATATATGGATGGCCTAATTATGGAGAACAAGACCACAATGGTACTACTACACTACCAATAAGCAAAATATGGAAATCTGGAGACTGTCGGGTTGGGTAGCCAGGAAGCCGGGTCGATGGGTAGGTATAGCAGGAAAACTCGTAGTAAACTTTCACCATTCGTTTATTGGTCGAATTAACAAGGAAGGAACAAGCAGGAGCAGCAAAAGAACAACCAGTAAAAGGATCCGTAAGGAGCCAAGGAGAAGGAGAAGGAGCCGTCAAAGGAGAAGGAGAAAGGAGCGCACTGTAATAAAAATGAACTACACATTACTACAGGGCGTTAAGCTATTGAAGTAACACAATACAAAGTATGATAAAAATACTTACAATACTTATTTGCGCTCCTTTTATATTAACATAGATATTAGTTCTTGAATATTGATTCAATACATTTTATATAGTTATTTACTTAGTTGATAAAATAGAAATATAATAAATTTTACAATTGGCAGAGTACTGCCTAAGTCAACAGTTTGTGAAGGAATGAGTAAAATTTTAATTTAGGTTCCATACAATCTCTATTGAATTAAAATGAACAATATCATGTTCTAAAATCAAAATAAATGCTATTTATGATGGCCAGCTTGTAAGCGGCCAGGAAAATAAGGTCGTAGCATCACAAGACTTGGACGACCTGATGGTGGATCCTTGAAATCTGACAGAAATGCTGCTACAACAATAACTACTTATTCAGCGTGGCAGAAAATTTCCACGTGAGTGACACCGCGGGAATAAACTAGCTACTATTTAAGTTAGGGTACGAAATTAAAATTGCTTTATAAATATTTATATATTAAACATAAGTTTTATGAAGCTCTGAAATTCCTTATTTTTTCGCGTATTTTTAACCAACTTTGCGACTCTAATTATTTTAATATGTTTATTAATTTAAATTTTTTATTAGATAATTTCATTTGCTTTAAGAAAACATTAACTATAACTTACTTTTTTATAGTTTTTGTATAAAGTCCTTATCGCAAGACAGGTTTTGTTGAGAAATCGTACTTTTAGAAACGTAAATGAGAAACGTACATGTTTTTGGTACGTGAATCTTATAGTCTATCATATTATTATCTTATCCTTGGTTATCTTATGGGTTTTAATAGTATTTCATCTCGCTTACGTCTTTCTAAAGAGATATCGATAAAATAAGCCGCGCGCAAAACTGAGTTTCCATACCAGCAAGGAATGATGTCTGTCAACCTCTAACAAATTTACTCTATGCCTTTAACTTCTAAACTAAATTAGATAGGAACTTAATTCGCACTAATTATAATATTACCGCGGTCCATAGACAGAGATAGTTTCAAAAGTATAATCAGTAAGTGGGCAACTTTACTATTTGCGTTAATGTTATTAGTGTTATTACACTTGCAATTTTATAAAACTGGCCCTAAATAAATTGAAATAAATAATGAGATAATTATTTAAAGAGTGGCTACGTACAAGTAAGTTGGAGAGTATTTTGTGGTAGAAATTTAGTTTCTTTAGTTTTCAATAGTCCGTATCTACCAAGTAATCTGTCTTACCATTTTGTTGGAAGTTGTGCAATTAATAGCGAGCTGTGCGCTGTGCGCTGTGGGCTGTGGAAACTAATTGTGACTCTCCAATATTTACGAACTTTGGTGTAGAAACTCTAGGTCGGTGGGGTTCTAATGCCAAAAAATATATAAAAGAAATATCCCCACGACTGATCATCTCCTATGGTGACAGGAGGACTGGCTCTTTCCTCGCTCAACGTATCAACATCGCAATCCAGCGAGCAAATGCAGCCAGTTATATTCTTGACACAATTCCACGCGGACCTTAGTTTTATATGACGGACAATCTATGAGACCGTGGACTCGTAAATTAGGTGTCACAAAAAAGTGTTTTTTTTATCAAAGGCTTAGAGCTATATCAAAAGCTAAATTATAGATTTTTTACGAAGTTATGTATCTCTATATTTATAAATAAAAATGAAATGCTGTTCGTTGGTGATTTTTTGTAAATGTTAGCCTAAATAAGGTTTTTAGGGAAATAAAAATTGCAAAAGTTGCGCGGAAAATAAAAAAATCGGGAAAAAGTTTAAGTGCTTTTTTCTAAGGAAAGGCTAGTAGGTAGGTACAAAAAAAAAATAATAATAAAAAATAGCTTCTTCCCCGGATTCCAGATTCGGATATTTTAAATGTCACATTTAAAGAATTTAACCCGATGGATTTCAGGGATAAAAGGTAGCCTCTAATACTCTCCGCGGCCCACCAACTGTCTCTATACAAAATAACCAGCCAAGTGCGAGTCGGACTCACGCACGAAGGGTTCCGTTCCATTATCTATAAAAACGGGAAAATCATCACGTTTGTTGTATGGGAGCCTCCCTTAAATATTTATTTTATTTTAATGTGAATATATAACTAAATATTCTGTGAATATTTCAAGCGTAGACGCCGTTATCAATATGGAGCAAAAACGAGCAAAAAATCACGTTTGCTGTATGGGAGCCCCCTTAAATATTTATTTTATTCTGTTTTTTAGTATTTTTTGTTATAGCGGCAACAGAAATACATCATCTGTGCAAATTTCAACTGTCTAACTATCACGGTTCATGAGATACAGGCTGGTGACAGACAGACGGACGGACAGCGGGGTCTTAGTAATAGGGTTTCCGTTTTTACCCTTTACACGTCAATCGCTTGCTTAATTTTGGAGTGAAAGAAGGACAAACAAACAAACCGCATTTATAATATTAGTTACGATTGAAGCGACTGTGAATTTAAAATTAACAACAATATAAAAGAGATACCTATACAGAAATTGGGATGCGTTATTTTTTTGTATAATCACGCCTCATGGCATCAAACCTAGTGGCAGGCCGGTCAACGATTTTATTTGCTCTGCCCATCATGTAGGCGATCGACCGCGCGGTCTTTTCCTAGAATGAATCGAGTGAATTAAATATTTCTATAATTGCTATTATCGCTAAAACACTGCTATGGCGAATTAATGACCGCAACCGGTCGTAGCTTGAGTTTTTTTTATAAGAAATTGTGCAATTAGTGCCGAGGTGGCAGGGAAAATTCTCCAATAACCAAGATGAC
Source organism: Nemapogon koenigi (assembly GCA_963924495.1). NCBI lineage: Eukaryota > Metazoa > Arthropoda > Insecta > Lepidoptera > Tineidae > Nemapogon > Nemapogon koenigi. Next base: position 12,659,868 of record OZ004639.1, on the reverse strand, counting down.
GAAGCAATTATTACGTAATAAATATGATTAAAACCTTGATGGGACCTAAGCCATCTTATCTTAGTTTCTAACATTATTAAGTAGCGTTCAGAGCCCGGTTTTGCTTGTGGACATTTTTAGAATGTAATTTGTAGAATTCTGTTCTGTTCAATATGGACAACTGTATAAAGGCCATGAAAATGAAGGTGTATATGTGACAACTTCAGTATTTTATCCCCTTGACACAATTTTTAACCGAATTTCAAAAGAAGGAAGAGGTTCTCAATTCGGTATGTAAAGTAAAAGCTAAGTACGATTTTAATATTTTTATTTGAAAGATTAAGCTATTTTAAGAAACTAATTTGAATATTTTTTATTTCTATACAGTAGTTTTTTTATAATAAATTATCAAAGTTTTGGCACTGATGACGTCATTTTGTCGGCTGAATACTTCAATACCTTTGATATGTTGGTACAGAAAAAAGAACATCTGTGTTCTTTGACTTTGACATTTAACAAACAATAGTGTTGCCGTCTCTAAATCCTACAAAATCTACCAAAACCTACCACTTCTACATAAAACATATTAAAACAACAACAAAGAAACACATCTTTACGGCTTTTATACCGTAGTCTGCATAGTTGTTGTGATACAAAATATATACAAAGGTCAAAGAATATCCTACCATAAAAAATGCTTAAACATTCTTCCTAAATAATAAACTAGATTAGTTATAAAAACTACTGAAATAGTAGTATATCTAGTAACAGGGTAACATTGGTTGACAAGTTGACAAGATATAATGACGTCATTCATAGGTGAAATGTAGGTTAAGTAAATTATTTGTTTTTGAAAAAATAAAGACAATCTCACGATTTTAAGAGTTATAAATTGAAAAATACGGATTATTAAACCAATATCTCGAAACGGTTTTGGATTCAGCATACCTTAACTTTTACTTTACCTACCGAATTCGTCGGAATCTTAATGTTTTTTTTTTAATGTAAGTATGTTCCCCGATTACTTGAAGTTTAAAAGGGTTTACTTCCCAGATGGTCCCATGGTCATAAGGCCAGGAACTGATGATGGGATCCTGGAGGAATGAGAACTCTTCAAATTTTATAGGCACACTTGAAGCGATTTGGGTATTTATTTTTATAGCGACTTTTCAGTGCATAATTTTTGAAAACGGAAACCCTAAATACTAAGGCTCTGCTGTCCGTCCGTCCGTCCGTCTGTCTGTCTGTCTGTCAGTATGTCTGTCTGTCACCAGGCTGTATATATTTTTTATATGTTCAATAAAAGTACACCTTGCATTAATTACGAATTTAATCCAATCCGCACAACCGTCGTAATACTGATATTTTATATTTAGAATTCGAGATAGACTCGCTACAGTTCCTTTTAAAACATTTTCTCTTACAGAATGTGAAAACCACATCCGTAGCTTTGAGAAAAGCTGGGAGCTTCCACAAAACCTAAATTGAATTGTGTTTGAGATAGAATTGGGCTTCACTCTACCTATTTTGTAGTTCTTGAAAGTTTACAAAATATATGAGGTGGTTAAACTACGTATTCGAGTCCAATATGAAGCAAAAATTAAATAATTAATATATTATCAGGTGGCGTACCTACCAAAATCTCTCTTATTATGAAATTATAGATCCAAATCCCACTCGCGTCGAAAATTAATTTAATCGATATCTGATGATTCGGAGGGCACTAAAATATCAGATATACTTTTATACGTTTGTTAAAGAAGTGACACACATCTAGGTCCAAAGACTTACCATCTGATCTGTTTAATAGGGATAAAAGGCAAAAAGTGGACACTGTTCCTGTTGTCTCTGGCATCGCAAGGTATAAAAGATGTGTTTGTTTGTAATCTTTTTTTTTTATTCTTCACGGGTTGTCTTACAGCTCCCGAAAGGGGCGTCGGTGGTCGAGTGGACAACTGAAATGTCGCTGGTTCGATTCCTACATCCGACCATGTACCAATGGGTTTTTTATAATGAAAAATCTATGTACATTATACAACAAACCATACTAAGAGGCTTTTCCTGGCCACTCGTTAGGTATAGCCTCAAAAAAACGGAAGACTTTGTCTTCCACTGGGTACCCTGGGGTCGGCAACGGTTGTTTGTAATCATTGAGTCTACAATGATCGTACTCATGAAACCATGATTGCTCAACTATAAAATTACGCTCAGCTGACATCCAGCAACAAAAAATTATGATAACAATATTTAGCAGACCGGTTTTTTTACTGACTTACTGTTAAATGGATTGCCGTGGTTTAGAACCAGAGCAATGTTAACTATGACTAACATACACCATCACGGCGTTTATTGCTTGCGGTGTAGCCAGACACACCAGTAACAGTGTCCAGTAGCCAGTGCGAGTCTGACTCGCGCACGAAGGGTTCCGTACCATTATTTATAAAAACGGCAAAAAAAAATTGGTTTGGTGTTTATTCTGTTTTTTAGTAATTGTTGTTATAGCGGCAACAGAAATAGGTACATCATCTGTGAAAATTTTAACTATCACGGTTCATGAGATACAGCCCGGTGACAGACGGACGGACAGACAGACAGACGGACGGACAGCGGGGTCTTAGTAATAGGGTTTGCGTTAAGGGTACCCTTTAAATAGAACATGTAAGCCTGAAGAACCTAGATTTGTCTCGGGCGCAAATGTGGTTTAAACCCGAGTCCTCCGGTTTCGTGACAACATTACTGAGGATCGTGACTCCGAATCATCAGCTTCTCCCCAATTATCTTTGGGATCGGATCATCGCGGTATCTTTCCCTCCACCCTGCCCATCACCACTTTCCAGATTTTTAGCCCTCTCTTCGTTTAAGATGTCCTAAATTCTGCAGAACTCGTCTCATCTCAGCCGAGAATGTTTTGGTTGCACAAATTGGATTGCGTTATGTTTTTGTACAATCATGCTATTTAATTCTTCTTCTTCTTAGTGGCATCTTCGTTGCTGAAGGTCGTGTATTCAAGGCAATGGCACGTCAAGCCGATGTTGGACAGGCAACCGGATGGCGAGTGGTAATCTGGGGCTTTGAGTGGTACAGAGTCCCCTGGTAGCGGCCAAAGTGACCCATAATGGACAAGTTCGGCGATATGGAGGAGGGGCAAAATCGAAAATTTTTTGAAAAGGCAACCGGATAAAAATGCGGTAGCATTAAAGGAAATACCCTAATTATATAATAATTTTTTTTTGCCAGCCGAAACACGCGGGCTGTTATTGCACTAGCGAGTACCAAAAAAAAAAAAAGTGAAAAGGCAACCGCTTCAAAATTAGTGAGCATACTTATTGACACCACCAAACGTTGGGAAAAAATTGCCATCCGATCCTGATGGACAGTTTCGGAGAAACAACCCCTCAAAGTCGCCGAAAAACACTTTTTTTCGATTGTTTCAACAATTATTATAATTAAAAAACAATAATAAAAATTGTTCAAATCGGATGGCATTCGAAATTTATACTGTCCTAAGTACAAATAATGGTGTGTATCAATGCCATCCGATTTCGATTAAATTAACCCCTATTTAGCCACCCCCCAAACCTCATGAAAATACCAATAATTCCATACGCTGCAAAAAATTTTTGAAAATCCTTATCAATGAATATTTAACGACTGCTTGGACTTTTAAAAGGTCTGTGTATGCTCATTATCTATTACAATCCCCCCTCCCGCCCCAACAACCCCCCCACCAACCCTTGTTGCCCACATTGTCCTAATTTTTTGCAGCGTATGGAATTATTGGTATTTTCATGAGGTTTGGGATGTGGCTAAATAGGGGTTAATTTAATCGAAATCGGATGGCATTGATACACACCATTATTTGTACTTAGGACAGTATAAATTTCGAATGCCATCCGATTTGAACAATTTTTATTATTGATTTTTAATTATAATAATTGTTGAAACAATCGAAAAATGTGTTTTTCGGCGACTTTGAGGGGTTGGTTCTCCGAAACTGTCCATCAGGATCGGATGATGGCAATTTTTTCCCAACGTTTGGTGGTGTCAATAAGTATGCTCACTAATTTTGAAGCGGTTGCCTTTTCACTTTTTTTTTTTTTTTTTGTACTCGCTAGTGCAAGAACGGCCCGCGTGTTTCGGCTGGCAAAAAAAATATTATATAATTAGGGTATTTCCTTTAATGCTACCCGGTAAATTTTTATCCGGTTGCCTTTTCAAAAAATTTTCGATTTTGCCCCTCCTCCCCCATATCGCCGAACTTGTCCATTTGGGGGGTCACTTTGGCCGCTACCAGGGGACTCTGTACCACTCAAAGCCCCAGATTACCACACGCCATCCGGTTGCCTGTCCAACATCGGCTTGACGTGCCATTGCCTTGAATAGTGTCTATCATGAATAGGTAGAAGTCATCACTTTATTCTTATACAACATTTACTAAATTTATCACATTGCTTACTTCCTTTTGCATAGCGAAGTTTTTAATTTTAATAATACAAAACTTTTTTTTTCGAAATGTCCTTTTTCCGTACGACAGCAGAATAGAGGTGGGTTTTCGGACACTTAATCAGATCATCGAGTTCTCTTTGCTTATCACCACAAGCTTTCCAGGTTGTTTGCCCTTCCTTTCTGCAGAACTCGTCTCATGCAGACAGTAAGTTGTGGACGTTTGATCCTGGTAAACTAAGTATAAATGAAATCAACATAAAATAAACATTAACACAAGTACATTTCGTTATATCAATAATATTTAAACACCTATTCACTGCCATATTGAATGGTATTGCATTGTAGCATTCACAATTCTGCAAGTCAATCTTATAAATATTCAGTCTGGAATTCTATTATTTTGTGCAACTGTCGGGTTTTGTGCGGTTTGATATTTCGGTTTCTAAATATAGCATATTTTCATAGACAAACATTGCTTTCAAGGCAAAAACTTTGAGCTTTTTCGAATTGTGTTTCGAGCAAGTGAATATAATTATATTCACTATATTTATATTATTTCTGAAAGGTATTTTTTTGGCGGTATCAAATATTATCTCCTGTATTGAAGTGAATTTTTTTTACGCTATCTTGAAGATTATATTTCCCTCTAATGACAAAAAATAAACAAACAACTCAAAATTTAATGTTTCTTTTAAAATATGACTAATTCATTTAATTTTTAAAAGATGCCATCTATTGCAGAACTATGACAACAAAAACCACTAACAATGCGAAGTTTTTACTTTTAATTTAAAAGTTTTTTAATAAGATTTAAAAAGGTCATATACGTAGTAGGTGTACTAAAAACCTTTTAAAAAAAAGTGCACCGACTTCAAAAATTTGCACTTAAAAGTAAGAAATAATAAATATTTCGTCTTAGAATTTGAAGACGGTTTGTGCCAAATTAGGATACAAAACTAAGTAAATATCTAAGAAGATAAAGATCTGTTCAATATTATCTATATTTGTATGTACTGATGATCGTAGGTTCCTAAGGAATTGTCTAGATTAGTGAATTTGGGAAGTAAGTTGTTTTTAATTTGGCACCAACCGTCTTCAAATTCTACGACGAAATATTTATTATTTCTTACTTTTCAGTGCAAATTTTTGAAGTCGGTACACTTTTTTTTAAAAGGTTTATTTTACCCTTTTAAGTGATTTTGCTGCCTTGAGAGACAAATAATAACGCAACTAAAAAAATATTGATGGAAAATTAAAAAAAAAAAACCCCTGTGGATGTGATTTGAACCATGTGCTTGTGCATCCTATGCACCCCATTACATTTAACCGAGAGACCATCGTCACGAAAATTGACAACTTCGTGTCAATAGCAACCGTTGCTAAGGCTTTTTCTGATACATAATTTTCAGCCGTAAACAGAAATTAATTACTGAATTTCTGAAAAACTACTGAACCGATTTTTGTCATATGTCTGTGAGATAATGTCGAGAAATTATTATGTCTTGAAAAAAATAAGTTGTCAAAATCGGTACATATTTTATCGAGATATCAAGAAAAATGTACTTATAAAGTCAGTTTTTTCAAAATTTCTGAAAAACTAATGAACCAATTTTTATGAGATAAAAATGGGACCAATCCGGAAGAATTATCTGACGATTAAAAAATAAACCATCAAAATCGGTTCACAATTGGCGAAGTTATCGATGTACATACATACATAAAAAAAAAATACGGTCCGAATTGAGAACCTTCTCCTTCTTTTTTTGGAAGTCGGTTAAAAATAGACCTTCATGTATGAAACGATGTATGGATGTGGATGAAGCACGAGAAGTATGAAAAGACCGAAAGAAGTGAAGTGGCGATTCATACTCTCTGCTTACCCCTTTGAGAAACATGCGTGAAGGTATGTATGTGTCGCGGCATTCATTTGAATGGCTAGACCATTCGTTAAATGAATTATGATATCTTAACGTTTAATGTGTTGGCTGGTTGAAATCCTTAGAAACGGCTGAACCAAAAGCTGCCAGGTCATTTAAAATTTAGTTCCTTATTTTGCCACTATAGCGCTAATTAATATGGCGTCAATAGCTGATTATTTGTGTATGTTGTTTTATGTAAAGTGCTTTGTTTTAAATTAAAATAGACAGTATGAGCCGGACACTAGTTTTAGACAAAATTTTGAGTCTAAATAATACGAAAACGACAAACAATCAAGAGGCTGCGACGTTCAGCCCTTATGTTAAACGTTTCTTTCAACAATTTGGCTCAGCATCCTTTAGCCATTCAATAATAATATTTATGATGACGTACTTTTCACTCATGTGTATAGGTTTGTTTGTGTAGGTAATAGAATCAGAGATCCCTACACAGCTGATGAAAAATTAAGATCTTGGAAACTCCTTACCTAATTTCTACTAAACATGGCCAATGGCCTTTCACAAATGAGATGCTATAAAATTCTAAAACTGCTGGCTTTATTTATGATATCACAGAATAATAGATCCAAAGAAAACCAAGTTCCTCCGTCACATGTCAACTCCGATATAAATCAAAATGTTGTTTTATATAGCAACCAACAATGATGTACCTAATTATATAATAACCCCTTTTGTTAAAGATATTGTTAGTAGGGTAGCGAACAACCTAACAGATGGTTTGTTATGGATTACTTAATTGTTGGTTTAATTTCTAGGCTACCGAAATCAGTCTCTTGTCTGTCTGTCTGTCACAGCTTATTTTCTCCAAATCTACTGGACGAAAAACGTTTATACTTTGTATTTAATATATAATAGCTATCACGGACGTAAATATAGCGTAAATAATAATCAAATATCGATTTTGGGGGAAAAATTTAAACGTTAAAATAAATAAATTATCAAGTGCATCATGTCACATATCAAATGAAAGGGCTCGTTATTCTAGGATAAAAATGCATAGTTTTAATTATACTACTGAGACTAAAATTTTGAAAAAAAATAGGGATTATAGTTTTCAGTAAAACCTAAACGAAAATCCTAAGTTCTGACCGAAAAACTGGCACGAAACCCTCGTGGGAGTAGTACTCGTGGCATTTGATTTTCTCAGCCTACCTCCTTAGGATAAAAGCGTGGTGATAGGATAGATAGTTAGATGTAAATTTGAAATCGTATCCAATGCAACTTACAAAGGAACTAATAATAATATCCACTCAAAAATTCATCTTTTCCAGTATAAATGGTATTACACAATTCAAAGTCAACTACTAGAAGAATTTCATTGTAAAATTCAGTGAATGAATATCGAAAAGAGGCGTTGTAAAGCCATTGTAAGTTGAAATAGCCGATCTTGTAGGCAAAGGAATAATGCGTTGAAACGAATCTGCTAACATTGTTGCTAAAACTCATTCATAACTGCGAAACGATAGCAGCGATCCATTCATGGGTAGTTTTTATCTTATTACTGTTAGGGTTGACACTATTTTTTTATTGATTTTGTAGTTAAAATTTTGTGAGTATGTTAAAATAATTTTAATATATCCCAAGAGGGGTAGACAGAGACAATCGAATGCCATTTGCTACGATCCTGACATACCTGTTTTACTTCTTTTATATTAATCATACCTTTGATACATGCTCGGTGATTGTGTGTACTTTTAACATTGCCTTCAATCAATAAAAGAATTATATTCCAATCAAAGGTTTTTTGAAGTTATAGGTACTTCTTTAGACGCGTTATGAAAAAAATATGAGAGTGAAATTTTACGTATCAACAAAAATCGACAGTATGAAGTTGCCGAGAGTTAAATAATAAGCAATTTTTAAATTTAATTATTTAATTGAATGCAGATTTTAGCAACCGTATTTATGAACACGCAATTTTATTGCCATTAATTATTTGCGTGCTAAATAAACTTATTTGTGTTATGGTAGGTAGATAGGTAATTTCTAACGCGCGTACATAAGTAGGTAGGTACACACACTGTTTTTTTTATTTACTCACACACAAAGGCTCAATAGAACTGGCTATAGGTAAATTCGTTAGGTAGCCTCTAAAGTCATTGACTAAATGAGAAACATTTGTCTTTAGCTAGATGCTCAAGAGTCGATAGGATAGCATGCTCAGGACCGCACCATCTTTCGTTTGGCCAAAAATGACGGGTCCGCACCAATGGCCAGCCAAGGAAAGCCCGGCCCGAGAATGCCCAACACTAGATTACCGAGCAAATTGCTGGGTCGGGCAAAGACAGTACATGGATTTGCCTGGACATTCTAGGGTTGGACTACACCTAACCTAACTAACCTATTATTAAAAATATACCTGTTCCCATACATGTTTCTAATAATTTGTCTTTGATGTTACTTTTGGTGCCCAGAGATACTCTAGTTTTATTGATGTAATTCAAACACTTGGTTAAAATTGTTTATGATTTCAAATATCTTTATTTCAAACTAGCTATCCGCCCCCGGCTTCGCCCGTGGATATTTTCGAACAAAATAAAATATAGCCTCAGAGATAATGTAGTTTCCAATTAGTGAAAGAATTTTCATAATCGAATCAGTAGCATCACAGATTAACCCCCTACATCCAAACCTCTTTATAATATTAGTATAAGTAACAAAAAAAATGTTGCCAACCCTAAAGTTTTTAATAATAAAATCTACCCACAATCGCAGACAAACAGACGCTCCTGTCATCCAGTATATAGTGTGAAATAGCAATATAAATTATATGGACCCGTAACTAATTACATTTTCTCCCTCAAGTAGGCCACTTTTATTATTAACTTTGATATGGTTATATTGTTGATGCGCTTTTTATTACCTATAACGGACTTACGAAGTTATTTATTGATTTCTAGGCTTTCATTATAATAGCACAAGCGATTGGATGCGACTTTACACGGATATATTAAAAGAAAATTGACTAGGTTTCTGAAAGTTTTGTTAAAATAAATTTAACTGTTTCAGTGTTTCAGCTGTCCAAAATAGTTTGGACAAGATTCCAGATAGAGAGACAGACAGATATTCTACAAAATAGTTATTGATAGATAATTAATTTACAGCAAGTAGGTAAAACCAATTATTATTTAATCTATGCTAAAACTACTATACGGTATTATCTAATAGTAAATATTCCCTAGTAATAATAATAATTATTTTTCCTATTTAGCATACATAATTATATTAGTATCTACCTACATAATTATCTAACAGAAGTGTAGGTATAAAGTCTAAATTTTTCATAAGTAGGTATATGTGTGTATTCGCGTTCGAAGAGTTTTTGGCATAATACAATAATAAGTTTTGTTTAGCACGGAAATAATTAATGGAAATAAAATTGCGTGATCATAAATACGGTTGCTAAAATAATAAAATTTTTAAAATGTCCTATTATATTATATACTAGCGGCCCGCTCCCGCTTCGCACGGGTATAAAATATATAGCCTAAGCGGAAAAAATGTAATTATTTACGATATCACATTAGAAACCTCAAAAATAACAGTATTTCTCCACTATTTAATGGATGTTATTATACATATAAACCTTCCTCTTCAATCACTCTATCTATTAAAAAAATCGCATCAAAATCCGTTGCGTAGGATATAGGGACAGAGAAAGCGACTTTGTTTTATACTATGTAGTGATAGTGATGTAGGTACTTACTAAATTGTCTATAGCGAATCGTAAAATTTCACTCTCGACAACTTCACCCTGTCGAAATTTTAATATTGGCAACTTCATACTGTACCTATAACTTCAAAAATATTTCCTGTAATTTTTAAGTTATACTTACTATGTTCTTTATTCCTGGGAATCAAACACAAAGGCAATCTTTTAATTAGGATTTGTAAATTAAAATAAATTTTTAATTTCATAATAACTTTGTTCGTCGTACAATACAAAGTTCTATAGAAATGAACAAGTATAAATGTTTCCTAATTCCCAGGAGCTTCACCAACTTAATTCCAATTAAGCTAAATACTGAGAATTTCACAATTTTAACTAAATCTAAAATAATTCCCTTGTCTAACTTTTAGAATACCTACATTTTTAAATATATATACTTACGTGCTTACTAGCTTCCCGGGGGTATATGGGAGAACGGAATAAGATATATCCGACCCCAAATGTCATCCTCACTTGCACGCTTAGTACCCTCTGCTAGACAACAAACGAGGCTCTGGCGACCGAGCAATAGCGGTATAAGCATACACCTATAGCTAGGCGAATGGCTGGAGTAGACTACAGCGAGTCTGAAGATCTGAATAGTCTCAAAATGTCTGGTGCAGAAGGCAAGGGGAAATTGCAGTGGCATACAAGGCTTAGCCCTTGAATATTTTTGAAAACAATAAAATATAGCCTATATATATTACTCAGAGATATGGTTAGCTTAAAACTAAGTAGTTTGAAAGATTGCCTTTATATCCAAACTTACAAACTTTATCTCTTTATGATATTAGTGCAAATTGTTCTTTTCTATGTTTATGCTAATGGCTTATGATTTTGTCAAGCGGAAAACAATGTTGTATCTATATTCCCCTCGTCACTTTCACATAATATATATAATAATATTATATACGTTAACTTGTGAACGGCTTATGTAATTCTGAAAGATAATTTCGAATAAGTATGAATACTACTAAAATAGACACAGGATGTATGGATCTAAAAGAAGCAAGATTCATAAATGTACCTTTGTATGCAGAATGATAAGCAAAGAAGTTTGTAAGAAGACAGTCAATTGATTAGTAGTTACGTCTTTTGCCCGCCAGGTGGCAGGAAGAGTGGTGCGTTGGCCAGCAAATGAAATGGTCGCTTTGTTTTAACTGTGTAATATTTTAATTCTGTTTAATTGTTTAATTGTGTCCAAAGTGGAATTTAAAGACAGTAATTAGTAAAGACGTTAATTTTATTCAATCCATCATCGTCTCTTTACAAGTGGCAGCCCAACTAGTGGCCAATAAAAGTTTCGAACCAAAATAACGAATTTTTACGAACTCTTAAATTTTGTTTCTAAAATATATTCAGTTTTCAACAAGCATCTTGCTGGTTTTATGTGTGACTGTCTCAATCTTCGAGGTGTTAAGTGAAAGTGAAAATGCCAAGAAGAAAAAGTGCGCAAAGTAGCCACGAGGCGGACTTCGAGGTGGAGTCGCGCATGTCAGCGATGTTCGCGTCCTTTGCTAGGGCTCAAGCTGAGTCTAACAGAGAGTTAATATCAGCTATCCTAGCTTCCAAGGATTCCAACAGTGACAGCGGCGCTCCAAGCCTGTCTCCGACATCACACATCGCACCGCCCTCCGCGCTTATGGGAAACTTCGCTAACTGTACAGCGCGTTTCAGCGGGAGAGCTCATCAAGATCCACGTGTCGTGGATGCTTTTATTGATACAATCATAGTATACAAAGAGTGTACAAATATAAGTGACGAGCATGCGCTCCGCGGCCTGCCAATATTACTAGAGGCAGATGCTGCTGTTTGGTACAAGGGAGTAAAGGGCTCCATTTCTTCGTGGACAGAGGCAATACAACGTTTGCGATCCATGTATGGTGCGCCGAAACCTCCCTACAAAATATTTCGTGGCGTGTTCAGTGCAGATCAAGGACATGAGCGCGCCGATATTTATATCAGCCGTCAACGCGCGGAACTCGCGAGTCTACCGTATGTTCTTGATGAACGAATTATATTAGACCTTCTTTACGGCTTGCTAAACATCAATATTCGAAAGCGAATACCTCGAGACCTGGTTAATAGTGTCGACGAGCTCATCGAGCGCGCCAGACAGGTGGAGGACGAGTTCGACGAAGCAGCGTCGGTGCCTGTTCAGGGACAACGGGAGCTTCGTGCCGGCCGGCATGAGCCGCGCTCTACGGCGGCGCCTGCGCCGAGCACCTCACTCCGGTCACCTGTGTTTCACGGGTCAACGACTGCTCGTAACTCGGTCGAGACTCCGCTTCGGTCTTCGACGTGTGAAGTTCCTCGGGCGACACAGTGTAACCAAGTAATTCAACCTCTTCAAGGTAACAAAAGTTATTGTTTTTATTGTCGTAAAAGTGGTCACGCTCGCTCTGAGTGTCCGCGACTTAAAATTAAAAGTGATAGTGAAATCAAGTGTTATGGTTGTGGTGCTAAGGGCATCATTCGTTCTAAGTGTGCTAATTGTAATGCTGGGGACAGTAAGCCTAAAGACACTAGTAATACATTTTATTCTTGTAATTTTCATTCTTTGGACAAGTCTTTGAGCGATGATACCTACCCATTTACAGATCTTAGTCATGAACCTAATGTTATAAATCGTAGTAACGATCGTAGTTGTACATGTTGTAACAATATGTCTGTAAATCGTAGCAATCGTAGCCCAAAGAAGAGTCCGTTTTCGTTTAATACAAATTTGTCAAAGATTAAGCAAGGTCATCTGTCAAAGATCACCGAGTTGTGTACTAACACTTTTGTACCTAATGGGAGTTTGCCTCTCAGAGGCAAGTCGCCTATTCAAAATTGTAACAAGCTACCATTAATGAAGGTTGCCTTTGCGTCTGACTCCAACAGTAACGGCACCAGTAACCGACCTATTCTCAATGTCGAGATTAATGGGGTTCGTGGTACCGGTTTAGTGGACACAGCGGCCAAACGATGTATAGCTGGTTATAGTTTGTATACGTTGCTACGCGATCAAGGTCACCCGTTTCGTAAAAGTAATTTTCGTGTAAAATTTGCAGACGGGATTGTGCGCGATATGAATGTCAAACTTGTTGACGTCGACGTTAAACTTGAGGGTAAGGTTGTACCAACTACCTTCATTGTTTTACCTAACGCCGTAAATAATGAAACACTTTTTGGTATCGATTTTTTATGTAGTGCTCGTATTGTTCTTAACTTACACGCGAACTCATGGTTTATGACTGATCACCCGCAGGCTGTGTATCCTTTGCAAGGCGAGAAGTCAAGCGTCAAGGTGAGTTGTGCAGCTGCAGACGTGATTCGACCTGATGAGGGGGCGATGCTGTCGTCAATGGAGCGAACTGCATTGTCAACCTTAGTTCACGAGTACGAGGACATCTTTGGTGAAGGGGGAGGAGCGACACCTTTCGCCGAGCATACCATCGATACAGGTAACCATTTTCCTAAGACTACTAAAGACGAGACCCGTCGTGTGGGGGAAGACTATTCACCTGGTGACCTAATCCTTCTACGTAGCCATGTTTTGAGTAATGCCGGTAAGGGTATAACCTCGAAACTCGTCCCAAGAAGAGATGGGCCCTACTGTATAAAAATGAAGGTGAGTCCCACCACTTACTTAATTTCGCATCGTGAAGCTCCTGATGAATCGATCGGTAAGTATCACGTGTCCGATCTTACTCGCTACCATGCACGTGAGTGTGAGGGTGATCAGTCCAAGCCACGACCCGTCAACCCAAAACGGAGACGCGGTCGACCTCTTAAACTATTAGATTATGTTTAAGTTCCTTGTTCTAATTGTTTTTTGTTATTGTTAATTGTTCTTACTGACTTTCTCTTTGTGTTACTTTTGTGTTTGTTTGACCAAACTGGTGGTCCTATATTTGGTCAAAAGGGGGAGTATGTAAGAAGACAGTCAATTGATTAGTAGTTACGTCTTTTGCCCGCCAGGTGGCAGGAAGAGTGGTGCGTTGGCCAGCAAATGAAATGGTCGCTTTGTTTTAACTGTGTAATATTTTAATTCTGTTTAATTGTTTAATTGTGTCCAAAGTGGAAATTAAAGACAGTAATTAGTAAAGACGTTAATTTTATTCAATCCATCATCGTCTCTTTACAAGTTACATTTTTTAGGCTAGACATTCTGTCCACCACTTTCATTCTGTGAAAAATTTGGCACTTGAATAAATGTTGAAATAAGAGCTTACATATAAAATATTAGCTTTTCATCTATCTATCATCATGCCTTTATACCAAGAGGGGTAGGCAGAAACAATCGAATGCCATTTGCTACGATCCTGACATACTACTCGGCGATTGTGTGTGTGGCGATTAATATTGCGTTTCACCGCAGTTATTCTCGTGGAAATTTTTGAAATGTCACATAAGAAAAAAGATCTATCACGAAGGATTTTCGTGATAAAAATCTATATCTGTGCAAAAAATCACGTTGATCCGTTTCTCTGTTTTGATGTAAAATAAGGACAAATAAACTTTCGCACACAGTTAGGATTCATTTGATACATTGTTGATATAATAATATTAATTGTAATCATTTATAATAAATTAGAAATTTCGTTCGAGCCACAAATAATCCGCAGCCCTCCGTCACCCACTATTACACATTAACGATCAATTTTCTACCAACACTCATCAGTTTAAAATCGATACAGGCCAATTTTAATAGTCATTCATACACCTGCGCGTGAGTGCAACTTAAATAAACCGTTAAAGTATACATATAAAACCAGACTATGATATTTATTATTATATATTATACTAACTAGACGGACCATAACTTATGTACATAATCCGACAAACCACATTTAGAGGCTTTTCATCTAAATATACTTCAACAGAACTGGACAATAGTTATGTATAGCCTAACAAATACCATCGGCTGAAAGAGGAAGACATTGGACCGATAACACGGTTTCGGGAGCTATAATACGTGAAGGAAAAAAACTGATATTATAAAAGCGAATTTTTGTTTGAACGGAGCAACAGATCGACGTGATTTTTTGCACAGAGATAATTGGAGGGCCGAGTGACATACGCTACTTTTTATACCGGGAAATATCAATTTTCCCGGGAAATATTTCATACACCTTTTCTACTCGTTTACTTTTCACCTTTCCAGTGATTGTGAAATAAAAAGCAATTACTTTGGCAAAACAACCAAAGATATGGCTACTTAATAATATAGTGCAAGCTGAATTCTCTATTTGCATTAATTTCATGCTAATTTTAAAAACAATACAACCCCCAGGCGTGTCAACGGACTTAAAATCGAATTCACCTTCAATGTACCGTAAAATAACACTTTTAATCGAAATAATACTCAAATTGTATGAGAAGGCGTTACCTATTTGCTTTAGGCTACCACAAGGTGTGTTTTGGACGTCCGTTTGATTAGATCTCGTGAGGTTTTTAATAGAGGTCATCCATACGTGAAATTGGTGGCGATTTTTTGTTCATTGTTTTTATATAAATATTTATTTTGTATACTACTAAGCAAATTAAGAGCTTTTAGTACCTAAATTATAGTGTAAAGTTGATTTGAATCTTTATAATATCAACATAACCATGTAACCAAAGCTGTGTTTAGTTACAATGCCATTGCCATTCACAGCTAACGGCTAAACGAATTTGGATTGATGGTAATAATGATATGTAGAAATGAAAGAGAGAAACCAATCAGTAAATCATTTATATGAAATAACATGAAAATAAAATGTTAATTTTGTTAAGTGATAACCTCGCTATTGATTACCATTAGAAATACAGTAAAATTAATTCAGTAGCTATAAAACAAAATTGAGATAATACCTACAAAGGAGAAAACAAAGCTCAGGCCAAAAACATTTGAAATTGAAATTTTCAATAAAGGTTCTGAGAACTCATCAACGATTTGTAGCAACATAATAAATGATCCTTCGAAATGAAGACCGAGTATTATTTCAATTTCGGGAACATTGTTAAACCTAAAAACGCGCATCCAATCGTGTTCTAACTTTGTTTCGCAAACATTCACCTCGTAGGGACAGAAAACAAATTTAAATTTCCATTTATCAAGGATCAAACTCGTTCCATTCGTTCTGCACTGGCAAATGATATTGTATTGTTGCGATTCTAATTTGGGGTGATCTCTACAACTGCTAAACAATCTACTATTCTGAAACCCCCACAATTTGAGCTTTATCCCTTACGAATGAAGATTTATTATGCAATGACTTTGCTGATACTTCTAAGAATAATAACGGTATAAACAACAAAGGCATGGCTACTCTAAAATCAACTCTAAATATAGATAGAAAAGAATCATATTTAAATGTAGAATCTGATACAGGAATAGATTTGGAAAACGGTATCCTATTAGCAGAGACACAAACACACGGTTGTCACCATGATGTAGGATTTATTGGTTGAATCAAATAATTAGGAGAAGCGTGACAAGGTACTCCAGAGCTTGTACATACAAAAGATCAAAAGCTGCACTTTTGTATGAATAATTGATAAGTTAACATGTGTGTATGCAAAATAATTATTGTCTTTTTGTCTGTCTGTAATTGTTGGCCATTCAATTGGAAATGTGAAGTTTTTGTAAGTTACTTTGTGTTTTTAAGAGCTATAAATTTTAATTTTGTCCTAATTGTCTATAAAGTTGTGTTAATTTTTGCTTATTTTACTTTGTGCTATTTTTATCGACGTCATTTCTTTGTACTTTTTAATCCAGCTGGTATAGTTTAGCTTTTAAAAGTAATAAATAATAGCCAAAATAAAAAATCATTCAATTGAAAAAAAGTTTCTGAATTTTTCCTTGTTCTGTTTACTCTGCCAATATTGGATTTACGCAGTCTATGAAATATGGATTTATTTTTTAAGTCAATAAAAAAATAATTATGTTTTCATCTTCCACGGTTTTCTCCGTATTTCTTTTGTAGATTAAGCCAGTTAGTGCTTGTGATAAAAAAATATACATAGAAGAACGATTATTTTATTTTTTCAATGATTACTATTTCCAAACTACACATTTACGCAATATGAAATAAAGTCGCTCATTATGTCTATATGTTTGGTTTAATCTAGAAAACTAATAAATCGTCTCTCACCAAAGACCTAGCTTTTCCATGAAAAACATTTATCAATATGATCTATTAACAACATAACATCCATACGAAACGAATTATTTTCTTAGAAAAAATATTTTAAACAAGTAATAGTTTAGGTGGCCAGCATATCGCTACATCATAGAAAACAAGAATACTTGTCGCTGCATAATAATGCTAATCTATATTATATTTATTATTTAATTTATTATCATACATTAAAGAAAAACCGGAAGATTCAATTCACATACATTTTATGAAATGTAAAATGTGTGAAATAATTTCTAATGATTTGAAAAAATATAGATGCAAACTCACAATCTAAACAATTGTTAACAATTTTATACTAGTATGTACACAATTCCACTTTTCGAACAATAGTCACTGCGTCCCACAGGATAAGGGTGGCGTGTAGACCAGAAATCCTAAAAGCAAATACGAATCAGTCTCCTATTAGTTTCGTTGGGAAACTAAATTAACAATGAAAGAGATAATTTACGATTTAAATACTAATTTGTAAAGTTTTGCCTCCTTGGATTAATATCATTTATGTTCAGGATTCGATTCTCGAAAGAAAATGGTAGAATGACATCTTAACATAATAGGTATAGTGTATTTTTTGACTGGTCTTAAATTATTTTTTAATTATTTAAAATATATTATTATTAGTTCTGCAAATGTAAAATAGTTTAAAAATTATTATTATTATGTAAAATTGTTAATATAACGTCTATTAAGAATTTTAAATGACAACTTATTTAAAAAAGATAAAAAAAAAAAACAACACTTTGGTAGCATACTCGTTTAATTTTATGGTTATGTTTGTCATGGCTAATCTTGAAATCGATTTTTAACAGATTTTGACTGGATCAGGAAGAGAATTTTGCAAGTCTATTTTTTATTTAGGGTTAAGCTTATTACAGACGACGCAGATAATATAAGATATCTGCATATCTTACGTTATCGCTCTTCGTAGAAATCTTTGGGAGTACACATAACACACCAAACACACACGACCCAGCAGATAATATGCCCAGATTTCTATGAAGAGAGATACAGATATCTTATTTTATCTGCGTCGTCTGTGACAAGCTTTACTGCGTAAAAAAATCTGTTGAATTTTATTCCGGGGAAAATATTTACGACAAAACGTAGATTACGATGAAATTAGTATTAGTGAGTGATTTAAGAAAATTGTTTGATCGAACAATTTCTTTGCAATTGACATGATTTGGCACTTCAAAGGATTTAACTTCAATTAATTTTACTTTATTATTGTACATTATGTTCGAAATCACAAGTGCTCAGGCCTCGAGTCACAGATTATTAAAAATTATTCCAAAAATAAAAAAAGGAACCTTGTTAATTCTATTTGTATTCAGACAATTGAAATAATTTCGAAAATTTGTGTCGAATGATGGATTTAACTGGATTCTGCATCCGATGACTTATTGCAACCCTATTGATTTATTTTCATGTCTGTCTGAATATCTGTCACCTTCGATTATCTCGGAAAGTTATAGCCAAAAAATACGTAAAAATGATGTGCTTTAATCGACTACTCGTGCTTCGGAGGGCACGTCTGTTAAAGAAGTGACACATCTAGGCCCATTAAGTGCAGCAACAGACTTGCCTCCAGTTCTGTTCAATATGGACAACTGGTAAAAAGTGGGCACAGTTACTGATGTATTTGGCCACAAGTGAATTTTTTTTTATAATATTGACAACAAAATAAATGTGGGCATTGTTACCAAGGTAGGTGTGACATGTTACTAAGAAGTACCTACAAAAAATATCACAGTCATTGAATATAAAAGTTGCGGCAGAAGCTCCCATAGTAATCTTGCCTAAAATCGAGGGTGATGATAGTATAAAATAAATTTCCAAATCAAACAGATACCAATGAAATGAGAGACGCGTGGCCATGAGAGTAACACGTGCTGACGTGTGCACAAAACTATAAATACGATTTGCAAATATGTTTAGAGTCTAGTAATTGATGGTGATGGCCGTTAAATAAATATTGAACCTAAATATATTTGGTGGGATGATGTCAGGTTTGATTAGGCTGACGAATAAGTCCGTACGGTTCGTTATTCTCGTATTTGTAAATATGCAATTAATTTAAGAAGTCTTAACTGTGGCAGAGGACAACCTAGTTTTACTATTTTTAAACATATACATTTTTTATTGATTGAAGGCAATGATGAAAGAAAACACAATCGCCAAGCGAGCATGTACGTATAAACTTCTTCTTAGTCGTGGTGATATTAACAGAGCAGTCGTGGTCAATCATGGCGGTCCACAGCGCGACGCACCTTGTATTGATTCGCCATGGTTAACTTTCTTGGGAAGTAGTGCAGCGGTTTCCCCTTGCCTTCTGCACCAGACATTTTGAGACTATTTAGGTCTTCAGGCTCGCTGTAGCCTCTTCCAGCCAGTTGCCTAGGTAGGTATATGGTTATACCGCCATGTATAAAAGATATGAATATAAAAGAAACGAAAGAGGCATGTCAGAATCGTAGCAAATAGCACTCGATTGCATCTGCTTACCCCTCTTGGGATGATAGATAACTTATAGAAATATCTATAACTTTCCATCCACCCCGACTTAGCACGTGGATTTTTTTATATTTGTTGCGACAATATGGGCAATGACAGCTAAATTAACACTTACGAAATAATTTAATCAACCTACCGATTCGGAACCCTTTTATTTTCTAAAGAAACTAAAAATAATATCCCTAAAGTTTTCGTAACAATCCATTTAATCGCTTTGTCAGTGGAAATGTTTGAAAATAAGTACACCTAGGCATTTCAAGGGCTGGAAGTCTATTTAGGCTATTTTCTTCGACTTTAGTTTCAAATATTTATTTACAATTAAAGAACTTTTCAGTTCATAGGTTCAGTAGTTCTCAAGTGTAGGTACTTCTAATAGTTCTAATAAACTATCTAACAAACAAGTCCTTTATAATAAAATAATACAATTTATTTATAAGTATTAGAGATAGATTAAAACTATTATAATATATAAAATTATTATTATTTTGAATTTTCAATAAGCTACAAAATACCCAGACGTTTAATTGAAGGGTATTGGTACAACTGAGCTTTTTAAAAAATAAGAGCTTTGTGATAGATTATGAAAGAGAAAACGGGGGCAAAAAAAACCCAATGAAAAAATAACAGCATTTTCACTTAGATAATATCTATTTGCTAAATTACAGTGACACAGGTAAGTTATTTACAGAAAAATTGGGAATAGCTTATCCCAGAAAAATGGATATAGGAGCCATAAGTCTAATAACAAGAAAAATCAAAGTAAGAAAAACTATGCGAACAGACCTGCATACAAAATAATTATCAAACCCCCATTGCAAAATATTTTTATTAGATAGATACCAATAATGAAATGTAGAATGTTGAAATTCAAGGAATTCTAGCGACAATGAATGTCCCCTTGTCGTATTTGATGCTTGAAATGCCGATCATAGTTCGTACTAGATATTAATAATGGAATATCTCTTATAATTAATAAGATTTAAAAAATGTTTGTTTGTTAATGAAAAACATGGCTAGGTAATGTAATGACAATATAGGACAGTGGCTACTTAAAAAAATGCAAAGACTTCTTTTATCAGAAATAAACTTTAATTTATTATATTCTTAACAAAATCAGATCACCATCCTAAAAATTGTATATAATTTAGTTATAATTACAATATAATATTATAAATTTCAATTAAATCTATTATTTACATCAACTCTAAGTTTTAGTAAGTCACAAAATGATTAATATATTTTTATGAATATTGAGAATGTACTGAGTAATCTTTACCACAATCGCTATCACTAACTACATCTATTTGTTCATGTTCGATGTCACAATGACTTTCTGACTTATTCTTAGCACAGCAACACCTCTTCCTTCCATCGCTCGAAGTCGCTGGCATTTCTTCTTTCTTCAATTTCACTCGTCGATTTTGGAACCAAATCTTAACTTGCTTCTCAGACAGTCTTAACCTCGTTGCAATTTCAATCCTTCTTAATCGGGAGAGGTACATATTCATGGAAAATTCTCTTTCTAGCTCCAAAAGTTGAGTTCCCGTGAATGCTGTTCGAATTCGTTTACTTGAATCTTCTTTTAGAGGCAGACGTTTTATTTCTTTCGAGTACCCTGGTAGTAATTCTTCTGGATGCCCTAAAGGCGGACTAGGAGTGTCATTTCTACTATCACTTGATAAAGAAGGTGATCGCTGACCTTGACTTTTTGATGGCGAAGTTTTGTAAGGATGATACGGCGACAAAGACTTCTTCTCTCTTCTCTGGATGTAGTTTACAGATTCACTTTCAGGCTCACTTTTCATGTAACCACTTTCGAAATGTGGTCTCACATCTCTTGCAGCTTCAATAAAGTCTTGTTGACGAGGCAGCTGATGCAGTAACGGATAACGGAAGTTCAGATGCTCCAAAAACGGTCGAAAGAGATCAGGTGAGCGTTGCTGATGCTGGAAGCCGAGTGATAGAAGGTTATTCAGATGCGTCGGGTATGGATAGGGCAGAACAGTCTTCGGTCGCAGATCCAAATGATTTCCCATAAACGTGTAAGGCAGTAGAGGATCGCCCGGTGGTTCAATTTTCTTGCAATCTTTCTTATCACTTATAAGTGTGTCAACAAGGAACGAGCGCGACATGTTCCCAGAGTAGTATAGATGTTGTCAGTGCGAAGTTTGTATCGTAACTGGTCTCATAAGGGTGAGCAGCTAAACAAGTAACAATTACAAAAACTACCCCCACTAAGTTACCCTATTGAAGTCGCATACAATAGATCGCACTCCGAAGCGTTTCGGCAATTATGTGGCCCTGCCCACCCCTTTGTTGAAGAGCCGTCATCCCCAGTGCTAAAAAAACGTGTATTATGAAAGCACATTTTAGTAGCAATGAATAATTTTGTATAGGAAGCTACATCACCAATATCAATCTCGTTAAAAATGTTGGAATAACGTCGGCGCCCTATTAAATATGTATTGTGTTATGTTTAAACAAGCTTAATAAGAAATTATGAATATAATGGTGTTATTATGTTATTATTAATAATATAAAGAATTACGGGGAAACAGATTTTTATAAAAAAATATATCGTACTTATGTATTAAAGATGTGTTCTAGCTGTGAAGAACAGTTCTGAATTAACTAAAAAAGGTATTTCAACAGCTTTGTGCAAGTTCCTCTTTTCTGATATTTTCAAGGCAAATAAATAGTACAATTTCATAGAATTAAAAACAACTTCTTTGACTGATTAAAAACAATGAACATTATTATTTTTCCCAAGTATCAAGACTAAACGGCCCCTAAACACGTCATCACAATATTAATTAAGTATGAATACCTTGTAATACAGGCCGTATGCAATACGCGTGATCGTGATACAGGCAGAAAGAAACCCTTCTGTGAAGGGAGGGTAATAATGCTGCCCCGCCCCATAAAATCATGTTTCGAGTATGTACGACCAAAACTAGTTTATTAAATATTAAAATGTTATTGTATACAATAATGTAATAGCTATTCTATTTTTAGATTATCTTTCTTAATTCAATACTAAATATGTGAGAAAACAGCACCGGTTTCAATTTGACTTGTATGTGGTTTTGGATGACTCAATCTTGTATGCGGTTTATGAAATGTTTAATGCACTTTTGACAGATAACGGATTACTTAACCTCGAACCTTAACACTTTTCTTCTGTCATTTAGTCAATCTTTTAGTCAGTATCTGAACTTCTTCTTCCATAACTTTAAATTTTGAAAAACTATTGGTGACAATTAAATAGTTTAAAGGGGCTCATTTTTGTTCTTTTCTTACATCATTACATGTCCAGTTATACCTACTACACCTTTTGTGATTTTTTCTAAATAAATAAGCTCGACAAATATTCTGACTAGATTGCCTAAATAGCAGAAGCAAAATTTCAGTACAAATGTAAATTATACAACTCAAAAGAGATACGATCAAAAACACAAAACAGAATTTATAATACCAGTATGTGTGCCTTAGGGTCCCGAGAACTGTTACCAGCATACCAGCTCCCAGGTTACCCTGAAGAAGCATTTGTTCATATGTATATATACCTATATGTTATATGCATAGGTATTGAATAAATTTCAGTACATATTATATTTTTACAAATTTCTGCGGTTCTGTATATGAACAAACATACATCCCATCCAAAGGTAACAACCATAAAAATTTGGCGAACAGTAAACACACAACTTTTTGTTAGAACATCTTTTTCTAAACGACAAACATCCCGATAAAAAGTTTAGATTCCGCAAAAAAGATAAAGAATATCAAAGGATTCTTCCCATGACCCGACGGCTACCGGAGTTATATCACGTAATGCAAACAAAATAAATAAAGGAGACAAAAATAACAATACATCTGCAAACTATACCGGTTGAATGGTTCAATATGATGATATCAACCACCCTCGCATCTCTGACGGACTAAACGTAAAAAGGGTTATTATATATCAAGATAAAATTGTTATTGGTAATGACAAGCCAGGTGGGGTACACCATTCTTCTATACTTTGATACAAATAATTTGGCCGTAATTTCAATTGTGATTATACTATTTTTGTTGTTAACAGTACTAAATAAAAGGCAATGTTTTCATTCTATTTGGATCTAACAGTTTTGATTGTATTTGTTGAAAGTTTAAAATAAGTATCTAAACATCTTCATCTCATAATGTTTTTAATACAATCGAACGACATTTTGCTACAACTCTGACATATTTTTTCGATTTTATATTTCATGTCAATCTATACTTATATTGCAAACTTATTGTATAAATAAATTACTTTACACCAATCTATTTATTATAATCGTCTTATTTCATCATTATTTATTTTGGGATTTCGTATAAATGTTAATTTAACAGCAATGAGATCAGTAAAATCCAATTCAATAGCACAATACGTAAAGAAAACTTTTCAAGTAACATCCTCAAAGCCATTCACAATAACAAAACACCTTGCGTCCAGAGCGGAAATGAGGTCCAAAAAGTTATTTAATGATATCCTAACATTGTCCACAAATTCAAGAGTCAGATACGGTATACGCTACAGACAATACAGCAAGAGTATTTCTGAAGTTTTTTTCTAAACTATGACTTTTAAATGATCTTACAATGCAGACGCCTTCAAGTCTGAGATCTTCGCTGTTTGGGTCCCATTCACGGATTCTACGTTCATTCACATTTTATGTATGGTCAAAAATTATGAATGGAAATTCTTAAGGTCCGTTTCAATCGTGTTAAGAGAGTGCAAGGCCTTTGTTGTTCACCCATTGTTACAATATGGGATCACTTGTTTGTTAAATGGACAGGTATGTATCGATATAAATGCATGCGGCGTTGGTGGCATGTAAAGTGGTGTGTTGATTGATGTTCAGATTCAGAGTATTTGCAAAAAAAGTACTCGATAATGGAATATTGGAAGGAAATGACTTGCTGGCAATTGATGACGATGTAGTATGATTTAATAACAGTTATTGTACTTTCATGAGTGAAAATAGATAATTGACAAATACAATCGGCGAAAAGAGAGAGCCATTGTCTTCCGCTGGATACCCTGGGATTGATAACACATGTAAAGAAAAAAATCTTCTATCCTTTAAAAGAAAAAAGCAATTACAATCTCAGAGGAATTCTTTGATGTAATTCACTTTGTGAAGCATTACATTAACTGGATTTCAGATTTTATGTCAAAACTAGCTTTCGCTCTTGGAAAATTTTGATTTGTGACAAGAATTTATTCTGAAAGATTTCCGGGAAAAGTTAGCCTAAGTTACTTTCTGACCCTCAAACTATCTCTGTGCAAAAAAATTATATCGATGCGTTGCTCTATTTTGAGGTCAAAGAAGGGCATTCGCATTTATAAAATTAGTTGTCTATACTTAGCTTAGTTTATATTTGAATTTGAATTAGAACTATTTTTAGATACCACAACATTCTTTGTCTATCTATCTATCTATCATCACGCCTTTTATCCCAAGAGGGGTAGGCAGAGACAATCGAAAGCCATTTGCTACGATCCTGACATACCTCTTTCGCTTCATTTATATTCATCATACCTTTCATACATGCTTGGGGATTGTGTGTACTTTTGCTTTTGATCAATTTTCAATAAAGGTCATTTTCTTTGATTCAGGCAAATCTATGTGGGTGGGTATATGTATGTAGATTTTATATTGTCTAAGTATTTGTTTGAACTAACACGGTTTTGGAGAGTGGATTTCAATGTACTGATAGAGAATATCCAATTTTCCAATCAGATTGCGGAGAATCGACGGACAATTTCTTAATAACATACACTAACGTAAATTTTAGAGAGATAGAAAATAATACCAGTTATATTTAAATAATATACCCGATGTTATATAGCCTACAACCTAGTTTCTCAAGAATTGGGCTATCAAATGCAAAAATATTTGCCCGCGACTTCATATGCGTTGTATTCCTAATACAACGTTCACACCCTATTTCAACCTTTATATAGACAGGGTATTTTAGGGCCTAATGCTTTTTTCAAAATTAGCGTTAACGCAAGGGGCCGTACTACAAATCTAATTAACACTAGATTTCCGCCCCCGGCTTCGCCCGTGGATATTTTAGAATAAAATTATAGCATATATTACTCAGTGATACCGTAGCTTTTTATTCGTGAAAGAATTTTTAGAATCGGTTCAGTAATTTGGGAGTGTACCCCTACATCCAAACTTACAAACTTTACCTCTTTATCATGGACGTAAAAAAGTAGAGGACGGATCGCCGCTAAGACAAAAGTGAAGCACCAAGCGTGCATGTGTGCTACCGATTTTATTTATCTCTATTAAATCTTTAAATTGTAGAATAAGTGGTAAATTACTAACTTACCTATCAAATGTGATTCCTTGAGATTTTTTATGAGTAATGGAGTTGTTTTTGCATAATTTTACTACACAAGACGACATTGTTTTTTATTTTCTTAGTGGCGGCTGATCAGCATAACCGAATGAGAATGTGTGCGTGAGGCTCGTATTTACAATGAAACTGGCATAACTTGGTTGCTTCACTTTTGTCTTAGCGGCGATCCGTCCTCTCTTTTTTTACGTCTATGCTCTTTATAATATTACTATAGATTTAGACCTCCAAATCGTGTTACGATCCAAGGTCTCATGAGCGAGGGTTTCTTATCAAATCCAAGTAAAATGAATGCCTGAATTTAGATATCCAAAAGATGATCGGATCGTGCCATGTGGAACTCCTTAAGTAGACCACACATTGGTCCGGCATCGCACCGAAAATTTCCAATTCCGGCCGCCGGATGATCTAGGCGGACCGTTCGTTACAAGACGAGTCTGTGGTCGGTTTCGGTGGACCGTACGGCGACGCGCCGGAGATTAGACAAAATGTGCCGCCTTTATTAACGATATTCTAATTCAAATTATAGAGACACAAAAAAAGTATTTTTGGATTTTTTTTAAATTGACGAAGTTAATCTAATATCTCTATCCGCGAAGTCAATTTGAAATAAAAACATTTTACAACTCATTTAACTAAATAGTAAGTTTGTATAAAATTGAGAGTCACCTAATGGATCAAAGTTACCCTTGTGTAGGGGTTGTAAAAGCTAATAATGCAGTTAACATCTAACATCCTTTTAAAACTGCACAAAATATAACCCCTCTTTAATTTTTGATCAATTATTTCCTATGGGGCCTTCTCTAAAATCACTGGTTGGGTTCGTTGAGAAATTGCTAAGTATTTTAGCTTACGGTTTCGCTTGTGATTATTTATTTAAACTCGATAAAAAATATTTTAGTCTGTTCGGCCGTTTTTGTTATTGCTGTGTCCTTCTCTAAATTATGTAGCTTTATAATAGTGAAAGGATATTTCAAATCGGCACAGTGAATGAATTTGTTTATTTACAAGAAGTGGAAAGATAGACAAGGAAATTGAAAGGAGAGTGAAATCGGGAAGCAAGGTAAATACCTAATATTAGACTAAACAATGTATGCAGAAATACAGAAATTACAACTAAAAGTAAAATTAATATATATACCTAATGCTGTTTTAGTTCCATCACTTACTTATGGAAGCGAGACTTGTGGGTATGTTATAAGAACATGAGTGGAGATAAAATGCAGTGGAAATGCGGTATTTACGTAGAATATGTCATATAAAGCGTACTGACCACATCCGGAACGAGGTCATTAGAGAAGAATGCGGAGTGAAAGATCATGTTGTGATTAAAATATAGAAAAGTAGTTAACGCTGGTTTGGACACGTTGAAAGGATGAAGGATGAAAGATTGACTAAAAAAGTTTACATAGCTGAAGTGAAAGGAAATGCTGTCAGAGGACGACCTAGGTGTACATTTATTGAACATTAAAAAAATTATATTGATCGATGGCAATATTAATAGTACACACAATCGCCGAGCATGTATGAAAGGTATGATGAATATAAAAGAAGCGAAAGAGATATGCCAGGATCGTAACAAATGGCGTGATGATAGAAATTTGTCCTTTAAAATTTCAAAAATTTGAGACATCTTTTCTCTTTTGAACTTAGGTGTGAATTTAGGCAGATGAATTTTAATGAGTTTAAGAACAAACTGTCATTTGCAATAAAACTTAAAAAAGAAGTATATAAGAATACCGTCAGGAAACTTGAAGATATAACCTAATTAAATGTACCTAGTCCTAAGTTGAATAGTATACCCAAATAATATTAAATTAGTCGGTTTGACTTTGTTGTCTCTACTCCACTAAATCAACATCTTTGACAAATTGAATGAGATTAAGTTACTGGGATTGTTTGTTTACGTTCTCTAATTACATTACACAACTAAACAGAATTGGCAAATCAAATACTTAAAGAAAAATCTAAAGATTCTGCAACAACCGCATCGTACAAAATAATGTAATAATTGCATTATATAAATCAATCACTATAAAACTGTCGCGTCTACTGTCTGTCGCATTTTTTGGTTCGGTTTTTTCACTAAGATACTTAGGTTGATTCATGAGAAATAAAATTGAGGATTAAACAAAATTTTTATTCAATAATTACTTACATAAAAAAAGAATATAATATAAAAACCTTAGACTTAATACAATTATAAAATCTTATAAATAAAAATCTGTCCTCGGTCCCCAGACATTGGAAGTGTACCCAGAAGGCTGGCTGCGTTTCCTCGTTGAATTGCAAGGCTTATGCGTTGTGCGAAGTACGTACCAGTCTTCTGGTCATTTGTAGATTTAATTAGGCGTTTTGAAATTTCTTTACAATTTGAATGAGCGCTTATTTCAAAACTAAGTGGCGCAAATATGTAGTCGTCGCTGAGGCCGACATATCTGCGCCGCTTTGCGTTTTCTGCTATGGCTGCTGCTGATCCTGCCTTAGAGGAAGTAAATGGAAGATGGGACTGGGCGCTATCGACGCAAGTTGCATCCCAAACTAGTGATCATCCCATCTTCCAAGGTGCCAGCGTCATGCCGTCGGGCCTCTTTCCGTCGTCTCGTGATAAGCCGTTGGGTTCGAGTATAGCAAGTGCGTCTAGTTACAAGGGCTCGACGGATGACGTCGTTGAGGTCAGCATGTCTAGGGAATTAAACATGACTTCATTATGTTTAGGAGCTGAAATTAGGTCAGGAAAATGTAAGATCCAGCTAGTTTCATGGCGTATGCTGTCTAATCCGTCAGAGATATAACAAAATGATTTAGGAATGAATTGTGTGGAATAAAATTGTCTACAAAATTCTGCAGTTGTTGAAAACCGAGTATTTAATGTCCCTGTGCGAAGCCGGAGGCGCGTGATAGTTTCAATATAAATACGTAGTTGAAATAGGCAGAGGATAAGATACAATTTCAAAGGAAAGTTTTAAGCTATGGTTTAGTTTACCCACTCACAATAACAAAAGGCAGCTTTGCACGAGTTAGATTATGGTTAAATACACACTAGGGAGTATTTTAAGATTTGTCTAATTTTAGTTTCAATTATGCTGTTAAATGGGTTTTTATAATTTAATACTTAGATACTTTTCCATCTAAATATACCTCCACAGAACTGGCCACTCGTTAGGTATAGCCTCACAAATACCATCGGCTAAAAGAGGGTACCGACAACACTGTTTCGGGAGCTATAAGTATAGTTCCCTTCCTGTAATATTAAATTAAACAAAGTCAATTTTAAATATAATCTAACGGAAAATGTTGTAAAGCCAACCCACCGCTTAACTCTGTCACTTATTCATATTTGCATTCACAACGAAATAATATTCCTAATTTGACATCCAAATACCCTTTTATATTAATTAGCTAACAAAACCGCTTCAATAGCATTAATGTAACCACTCCAAAACGTCGAGCTTTAACAATTCTCCGCTTTAGGATTTTTTATATATCCATGCCCTCGAGCTATGTAATTCCCGCAATTGCACAAACTTTTTATTACCAGTTGTCATTGTTATTTTTTACTAATACATAATAATCGTTTGTGACAATCGTTACAATGGATAAAGGGCTGCTGTACACTCAAGTTACGTGCTTTGCGGTGTTTTGTAATCTTTAACAGTTCCTAGCTCACAAATTATTTATTCGATTGCTTTTATACGATTATTGAGTTTGGGAATATTGTTTCCGTCACTTAAGACAAGGTTCTTATGTTTATTGTTATTTTGATTTGTACTCTAATTGAGTAATTGTACCTTTGTTAACTTGTTGGTATAATGACATTTATTACACGGTAAAGAAAGTTTTGTATAAAAATTTAGGCAAAAGGACTCTGAGAAATATTCGGTCCTATTATACATATTTTGTCAATTGACAAAAGTCCTTATTCTGAGGTCTTTGGTACTATGTAATGTCAAATAAACTATTGAAAAACAGTTCTTTTATTTCTGATCTGATTAAGAGCAAGCTTGTTATGAACTCAGTAAACCGCGCGGCTTATTTTATTTTAAAAAGTTGTTAGAGAGATACACTATAAAATAACCGATAAAATAACTAAGGATAAGATAAAATAGGCCCAGATTCATGTACCAGAAATATGATAAAGAACGATTTTACAAAAAATCGATCTTCCGAAAATACACAATACGGTCATATTATGCTCTTCCATGATACAAAACTATTAGAAATTAGTTATATTTAATGTTTTCATAAAGTACCTATGTGAAATTATGTATAGGATAAATACGAGTAAATGGTACATTAGTAAATATATATATTAGGAGAACTCGAGTCGCAAAATTGAAAATACGCGTGAAATTGATGACTTTCAGGGCTTCACAATACTTAGGTGTAAATGTTATTCATAAAATAGTAATCGCGTAATTTAAGAAGTGATGCATGTAATTTGTATGGTACAAAAGTTATAAGGCGTCTCCTTAAATTAAAAACTAAACAAAAGCTTTTTAGTTTTAAATTCGCTTTTTAGCTTTAAGTTATTTTTAGGGTAAGGACATTAGGACGTTAGTTCCACTAGTGAATTCGCACGTGTTACAACGAAAGGGTGTCGCAGTAAATGGTTGTTTTACGTTCAGTTACACATTACATCCTTGATATCTTACACTACACTTACACTTCCCTTGTAACGCGGCTCTGTCCTTGTGGAAATAGGTACACAGATATAATACTCAATTTAGTATGGAAATATATTCAATTAAACCAAAACGGCATTGCATTGCAAAGATTTGCATGATTATTTCTACTGAATTATAAGTGAGGCAAAAGGAAATGCTTGTAACTGTCAAAATGTGGACAACATTGCTCATGTAAAGAAGGAGCATTTGCATTTTAAATGGCCACAGTGCAATTATATTCCCTAAAATGGATACCTACATTACAACATTTACAAATACTCTTAGTATTGTGTGCGTGCGAAGTCGCAGGCAATAGCTGGTCTTGAATAAATAATTTCAGGGGAAACTAGTTGCTAATAATATTGCATGATTTCTATAAACGTCCCCGTAGGTATGGCGAATTAATGACAAGAGTTGTATAGACAACATATTCTACAAATTAAATTCCCAATATGTCACGCTGCACATAAACAGAATTAGTTTCGGACACTCGTGTTTGCACTGTCATCTTGTGAACACTTGCGTGTGGGGGGAGAAAAATAAATTTTAATGACAAACACTTTGAAATTTTCAATTAAATACTTCTGTGAATCAAATTACAGATGAGATGTTTGATTCCGTATCCAGTTCAAATAAACAAAAAAATAATTATAAGTCTGAAATAAAAGTCCGTGAATACCTAATTGAAAGTAGGATGGATGTTTTGGGAGAGACTTTTCAAAATTTTCAGTAACTCTAAATTCACTGGCACAATGCCCGGTCCTTTGTAAGGCTTGCAAGAGGACATAGGTCCAACACGTAGAGGCCTTTTAGAGTGTTTAATCTAAAGTGTTGTGACTAGCACTCGTCGGGACCTATCTCTGAATGCATGCAATTTGTTTCTATTGTTTCTATGCGATCACAGACAGGCCCCGTCACGTGCCTGGACTATTGCCGAGATAAAATTAAATTAATACAATTGGGCTATTGTTTTAGCGTGTTAAATGTATTGGTTTATCAAGTTTATTGGTTGAGACTACGGCATCATTCATCTCATGAAACGTAAAATTGGCAGGCAGTTATTAATTATGTTTTATATATCTGCAAATGTAATTAATGAAATATTTATTAATTAATGTAAACAATCAAACTTAAATTCCTAGTGTGAAAATATGCTCACCAATATTACCAGACAGCAGCTGCAACAGGAATTACATACTTTGAATACAGAGAGACGTGTCTCTGGCCACACCACAAAGGCCGTGAAGATTTTTATAATAATTATACTAGCTGATTGCCTGCTACTTCGTACGCGTTGTATTATGAATACAATTTACCCCCTTAGTTATAATCTTTCCCGAGAATTGGGTTATCAAATGCAAAAATAATTTTTCAAATCGGTCCAGTAGTTTTTGAGTCTATAGAATACAACAAACAAATAAACAAAATATTGATTTTTATTTACTTGTTTATACCTGTAAACCTTTCAGGAATTTTGTCTGTGTATCAACTTTTCTTGCTTTGGAAGTAACGTAAAGCCGGTCACCACATGTTTTCTGAAAATACATACTACCTTATGAGCAACCAATTGAATCCACGCAAGGTATAAAGGTTGCGATATAAAGCGTCATCTTTCGGCATGAAAGACGAGAAAAATACATTCTCAAAATCACACAAACATTTCTGCTGAACCGTTAACAAGTAGCGGTGTGTCTTTGACGCGTGTGCACAATAAAAATAACTTTTGTAACTTTTTTCATAGATTATCTGTTAGGTAAAAATTTCTTGTGAAACACCGCCCCCTCTAATTGATTGCATAACTTCCATTCATTCAGTTTCATTCATACAGTCTCGATTGTAGAGTCATTTGACACGCGGGTGACAAATCGGCGCTTCCAATTTACAAAAAAAAAGAATTTTGTATATCTGATTTTCAACTCTAAAAGTATTTTACTAAAATCTATTTTCCGTTACGTGAATAATGAATATTTGAATGCTTTAACAATATGATATTTAATGGTTATTGTGGATAGTTGGGAATTTCATGCTCGCCTTTAACTGTCAGAGTTCCGCAGATTAATTTCAAAGTAGGACCAGCGGAGTAACTACCACAACCAAATATAGAGAGTTTCTAAATTACATAATAATGTAGGCAAGTTGTATTTAATTTGTCTTATTACTGATATAGCGAATGGGTAATTAGAACATAGGGGGGTAAGAGAACAGAATAAGATCTATCCGACCCCAAATGTCATTCTCACCTGCACGCTTGGTACCCTCTGCTAGACAACAAACAAGGCTCTGGCGACCTAGCAATGGCGGTATAAGCATACACCTAGCTAGGCAACTGACTAGAAGAGGCTACAGCGAGCCTGAAGACATAAATAGTCTCAAAATGTCTGGTGCAGAAGGCAAGGGGAAACCACTGCAATATTCTTACCAAGAAAGTTAACCATGGCGAGTCAAGGTGCTTCGTGCTGTGGACCGCCATGATTGACCACTGTCAAGAGCACTACGACTGAGAAGAAATTACATAAGAAGATATCTAAATTGTTTTTTTATATTTTTAAATTTGAGATTTATTTAAAAAACACCACCTAATAAAAAAAAATCAAAATCGCTGTCCTGTGGCAGGGTCCCCAAAACACTAGCTGCATTTCCTCTTTGTATCCTAGATACGTACCAGCTCTTCGATCACCCGATAGTTTGATGAGATCAAAGGCAAGATGTTTAAAAAGATTACGTGCTTCGGAACCTCATGGGCCCATTGTTACAACTCCAAACGGCACAAATATGTATCCTAAAGAACCATATTTAGGCCGTTTGAAGTAAATTCGTTATATAATTATTTTATAAAATATTACCAGCGGAACCATTTAATATTAAATATGCATTCTTGTTGAACAATTTTTTTCTCATGTCATTCCATTTTATGAACAGCAGCAGACGTTTAGTCGCCATTATAATGTTAAGTGGTGCTTACGGTGTCTAAAGATTCTATACAGTATTGAACAAGATTTGTTATGGTGAATGATTTTCTTGAACTTCAACTATGAAATGCTCTTTGCCATTTTATTCGTTAAAATTTGACAATTTCTGTATACTAAATTTTATTATTTCATATCTTTTAAATATTACATGAATAGACATTGTGAAAGCAATCGTGAATTAAACGACTTGCTCGAAATATAAAAGTACGTACCTACCAAAATGCGGTGTATTTAAATTCGATATTTGTTGTAGAGAAAGTGAGAGAGACGTCAGTATTATTCTGGAGGTGGTCATTCTCAGTATCTGTCCACTCCAATGGCATATAGGCGTGATGACACATATGTATGTAAGTACAACTGGATCCTAAATGAGTAAACCCAAGTTTCTGAAAAGATTTTCAAAGCTTAATCCACGATTAGAAAATTTAGTTATACTACTCACTATTTCACAAATTATACTAGTTAGAAGTTTATAAGTTAATAAAACTTGTTTCTTGTATGGGTTACCCCCTTTAATTTGTAACTTTATTTTATTTTTTTATAACCTTAGTAATAGGGTTTCTGTTTGCACTCTTTGGGTTCGAAACCCTAACAAAAATGAATTTTGTTTAGTTCAATATCACGATAATGTGTGAATGGCTAAATACTTCTGGGCAATAAAATACAACAATATAATGCTAATACAATATAACAAACACAGACGAAGAGCGACCCATCTGCTTCAGAAAAAAAATGCCGTATCATTTACCCCAAAATGTCACGCTTTCCACTAATTTCATACATTTTATATCACTATAAGTCATTCTTTATAAATAAATATAGCTCACATGCCACGCCCTGAACTATAAATATTACTTTTATTGAATTTAACAAAACCTTTTTTTGCCAAAAATATCCTCTACATAATTGTAGTACTAACTCTAAAAGCCACTTAAAATAAACCGGTTACGACCTTTTGGTTCGGTCGCCTCGAATAAAATGTTTGCGAGCTATATGAGTTGTGTAGTGGAATAAAATCGTAAGTGACTTTTATTTACGGGTTTCTTTCCTATGTGTATTTAGGAAATGTTTGGAACAAAACGATGAGAGATAGTTTTGTTAAAAAAAGTGCCTGCGGTCGAGTTTTATGTGTAATTTTATTTGGATAGATGTTGCTTTTATGAGGATACAGTTTTATTGTAACGATGATAGTCGCTAAACCGATTTAGATTAAGTTTGCTTCTATTTTGGCTTCAGTTTCTGCTTCTCATAAATTGGATTTGTTGAATGTTTTCTAACATAATATAGTAAGAAATAAGAATGGATGGAAAATACAAAATCTTTACTTGTGGAACAGATTTTAAATCTATCTATCATCACGCTTTTTCTCCCAAGAGGGATGGGCAGAGACAATTGAATGTCATTTGCTAAGATCCTGACATACCTCTTTCGAAATTTTACTATTTTTTTTTTATTTGAAGAATTTAGTAGGTAAGTAGCTAACTTTACAACATTGTTTACAATTTACAAACTTATTAACCGAACTTCAAAAAAAAGTAACTTTGAAAGGGTATACTTTCCAGGTGGTCCCATGGTTGATCTGATGATGGGATCTTGGAAAAATCGAGAACTATTAAAATTTTATAGGCACACTTGAAGCGATTTGGGTTTTTTTTAATTTGTTTGAAAGGGTATACTTTCCAGGTTGTCCCATGGTCATCAGGTCAGGATCTGATGACGGGATCTTGGAGAAATCGAGAACTCTTAAAATTACACGTAAATATAGGCACACTTGAAGCGTTTTTAGTATTTTTTTATGACTTGTGCATTTGCAAAGCACACTTTTCAGTGCATAATTTTTGAAGTCGGTACACTTTTTTTAAAAAGCCAAATTATTTAATCTAGACATAAAAAAAAGTAATTTAGTCAAAAATTAAGACAAAATAAATTTTATAAACAATATTGTCAAAAAGATTGGGTCCTCGTGGCATAGTGGCAATAATGCTGGCTGCATTTCCTCGCTGTATAGCTATGCTATACCTATCTCTGGGCTAACTATCTTGAACGCATTTTTCCCACTAGGTTGGAGATATGACTATAATAATATAAAAGTATATAAACATTGATTATTTCTAATTATACAAGACTCGGCCCCCTATTCTGCCGGCAGCTATTTCATAGAAACGTGTCGGTCACGTGCTCCTAAAAGGTATGTTTTAGTTGGCGAGCGCATAACATAATATTTGGTAATTATATTGTTTGTTGCAGTTATTAAGATATTTAGATAATTATACGTCTATCATCTCTCATGATGTAAACATAGACTTAATAAGCTGCACGAAGACCATGTCTTCCTCTTTTAGCCGATGGTATTTGTGAGGCTATACCTAACGAGTGGCCAGTTCTGTTGAGGTATATTTAGATAGAAAAGCCTCTAAGCGTGCTTTGTCGGATTATGTACATACCTAAGTTTTTAATTATAAAAAAACCCATTGGTATTGGTCGGGATCGAACCACCGACTTTTACATTCTAAAAATACAGACTGAATCGTAAACGGTATAATATCGACTTTTACAAATCACCTTTTCCGGGACAGACTTCCTCTTTTAGCCGGCTACTTTGAAAAGTTCTGTTGAGGCATTTTGAGATCCATAGGTTTCTTGCTGAATTGATTAAGTTTTTTTTACTTAAATACCGATGTGGAAATCGAACCCGGGCTCTTGCTGAAAGAAAATCATCTTAAAACCTTATTAATTTATTTCTAGGTTTCTATTAGGTTACATACAAATTAGATATAATTCCACTAAGACGTCTTTTATGGGATAGATAAAAGCAAGCGTTTAATCTGGACTGACCAAAATTGGTTGTAGGCCTTTTAGCGCTTCGTTAATTTACACACTATCTCGAATAGCTTAATGCCAAGAAGATAGAAAAAATGTTGGATGTCCAATTTTAGAATATCGAAGAGAAACCAGCGCTAAGTAGTCTTCTATATTTAAAAAGTTACGTCACATAATGCACTTGCACCTTTTTTTTACTTTTTAATTTATCCCCAAAATCGAAATTCGATTATTTACGCTATTCGACCGTGATTGGGTCATAAAACTCCAAATTTCAACCTTTTTCGTCCGGTAGATTCGAAAAAATAATATTTGACTAATGAAGCTATATTATTCGATGTATATTGGACATAGGCTATGTTTCATGTTTCAAGAACATTTATAAATAAATCCAAAGTTGTTATTTTTTGCATCTCAACAATTACAGCGCTAATATTTGTATATATTTTATTTTTATTATCGTTACATATCCATACTCCATAATAAATAAATGCCACGATAAATTATAAATGCGAAAGTAACTCTGTCTGTCTGTCTGTTACGCTTTCAAGTCTAAACCACTGAACCGATTTTGATGAAATTTTACATGGCTGAAGCTTGTACCTTAGGAATGTTTTTTTTAATCCACTGGTGAATGTGTCGTAAAAAGAAGTAGAGAATTATATGGATGGACATACTCTTCTAACTTACTACAAGAATAGTTTCAGATTTTTGTAAACTTTACAAAACAGGTAGGCACCATAATTTACCTTTTTTTTATTTTCACGGTCGAAGCTGGGTCGAATAAGGTACAAATTTATTTTAAATATTCTTCTCCTACCAACAAAACAAGAAACCAGGACTAAGCTGTCTTAGGTTCGAATCTCCGGTTGAGTATTACAATAATGTATGCTAAGCTTACAGATAAAAATGCCGCATAATATTTTCTTTATAGATCA
Source organism: Nemapogon koenigi (assembly GCA_963924495.1). NCBI lineage: Eukaryota > Metazoa > Arthropoda > Insecta > Lepidoptera > Tineidae > Nemapogon > Nemapogon koenigi. The sequence goes on along the minus strand of OZ004639.1, from coordinate 12,622,321 downwards.
ATGTTCTACCTATTTGTAAGGTTGTAATGTTGAGTCATAAATACGAGAGGATTGTGGGGTCTAAGCGACCTCTTTGGTATGTTTATGAGAAAAAATAATAAGAACCCTTATCTTTTGGATAAATGCTCCATTTTATATCCTTAGTGTCCCTTCCCAGCCCCGTTTTACGGGCTATACCTACATACGCTTGACGACTTGGTTTGGCTTTTTTAGTAGTTTCTCTAAACTACAATATGCCAGGTACAAACTATACTAAGTAACTTAGAGTCCTACGATCTTAAGAGCGATAAGATTAACTCAATACTCATAATATAGCTACAAAAAATATCAAAAACCTAAATTAAGAAGACTTATTTTCCGCTGGGTACCATATGCCCAGTAATATTAGTTCTGGGTTCGGCAAAGCAATTCTTGTATCTCCCTATCTGAGGTTTATGCATGTAGGTTTTTGGTTTTGTTGTTTGCTAATAGTAATTTGTAAAATAACAATAGTTTATAAAAACTTATGTAACATAATTCCACAAATCACACTTAGAAGTTTTTCCATATAAATATACCTGACCTCAACAGAACTGGCCACTAGTTAGGTATAGCCTCACAAATACCATCGACTAAAAGTGGGACATTTGGTCTTCCACTGGGTACCCTTGGACCGTAACACGGCTTCGAGAGCTGTAAGGGCAACCCGTGAAGAAAGAAAAAGAAAAAAAAAAAAACATGCTTTTGCACAAATCAAATGAACCCAAACTCGCTAGGGTTGCGTTATTTCGTTACAGAATTCCTGTGGCCACTTTCCAGCTCCATCATCAGGTCATCATCTAGGACCAGAGTACTTGTGAAGTCAAATCAAACGAGCCCAAATTCAATGGGGTTACTTCATTTCTTTCAAGAGTTCAACTATCCACATCCTGGCTCCATCATTAGATCATCAAATTAATTATTGTATTGTCATCCGAATTACATAATATACGAGTACACTTGCAAAGTGCCAAATCGATATTACAATAAATTAGAAGTTGCATAAATCAACTTTCAAGATTTGGTACATAAGTAGTTAGTTACAGGTGAAACTAAAAAAAAATTACAGAAAATTCAATATTTTTGTTGTAGCGTGATATAACTCAATATTATATTGGAATGGGTGTAACTTAGTTCATTGTATGTAATAAGAGAGAAAATTACTTACTATTGTATTAACTGATGTATTTATTGTAATATAAGGGAAACACGCGAATCGACTATTTTCTTATATTTCTGTCTACTTTTTTTATAGAAAAGTTGGCAATAAACATTCGAGATAAATTCTAATTCCCTAACCCTAACTAATCCTAGGAATGTAAGGGGGAGAACGAAATAAGATATATCTGACCCCAAATGTCAACAATAGACAACAAACGAAGCTCTGGCGACCGAGCAATGGCGGTATAACCATAGACCTAGCTAGGCAACTGGCTGGAAGAGGCTGCAGCGAGCCTGAAGACCTAAATAGTCTCAAAATGTCTGATGCAGAAGGCAAGGGGAAACCACTGCACTATTCTTCCCAAGAAAGTTAACCATGGCGAGTCAATACAAGGTGCGTCGCGCTGTGGACCGCCATGATTGACCACGACTGATCTGTCAAGAGCATTGCGACTGAGAAGAATAATATTATAAACGCTTATTATTATGTCACATTTATTAAATATCCACGGGCGAAGCCGGGGTAGAATGCTAGTAATACATATATACCTAAATGTAATATTTTGTGATGTAAAATTTGAAAGCCACCTCGCAAAGTACATTAATTTGTAATATGAAGTAAAAATATTACATTTGAAGCTTAAGATGCGATCCATTAAGAGAGCTGCCTCAGAATTCGACATTACGTGTTAATGTCAAAGATGTATATAATCTTTGATGTCGGTATTCTGTAATATGTTAACGATATCGGTAATTTCGTTGCCAAACTTAACAAAAACATTTTCATGGCTGTAGGTAGGAGTTAAATAAATCAGAAGTTAAAACAACGAAACACTGGGGTTCAATGAAAGTTATGGGAGAGAGGTCGTACGTAGAGTTCAACCGACTTAAAAAAAGGAAAACGTTCTCAATTCGAATGTATTTGCCAATTGTGAAGATTTTGATGGTTTCTTTTTTAATCGACAGTGAATTCTTTCGGATTTGTCCCATTTTTGTTTTGGCGAAAATTGGTACTGTAGTTTTTCAGAAATATGCCGATTTCGATAATTTATTTTTGTAATTATATATTATGATGTTATTAAGTATTGACAGTTTGATGCGGTTAGATAGGTTGATTCACGAGGAAGGGTTACGAGTATTAAACATAGAACTATCATGTTTAGGAGTTGAGCATTAACAGTATTAGTAAATCAAGACGGGGAAAAAAATTGCTCCATAAAAAATGGTCTGCGATAGCATCTTCTCATATTGGTAATGATATAAGAGTGGGTAAAACGTCGACTCACAACTGAGAAGTCGCTGGTTCGATCCCCACATCCGACAAACCGTACAAAGAGGCTATTCCATCTACTGTTAAGAATAAAATAAGATCGATATGATGAAATATTAATTTATTTAATAATTAGTCACACGTCCGATAGTTTTAGAGGTCAGAGGGCACTGCCTTCTCGCGGGCGGCGCGGACACACACTTCACCTCTCGCCCTTCCCCTCATCTCGTATTGTTGCTAACACGGCCATACTGACGACTGCTTCGCCCTCGAAGCTCTACCTAAAATAAAATACAGGAGAGGGGGTTACAAGCCTCTCACCGTCTGCCTTCTGCCTGACTTTAGTCAGAGATCGGTTCTGCCTGACATTAGTCAGAGATTTGTTCAGCCGGCCAACTTCTCATATTTTCAAACGTGACCGTCACTCTATGAGTGCTGCCATTGGGTCTTATTCCCAATACTTCAAACCGATCATTCTTTAAAACTTTTGTCACTTTATACGGGATAGTCCGGAATCTACCTTTTAACTTTTTGTATCCTGGATTTCCTTTACTAATGCGAATCAGTACCATATCCCCAGCTTTGTAAGGGGATTTCACGTATCGTTTAGCATTAAATCGTCTCATCTGCCGCTTTTGATCTTCATCCAAAAGCTCTCGGGCTTTTGCTCTTGTGACCCTCAGGTCCTGCCTCTCACCTGCCTGCGTGAGAGTATTAATCAAAAGCGCCTCACACAGCGCCGTCGGCTTATAGCCAAACAGCAACTCATTTGGAGTTCTGCCGGTGACTTTATTCACCGAATTATTTAACGCCTGCTGTGTGACTGCCAGGGCTTCACACCAGTTTTCTTCTGGTTCATCCCTGATTATAGCGTTTAGAGTATTTAATATCGATCTGTTCAAACGCTCTACCTGTCCATTAGCTCTGGGCAGATTAAGTGAATTTATCACTAATTGAATTCCGGTTTCATTGCAGAAGGCTCGCATACCTCTTGATGTAAATGCTGATCCTCGGTCGCAAATCAGCCTCCGAGGCACTCCAAATAAATATGCCATGGCCTTTAATGCTTTTATCACTCCTTTGGTACTTGTTTCGGCAACCGGTTCCAAAAAGCAGTATTTAGTAAATCCATCTTGTAAGGCGATGACATACTGGTGTCCTTCTTTGCTTTTCACAAACGGGCCAAGATGATCCACGTGCACTACATCAAATGGGGTTTCACCTTTTGGTATTGGATGTAAAAGCCCTGGCTTTCGACCAGTATCACTTTTACCAATTAGGCACTTAAAACAGTTTCGAACGTATTTCATCACAACCTTCCTCATCCGGGGAAACCAGTATTTACCCCGTATGGCAGCCAACGTTCTGTCGACACCTTGATGTCCGCTGTCATCGTGCATAATTCTTAACACCCCCCATCTTGCATTCCGAGGCACAACCCACTTGGATCCTTCCGGTGTCTTCCTGTAGAGGTGCCCCTCTTTTATCGTGTAATCGTTAAAATATTGGTCACGATCTTACTCATCGTTTCCTTCTTTCAGAATACTCATAATTCTGGCCAATTCTTCATCAGCTACCTGGCATTCCAATAAGTTTTCTGCCGTTGTGAACTCATAGGCCAGATAAACAGGGTTACGGCTCAAATAATCAACGTGAGCAACTCGTGTACCTGAACGATATTCAATGTCAAAATTGTAATCTTGCAGGTATATCCACCATCGAGCCACTCTTGGATTAATCTCCTTTTTTGTCATAGTAGCTCTGACAGCGCTACAATCAGTGACCAATTTGAATTTGATTCCAATCAAATACACTCGGAAATGTTTGAGAGCTTGTACAACTGCTAGAGTTTCTAAATCATACGAATGGTACCTCGCCTCATCTGGTGACGTCCGCCGACTGTAGTATGCAACCGGATGCATTTTGCCATCCTCGTCTCTTTGTAACAGTATTGCTCCTAACCCAATACTGGATGCATCAGTGTGAACTTCAGTCTGCGCTTCGGGATTATAAATCTTTAGTACCGGTCTTTGGGTAAGAATATTTTTTACAGCTTGAAATGCTCGCTGACAATCTGAACTCCAGACAAATTCAACGTTTTTCTTCAAGAGGTTGTATAGTGGACAGATGTTGGATGCAAAGTTACGAACAAATCTGCGAAAATAACTCGCTAGGCCCAAAAACTGTCTAAGTTGTTTTGTCGTTTTCGGAGGTAAAGCCTTCGTCACACAATCGATTTTATGATGACTGGGTCTAACAGTTCCAGCCATTATTTCTCTTCCTAAGTATTCAATGCTAGTCTGAAAGAATTTACATTTTTCTAAATTCAACGTAAGACCGGCTTCTCGTAACTTTTGCAATACCTGCTTCAATCTTTCAAGACCTTGTTCTTCGCTCTCTGATGATATGAGAATGTCATCAATGTAAACCAGGACTCCTTCTAGACCTGACAATGTGCTGTTGAGTGTCCTCTGGAACACAGATGGTGCGTTTGCAAGTCCAAATGGTGTCCTTAAAAATTCATACTGACCGTCAGGAGTGACAAAAGATGTTTTTGCCACTGAGCCATCTTCTTCATTAACTGGAATTTGATAAAATCCTGATTTGAGGTCTAAAACTGTATAATATACTCCTTTACTTAATGTATCAATTTGGTCTTCAATACATGGCAAAGGGAATCGATCTTTTATTGTGGCTTTGTTTAATTCGCGGTAGTCAACACATAGACGATTAGCTCCATCTTTCTTTTTGACGAGCAACATTGGGCTTGCATATGGAGAATTGCTTGGCCGTATTATTTTTGCTTCTATTAACTCCGTGATCATTTTCTTTACAATTTCTCTTTCTATTTGGGGTAATCTACGGGGTCTTGCAAATATTGGTTCTTCTTTCAAGAGCTTTATTGAAAGTTGACATTTATTGGAACAACCAATATCTTTCAATGATGTGGATACACGGTCCCAATATTCGGTCATAAGTTCTTTAAAATCTATTTTTCCATCTTTGGAAAGAGCGCCGGTTTCTAAATCAGATAATTGTACAGCTGCGTAGGTATGATCAACATTAAGAGGTTCTTCGTATCTAATGTGTACACCTTTCCTATTAGCGACAATTTGGACACCTGGATGTTCTAATATATCGCGGCCCACTAACAAATCCACTGGAAGATCGTGGTAGTTCATGATTAGAGGGGTGATATCAACCCCAACTCCGTCATTACTTAGTCTGCATGATGTCTGCCCGACGGCCGCCACAATACTTCCTTTTATTCCGCTCATCAAAGCTGTTGTTGGATTTGAGTGTAAACCAAGTTTTTGTGCAACATTCTGTCGTATTAGAGTCGCAGAACTTCCAGTATCAATAATGGCCTGAATAGGGCTATTGTTTATATAACATGTAGTAGACATACGTACTAATTTGTCTGAACATAAGTTGACAGGTTTTAATTTCTTGAAACAATTATCAATTGTGTGCCCATAGCGATGACAATGTTTACATTGAGTGGACCCTTTGTTTGTGTAATTTTGGTTAGAAGTTCCGGCCCCGTTGTTTTTAACTGTGATGACCTCACCCGGTGTACTTAAGTTCGATTTACACTGGAATCGTCTATGGCCCAGCTTTCCGCACTTGAAACAGGCACCCTTTGTTTCTTCGCGACGACGACGTGACAAACGAGATTTATTTTTATTGTTAAAACTCTTCGTTAATGTAACAGCGTTATCAAAGTGGGTAAGATTACGCGTTTCACTCATTGATCTCCGTGACATCTGTGTTACCATGTCGTGTATTGTTTTGCAACCTTCTAGTACTATACTGATATTTTTGTCTAATATACCCCCAAGCATTATATCCATTTGCTGACGTTCAGTCAATTTTATACCGAGACGTTTAATCTTGGCAGACATTCGACCTGCATATAGCACTAGGGAATTCGCATGGTTACTTTTGAAATTTACAATGTCTTCCATTGTACTAAAAATATTTGTTTCCCTTGGGTATGAAATAATTAAATCTCTCTGAAATTTCTTCCAGGATCGTTTTTTTGGTGACCATAAATTGTACCATGCCCTACCTTCGCCTTCCAGGGCCTGGCTTGCGCGATATAATTTCCTGCGCTCACTCCAATTGCAGGCAGTCGCAATGTCCTCAATTTGTCCAATCCACTCCTTTACGTAGGATCCCTCCTTGCTGGGATCGAAACCCGGAACAGAGCCTAGTTCAGGCGTTGTGGATCTCCTGCGCCGCACTTTTCTTGGAGGAGTATAACCCGACGAGTCTGACTCCGACTCCGACCTGTCACGACTACGGGATGATCGTGACATTGTCAATAGTGTTCATATATTATAAATAGTTCACTTTAAGTGTCTTCACTTTCACTTTAAATCTATTCACTCTCACTATAAGTCTTCGGAAACAGTTTATGGATAGTATCCCACCGCTGTGTTAAGAATAAAATAAGATCGATATGATGAAATATTAATTTATTTAATAATTAGTCACACGTCCGATAGTTTTAGAGGTCAGAGGGCACTGCCTTCTCGCGGGCGGCGCGGACACACACTTCACCTCTCGCCCTTCCCCTCATCTCGTATTGTTGCTAACACTACATATCTCAACAGAGCTGGCTACTCGTTAGGTATAGCCTCAAAAATTTTTCAGCTAAGTGTGGAAGACTTATTGTCTTCCGCTGGGTACCCTGGAGCCGACAACGGTTCCCGGGAACTGTAAGAAAACCCGGAACCTTCTAGGTCGTATAATCTGGAATTATATGTTATATGTTATAAGTAGTAGAGAATATATTCTCTTTAGAAATACGCTATTATCGCTCGTCACTCAATCTAGCTTTGAGGCAACGTCGTATGAATTACAATAAGACAACACAAATGAACAGAAGCTCTTTCCTCTACTAAATGTTATTTCATTATCAATCTTAAATATGTCATTTGCTAAAAAATATATGTTATGGTATTAAATTACTGGTTTTATATATCTACATAGCAAAATGATATTCGATTTCCTCTGCCTAACCCTCATGGGATAAAATGGCGTGATGAAAGTTATTTTAGTTTATTATAGTATATTTAGTTAGTTATTGTATTCAAATGCCAAAAAAATATTAAAGATATATCCCCTCCACTGATCATCTCTTCTGGTGACAATGAATCAGCATCGCGATTCAGCTGGAAAATGCAGACAGTATTCTTGCCACTATTCCACGCGGACCTGGTTTATTTAGTTATTTTTTATGTTTCGTATTCTGAAAGTATTATTTTGTCAGTCAAACTGTAAAACTGTTTTGTAGGCCTATTTATCAAATTATATGAAAATTTGTAGATATATCTATACAAATTATAAAGAGTAAAGTTTGTGAGTTTGTGAGTTTGTGAGGTTGTAGGGGGTAATCTCTGGGTCGACATAACTGATTTTGAAAATTATTTTACCAATAGAAAGCTACGATATCTAATAAACGTGAAATGATGTTCGTTGGTAAGCGCATCACTTGGTTCTCAACCTGGCTGAAGCGATTTGGCTATTTTTTTAAAATTTTCATAATAGACTGTAGGTGTAAGGTAAGAAAAATTGTAAAATTCGGGAAAAACTGAAAGTGCTTTTTTATGGGATTTTTGTATGAACTCAAGATGAAAGTTAATTTATAGGCTTAGGATATGGACTAGTAATAAATAAATAAATAAAAAATAGATTTATGAGAGTTTTTAAGGAGTGACAACGGAATAACTAAATGTGGACGTTGTTACAAGTGTCCCTAGCGAGAACATAAAGCAATTTATTTATTTTTGATTACCAATGAAAATACTGAAAGGAAATAAATTGTTTACATAATTTTGTATCCCATTCGATTTTTCCTAATTCAATGATATGTTTATTTATGTATAAGTACCAAAATTGGACTAAATTTGTTTTGCAATGACGGCGAAATAAGTATCCAATAATGTCCTTTCAGATTCTAATAACTATTAACAACTAAGTATTTTCATCAAAATCCTGAAATCTCTCGTAAGTCTCCCGATCACAAGAAGACAGGTGGTAATTTTTTAACACCACACGTGCAAGAAAGCCAATTTTTTTGTCAAAAATATGTTTTGACTTTTGTCACAGACTCGTGTCTTCACACCTGGTCTTAAATAATAATAATTTTCCAAAAAATATCATCACATTTGTCAATAGAATGAATTGTACCGCGTGAAATTAGGACCAAAGCCACGCCCTTGGAAGATGGTTCTTAAATTTTACACACGATTTAATTCGGTTGCTACACGCTCCTTATGAAATGTGTAGATTTTAGCAAAGGTAGTATGAAATTGATCAAAGAATAATAAGCTGTTTTGTTGAAAAAATCGTATTATTATTGTAGCGTAAAAATCACGCCAAACCGAAAACTGACTTAAGATTTACAAAGAAATATCAAAAGATACGTACTATAAATTACAGATATTATTAGTATACTGTATATCGATCTATCATCATGCCTTTATCCCAATAGGGGTAAGCCGAGACAATCGAATGCCATTTGCTGCGTAGCTTTCATATACATGCTCGGCGATTGTGTGTACTTGTGTTCTTTACTGTAACTACGTACAGTACGTATGTACTGTATTATTTAGGTAATTATATGAATTGAATAATTATATAAAACGACCTGACTTTGGAGTTTTCCTGAGTTATAAAGTTCGTGGCTCAAACAAACGTTACCCAATGCCGACTCTTTTCTTTGACACAAACAAACGTTACTGTCACGTTGAAAATTGCTTCTGACAGCATTAATGAATAAATTTGGACTTATTTATTGAAATTACGCGATTATACGAATTTTGCAGATATATGTTCCTAAACCAGAATTGATTACATTTCTTTTCTTAACTATTTGGTATGTGTTTGAATCAAGTCTACCGTACCCCTAAACGAAATTATTAATTTCGATGTTTTTACGATTGTCTCTGCCTACCCCTCTTGGGATAAAAGGCGTGATGAAAGATAGATAGATAGATGTTTTTACTTAACTACGTAAATCATGTGATACAGTTTCTCAGAATATTAATACTTGTTCGCACAATGCTCTCAATATCAAGTTTACAGAAATGCGAATCGCAGTAAGCAGCAGAAATTGATCTGTTTAGTATGGTAAACTAGCTGACTCCAGCTACGACGATATTTATAAATACCACGATGGTATGTCAGAGGTGTTTTTGCATACTTTACTGAAAAGGTTTCAGGTAACTATTAAATTTGTACAAGATATTCTACTAAATGTGAATTATTTAGGAGCTAGTACTCATAGTTAGGGTCACAGAGTATAGAATTACAGAGGTTCGACGACGCAGTGACAATAATGTAGTATGGGAGAAGGGGTAGCGTCCAGAACTGGCCTCAACAGTATAGGACCTGCATTGAATGCATTCACTTTTAATTAATATTATGATGCGTAAAAACTCGCAGCATAATCGCTGTTTGCTGCTAGCGTGAGTAAAAGTTATTCGAATTTCAAACACCACTTTTTGGAAATAATGTTTTATGACGATTTGTTAGCTATAATAAACATATTATTAAATATCTTAACACTTTTCACACTGGTAGAGCAATTTTTTTTAATATTTCGTGCCTTTAAATTTAGCTTAGATCAAAAGCTATAATGTCCTACTGCATAATATATATACTGTGTCAGGGTCGTGTATATATATTTGCTCAACAAAATCAAACACAGTGCGCAGTTCCAGCTATGTTTGTTCGCTGAATACTTAGTTCAGTCAGAGTCAATATTTCATTTTCCCTCTAATCTGTCGAGGAAGAAAAAAAATGGTGAAGACATTATTATTAGAACTTGAATAAGCTTATATTTTCTCACAGGTACCTCTCGCTCCGGCCGGCGTTCCTGCTTAGGTTTTCCACACTGTCTTTACTTGCCGTTATGGTACCTTAATAACTTTACGGCCTTTATACTTTGAGGTATGGCCAGAGACACCAGTAACAGTAACAGATAGGCCAGTTTTCCATATTAAACAGAACAGATGGCAAGCCTATTGCTGCACTTAATGGACCTAATATCTATCACTTTTTTAGCAGACGTAAGTATGTATCCATTATTTTTACAGAAGTGCGGTACGCGTGCTCTGCAAAGCACGTAATGAAGCTGAGATTTGAAGCTATGTCCCCCTGGTTTAAAGCCAAATGCTCTACTAAGTTATCAACTCCTTATATTTTCAAGATACGACCAAAAACATTTCACCCAAGCCCTTTTATAATTCCGGGGAAAAAATGTCTTGGTGGATGGCGTCATTAAAACGTAAATAGACAAATACTGTAAAAACTTCATGTTTACGGCTCGCTGGTATCAGTTAGGAAAGAAGAAAATTCTATACCGCAAAGGTTAGGCGTAAAAAAACACCACTTTTCCATGCACTTCTAAAACAATCCTTCTATTTAGGAAGTGACAGTGCAACCAAGGAGGTATACCTCTCTTACTTCATCTACATCCATACATCTGGTACTACTACGGTTGGGGGGGTAAGGGGAAGAACGGAATAAGATATATTCGACCCCAAATGTCATCCTCACCTGCACGCTTGGTACCCTCTGCCAGACAACAAACGAGGCTCTGACGACCGAGCAATGGCGGTATAACCATACGCCTAGCTAGGCAACTGGCTGGAAAAGACTACAGCGAACCTGAAGACCTTAATAGTCTCATAATGTCTGGTGCAGAAGGCAAGGGGATACCACTGCACTATTCTTCCCAAGAAAGTTGCCTCGCGCTGTGGACCGCCATGATTGACCACGACTGCTCTGTCACGAGCACTACGGCTAATAAGTCGGTACTTGACCTTTTTTAACGAAATCAAATTAAAAATTGTCTCTGGCCATGCCGCACTCTTTATATTCCTATCTATATGTGAAGCAAATATATTTTACTAACTCATAAATAGCATAATAAATGACGGGAGCCTGTCTGTCTGACAATATCCATTCATACAAACTCCCATTCATTCATATTTTTTGTAGTTCGACAAGAAAAAAACACTTTCTAAGCACACTTGTGTTCATTGTCGATTTTTGGGCAAATACTCTTGTTTGTGGTTGATCAAAGTTTTATAATTTATTGCTGTTTTTAGCGTTTTTTTTACGTAATTCCATTCGTTTATGGGAAAGTTGCAGGTAGAGAGTAACTTATGTCACATTGCGGAATAATGGACTCAACTATTTGCCCATGACTACGTCCGCATTATTTCCATTAACACAGCCACAACTCAGAACTCAGTTATGAGGGGTCAAATGTTACATGAGAAACCTGTAGGAAAATGTACTTGACCGACGTGGATGTTGAATCCTATCAGGAGGATCGATATCGAGGAGACAAGAAGAAAAGTCCAAAGAACTTAACCAATCAGACGTTCATTAACAACTTTCTTGCTTTGTGTCATAATATTCAACTGTCTGTGTTTGTCATAGGTTTTCAATGTACCTAACCTTTGACCCCTCATCAAAAGGCTGTTACTGACGGCACGGATGGCATATTATTTCATGTCTCGTTAAGACATTTCCAATGATCAGTCCGGCAGTAGATACATACCCAAGGTTAATCTATGTGCAAGACTAAGGAGAGGCCTTAGACGGGCTCCCCCCTCCACCAACATTTAGGTAATTTGGCCATAACATTGACGAGATACTAATTGTTCTTTTAAGGTTTTGTTGGTAGGTATCGTTTTGTGTCGCGAGACAGAGCTCTAGAAGAATAGTTGATTGTGTTGTTTTTAACTGTGGACGGGAAAATAGTGTTATCATCTATACAATAAAATCTAAAAACCAGAACGAAATAAAAAAGAACCGGCCAAGTGCGAGTCGGACTCGCTACCATTATCTATAAAAACAGCAATAATTTAATTATTTTTTTCCGTTTTTTAGTAGGTATTTATTGTTATAGCGACAACATCATAATATAATACATCATCTGTGAAAATTTCAACTGTCTAACTATCACGGTTCATGAGATACAGCCTGGTGACAGACAGACGGACGGACAGCGGAGTCTTATATAGTAATAGGGTTTCCGTATTTACCCTTTGGCTACGAAACCCTAAAAATGAACTCAACACCAAACTCCAAACGACACATATGATATTATAGTAGTTGCGCTGTAGCATGGTGCGGGTGACAGCTCATGACGGCTGTCAGTTTGACTTTACTAGTGTGGTGATATTGTACAAACCAATTATTAAAAAGTCGATAAAAATATCGATGATCATGAATTTAAAATTATGTTTTATTCCAAATAATTGTTCATGTAACTAAGTACACTATTATTGCCGTACAATAATATTTAAAATCCCTACAGTTATAGGTTAATGCAAAATATGACTTCTAAAACATATACAAATAAAAATATATAAATTAACAAGTCACGCAAGCGGTTTTAAATAAAAATTAAATGACGTGATGTACGTTATTTTACCCTATTATAAAATAAATATCGACATATCCATCATCCTATGACATCCCATCACTAATCGAGACTGTTACGTTTCGTTACACGCATAAAACTTATAATTTATTTTTTTAAATAATAACATAAATTTCATTGTGGTAGGTTAAGTTTATTTGATTTAATACAGTTAATAATTATATATATTTTATATTGATAAAATTTATTGTGTAATTGAATTATATTATAATATCTTAGATAGCAGTAACTTTCACACGTGAAACGGAACGGTTAGTCAAACGTCACCCGCACCATGCTTCAGCGAAACTACTATAGTATATCTATTTGTAGTTTTATATGATTGAACTCAAGCACGGTTTGCACTATTTCATGACTTCACTATTATAGGTTAATGCAAAATATGACTTCTAAAACATATACAAATAAAAATATATAAATTAACAAGTCACGCAAGCGGTTTTAAATAAAAATTAAATGACGTGATGTACGTTATTTTACCCTATTATAAAATAAATATCGACATATCCATCATCCTATGACATCCCATCACTAATCGAGACTGTTACGTTTCGTTACACGCATAAAACTTATAATTTATTTTTTTAAATAATAACATAAATTTCATTGTGGTAGGTTAAGTTTATTTGATTTAACCGCTGAGACGGAAAGTGAATACATGTATTCACCTATATGCGCACTACAGTAAGCTCGCAAGTGAATACATGTATTCACCTCGCGACAAAATTTAAAAATGACCTTAATGTGTGTCTATCTCTTTTTATTTATATAAAGTTTGAAAGAGGAGTCATAGGAATTGAAATTCTCTACATTTCTATGTGTAAAACGTCTATGGGCTGGATAATCCGCCATTACAAAAAGCATAAATAAATGCAGTGTTTATTATACTCTTTGTCATAACAGTCGCTTTGTTGATCAGTGCAGTTTTATATTATTTTATAGTTCCAATAAGCCCTGCAGCTAATAAACTAAGGTATAGTACTGTTTATAATACATTTATTTACAATATTTTATTTAGTTGAGACCAAAAAGATCAATTTTAATATAGTTTTTCTGTCGAGGAAAAATCTGATATAAAAAAAATCGTAAAAATTTTTACTAAATTTATTTATTGTGGAAAGATGCGTATACGATATGAATAAATACACAGGGAAAATACTTTCTATATATTTATTTTTCATGTTCCAACGTTTTTTTTTAGTATATAATGTGCTATTTCGAAGTAATAATCCAAAATATAAAAATGTCACAAAATTAAAACGCCATCTTGAAAATTCTTGAGAACGGCCTAGTGATGTCAAGGACATTGTTAACATAGCTTATCGATATTTTCGTAGTCTCAAATAGTTATTTCTATTTGTATTCTATTATTTATTATATTATTAGTAAAATTGAATTAATAATGTTTGATGGTATATATTTATTATATTTCCGCTCTGACTTCGCCCGTAGTCATCTTTGAAATTTAATTTCCGGCATAAAAGTGGCCTATGACACTTTTCGGCCCTACGACTATCTCTGTACAAAAAAATCACGTATAAACACACTTCCACATTTATAATATTAATTTAGAAGGATATATTTATCGGTATATGATGTGTAACATCTTTGCTCGCGGTTTGAGATATTTGATAGCACTTATTTTATGAATGTAACGTAAATGTCTAGGGAAGAACGCACTATCAGTGCTATATAAAATTACTATACTAGAAGAGTAGAGTTGAAAAAAATGGCCCTGTTTAACAACAATTTTGCTCGTAACCCAGGTTAAAATTACAAATAATTGAAACCTACTGATTAGTTATTTAATTTGTTTTTTTAGTATCATGTCTTCTCGGTTTATGGTTCTATGGTGAAGAAGATGACTTCGAACACAAAGAAACCGTCACCATAGAGGATGAGGAAAATGATGACATATTTGAGGTATGATTTTGAAAATATAATTAAAATAACCCTTTGTTTCACGTATATTTAACCCCCTCCTCCGTCATATTAAAAATATTTTAACTCGAAACATAATCGAATTCTCTGCCAAACTTTATCCAAATGCAATCAACAAACATTTACATTTATTTTTATTTATTTGTAGGACATACAAGTAGTTATCATGGATGAAGATGGACGCGGCTGCCCATGAGGATGTTCCACACAAATAGGTGCTGAACTTCAATCTTTTCCATGCTGTTGTAACCCCTCCGCAGCCGGAGCAGCCTGACTCAGCCCTGCAGCCGGAAGAGACCGTGGCCTCAACGTTTCGGGAAACTTTGTTTCCAAGAAGGCAAGGGATCAACCGGTCGTGTGGACGAGGGCGTCGTGGGGGTCTCCGAAGATCAAATGTGGTGGGACGGGTACCTGGATGTCGCCTTACAGAGCGATATCCTACAGATGAACATCTCCCAGCGAAACAGCCAATCCTGTGTACAGAACTATTCCGGAAACTGTTATCTGAAAAGAGGTACTGGAACCTAACTAGAACTTTTAATCACGCCAGTGGCTCAAACGATCCAAATAATACTGACAACAACATGTTACATGGCACGGGTCCCGTCATCGACCACTTGAACAAAAAGTTCAAGGAGCTTTACGTTTTAAAGCAGAATATTTGTTTCGATGAGTGCCTGTCGCCGTGGAAAGGCCCGCTAGCGTTCAAGCAGTACATAAAAACGAATTTGGTATTAAAGCCTATCAGTTGTGCGAATCGGCCACTGGTTACCTGTGGTTCTTCTTTATATATGTAGGTCGTCAAACAACCACCCCCACCCTACCTTCGAGTGTCTCCACTGTAGTCAGACTTATTGAACCACTTCTGAACTTGGGCCATACACTCTTTATGAAAAATTGGTTCAAATGCCCGTCGCTGGCGCGGTACCTCAAACGGCGTCGCACTGATTGTGTTGGGACACTTCGCGCTAATCGTAAACACATACGACCTGTTGGTAGAGAGTATTTTGGTAGAATGATCCAATGATTCCACTGAACATTCCCTGGCCATTCGTTTATCGTTAGTAGAGGGAATCATAAATCGTCATCTTCGTAATGTTCCAAAGTCTAATGTCAATGTCAATCCAGGGCCGCGTACTTTTTCACATTTTCCTCCGGAACGCTTGACTGAGCGCCACGTTATAAGCCGGATACTAATAACTGAAGAAATGCGTATGCGCGTGAAATACCGCACAAATCTAGGTCGGAGCAGATGCGTTTGGTGTACGTATAACGGTCGCGCACAGAAAACCGCATACCAGTGTCCGGATTGTGAAGTGCTGCTCTGTCTCGAAAATGTTTCGAACAGTTTCACACTAAACCTTTATAATCTCGTACTTATTTATCTTCTTTGCGTCTCTTCTCTTTTATCATGTTTTAGTTTCTTGTCCTATTCTTTGTCTATTTGTTACATTATATGTGAGAAGAGTATGAACGATTAACTTTTGCAAGGAGGGATTTGTTCATTGTATCTGTGTATTGTATTGTTGTCTGTATTGTACTGTGTAATAATAATATTAAATATACATAAACACGGTACTGACGAGTATTTTTCATAACTATGTAAATAAAATACTGTTATAGTATAGCTGTTTATTCTGCTGTGTTATTTTAGATTAACCAGACTCATAACTTTGTAAATAAAATACGCATGATATTGTTATAGTATTGCTGTTTATTCTGCTGTGGTATTTTAGATTGACCAGACTCATAACTATGTAAATAAAATACGCATGATATTGTTATAGTATTGCTGTTTATTCTGCTGTGGTATTTTAGATTGACCAGACTCATAACTATGTAAATAAAATAAATAAAATACGCATGATATTGTTATAGTATTGCTGTTTATTTTTTTTTATTTTTTTTTTTTATTTCTTCACGGGTTGCTTTACAGCTCCCGAAACTTCTGATGTGTTATTTTAGATTAACCAGACTCATAACTATGTAAATAAAATACGCATGATGGATTTTTTGTTTTATTTCTGATCACATATTTATTACAAAACCAGATTCATATATATATATATAGAGAGTAAAGTACGCGTGGTATTAATATGGTATTGGTGTTCTGTTGTGTTATTTCTAGTTTAGTCAAAGGTTTTTTGAGATCGAGAGACCTCAGGAAGTCAGGACAGCTACAATATTTTACTATAAAAGATTTTCAAATATTTTTTAACAATTAATTATTTGTAAGTTGTTGGTGGTGTTTCTATATATAATACAATCATTTGTATAATAAAATCAATTAAAATACATCGCGCTAGCAATTTGGTGAATGTGCGCTTCAGTATTGACGGTGGTGGGAATTTCATCGATATCGATAAAAATATTTTATTGACGCATGCATCACTATTATAATGGTATTTCATATAATTATATTTACAATATCAAATTGCTTTGATTTTTGTACTTTTGTAGGAAACTATGAAGAAAATGTGTATAAAAGTGGAAAATATAAAGTTTTTATACAACTTTATGTGTTTTATTTCAATAATATCATCTTTCCTATGAGGTTACCGTGAGAAATATTTGATAGCGACAAAAGAGATATTTACACTATTTTCTGTTGAATTGTGATATTGTAATTGTACGGCTTAGTAACCTTAATATATATTTATCAAAGTTAGGTAATAATAATTTCAAAACATATTAGGATTAATTAGGATATTTTGAGAGTACAAATTTCTATTCTCGCGCGCATTTTTTTCCATATTCATATGCGGCCGTGTTAAGTTTGGTCGTATTTTTCTAAGTAATTTTATATAGAAACAACAAAAAGAGCTATATAACTTGATTATATATATTTCCTGCATTGAAATTGGCACAAAATATTTATTCATAGAGTTCTGTAATATTCTGTAGAAATTATTTTCTTCCGCATTACTATTATTTTTCTGTTGTAAACTATTTTGACAAGGGATATTTTAATTTAGGTGACTCAAGTAGGTGTAATTATGACATAATTAAAGAAATACATTATTATAGATTATATTATTTTAATTTCAAGTAAATCTGTTCAGTGATTGTCTCAAAATTAGCAAATATATAATCATGGGTATAATTTTCTTCGAGCCGCCATTGAGCCGTGCGAGCGAGAGGTAGTAAGTGTTTTCGTCGCCGTGCGAGCCGAAGGGTTAATACAGTTAATAATTATATATATTTTATATTGATAAAATTTATTGTGTAATTGAATTATATTATAATATCTTAGATAGCAGTAACTTTCACACGTGAAACGGAACGGTTAGTCAAACGTCACCCGCACCATGCTTCAGCGAAACTACTATAGTATATCTATTTGTAGTTTTATATGATTGAACTCAAGCACGGTTTGCACTATTTCATGACTTCACTATTCTGGCGCAGTTCCCGATTTGTTGACTTTCCCAGAGGCGATACGAAGCCAACGTTCCATATAACATTATATTTGATTAACTAGCGACACGCCCTCGGCTTCACACGGATACAATAATTTGAATACCTATATTTTGTAACTACTTTTTTATTAGAGATAGATATTTGCTGCCGCGGTCTTCCCATTTTGGGTCTTCGAATATTTCTTTTCCATAGTGGTCCCTTCCATGACGTTACTCTTTGGGTACTACGCTGGTCCTTGGAGTAGTGATTGTCGTGGCGGAGAGCATTTTTAGATTTTGTATTTTTTTCTTATATTTGTATGCCTTATTTTATGAAGGCATACAACGCTTATTTTACTTGCTGATTGCCTGCGACTTCAATAGGAACACATCAAGGTAGCGTTATGTTATATAGCCTATAACCTTCTATTTGTGAACCACTCTTTTTCTTATTTAATGGTAACAACAGTAGCAAATTTGGTCCAGTAGTTTTTAAGTCTATGGAATACGAACAAATATTGATTTTTATATATTAGATTATTATAAAGATTAATATATTATACTAAACATTAATTTAAAACATACTAACATACTAGGTATAATTGCAAGAAATAAAAAGGCTTTCTTATTTTTTTTATTACTTATTTATATGCTACCGCGGACTTTTTTGTAAGTAGATCATTTTATTCTAGACAAATCCTGAATTGCTATATCTCTAATAATACACATAAAAACGCACTGTAATGGGGCTAACTTTTTCCCCTGAGCTGTAAACCTTCCTCTGAATCAACATATTATCTAATCCTGAAAACAGCATGAAAATCCTTAAAAGGATGCTTTTCAAAGTAGTCCGTCCACCTATTCCTTCTCTAAGGCTTGCAGCAACTCGCTAAATGTGGCCATTGTTACCAGTGTCTCTAACCACACCGCAAGCTATAAAGGCCGTAATGGTTTAGAAAATGTAAATGAAAACTTAAGTAGTTGCTGATGTAGGTGAATACGAAGTAGAGTGCAACTAGCTGACGTTGAATTTAATTGTACACGCTGCACGGAATTTCAATCACAAACCTCCCAGTATTCTAGTCGCTTTCAGTAAGGATGTGTTGTAGTGGTAATTTACCGACAATTTACCGGAAGATATATTTATTTATTTATCAAAAAATCCATTTTATTTAGGTAAATATTCCAGAAACAAAGATAAAAAACTTATAAATTAAATTCAAAATATAATACAAAATTTAACATATAAAAATATCTATATTATTAGGATGAAAATTAAAGAAAAAGAAAAACAAGGTTTTAATATCGTCATTCAACACACAGTTATTGTTTGAAATTGATTTATGTATTAGTGGCTGAGTATAGCTTCATTTTCATGAAGCTCAACTTCCAGGCTAAGTATATTATTGACCTTAGTAAATTGGCCTCTTGTCACTCGACGCAATTTTTTCTTTGAAATATTATTGATTTCCACTCACCTGCAGTCCTGTCACGGTCGCCAGATGACCGAAAACCGTATGATAGTCACTAAATATAGATTTTACAGGATTAGGTTTAAATGGAATTAAGAAAAAACAACCATTTATAGGCCATCTTCACAAAAGGTAACTTTAACTTTATATTTAAGTCCAACTAGTGGCAAAGGGATGAAGGTAAGTTTTCTTCAGAGCTGGAGGAGGTTTGATTCCTCCACCGCTTTTTTTTTCCTTTTTTTTTAGTTTTTTTAGATTTTTAATGTATATTTTAGATTTATGTTTGTAGTGTAAATAAATAATTAAGTTTAAATTAAATCTTACAATCGAATAATAAAAAATAAATAAAGAGTTTACAATTCACATAAAAAAAGGAATGAAGCTGTACTCAGCCACTATAGATAAATCAATTTCCAACAGTTATCGTAAATGTGAAATATGCAAATGATTTCCTCCGTTACACATTGAGTCTTAGCAGTAATATCTTATATCACCATGCTACTATCTGCCATCCTCCATTTTTTCAGCCATATATTAATAAATCTGTGGTTCTTTCAAGCGAAATATGAACAAGCATCTCTACAGGAGACTCTCCTAACAATAGTTACCTTAACGCAAATACTCCCTACAATTGCATTTGAATAATGAAACGATTTAAAAAATCTAGATGCTACATTATTTCAAAATATAAGGGCTTGTTTGTAAGTTTGAATGTAGGAAGTAAGCTCTCAAACTACTGAACCGATTCTAAAACTTCTTTGACGAATATAAAGCGATATTCTTGAGTAATATAAGCTATATTTTATTTTGTTCGAAAATATCCACAGGCGAAGCCGGGGGCGGAAAGCTAGTTAGAAATAATTTGTCGACTGGTAATTTTACAGTTATTTACAAAATGATACATCACTAGTTGAGTCCAAACTCTCTGAGGAACAACTCGGTTCTCAATCAAGTAGGGAACAATTCCGGGATCAGCTCTACAGTTAGTTTATATACATCTTGCAGTTGAAGCCATGTACTAACTGGCTTATTATGGAGGTAATGTTAATGAAAGCTTTCGCCACGTGTTTAATGTTGAATATTAATCTCATATTATAATGACAGCGTGTAAGTTTGTTTGTATAAAGCTACAATGTTACAGATGGATAAAGCCTAAATTTAATGCCGAACGGTTAAAATAAAGAATGATTCACATTTCATTTCGTATCCGGGGCGGGAAACTATTAAAAAATAATGTTACGGTAATTTTACAATTATTTACAAAACGGTACATCACTAGTTGTGTCCGAACTCTCTCAGGAACATCTCGGTTCTCAATCAAATAGAGGACAATTCCGGGATCAACACTAGAGTTAGTTTATACATCTTGCAGTTGATGTGCTTTTGTACTAACTGGCTTATTATGGAAGAACGCAGATTTAGAAATAGTGTCGATAGCATATTGGTCACAATGTTACAACCTGAAGGTTTTAGCTTCAATTATTTCTCTAGCCAAAAAGCAGAACATCCATTTGAATTGTATCTGAAATACTTCTAGACCAATAAAGTGCAATAAATAAATAAATAAATTGCAAAGTTTCCACTTTCCATATATCTATATCTCTCTAAACGTGGACATTGTTACTATTGGATTTGACTATGTTGCAAGATCGTTATGTTATCTAATAATTAGCATAATATTGTGTACCTGCTCGACTTCTGAGACTAATCACTGATGACCATACTTGTTGTGAAACGAACTCTGAGCTTAATTTGGCAGTTTATATAACAATAAAGTTGAAGAGTTTGTTAGTATTTGAACGCGCTACTCTCTGGAACTACCAGTTGGATTTCAAATAATTGTTAGGAAGAACTAGATAAACTAGGTTTTAATTCACAATCTAGGCTTTAATTCAACAATTACGTTTCTACAAATCTGTTATGTGTTACAACTCTAAACAATATCAACCGATCGCTGCCACGCTCGCTATCAAAGTGAGGTCATACAGTCACACTGTGAGATCTGTTCTTCGGACCCACAATATGACGCCATACAATAAAGTTGCTTCGAGTTTCATAGGGGATACCGCACGCGTAATCTAAACAAGAGCCCAATTCCTTGAATTTTACGGTAGATGGGCTCAATTCATTGACTTCATTTCCAACAATATTATTATTTCATTTATTCGTTGGGCGCACAAACATACACATTTAAATATGTAATAGAGATGTTTGGTACTGGACACGGTGTCTGACGATTGATTGCCAACACGGCCATGCTGCAATGTGCCTGCCCCAGGCACTTCTGCGGACGCTTCACATCTTTCTTGTTTCTAAAATAAATAATGAAGTAAAATTATACAAAAATGTTAATTGAACAATTCGGCTCATGATTTTACAAATGCAAGAATAGTTGTTAATTAACACTCAGGTGCATTTCGGCAGTCCCTTTATGCTTAGGCGACGCCTGCAGCCTAAAGAATCACGTTCGGCCCATCATGATATTCCAGATGTATGGATTGTTGTTAAATAAGATTCAGGTGCATTTCGGCAGTCCCTTTATTCTTAGGCGACCCCTGCAGCCCAACGACTCAACAAAACGTTCCTTTAGTCTTAGGTAACGTCTTTTAATGCTCACACAAAATATATGTACTTACTCCTTTAGGCTTAGGAGTTTATTTTTATTTATCCAAACATCTAGAACTTCAAGGATGACCAATTCTTTTATTTATCTTTTATGATATCGACACATGTTTTAATAATCTAAAGTTGACACAAGAATTGTGAATGATTATTAAATTATGGAACTAATTATTCAATGAATTTGAATGCATACCTTGCCAACACGATCATTTTGTAGATTTTATTTATTTAATATAAGTAACATCATTTAAATCCCATTCTTTAACACCAATTTTGATTACTTTTGGTACAGTCTGTTTGTACACGCGGCTATGCAAAAACGCAGCTAAACCATCACAGGTTTTGAAGTTACTTGCTTCTACAGAAGCGGTGATATTAGCGTCACCAATATTTCCCAATATGATCGAGGTTATATCGTATTCCGTAAAATTTAAACGTAAATTGTCGATTTTAGATTTTTGCTCGAAAAAGAATGTATATAAAGATTGATTGTCTGCCGGTTTTTTATCAATAATTTCTTTAAGTAATTCGTAAATATTTCTTTTTACTTGGAAAGTTAGTAAAATTTTTTCTTTCCAATCTTTCCAATTCCAACTGGTCCACGTCTGGTCATTACGTAACATGGAATCGTACCAGATTTTAGAAGACCCTTTCATTTTATTCAGAGCCTGGTAACGGATGGTACTATCTGACCACGAAAAAGTCGACGCGTAAGACTCTATTATGTTTAACCATGACAAAACATTATCTGTTAAAGGGTCAAAGTCAAATGCAAAGTACTTACAGTTTCGGCGCTGCTGTTATTTGATAACCTTTTATTACGTTTCGATGGTCGCAATGGCGGCGGTGTACCCGCACTCTTTGAACTATCGCTCGATGGTGATCTGGGCGATCTGGCACGCTTCTTGTGTTTCCGCTTACCCATGGTACGTGAGGAATATCCCACTTCTGATGTTAGGAAGAACTAGATAAACTATGTTTTAATTCACAATCTAGGCTTTAATTCAACAATTACGTTTCTACAAATCTGTTATGTGTTACAACTCTAAACAATATCAACCGATCGCTGCCACGCTCGCTATCAAAGTGAGGTCATACAGTCACACTGTGAGATCTGTTCTTCGGACCCACAATATGACGCCATACAATAAAGTTGCTTCGAGTTTCATAGGGGATACCGCACGCGTAATCTAAACAAGAGCCCAATTCCTTGAATTTTACGGTAGATGGGCTCAATTCATTGACTTCATTTCCAACAATATTATTATTTCATTTATTCGTTGGGCGCACAAACATACACATTTAAATATGTAATAGAGATGTTTGGTACTGGACACGGTGTCTGACGATTGATTGCCAACACGGCCATGCTGCAATGTGCCTGCCCCAGGCACTTCTGCGGACGCTTCACATCTTTCTTGTTTCTAAAATAAATAATGAAGTAAAATTATACAAAAATGTTAATTGAACAATTCGGCTCATGATTTTACAAATGCAAGAATAGTTGTTAATTAACACTCAGGTGCATTTCGGCAGTCCCTTTATGCTTAGGCGACGCCTGCAGCCTAAAGAATCACGTTCGGCCCATCATGATATTCCAGATGTATGGATTGTTGTTAAATAAGATTCAGGTGCATTTCGGCAGTCCCTTTATTCTTAGGCGACCCATGCAGCCCAACGACTCAACAAAACGTTCCTTTAGTCTTAGGTAACGTCTTTTAATGCTCACACAAAATATATGTACTTACTCCTTTAGGCTTAGGAGTTTATTTTTATTTATCCAAACATCTAGAACTTCAAGGATGACCAATTCTTTTATTTATCTTTTATGATATCGACACATGTTTTAATAATCTAAAGTTGACACAAGAATTGTGAATGATTATTAAATTATGGAACTAATTATTCAATGAATTTGAATGCATACCTTGCCAACACGATCATTTTGTAGATTTTATTTATTTAATATAAGTAACATCATTTAAATCCCATTCTTTAACACCAATTTTGATTACTTTTGGTACAGTCTGTTTGTACACGCGGCTATGCAAAAACGCAGCTAAACCATCACAGGTTTTGAAGTTACTTGCTTCTACAGAAGCGGTGATATTAGCGTCACCAATATTTCCCAATATGATCGAGGTTATATCGTATTCCGTAAAATTTAAACGTAAATTGTCGATTTTAGATTTTTGCTCGAAAAAGAATGTATATAAAGA
The DNA here is from genome assembly GCA_963924495.1 of Nemapogon koenigi. NCBI lineage: Eukaryota > Metazoa > Arthropoda > Insecta > Lepidoptera > Tineidae > Nemapogon > Nemapogon koenigi. The sequence continues at coordinate 12,597,749 of OZ004639.1, read as the reverse complement.
TTGATTGTCTGCCGGTTTTTTATCAATAATTTCTTTAAGTAATTCGTAAATATTTCTTTTTACTTGGAAAGTTAGTAAAATTTTTTCTTTCCAATCTTTCCAATTCCAACTGGTCCACGTCTGGTCATTACGTAACATGGAATCGTACCAGATTTTAGAAGACCCTTTCATTTTATTCAGAGCCTGGTAACGGATGATACTATCTGACCACGAAAAAGTCGACGCGTAAGACTCTATTATGTTTAACCATGACAAAACATTATCTGTTAAAGGGTCAAAGTCAAATGCAAAGTACTTACAGTTTCGGCGCTGCTGTTATTTGATAACCTTTTATTACGTTTCGATGGTCGCAATGGCGGCGGTGTACCCGCACTCTTTGAACTATCGCTCGATGGTGATCTGGGCGATCTGGCACGCTTCTTGTGTTTCCGCTTACCCATGGTACGTGAGGAATATCCCACTTCTGATGTTAGGAAGAACTAGATAAACTAGGTTTTAATTCACAATCTAGGCTTTAATTCAACAATTACGTTTCTACAAATCTGTTATGTGTTACAACTCTAAACAATATCAACCGATCGCTGCCACGCTCGCTATCAAAGTGAGGTCATACAGTCACACTGTGAGATCTGTTCTTCGGACCCACAATATGACGCCATACAATAAAGTTGCTTCGAGTTTCATAGGGGATACCGCACGCGTAATCTAAACAAGAGCCCAATTCCTTGAATTTTACGGTAGATGGGCTCAATTCATTGACTTCATTTCCAACAATATTATTATTTCATTTATTCGTTGGGCGCACAAACATACACATTTAAATATGTAATAGAGATGTTTGGTACTGGACACGGTGTCTGACGATTGATTGCCAACATAATATTTTTTGCATTTGATAGCCCAATTCTCAAGTCACGTGAGCCGATGGCAGATGGAGCCGGAAGATTGTGGACTGGAGACCAAGACATAGCCAAAATGGTGGGAAGAAACAGGACGCAGAAGGCTCAGGACAGACAGGAATGGCGTGCATACGAGGAGACCTACACTCAACTGTGGGTGAATACGGGTTGAAGAAGATAGAAGAGAAGAGAGCCCAATTCTTGAGCAAGGTTACAGGCAATATAACATCACGCTGTGACTGTGTGGCACATTACACGAGTTGTCATCGACATGAATATTATAGAAACTCCTGCGCAGCTGTCGTAGATCGTGTCCTCCCCTTTCAAAGGGCACTGACAACCAATTATCTTTCTTTAAATTTAACCACGCCCAGTCAGAGAGTTAAACAGTAATAAATTGTGGGAACAATAACATAAAACAAGTCTTTCGCCCCGGAATCGCTTAAAAATTATTGTAAAACTAAATTATCATTATAAAAAGGCAAAGCCAAGGCAAAAGCTTAGGCTTACAAAAAAAATTGTCGGCATTCTGAATTTGTCACCGGAAAATTGCAAAGCATTAAACTTCATTATAGGCTATTAATAGGTACTTTATGATAGCGGAAAACTCCTCTATAATTACCTTATCAAAAATCGGATCAGCATTTTTAAAAGATTGCTTATCTGGTTTAAAGATCAATTATTCTAATTGTATCCTTGCTATAATAAAAAGTAAGTAATTCTACTCCCTTTGTGACACAAACATAAATGTCGTTGAATTACCGACATTTGACACTCAGGGTGTGAAGTTGAAATAAAATGTACCTACATTCAATTGTATATGGTTCCGTGGTTATTTTCATTTGATATTTTACTTCGAAGAGCATGTACAGCCGGCGTTAACACTTCTTCTAAAAATAAGAACTCTGTTAAATAATTAGAAATGGCATAAAGTGGTTTAGAGGTTGTGAAGTGTGTGTGTTTATTTTATCTGTCTTTCTCAGTCTTTCTTTACATTCTTTACATTCTTCTGATTTTTCTCCACCACTGTTTATAAGCTTTTCTATTCTCGCTATTTCTTTGGGTACATGATTAAAAAATATAAACACGAAAAAAAGTGGCCGAATGTTAATACCTCACAAATACCATCGGCTAAGTGTCTTCTGCTGAGTACCCTATGACCGATTATACGGTTTTGGGAGCCGTAAGGCAATCTTTGAAGAAAGAAATTAGAGGCATCTATTTGGAGTTAGGTTATCTCTGCGTTTTCTCTGCTACAGAACCCTATTCTCTACACGTGACTCGACACGCACTTGACCGGTCTTTTTGTTATAGGCCACAGTTGGTAATTATATTAATAATCTCAATAGCCATCAGTCAAAAAAGCAGACTGTTACCATACCATTCGAAAAGCGACTTTTTAAATAGGTACTATACTTCAAAATTGTTCAGAACACCACAAATGTGATGAGGTGGTTCGGGGCATCACTAACAATCATCTTTCACAGAGAGCAAACAGATAAGTTACCTATAGATAAAATCAGGCACATTTCCCTGACTAAAATAACAGGTGCAGTTATATGAAAAAAAAAAAATTCATATATCACGCAAAAACATATTTAACAATCAATTTCTGTTAATTGCTAATGAGCTGTCATTAATAATTCACCACAATTTCCACAAAAGCCATGACAATTCAATAATAGCGAACGATTATAATTAATATTTAATTAAATTTGCTCGTCATTCGTTCACTTCATATTTACATACATAATTTCACGCCTGTTTTCCAAATGTGTAGGCAGAGAGGATGAAGCATCTCAACTGTGCAAGGATCTCATCACATGTAATAGTGTTCTAATCTACACTAATAATAAATCTCTGAAAGTACCAGTCAAATTTGAAAGCCAAATTCTTGAGGAAAGTTATAGGCTATTTAATATCACGCTCCTAAAGCTGTTAAATGGTGTGTAAACGTTGTATTGCTAATACAACGCGTACGAAGTCACGGACAACTGCTAGTTATATTATATTGACGTCGCACTAAGTAGACAAAATTATTTATCAAAATCTAACTTTCATTTGCCGATAAAAATTGGTAAGCGAATTTCTTCTTTGGCCGCATTAGCAGCGAGTGTTCTTGGCACTGTTGGACTTTCTACAGAGCTGGAGGAGGTGTTTTAATTCCGCCACTCTTTATCTTTTCTTCTTTCTTTTTATTATAAGTTTTTTCATTTTAATTCGTATGAACTTTTGTATTAAGAAATAATAATTTTATGATATAGGTAGTTTCTATGCAAAAAATTACCTCTATCAGATTTCCTTCACACATTCTCTCGACATATTCAAACTGTATGGAATTATCATGCTCCTTTCAATTTTCATACCATGCCCCATTTCTAACCTAAAACGTTAACCATCTGGACTACTGTTCGATCCCAGCCATGTACCAATGGGTTTTTATAATCCGACAAACCACATTTAGAGGATTTTCCATCTAAATATACCTCGACAGAACTGGCCACTCGTTAGGTGGAAGACTTTGACTGCGGTTTCACGGGACGCAAGGCAGATGTGAAATATCTAAATTAACGCGTCAAGTATACTGTTTTTCAAATCAAAAAGAAAATCTCTGTCAAGATGAGACATTTTTACAACGTCTGAATGGATATAATTAATAGAAAAGGCGATTGATTATATCCTGGATTTGAAATCGGTTGAAAATCATCAGCCAGAGAAAGAACTATAAAATGAAACCACTGGCAAAAGTAGTAAAAATAAATTCAAGTTTCACTTAAAGTCTACAGAACTCTAAAATTAAGCTTCGTGACTTATGCCCTTTCGAAATAACATTTTTTGTACCTAACAAACTTTTTTATTCGGGGGTTGTTAGTTACAATTATAAAAAGACTTAACCGCCAAAGCCTTTTGTATGGCGTTTGTCAGCAATAAAAACGGTCTTAGACTTTTAAATGTCAATTTAGGGTTCAAAGGAGGCAATAAAAATTTTACTGTTGAGCATTTATGTAACTTAATACTATGAAATTACAATTTGTTTAATATTATTTAATGATTACCTTTAGTAAGGACTAAATAATGCATTTTGGCGTGCGATTACAAACATTTTTGTTGTAAGAAAAAAACTAGAATTTTTAGGGTTCCTGAAAAAGTTTTAACGTTTTTTTCTTGATGTTTGTCTGTCTGGTTGCGTGTATGTCATACTATATGTACGATATTAAGCTATGTCTATTTGCTTCGCCCGTGGATTAAAGTACCCTTCCTAAGAGTGGTAGGCAGAGACAGTCGAATGCCATTTGCTACGATCCTTACGATCTTTCGCTTTTTATATTCATCATACCTTTCATACTGCTCGGCAATTGTATGTACCTACTCATAATATTGCCTTCGTTCATACTTTTTTATATGTTCAATAAAGGTACACCTAGGTCGTCCTCTGCTAACATTTCCTTTCACTTCAGCCATATAAACCTTTTTAGTCAATGTTTCATCCTTAATTCTTTCAACGTGTCCAAACCAGCGTGTAAACTGCTTTTCTTAATTTTAGTCACAACATCATCTTTCACTCCGCGTTCTTCTCTAAAGAAGTGAGTGAGTGAGGTGAAATAAAAATAATACGTAAAATAGATTGCCAAAGAAATGCCGCATTTGGTTTTTTTTTTCAAAGAGTTGACATAATTCGGCTTTCTAAAAGGGATCACGATTGCGGAAAATCTCAAGTACCAAATACAATCGCACTAGAATGATCGATTCACTCGATTACTCAGTTAGAAGTATGATCGATGGGAGATTTTCGTAACTCGGTTGCGATTTTGTAAAAAAAACTAATACAAAATGTACAGTAGGTACATAGTAGCTCACGTTTGACATTTACAAAGAGATGCCGCTTTTGAATAAAAAAAAAACTTGTATTGAACACTGCCAGTGTAGACCCGGCTGCGCCCGATCATTTTAAACATTTTCTTTTAAGATTAATGAAAAAGATTTTGTAGTTTATTGAAAATTCAAAATAATAATTTTTGACCAAATAAAAAATCATACAATAATTTTTATTTTGAATTTTCAATACCTAATTTGTTCCTGCGCCATTCCGGGGCATCAAACTTGGTCTGACCTTATTGCATACTATTGACTATAGAGAACCTTGCGAGTACTTCATACACGATGTCGACATTGGTAACCTGCTCCTTAATTTTGGTAAGAATGTCGAAATTTCCTGTAAATATTATGCTCCAAGAGAAATAATTTTGGAAAAAATACCCCAGCCAGACCACAGCCTACAAGTACATGTAAGTATATTAGATAAACACATCTTCACGGATTTTTAACCGACTTCAAAAAAAAAAGGATTTTTTTTGTGTATTCACGGATAAATTCGTCGTTTATGAACCGATTTTGATGATTCTTTTTTTGTTGGAAAGGAGATATCCCAAGGATGGTACCATGATATTAAATAGAACAGGCCCCTTAGACAACGAACGCTAATGTTATATTCTCTCGCAACGTTAAATCATATATTATTATATGCAGAAACCTATAACCGAATTATATGAAAGTATGCGTACTGCGCAGCCTCATAAGAGGCTCAATAATTTATGCATAAAAAATCCGAAAAACAACGAGCATAATTAGCTGATCGACCAAAACCTTCGCCATTTTTTTAGCGGTATCATCAGGGTATGGGCAGACGCTAAATTTGCGTTCACGAATTATGCTTCAATAAGTATACAAACTTGGTTTGGTAAGAGAAGGATAGTTTCGTTAGGTCACGTGGTTGTATTTCAGTCGGCTCCATACATAAATTCAGCGACTGACTCGTGACCACTGGTGAAACTACGATGATTTTTAGGGTTAAAACGAAAACCCTATTACTAAGACTCTGCTGTCCGTCTGTCTGTCTGTCTGTCTGTCACCAGGCTGTATCTCATGAACCGTGATAGGAAATTTTCACTGATGTATTTCTGTTGCCGCTATAACAACAAATACTAAAAACCTTTTAAAAAAAAGTGCACCGACTTCAAAAATTTGCACTAAAAAGTAAGAAATAATAAATATTTCGTCGTAGAATTTGAAGACGGTTGGTGCCAAATTAGGATACAAAATTAAGTAAATATCTAAGAAGATAAAGATCTGTTCAATATTATCTATGTTTGTATGATGATAGGTTCCTAATTAATTGTCTAGATTAGTGAATTTGGGAACTAAGTTGTTTCTAATTTGGCACCAACCGTCTTCAAATTCTACGACGAAATATTTATTATTTCTTACTTTTTAGTGCAAATTTTTGAAGTCGGTGCACTTTTTTTTAAAAGGTTTATTTTACCCTTTTAAGTGATTTTTCTGCCTTGAGAGACAAATAATAACGCAACTAAAAAAATATTGATGGAAAATTAAAAAAAAAAAAACGCTACATACATCCTGCGCTGCACTCCATTACATTTAAACGCTAGACCATCGTCACGAAAATTGACAACTTCGTGTCAATAGCAACCGTTGCTAAGGTTTTTTCTGATACATAATTTTCAGCCGTAAACAGAAATTAATTACTGAATTTCTGAAAAACTACTGAACCGATTGTCGTCATATGTCTGTGAGATAATGTCGAGAAATTATGATGTCTTAAAAAATATAAGTCGTCAAAATCGGTACATATTTTATTGAGATATCAAGAAAAATGTACTTATAAAGTCAGTTTTTTCAAAAATTCTGAAAAACTAATGAACCAATTTTTATGAGATAATAATAGGACCAATCCGGAAGAATTATCTGTCGATTAAAAAAGAAACCATCAAAATCGGTTCACAACTGGCAAAGTTATCGATGTACATACATACATAAAAAAAACGGTCCAAATTGAGAACCTTCTCCTTCTTTTTTTTGCAAGACGGTTAAAAAACAGAATAAAATAAATATTTAAGGGGGCTCCCATACATTATTTTTTTGCCGTTTTTATAGATAATGGTACGAAACCGTTCGTGCGCGCTCCCACCCCCACGCTCTTTGCTACGATTTTCACCGAACTTACAAATAAGTTAAAAATAGATTAGCGATACCAGTGTGACAAAAACGGTGTGACCACGAGTCCGCACTCGTAAATTATACATTCTATTATATTTTTAGGAAGATGTGTGCTTTACGTGCCTTCTGAAGCACGATATGTAAATAGAAGTTCTATAATAAGTTCTGTAAAATAAGATTCTTGAAAATAGGTAAAGTACGAAGATGAATACGGTAACCTTTTGTATCCGACAAATTGAGCACATATTTCTTCTTGATTTAGTTTCGTGGCCGTAACTTACTGTTAAATTTATTACTTGTTTCTCTCTTGTATATACACTATATATCTTTAAATAGGAGATTGTATATACCTATTTGGTAGATAGGCTCATTCTGAGCAAGGTTTACGGATATTTAACATAAGCCTATGATGTTTAGAAATACACAACTTACAGTTAAAAGTAAAATTAATATACATAATGCTGTTTTAGTTCCATCACTTACTTAGGCGAGGCTTGGGTGTGGAATAAGAAGCATGAAAGTAAAATAAATGCAGTGGAAATGCGCTCTGTACGTAGAATGTGTGATATAAAAGAATGCGGAGTATAAAAGATGATGTTGTGACTAAAATGAAGAAAAATAATTTACGCCGGTTTGGACACGTTGAAAGAATGAAGGATCGTTCATCCTTGACTAAAAAGGTTTACATAGCTGAAGTGAAAGGAAATGCTGGCAGAGGACGACCTAAGTATACTTTTATAGAACACAAGAAATATAATAAATAGATATAAAAAGGAATAATCCCGTGGATAAATTATAGAATTTGCCCTACGCCACCCGCTTTCGCTAAACTACCATACAAAAAATCATGTCAAACCCGTGAGAAACAAAAACATATATATCTATGGAAACCATACATTTTTTCCGGGATAAAAAGGAGCCTATGTGCTATTTCAGACTATAATCTATCTCTGTGCCAAATTTAATCCAGATCCGTTCAGCCGTTCTGGCGTGATTGATAAACAAACATACATACATCCATACAAACTTTGGCATTAAATATATTGATCTATGGCAATATTAAATTAAATAGAGTCCGAATCGCATTTGGCCGGTTTTTTATAAAATACGAAAGATGAATTCAGTTTAGCAGTTCCAGAGACCAGAGATTACCCCAAAACACGCTTCCAAACAAACTTTAGGATACATAAAATGAAATATAAAAGACAGACATACGGTCCTACGAACTTCAATCCATTTCGAGTGCAACCGCAAACAGTCATTCACAATCCGTTCTAACAATCTATTAATTCAAGTACATACACTTAAACATGTCATTGTGAGATTTAGATAAGTTGAGTTTAAATCATCATAACTGATGGTGAGTATATCGCTTATTAAGAATATGTGCTTTAATCGACACTTCGTGCTTCGGAGGGAACGTAAAACCGGCGTCGGCACTTCTAAAAATAACAGATATTTACGTTTGTTAAAGAAGTAACACATCTAGGTCCATTAAGGTGGTTCGTTTTCCATACAAAAATGTAATTAAGATAAACTAATTAACTAATCAGTAAAAATGTCTAAATATGGGCGTACTTAACTATTTTCGGCTTTTATGTTGCGCCTTTTTTATAATAGAAATAATTAATATTAAACATAATTCTTTTTAGACAAAATACGGATAAAAAGAATTATGTTTGATATTAATTATTTATATTATAAAAAATAAATATTTTTTATTGATTTGGCGCAACATAAAAGCCGAAAATAGTTAAGTAAGCCCATATTTAGACATTTTTCCTGATTAGTTAATTAGTTTATCTTAATTACATTTTTGTATGGAAAACGAACCACCTTAAGGTGTTCTGTTCAATATTGACAAATGGAAAAAAGTGAATATTGTGTGAAAATTTTTATAATGTGAAAAATCTGTATTTTTGCACTTTCGGTCGTTTTCTGAAATCATTACATTACAAAAATAACTAATAAAAATAATAATGGGTAATTATATCAGTTTTTTATACCGCGTTTGGTAGCCAATTTCGTGCAAACTCCGTTTTCCTGACGGTAAATATAAAATCAAACATATTTACGTGAAACTGCTTTAATTAAGGGCCGTATTTCAGGAAGCGACGCAAATGAACCGTCTAAAGAATTTACGACATTACTGGAGCATCCGATTACCTGCTACCTACGAACTTTTTTCCATCTAAATATACCTCAACAGAACTGGCCACGCGTTAGATATAGCTTCAAAAATACCATCGGCTAAACGAGGGAGACTTGGTCTTCCGTTAGGTACCCTGGAACCGTAACACGGTTTCGGGTGCTGTAAGGCAATGCGTGAAGAAAAAAAAGCTACCTACCTGTTGTGATATACGTGTCGAGTTATACCTAGATTTTCACTTCATAAAATATCAGTCCGGACCATGAATTGTCGGCTAGAAATGCGCAGCCAAAAATGCCTGACCCAGCAATTGCCAGTAGGTACACGAATTCCTGCTCGCACATTCCGGGCCGGGCAATGCATGGCCGGCTTTTGTGTGGAGAGCATGTCGGTGACGCGAATCCATAAAATTTTCATTGACCAAAAATAACATCAAATTAATATTAAAAATAAAATAAAAACTAAAGGGGGTTCCCATACAAGAAACGTGTTTTTTTCGTTGTTTTTTGCTTGATTTTCCAACATCTATGATGCATACTCTAAAACAAGAAATAATAAAAACCGGCCTAGTTCTCGCGCTATTTTTTTTACTAAACTACCTATTAAAAACTAGCGGACTAGGCAGACGTTGTCCTGCCCAAACGTTGGCTTGCCTGCACTACCCCTACCCCTACCCTACCCCTACCCCTACCCTACCCCCTACCCCTACCCCTACCCTACCCTACCCTACCCTACCCTACCCTACCCTACACCTACACCTACCCCTACTCCTACTCCTACTCCTACTCCTACTCCTACCCCTACCCCTACCCCTACCCTACCCTACCCCTACCCCTACCCTACCCCTACCCCTACCCCTACCCTACCCTACCCTACCCTACCCTACCCTACCCTACCCTACCCTACCCTACCACTACACCTACCCCTACTCCTACCTCTACTCCTACCCCTACTCCTAGGCAAAATTAAGTTTCGCGAAGCCGACCATACTGAAAATCAGTACTACTAATGATCTATTAAATTACTTAAATTACATTTTGTGACTATTCAATTTGGTCGCGTTCGCGATATTATCACTTTTGTTGAGTGTCGGAACGCGACATTAGATTCTCCAACACGCACGCGAATTTTAAATTTGTGCGGTGACATTAGGAACACATCTACATTGCATAGACAACAATGAGTGCTTTTAATTTAAAATTAACTTTATTGAATAGCAATAAGGTTCAAATTGACTCTGTTAATATGGGAAAAAGAAAAGGGCTGTTTTTAGGGGTTTTTCGGCAATTATTCGAATTGTCTCACTTTTAAAACCTTCCCTGGATATCTAGGAATATTTTAAGACTAAAATCAGCCAAATCGGTTCAGCCGTTTTCATGTTATGTCGTGACAACGGAAAACGGGTTTCATTTTTATATATATAGATTAAAAATAATAATGCAGCATTTTTCGAGTCTGTAATAGTACTTGTTTTATCATCAGGTCTTTGATGTCTCCATATTGTTTAGGAAAGATAAATATGCTGCTCGAACAAAAAATATTCATTAACAAAATGGAAAATCTGATGACTTGGAAGACCTAATGACACCTAAACTATCTAAATAGAGTAACGCTACTCAGTTTTGAGCGTGACAGGAAAGTTTTATTTAGTTCTATTTCTTGAAACCAAAAGCTACCTACTGTACTCTAAATAGAGATTCAATCCTCACGAGAAACGCTTCATAAGTCCTAGTAAGCTGAGGATTTGTTAAAACTAATTCTGGGACTTTCTGTACGTCCATTAGAACTGTCTACTTATAGAATGTAGAACAGTGATAAAAAATTGGCCAAAGGCGAGTCGAACTCGCTTGGAGTGGTTCGTACTATTTATTTTCGTAAGAACTTGACAGGATTTTCGTTTAGGTTTTTAAGCTATGCATTTTAAAATTATAAACGAGCTAGAGCTTACTACTGTAAGCAGTAGTCGCATAACATGATGTGTAACGGCTCTCACCTTGGTAATAAGTAAATAAAATAAATAAAATAGCCTTTTATTTCTTACAAATTACAAATAATCTTAAAAACTAGTTTCTTAATTGTATAATGTATCTATAATTAATCTGTAAGAACCCCTGTACGGGTGAAGGCCTCCTCCAAAGATATCCATGTGTCTCTATCTTGTGCTACTTGAGTCCATTGCGGTCCAGCTGTTTTTTTAATTTCATCTTCCCAGCGTGTCAATGGTCTTCCTCTACCCCGCTTGCCCTGTGGGCCTCTCCATAGAGTCGTTCTCACAGTCCATCTCTGGTCTGTAAGTCTTGCCACATGACCGGCCCACTTCCACTTCATTTTTTGGGCGTGGCTTAGAGCATTTGTTGTTTTTGTTATACCTCTAATTTTGGTGTGTCGTATTTTGTCCATTTTCTTAATGTTGAGCATACTACGCTCCATTCCATGTTGGCAGGTGTCAATTTTATTTTTTATTTTTGCCGTAAATTTCCAGGTTTGACAGCCATAAGTCAAGCATGGTAGGATACTAGAGTTCATGACTTTCGTTTTGATATTAATTGGTATGTTGTTTTTAAAGATTTCTTTTAGACTCCAGTATTTATTCCATGTATGTTGTACCCTTCTTTCTATTTCCAGTTCGTTATTTTTTTTATTAAAACTAATATTTTTGCCTAGGTAGACATAGTTCTCTGTATATTCCAGTGGTTCGTTATTAACTTTTATTTGTCTTTTCAAGTTATTTGTCATTGCCATAGTCTTTTTGAGGTTCATTTCCAAGCCCACCTTAATGCTAGCGGAATGTAGTGATTCAATCATAAACTGTAGTTGGGAGTATGTCTCGGATAGCAGTACCAGATCATCTGCGAATCTTAGGTGGCTTAAATATGTGCCTTCTATATTAAGTCCTGAACTCTTCCAATCTAGCTTGCTAATGATAGATTCAAGGATGGCAATAAATATTTTTGGCGATAATGGGTCGCCTTGTCTTACCCCCCTTTTGATGGGAAAGCTTGGTCCGAGGGTTTCTAGTTTGACTCTACTTGTATTCTCCTTATAAATATTTTGTATGACTTGTATATAATAATCCTCTACTCCTTGTTCTTTTAAGGCTTCCCATATACTTATGTGTGACACCGTGTCGAAAGCTTTTTGGTAATCTATAAAAGCGATGTATAGAGATCTCTGTTTTTCTTTGTACTTTTCTGTAATTAATTCCAACGTATGGATATGATCGATAGTCGAATATCCCTTCCTAAAACCGGCTTGTTCTATTGGTTGTTTCATTTCATTTCATTAATAAACAACATTAATACACAACGCATCAGCTATGCGCTTAACCTACAGTCACAGACAGTTCTCCTTCTTTATTTTCTTTTCTCTTTGTCGTCACACACACGCACACACTGTTGGCTGACAGTACCAACCTCTCGGAAAATGGGTTGGTACCATCTGACGGTTAACTCTATCACCGCGCGCGCTCATTGGACAAATCAAATAGCGCGCGCTTACCCAGCTTCCTGTTACACACTTCCGTCCCTTTTCCCGAAATCACTCCCACAGATTACACTTTCGCCCCAAAATTATAATTCGATTATTTCGCTATACGTCCGTGTTAAAATCATCAAACTCTGTATATAAGAAAATTCAACCTTATCGCCCAGTAGATTCAGAGAAAATAAGCTGTGACAGACAGACCCGAGTAATACAGGCTATATTTTATTTTATTCGTAAATATCCACGGGCGAAACCGGGGACGGATAGCTGGTACATAAGTTCCTACTTTTCTTTCTCCTTCGTATGTGAAAAAGCAATTTCGTTTAACACCGGGCGATAACAAGGTATTTTTCTGAGGCTGAAGTTTTTTATAAAAATATACTTTATAACCTGCAATTAATGTAAACTACCTATAAATACCGGAGTAAATTATTAATAATCGGTTTATACCGCGAACTCTGAACCACTTCTGACCTACATTTGTAAAGGTAATTCTTCATTACGTAACAGTTCTTAGAAATTTGCTTAGAAAATTTCGCCGAGGGGTAGACAAGTCATGCTGATATAAAAATCTGCTATATTTTTTCCGTGCAAGGCTTCCTGGTCCCAGGGTACCCAGCGGAAAATAAATGTTCCTTTTTTAGCCCATTTGGATGTTTGTGTTGGTATATTTGCTATTTTTAACCGACTTCAAAAAGAAGGAGGAGGTTTATCTCAGAACTCAGAACTCAGTTATTTATAAACCGATTTGGTAAATTCTTTTTTTATTTGAAAGATTATACTTCTAGATTAGTCTCGTTTTTATTTTGGTAAAAATTGGTTTAGTAGTTTAACAGAAATTTAAAAAAAACTGATTTTTTTTCATAACACGATTTCGATGATTTATTTTTGTAATGATATTATATTATGACGTTGTTAACAGTAAAATCACTTAAATTTTTTTTTCATTATACGTCATCCAGTTTAATCCTGTCCGCGCTGTGATCGTTGTGATTAGTCGACGATTAATAAGACATATACCTAACAGTCGGTGGGAACATCTTAGCTACCGATTAATTGGCTATTGTTACTGTGAAGACCATTGGTGAAGACTGTAAATACTTGACATTGGCGGAATCATCAAAACCCTGATGAAGCCATTACATAAAAAAATAGAATAGACCTTTTTTTTTAAATATACCGACTTCAAACATTGTTCACTGAAAAGCAAGAAATATAATTAAATAATAAATACATATGAAATTATTATAAAATGTGACATAAGATATTATCCCGAGCCTATGTCATTTTTTGGATCTGGAACTATCTATGTGCAAAAAATCACATAAATCCACGTGAAAGAAAAACAAAGAAATACAATTACGCATTTTAATATTAGTAATTATTTGTAAATGTACTAAGTTAAAACAAGTTGGTAACAAAATCAAAATAAAAAAGCAAACATTAAAAACAAAGAAAAGTACCTACAGAAAACATTGGAGAATAAAATCCTGCGTTATTTAATTAATGTTGTGTTAGATTGAAATCTGTGGGCGTTGAAGCGGATTGTTATACCTACTAATAGGGGAAAGTTTTCTTACTATTTTCCTTAACAAATATTAGTACGTAAACGAAAAATGTGACATAATTGATGATGTTGAAAGAGGGATGCTGAGATCGTTTAAATTTGTTTATTTACTGGATTAATGATGAAGGGTTGATCAAACAAATTTACGTATACTTACTTAGAACAGGTATAAAAATATACAGTAACAGCTTTCCGCCCCGGCTTCGCCCGTGGAAATGTTTGATTGGTTAGACATGAATTGATAGGTGGTACTATGAATTGGTAATAAAAGCGTTTCTTTTTTAGGGTTCCGTACCCAAAAGGGTACAAACGGAAATACTATCACTAAGGCTCCACTGTCCGTCCTTCCGTCCGTCTGTCACAGAGCTGTATCTTTTGAACCGTAATAGGTAGACACTTAAAATTTTCACAGAGTCTGTATAACTTAGGCCGCTGTAACAACAAATTATAAAAATAAAATAAAGTAAAACAACAAATATAATAAAAACCGGCCAAGTGTGAGTCTGGCTCGTGCTATTTTGTTCCTGCGCCTACAGGGGCGTCAAACTTTGTCTGACCTTAGTAATTATTATTTAATCTATGCCTACTGCATACTATTTTATACATGAAATAAATGCAGACAAATTATTAGATAAAAGTTAGCTCAAAATAAAAGTTGAGCTGTTACAAGTAGAAATTATGATCGGTATCAAATGAAAATTATGAAATACAAAAGTGAAGTTGAACCTAAACACTGGTCATACATATTTATACGGTAACTGACTACACCCGGGGGTCAATTCTGTCATTAAAAAGTACAAAATTGACAATGACGAAAAGTGTGACAGATTAATTGTACAATTTACAAAAAAAGAGGTCTGGTATTACTCAACAGAACTGGCCATTCGTTAGGTATAGCCTCACAAATACCATCGGCTAAACGAGGGAGACTTGGCCTTCCGCTGGATACCCTAGGACCTACATGGTTTCGTGAACTGTAAGGCAACCGTGAAGAAAAAAAAAACGTTGATTTAAAATAATAATTGTGACACATAAGCAACCCATTTTTTTTCTTAATAATGTCAATGTCGAGTTAGAGTTAAGCGCTTGCTTAACAACTTTATGAATCCATTAATCACTACTGAATATGTTGTTGTGGTTATTTAGATAGGTTAATTCACCTGAAAGGTTAACGAGTATTAAACATGAATCTATAATGTTTAGGAGCTGAGCATTAACGGAAAAAAGTTTGACTCGGCAAGTTTTAGTGGCGTATGCTGTCTAATCCGTCAGATATATAACAAAATGATGTAGGAAAGAATTGTGTAGATTAAAATAAAATCTCTAATAGACAAGTAGTTATAAGCGTATTTACGTAGGTATTCAAATCCGACGAAATTGTACATTTTAGGTTTTTAAGTTAGCTATTAGGTCACTGAATTGACCTCTAGAACATTAATTATGAATATTCAACATGCTATTCAAAATTCACTTTGAACATAAACAAAGCATTTTTATGCTACTTTCGAACAAATCGAATACGAAACTTCGAATAAAAATGCGATTTTTGAAACGATACCCGCTTTTCTGTATCGATTTTCTCCGAATCTAAGTGCTTAACTTGAACAAAACTTTTTGTGAAATGATCCCGAAGACTTGAGAACGGTTTTTGTGTAAGAAATATTTTAAATAAATAATGGGAGAGCCTCAGAACAAACAACAAGATTAGAAGTGTGATTTAGCTGAGCGCGTGGGTGGGGAAAAACTGAGCTCTGAATTCTAGTGCTTCGAAGGGCATCTAACGCCGACGTAGCCTTCTCTCTAGTGTGAAAGTGACAGCTCTATCTATTCGGTACTTGCTATAAGTGGACTTTGTTACCACTGTATCTGGCCACTGCTTATTAAAATTAATATCGGTGTGCTACGTAAAACACAGCTTCACCTTCACGGCCTTTTTACCTTGCGGTGTGGTCAGTGACACCGAAACAGTGTCCACTTTTTGTCAATTGTCCATAGTAAACTTCAAGTCTGTTGCTGCAATTAGTGGAACTACTAGGTGTCACTTATTTTACAGACATTTACTACCTAATTGTATCAGTGACCACCTTCACGTGCCCTTGAAGTCCTGCTTTATAGGTCAATACTACTTTACATAGCTTCGCATCTACTGTATTGACAATATTTAACCATAATTTTTGTACTTTTTTTAAAAAACAAATCTTAAGAAGGGGGTGCATCGGGGTGTTAAATTGTGAATGAGGAAATTTACAAGAACGGGTATATCAGGTACTTAGCAAGTTTATACATTTTCGAACTTTATTTCTTGATTTCTGACTCACGGGGCAATTAAAGGGGTAAAAATTAAATTAAGTACTCTTTGCGTATATTTACATAAATTACAACACTATTCCTAATACAACGCGTACGAAGTCGCGGGCAACAAATATGTTTCTTAAAATGAATGGCTTTTAACATTTTTGCCATGAGTGAGATTTGAACCCCGGGTACCCCATGTACATATTATATACTAGATAACCTGTGCGAATACTTCGCATCGTTAGTTCAACTGGTCTCCAACATATGGCGTCTTTTATAAAATAAATAAATTAGTCATATTTTGATTTTTCGTCATTAGAAGGAAAAATAATCTTTAAATATTAAGGAAGATATTTGAGAAATATTATATACTTAGATAAATTATCCGAACAAAGTCGGGGCGGAAAACTATTGCACTTATAAATTGTATCAAATATTTGTCTCATACAGCTATTTATTCCAGATATTATTATTTAACACTCCATCAATTGGAAATCACTTATCACCCGTCACTAACAGAATCTGGGAATGAAATGGGCGGAACATGTCTAGTGCACGTACAGTTCACTGTTTATAAAGGGGATATGTTTAATAATTTGGAAAGTGCAATAAAAAAGTGCGTGTTAGTTACACGAGTAAGAAATATATGAAATATATTATCACTTTATTTAAAAAAAAAATTGTTTGTACATTATCCGACAAACCGTACAAATAGGCTTTTCCATTTATACCTCAACAGACCAATTATTTGACGTGACAACTTTCGTTTCGGCCGAAAGGCCTTGAAAAGGCCAAAACGTTTATGTCTATACAAGGACTGGCACGGAATGCCCGGGTCGAGACGTCCGGCCCAACAATGTGCAGACAAATTCTGTGTACTTGTCTTTGTCCGGCCAAGCAAATTTGCTCGGCATTCTTGTGCAGGACATTCTTGGACCGGGCTTTCTTTGGCTGGCTCTTGTAGGGACAAAACGTTTTTGGCCTTTCGGTCGACAGAAAGATGTCACGTCAAATATATGCTCATCCCCCTGGCCACTCGTTAGGTATAGCCTCAAAAATCATTGGCCAAATGAGGAAAACTTTGTCTTCCAATGGGTACCCTGGGGCCGGCAACGGTTCCCGTTAGCTGTGAGGCAACCCGTGAAAAATAAAAGAAGATCTTTTTATCATAGCTTCGGCCGTGTTCTGATAAAGGTATTCGGGCAGACATATTTCATAATTTATTAGTCCTATCAAAATAGTGTTTAAACAAATGTTGTAGAGAATTCGGTATGGAAAGTAAAAGCTAAGGTACGATTTTTTATATTTTTATTTTAAAGATTAAGCTATTTTAAGAAACTAATTTGAATATTTTTGATTTCTATACAGTAGTTTTTTTATAATAAATTATGAAAGTTTAAGCACTGATGACGTCATTTTGTCGGCTGAATACTTCAATACCTTTGATATGTTGGTACAGAAAAAAGAACATCTGTGTTCTTTGACTTTGACATTTAACAAACAATAGTGTTGCCGTCTCTAAATCCTACAAAATACAAAATCTACCAAAACCTACCACTTCTACATAAAACATATTAAAACATCAACAAAGAAACACATTTTTACGGCTTTTATACCGTAGTCTGCATAGTTGTTGTGATACAAAATATATACAAAGGTCAAAGAATATCCTACCATAAAAAATGCTTAAACTATCTTCCTAAATAATAAACTAGATTAGTTATAAAAACTACTGAAATAGCAGTATATCTAGTAACAGGGTAACATTGGTTGACAAGTTGACAAGTAAATATTTTGCTTTTATTTAGCCGATATAATGACGTCATTCATAGGTGAAATGTAGGTTAAGTAAATTATTTTTGAAAAAATAAAGACAATCTCACGATTTTAAGAGTTATAAATTGAAAAATACGGATTATTAAACCAATATCTCGAAACGGTTTTGGATTCAGCATACCTTAACTTTTACTTTACCTACCGAATTCAATGAAGATTATTTTCGTCATTGACAGTTTTCTTTTATCTCTAATAGTTTTTGTAGAAAAATGAAAAAAACTGCGGTTAGGGACACGTTTTGAGGGATAGGGGGAGAACGGAGCGAGGGAGGGGCTGCACCTGGCGGAATTGTGTTCAGCGGGGTCGAATTAGTATTAAAAAACCCGGTGCCAATTTGAGATTCTTCCGAGTATGTCAGGATGTTACCCTTGAGCATAGAAGGCGAATCCGTTAGTGATTACTAAAGCTTGTTATAAATTATTCAATTTCCCAAAACAAACAGGTAAGTGAGGCTAAAACTGAAGCTGTATGAAACGTCAATATAGACTTAGGGAATGATTGATGAAATTTAATATCGGTACAAATTATTATTATTTAGCACGACTCAGAATTTTTTAATCGTAAGCCAAGCCCTAAACTCGTGGTTCGGGCCCATGAGTGGTTCGAGCGCAACGATCACATCATGCAAGAAAACAACGGCGCTTTGTCCGTTCTTGCTGCAGAAGTGAGAAGGGCGTAATGTGTCGCTTCTCGGAATAAATGACGTAAGCGGCACATTACAAATAAATAATTTATTAAAAAACTATCACATGCAGGGAAAAACCTTCTTAATCAATACTAGGTACTGAAATTACCTATAGATTTGTATAAAATTTAAACGTAAATCCCTTTAGAGTATGGTCGTATGACTAAAAAAATGTTTTTGAAGAGGTGATTTCAAAAATTTAAATTATCGAGAAAATTTTCACCAATCATGTTTTCATCCTACACAATACTAGATAAAATCCTCTAGTTTTCAATGCCCAAATTGTATGTTCGTAGAATTCGGGAATTTCAGTTCAGCAATCAACCAAAATTATTCGTTCGTTCCCTTAACTCATAGAAGTGAACAAAACACTTTTTTATAGCTTGCCAGAGACACGTATCTGTGTACACATTTAGCGAGATATCAGCCTGTTCGCACGGAACCAATATCACAATTTGAATACCTACACAAATACGCCTTTTTTTGGTAGAACATTTTTATTCTACACAATTCTTTCCTATATCCTTAATCTCTGACGGATTAGACAGCATACGCCACGATGGCCCACGTACTCTCGCAGGGCTAATTGTTCCCCGAACTTTATTCTCTTATATTGTTAATGCTCAGCTCATAAACATGATAGGTAAACCTTCCCGGTGAATCATCTTCTATAAATTTGCAACAGCTGAACGATTTGCGTACCACACTCAAAAATAATTTCATTTTAAATGTAAGCCAGTTCAGTAGCAGGCCTGCTAAATTGGTATCATGAATTTTATTTGACAGTTGAGTAAGCGGTTGTACGGTTTATTTGACAGTTATTTCATTCAGTCAATACATTAAATCAATTCTTTATGATTTCATCAGTTGAACGTATATTTTAAACTTAGAGCCTGTTAATAAATAATATTCATTTAATTGCAGTTCTTAATACGTCCTGCTATATAAGTTCGTGGATTGTCTTCGTAATGTTCTAACGGTGTTAAATTAATCAATAATAGTGAAAGCTACGAGAGTCGCATGTACTCGTAGTATGATTTTTCACATTTTCCTTGAAGAAGTCTCTAGCCACTCCTCTAAGCATAAATGTCGTATTGATACATAATTATAGTGATAATGATGTTCTATCTATCTATCATAACGCCTTTTATCCCAAGAGGAGCAGGCAGAGACAATCGAATGCCATTTCTTACGTTCCTGAAATACCTCTTTTGCTTCTTTTATATTCATCATACCTTTCATACATAATCGGCGATTGTGTGTACTTTTAATATTTCCATCGATCAATTACATTTTTTATATGTTCAATAAAAGTACACCAAGGTCGTCCTCTGCCAGCATTTCCTTTAACTTTAGCCATATAAACCTTTTTAGTCAATCTTTCATCCTTCATTCTTTCAACGTGTTCAAACCAGCGTAAACTATTTTTCTTCATTTCAGTCACAACATCATCTTTCACTCCGCATTCTTCTCGAATGACACCGTTTCGGATGAAATCAACTTAAATTTTATTAAAATTGACACATCTAGGTCCATTGCAGCATCAGGCTTGCAATTTGTTCTATTTACTGACAACAGACTGCAATTTAAGTAGACACTGGTCACACATCAAAGTTTAAAGGTCGTGAAGATAATGTGTGTATTGATAATAATGAATATTGTTTGTTTGTCGTGGCATCCTAGTGAAATGTTAATTGTTTCAAGTTTAGGGTCCGACGCTCACAAATTGGATAGAGGTAATCTAATTTCCCTTGTCAAACTTATCTACCCTCTGACATTGAACCCAAAAATAAACTTGGAACTTCAAGAAGTCACTTCTACCTAAACGTTCAATTGTCAATGCCCACCCCTACTGCAAAAATATAAATGAGAAAGAAGAAAAATGCGGAGTGAAAGATGATTTTGGATGATTTCCCTGGTTTGGCACAGAATGAAGGATGAAAGGTTGACTAAAAAGATTTACATGGCTGAAGTGAAAGGAAATGCTAGCAGAGGACGACCTAGATGTACTTTTATTGAACATATAAAAAATATGTTAATCGATGGAAATATTAAAAGTACACACAATCGCCGAGCATGTATGAAAGGTATGATGAATATAAAAGAAGCAAAAGAGATAATAATGTGTCAGAATCGTAACAAATGGCATTCGATTGTCTCTGCCTACCCCTCTTGGGATGAAAGGCGTGATGAAAGATAGATAGATAGATTTTTTTTTGTTTAAAAGGGTCAGGTTCCATGGTCAGGATCTGATGATGGGATCCTGGAGAAATCGAGAACTCTTCAAATTTTATAGGCAACACTTTAAGCGAGTTGGGCATTTTTTTATAGTGACTTGTGCATTTGCTTTCGGCAAGCACACTTTTCAGTGCATACTTTTTGAAGTCAATACACTTTTTTAAAAAAAGTCATATTAATCATTCTATTTCTATTCAATTTTTTTTCAAAATGGCTCCATCAGGGTTTTGATGATTCCGCCAATGTCAAGTATTATAGACGTCACAGCAACAATAAGCCGATAATCGGTAGGTAGAATGCTCCCGCCGGCCGTAATATGTCCTATTAATCACTGACTAATCACAACCATCACAGCACGGACGGGATTAAACTGGATTCCCCAACACGTCTTCACGGCGCGTGCGCTTTCCACCAAGGCGTGTCGTGGAATCCATATTAATCATTATTGGATGAAATTGAAATAAAAACACACTGATTTCAAATAACACAAAATAGCGAAAACTAATCGCATACACTCTTGTAATTATCCTTTCTTCCCAACAGGTGTCAATTAAAATGGGTAGATTTCTGAACAGTGTCTTATCTATAATGTATAACGAACCGAAGCTCTCACGGAAATTAAAGTATTTTAATTAGAAAGCTTGAAACGGCTTCAGAGGGCTTTTGAAATTCTACGCCATTTTTATTTAAAAAATATTTTTTCTTGCTTGTTATTTCAATTAATGCCAACGTAGTCACTTGCTAAACTTTACAGATTTACAAAATAATTTAACTTTTATAGAATTTTTGATGTGTAATATCTTCTAAATATATAAAACTGTCTTGTCGCTGACGCACAGCTTAAACCACTGAACATATAAATATGAAAATTGGAAGGTGTAGTGCATAAAGAAAGGATTTTTCGAAAGACAACCCTCTAAGAAGGTGAAATGAGGTGCAAATCTTTTTATGGAAAATCGTATTCCCTGCGTGTATCAACTTGAAACTTCATACGAATACTCTTTAAAACAAATTGGTTTTATTTATGGAATAAGAAGCATGAATGTAAGATAAATGCAGTGGAAATGCGGTCTTTACGTAGAATGTGTGATATAAGCGTTTGACTGCATCCGGAACGATGTTATTAGACAAGAATGCGGAGTGAAAGATGATGTTGTGACTAAAATGAAGAGGAGTAGTTTACGCTGGTTTGGACTCGTTGAAAGAATGAATGACTGACTAAAAAGGTTTACATGGCTGAAGTGAAAGGAAATGCAGAGTAGGATACATGTGTACTTTTATTGAACATTTAAAACATGTATTGATCGATGGAAATATTAAAAGTACACACAATCGCCGAGCATGTATGAAAGGTATGATGAATATAAAAGAAACGAAAGAAGTATGTCAGGATCGTAACAAATGAGAGTCGATTGTCTCTGTCTACCCCTAGTAGGATATATAGAGGACACAGGAGGTGACCTAAAAGGATTTTTTGGAAACAGCTTTTAAAGAGGGGTGCAACGGGGTTGTAAATCGTCTACGGGAAAATTGTATCGCATTTCAAAAATTTCACGTGGTTTGGGACTATGACTACCAAATTTACACATTTTCGAACTTCCTCAGTGAGCATTAACAGAGCTGGAGAAAAGTCAACCCCAGCTAGTTTTCATGATGTATGCTGTCTAATCCGTCAGAGATATAACAAAATGATGTAGGAAAGAATTGTGTAGAATTAAATTATCTACAAAATAGTCCGTATATCTATCTCTAATATATAAACGAAGCCGGGGGCGAACGCTAGTAAATTATATTTTGATTTGATTTTGAACTATTGTCAATGTTACAACCTGTATATAAATGTTCGTGTAGCTTTGCTGGTAATTTTAAAATTAATTCCACAGCCAGGAACTCAAAATAGCTTTTTCCTCATGTCTCCAAGGAAAACTATATAAATCATAGTTGAAATTAAAACCACGCCGGCACCAAATTGCAATTACAAAGATATAACTGAACGTTGAGTCCCGCTGGCTTTGTGGTTTAGCTGGCTGGAGTATTTATGTACATACTAGAATTTATTTAAAGTAGATATTTACTTATAAATATATAAAGAAAACTAATATGGAGACTGTATTAGATAGGTTGATTCACCGGGCAGGTTTATGAGTATTAAACATGGACCCCATCATGCTTAGGAGCTGAACATATATCAAGTCGGGGTAAAAGTTAGCCCCAGCGAGTTTTCATGGCGAATGCTCTTTAATCCATTAGAGATGTAACAAAATGGGTTCTCCCTTGTTTAACATAACAACTTTTGATATAATTTCATTTCGTATAATTTTAGTTCGTATAAAATCAATTGCCATAATCATTACTTCACCTAATTCTCTGTTCGTTTATTGTTTGACATAATTTTTTCATTAAAATTTGTCCTATTTTAATTTCATCGAATTTTTATTTGACATATTTTTTCCATATTTTCAATAGTTACCTACCTTCATAATAAAGATTTTTTAGAACCAAGAAAACAAAGATTTCTGAGCTTCGCCGGCCGCTACCGTGGCACGCTCGCTTCGCTCGCTCGGCTCGCGCTTTGTTTTCATCACCATCGGAACCACGCTCGTCGCTAACCTATTTTTTTTATTCCGTCTACCCCAGTCGAGAGTTCCAACATCAAAGAGTTTTAATATTATTATAGTATCATAGCTTGCTAGAAATTGAGCAAAACCGCGGGCACAGCTAAACATTATATAAAGCAAAATTTATACCAAACGACCATTATATCAAATGCACTTTATACCAACTGACTTTTAGCGCAGCAGTTGTTATATCAAGCGAATATTATTTGAATAAAAAATTATGTGAACCAAAATTATACATACGAAACGTTGTTAGTCCTAGTGAAATTATGTCAAAAGTTGTTATATCAAATAAGAGACTCCCAACAAAATGATGTAGGAAAGGATTGTACAAAAAAAAAACTATAGTGGATTAGTGTATTTATTTAGGTATTCAAATTGATTGGGGCGGGGTCGCTATTTCACTCTGTCTACAGAAATTATATCCAAATCAGTGAAATAGTTACGTAATTTACCACATGGAGCTGCCCCAAACGAAGTTTCAATCCGGAAGCTGTTCTTAAAAGCTCAACCGCCCGAAGCAAAACCGTCCTATTCTATTTTAGTTTTCGCAACGCCACTTGCCAAATAAACTTCCGTTTGTTAAAAATATTGCATGCTATTCTTTTTGTATTGTAATATTAATACTTAGTTTGTTTAACATTCTCACAGTGGAAGTTGCCTATTTGTTAGGTTTGTCTCTATGGTGACCAGGATTTTGTGAGAATCAAGGATTTCACGTTTAAGAAAATCCTAATCCTATATATTATAAATGCGACTGTGTGCCTGTTTGTTTGTGTGTCCTTCTTTCACTTCACAACGAATCGACATGAGCTTTTTGCACAGAAATAGGTGCAGGGCCGCACCGTGTGACTTATGCTACTTTTTATTTCGGAAATCCTTATTACATATGTATTTATTATTTATATTTAGATGGAAAAGGCTCTAAGTGTGCTTTGTCAGATTATATTAATATAATAATTATATATAACTTTGTAGTTTTTTATTAGTAATAGATATTAAAATTACAAATATAATACAAAAACAAATAAAAAAATCATGTAAATCGCTATCTACTGGGAGAGTACCCAACAGACTGGCTGCATTGCCTCGTTGGCGTTGCCGAAGTAAAAGCCAGCCCGTTGGTCATGTGATCTTTCTATTAGCCATTTACTAATATCTATAAACATACTGTGTGCTCCAGCAGCCTAATTGCGTAACTTTGATAGTGATCCAATCACTATCATTTTTTTACAGATAAAGGTCGAATTTAGCCCCGCACTTTTCGAAATGTGTATTTTCGTTAATTGTGCTACATTGTGCTGCGTTTGTGCCGTACTGTTCCGCAAAAAATAGCTTAATATCTCAAACCGTTTTTGAGAAAAAAAATAAAAACGAAAATTTCACGTTTTTAATTGTTTTTATTTTTTTTCTCAAAAACTGTTTGAGATATTGAGCTAATTTTTGCGGCACAGTACGGCACAAACGCAGCACAATGTAGCACAATTAACGAAAATACACATTTCGAAAAGTGCGGGGCTAAATTCGACCTTTATCTGTAAAAAAATGATAGTGATTGGATCGCTTTCAAGTTACGCAATTAGGCTGCAGGTCCCCACGGTGCTATCGTTTCCACACCAAACGTCTCAAATATGTGTTCTTTTGAAAGAGATGCATATTTGCGACGTTTGGCCATTTCAGCATTATATGCCGCATTGCCAGCTTTTAACGCTGTGTACCTATGGAATTAGATGGGACGGTGCGAGAGTGTCTACACATGTAGCATCCCATACTAGTGACCGCCCCATTTTCCATGGTGCAAGTGTCATGCCATCGGGTCTCTTACCATCATCACGTGCCAAACCATTTGGTTCTAAAACGGCTGGCACATTGCTGCTGACAAGACTTTGTAGTTGATTATATATTAGATATTTTAATTCATTTATGTATATTGCATCGATAATAATGCTGTCTAAACTAAAACTTTTAATCTTTTTTTAATTTTCTTGTAAATAAAGGTTATGATGATATAAGCAGTCAGGTTGATGGCGATTAATCCTAAAATAACTTTTAGTTTAAAGTTTTCACAGACCTAAATTATAAATAATATTACAGGATAAATCAGATCTAATTTTATTAAATTAAATTAATATTATTTTCTTTTGTACTTGAAAGTCTAAAGATCGGCACTCTATCCCAGATTTAATAAAATTCCATGCGCACCCTACTTTCAAAACCCACATTTTAAAGCCAGTGACTAAATTCATCCCTCTATTTGATTAAGTTATCTGTATCATAATATCTCTTGAATTATTGCTAATAATATTTTATATTTTAGAGAATGTTAATACCCTGAGTTATTGGTCCGCAAACATAACGGATTAAAAGTTCTATAATTTTTCTATACAGCTCGAATAACATTTACTATATAAAATATATTTGTATTATACTTTTATTATCCTTTAGCAATGATGCCGTAGATACACGCCTGTTTCTCATAGAGGTAATCACATACATGTAAGTCTAGCTCTCCGCCCCCGGCATTGCCTGTAGATATTTACGAACAAAATAAATTACTCAGAGATATCGTAGCTTAATATCTATACCTATTAATAATTTATTATTATTAACAATCTTGGGGCGCTCTCGACTTACTCTTCCATTCATAATACCTACCTACTCGTAAAGTTTATATTTACTTCTGGTAACAGTTCTAAGACTAGCCTTTACGTGAAATACATTTACATAAACTAACTTGTATTTGGTTTCTGAAATAATACAGGAAGTACCTATAACTAAAATCATACAATTTACTAGGAAGTGCCTTTACTAACATATAGCCTACGAGGCAGTGTTATATTACAAGAAGA
Organism: Nemapogon koenigi; assembly: GCA_963924495.1. NCBI lineage: Eukaryota > Metazoa > Arthropoda > Insecta > Lepidoptera > Tineidae > Nemapogon > Nemapogon koenigi. The sequence goes on along the minus strand of OZ004639.1, from coordinate 12,571,115 downwards.
AGTTATTGTACCTGAAAGTAAATACTACCTTCCTGAGATATGAATTTTGCAAGTTGCAATCCTATTTTGGCTGAGTAAAAGTTGAATAACCGATTTTAACCTCAAAATACCTCAACGGAGCTTGTCACTACTTAGTTAAAAATGAAGAAAGTTTCTCTGGACCCGTTATACCAATCTGCAATTAAAGGAGATATACAATGACGTCTCGTGCTTCAATAAAAAATGTATCCAAATGACATAATCAGTACATTAGACAACAAAGGGCACGATCCTACAATCAATTATGAAATGATTGACACTCGTACAAGATTATACCCAATAATCACACTTTACAATAGATGGAATGACAAAGAAATTCCCCATTTTAGGGTAAATTCCCGGATTTTGGGGATTATGAATAACAATAGCATACACCGTTGTTCATTTTTCACCCCAAAACTAGATCTTTTTAATTACGTATTGAATGGAAAATTATAGAGATTTTTGTTGACGGCTTTTGTACCTTTTTAGAAGATTATCGTGACATTGCTGATATTTTTTTTTTTCGAAATTATAGTATAGAAAGGATCATAATGTTAAAAAAACTGAAAAAATATCGAAAAAATACAGACGACTGGCACAACTTATTTAGTTTGCCAGTGACATTTTCTACTTATAGAAAAAAAAAATTCTTAGAGAAGCTGGAGTAAATAAATCTTAAAATTAACATTCGCTAAATATTCATGATTTCTTTTTATTTTATAAATCTATTTCAGTTAACACTTACTACAAAGCGCCATCTTTGGAGCATAACGGAATCTAAATTAGATTCTGATTGGATCATCAATTTTAGTTTCAGTTTCTAATAATAGATGGCGCACTTGGTCGCGTGGAAATTATTATTTCTTTATTTTTTTTTCTCATATTACGCTTTAAAACCTAATTGTTATAAAGAAATATATCTACTTAAATTAGTTTCAATATTATTCTCACGGAATCATAATATTGTGTTCAAGTCCGTCACGAACTTGATAAGGGGTGTCTTAGAATTTAATAGTCGACTAATCAAATTATTTTCAAGAAACAACTTTGTTTATTTCCTTTCCTGACACAGGTCTTGTTCGGATTAAACTTATAGTTGGAGTCTTAACTAATCTAGAAAATGGACAGAGGCTTTATTATTTAACCAATACGCTAGTTGCGATCCCCCATTGGATGGTTAACTTATACGTTACTTAAAGAACGCACCAGCATTGCATGTAGTATCGACGAGCATCTTAGCTAAAGTTTTGTAAATAGTTTTGGCTCCCAAACTCCACAGTCCCATCGTTTGAGTAGCGAAAGCGACTAATTCGTAATTCTACTAGATGTTACCATATTTCCTAATTTTGTTCGCTTCTGCTTCGTAGGCAGCTGTACCAGCCCGACGTGACGATCCTTAAATGTTTTTTTTTTTGTTATTTTTGGAATGGATCATACGAATAGTCTAGATTTAGCATGAAGTGTATGGGAATTATTTTTAATATTATGCTTACCGACTTACGCCTGTATTCTCTTGGTGTATATAGGTAACAAAGTTTCGATTTTAGTTGTTGAATGAAGAAGTATATTCCAACAAAAGACAAACTAACATACTTTCGCATTTATAATATTAGAGAGGATATAGAGCTAAGCAGTGATTTTTCGCCAAAATAAAACGCCTCTTAGATATAATGTAGCTCGTACCAAATCAAATATTCGGGAGCCAGCCCCAGCTGAGTCAAGCCAGTCTAAATCGAGATCACAAAACTATGTAAATTCCTTTTTGTTTATACCGTTTGTAGCCGGAATTTCGCTACAAAATTGATATTGATTAATTGATTGTATTTGAATTTTAAATTAGGTAGGTTTCCCGTGAATGTTGGACGGAATTCAATCATTGATCGATGAATGTTATTTACAGATACCAGGTAGTGGGATGGTGGTCTCTCTGTTTATTTCAAAGTGTATGAAAAATAAGTTTAGTCAATTCAGCGCTGTTTGGACTTTGTTTTTAAACAAACTTTGAAAAAAATAAGGAGAAGGTCCTCAATTCAGACCGTATCTTTTTAAATATATGTACACCATTGATTTAATAAAAAAATTATGTACAGGTTGGCAAAAATGTCTAGAAACGGAACTAATTTTTGGTCCGTTGTCAACATTGTCAAAATATTTATGTTTGTTTGACAGGGTTCAAGGTATAGCTTACTTAGTCAAACTTTATACTTGCGCCTTAGTTGGATTTGTTCGAAGTAAGGAGTTCAAAATACCTTCAACAACAGGGAAGCACAAACATGATCGTCACAAAAAGAAGTTGTACAACTTTCATTTAGGTAGGTGCCATCCGTCAAAAATAAAATTGCTTCATTAAATTGTTATTAAAATTTCTAATAATTATGTGTACATAATGGTCTTTAGTGTCCATTAATTTTAATAGGGTTCTTGTCCAATCAAAGACAGTTCCACTTATTGAAAAATAATATGTGTGCAAAAATTAATTTATTAAAGAAATCAGTTAAAAGTATCAAAGCTTAGGTAAAGCGCCCTTGCCATATGAACAACACAGTGGCGCTTCCATTATTTTCTAAATTCTACACCAGTTATTACTCCGCCAGTTTTAAACCAATTTTGATTAGATTTATTAACTGGTTACCCTGGGACCCTAACACGGTTTCAGGAGCTGTAAGGCAACCACGTGCAAAGAAAAAAAAATGTAGGTACTGAAGTTTTGAATCTAATTTCTAACTGATTAGATCATTAGAGCATGCCTACTAATATGTCATGTAGGTAAGAATATAGTTGATCTGAAACGGCTGAATGGATTGTCAATAAAAATAGGTAGGTCTAAGTACCACAAATATATTAATGTATTTTTGTCTTCACAGGTTGCCTCGAAACAGTGTTATCGGTCCAGGGTACCAGCGAAAGACCAAGTCTCCCTCTTTTAGCCGATGGTTTTTGTGAGGCTATATCTAACGAGTGGCCAGTTTGTTGAGGTATATTTAGATGGAAAAGTTTAATTATAAAAAATCCATTGGTACATGGCCCGGATCCGGGATCGAACCCGTGATCTGCCTAGTTAATACCAGACGCCTTAACCACTCGGTCTTAACTTAAGTATTTCTTTTATTTATTTTTTAATACACCCTAAAAATCTTAACAAAACTAAACCGTTAGGAAATTGTTCAAATGGCTGGGTAAACTTAGACTAGATTGGCAGCCGATAGAAAGCACTAGAGAAGGCCTTTGTCGACACACACGCGGAGGGCGATGTTACATAAAAATAGAATTGTCTAATAACCTACATACATAATATATTATGTAATATAGGTAGGTATATTAATAAGATATTATTGTGACATTCGCCCGTGGATATTTTCGAAAAACTAAAATATATCATATAACACTCAGTGATAATGTAACTATTAAGTATGATAAAATATAATGTAATAAAAAATATAAAAATGATAATGTAAATATAAACTTCCTATTCGTGAAAGAATTTTTAGAATTTACAAACTTCCAAACTTTACCTCTTTATAATATTAGTATAGATAAATATATGAACACAAAAATATAATTAATGTCACAAATGTGACATATGTACATATAAGAAGAAAAGCGCCATCTGTGATTCAAAGTAGGAAACTGTTCTGTCTGAAACTGGAGATATTTGTATAATGAGCATAGCCATTGTTGCTTGAAGTTTGCATACAAAACTCGGGTTGCGAGAAAATAAAACTGGCCAAGTTTGAATTTGACTCACACGGCGACGTTTCCGCAGCCATATTATTTTCTAAAAAGTTCCTTGTAATAACGTCCACAAGTGTAAGTAGTAATATCCATAAGTACTTTTTTTTCAAATAGGGTCCAGAAGTTGCCTAGTTATTTAAAAAAATAAAATTACGCTTTTACAAATTATTCTAAGTACCTAAGTATTTTTTTATTATTATTATAAATGAGAAAATATTGTCCTTCTATGACGTTAAAACGAAGAAACGGATCGACGTGATTTTACGACAGTGATAAATAGGTAACTTTTTATATCGAAATACATTTCGCCGTATTTGCAAACCTTCATAGCTTCGGCCTGGATAATACTAGAGAGCCCAAATTCTCAGGATTAAGATGCTTTGCAGGATGCTAGCTTTTATACTTTAGATTTTATTAATACCTAAAATACGTCGACTTTGCCACTGACTCGCGCACTCACTTTCAGCTCCAACCCCATAAAGGTATGTAAGTATGTAAAACTAGGTTACTTCCCGAAGTCCTAGAAAGCTAAAATTTGCCGTCGGTTTGGCTATGTAGAATAAAGTGGGTTATGAAAAAAGGAATAGCTGACGCACAAGAAATACAGCCTGAAGAAATAAAAATAACTAGGGGCACCTTACAAAAAGAAATGAAATCCCACCAAAAATATTTCATGTAAAATAAGTTGCCGAGACTCACATCATCATTACGCTTTCACTGTTAAAAAGTTATCAGATCTCATGAAGAGCCAAGACCCTAACTCTACCCGGTCGCTAAAAAATGTATTAAGTCAAAAGTAATGTAGCCATATAGTTATTACCATTTACTAGACATTGGTTCCATGATAATGATTTGAGCGAAAATTGACAGTTGTGGTTCATTGCAGCAATAGTTTTTACTAAAGTTTATTGGACGCTGAATGGTTTTGAGTCTCCCAAAGATTATAATAACGCCAAATCCTTATTTCTGTGTCCTATTTGGCAAACAAACGTAACTGTTTAAAAATGTGATAATTAGTTCTTCAAAAATGTTAATTAATATGTAAAAATTGTTAATATAACGTCTTTTAATAATTTTAAATGACAATTTATTAAAATAATTACCTTTAAAAAAAAGTTAACCGACTTCAAAAATTATGCTCTGAAAAGTGTGCTTTCCGAAAGCTTGAATGCACAACTCATAATAAAAAAAATACCCAAATCGCTTCAGATCCTGACCTGGAGTATAGCGTCTTCAAGTAATCGGGGAACATACATAAAAAAACCTAAAAGATTCCGACGAATTGAGAACCTCCTCCTTCATTTGAAATTCGGTTAAAAAGACATGTATAGATTGTTTACTCAACAATAAACGGACCTTAGTTTGTGGAACCTTAACAAACCCTGAGACAATTTTCTATAACCTTGATAGGGTCACAGCGGATGTATAAAGACGGCAGTTCTTTAAATAATGTTGAAACTTCCCCGGAATGTATGTATCCCAGGACAGTCTTCCTTTCTGAACTACTAACATTAATAAAATGTTATCCTAGATCCCTTCTTTTGAGATATCTATTATACTTTATACAGGGAATACCAAGTATATACCTTCATGTCTGTTATAGATTTGGGATAGGCAGAATGAAGCGCCACTTTCATTATACCACTTTATACAATGCAGACCGAAAAATCGGTGTAGGGGAAATTATGGATTCGCGACCAACATGTTTTCACAACAAATGGATTGTCCGGCCCGAGAATGTCCGGGCAGGAATTCGTGTACTGACAATTCGATATGTATAAAGTTATGCCTAAATAGCATTATTTTCTAGATCGCCGATATTTTTCTAAATAAAGATTTTACCTTCATTTGACAAAAAAATCGTGTACCAGGCCACTTCGCTTTTACAATAAGTAATCAGTCGTCAATAAGGCGGGTTATCATCATTAAAAATAAAAGCAAAATAATTTTATTTGTTTCTAAATATTATGACAAGGAAACTTTTTTTTCAAAACTCCTATTTTAGTTGAGATCATCTATTATAAAACCTACCAAGTGTGAGTCGGACTCGCGCTAATTTGTTACTGCGCCATACAGGGGCGTCAAACGTAAAATAATACTAATTGTACCTATATATTATAACTACTAGCGGACCCGGCAGACGTTGTCCTGCCCAAACGTCGGCTAGCCTGCACTACCCCTACCCCTACCCCTACCCCTACCCCTACCCCTACCCCTACCCCTACCCCTACCCCTACCCCTACCCCTACCCCTACCCCTACCCCTACCCCTACCCCTACCCCTACCCCTACCCCTACCCCTACCCCTACCCCTACCCCTACCACTACCACTAACTTTGGATATCGTTCATACAAAAATACAAAAATCGCGATTAAAAAATGGGGGCTGGAGGGAACAATAGTTTACGACCTAATCTCAGACCTACCGAATACACAAAAGAAATCATACAAATCGGTCAAGCCGTTTCGAAGGAGTTTGGTTACAGACACTGTGACACGAGAATTTTATATATATAGATAATAACATGCCACTCATTCGCATAAAAAATATAATCACCCAAGTGAATACACACTTTTGTGAAATTATTTTCTGAATACAACGTTGCGTAAAATATTCAGCTTTTCTTTAGGAACATGCTGAAAAATACAGCAGTTTCAAGCGGATCAAACTAATCCACATTTCTTAGTATATTTCAGTAAATCCCTGTTTACGCCACATTCGGAGAATAAAATAATATTACATAGGTGTGTGAATTTACGTGGGTGGATTAGAGCCTTTATTTATTATTTTGATAACAAATAATACATTTCAATAAGAAGAATAAAGAAATAGAATATCCACCAAATCAAACAAACGCCTCAGGGCTAGCCATAATCTCATACAAGTAGGGTGACCATAGTTTTTTCAACTATCAATAACAAAAACTAATATTAAATAGTAGATACTAATATATTTTTATTATATATATAAAGCGTACGTATCGCATCCGGAACGATGTCATCAGAGAAGAATGCGGAGTGAAAGATGATGTTGTGACTAAAATGAAGAAAATTAGTTTACGCTGGTTTGGACACGTTGAAAGAATGAAGAGTGAAAGATTGACTAAAAAGGTTTATATGGTTGAAGTGAAAGGAAATGCTGGCAGAGGACGACCTAGGTGTACTTTTATTGAACATATAAAAAATGTATTGATCGATGGAAATATTAAAAGTACAAACAATCGCCGAGCATGTATGAAAGGTATGATGAATATAAAAGAAGCGAAAGAGGTATGTCAGGATCGTAACAAATGGCATTAGATTGTCTCTGCCTACCCATCTTGGGATGAAAGGCGTGATGATATATAAATAAATAGATAGTACTAATATTTCCAACCCTTTCCCCTTCCCGTTTTCTGAATTAACATAATGGGATATTTATCATTATGCATTTCAAATGTGGTTTTTTCGCGCATTTTCTTCCGAATATAATTATTTAATTGTACCATTATCATACGATGTAATTCGACAAACTTATTTCAGAATTCAGTCACTTTCAGGGAATGTAGTTTAAATAATTTCTAAGGATAATTTTGAAATCAATCAATGTCAAAATAATGTTGATGCTTACGTTATTATTAGAGATACTAACTAAATTTGGATAGGTTATAAATGAAAATTAGTACTCTGGGATCGATTACACTATTTCGGGACCGTAAGGTAACCCGGGAAGAAAAAATAAAAAAGGCATAGGCAGTCATAGGGACTGTCGACCATAGAGTACTAAGCCTATGGAGGGGCCATAGACGGGATCCCCCTTTCGCCAATTGTTTCCCCTTTGACCAGTTAAACTGACGTGCGCAGTAATAAGTTACCTTAGATTTCGTTGGTATCGTTTTGTGTCGCGAGACAGAGCTCTAGGAAATTAGTTAATTGTGATGTTTTAAATGGGAAAGGCCATCTAGGACGTCAAACTCGCGGGAACATAGTGTTTCCAATCATTAATTATAATTATTATGTTTGTATTTTAACATAATCATCATATAACGTAGAATCCGTTGCGACAATAAAACGACAGAAAAATACAGTGGTACAGGGGCTAGTACTAGGCGTTTACCTCCCCCCGCCAAAAGTGACAAAAAAAATTGTTCGATGATTTACACGCTACACGTCTCCTTTGGTATATACTCAAAGCTGTCGACAGATTATGATATATGACTATGATTAACAGTGGTTTTTAATTTGTAAGTATATAAGGTATAATAACGCCATCTAGCGCGACTCTAAAGAATTTTGGTTTGACCGAGAATTGCCGGCCAGAGAAGCGCAGCCAAAAATGTACACGAATTCCTGTCCCGACATTCTCGGGTCGAGTATACTCGGGCCGGGCTATCCATGGTCTTGTGGCAAACCCATAAAATTTCCCCCTTGCAAAAATCGCTCAACGCACCCAAAGAAGTTTTTACTTCAATAAATAAATGAACAGGGATAATGTACTTTGCATCTTGCAGCGTGACCACAGACGCTGGTAACAATGTCCACATGTAGTCAGTAGCCAGTTGTCCTATTTAAACAGCATTACAAAGCGTGTTGCCGAGAGCAGACAGTGTGGTATTCTGTATAATAGGTGCAGTCCATACTAGGCTGTGACGAAGGTAGCGCTCTCTATGGTGTGCTGCTTGCAGTTTTTAGTTTGTTTGCATATGTAGAAAGCGAGCAAACACGAAGAAAAACAGGTTCTGTCTATATATTATTATATTAAATTATTTACACTTACCTAGTACAATATCTGGTGCAGCATTTTGCTTTACGTCGCAGTCCCATCTTAAATCTAATCTTAAATCTTTTAGAATGTACCAAATTGTTATTATATAAGTTATTTACAGATAACAAGATGAAAACCTTAAAATTAAATATAAACATCAAATAAAAGTCTAAAACAAATATTACTTAATAAAATTAAAATCTAAAAAACTATAATATAAAATTTCTCCAGATAGTCCGGCGGCATAGTACCCAAGACGCTGGCTGCGTTCCCTCGTTGGATGGCTAAACTTATACGTTACTTAAAGAACGCACCAGCTCCTGGGTTACCTGTAGTATCGACGAGCATCTTAGCTAAAGTTTTGTAAAAAAAATCGTAATTTTGTAAGATGTGAAGGTGTAATGTACGAAATGAAAAAGATAAACCCTTGTCGCCCTACATCACACATAATATTAAAGGTGAGAGATATAACTTGAAAAACTTTTCCTTCCTCAATCTAATATGCAAGACTCCTTTGGGAGTAACCGTGCAGTACGTGATGTCAAAACTACCTTACTATAAACGGATTCTTATTCAAAACATTTTCCTTAAAATAACGAAGGTAGGTTTTAACATGTAAAAGGTTGTGGGATGTAATGGATGAAAGACAGACTAAATAAATATATAAAGATGTTTTGTCTGTATAATGCAATGAGAGGACGTCTAAGGCGTTTTCAGCAAAAACCTTTTAAAATAAAAGTTCGTCGGTGGCCGAGTGGTTAAGACTTCTGGTATTAACTAGGCGGACCACGGTTCATCCCGACCATGTACCAATAGGTTTTTATTATTAAAAACTTATGTACATAATCCGACAAACCACACTTAGAGGATTTTCCACCTAAATATACCTCAACAGAACTAGCTACTCGTTAGGTCACAATACCATTGGCTAAAAGAGTATTTTGGTCTTCCGCTGGGTACCCTGGAACCGATAATACGGTTTCGGGAGCTCTTAGGCAACCCGTAAAGAAAAAAAAATGTTTATAAAAAATAAATAAAATAATTAATATTTTTGTTTGATTGTCTTTTTAAATATTGGTCAATTATACGCTCCGAAAAAGCCTACTATGCCTACTAATGATGACTGATGAACCTTCCGCGAACTTTTTGATTATCTAGGAAAAAAAAAAGAGTTTCAAAGATAAAAAAATATTATTAATTCGTGTTATCTCTCTATCTCTCTAGTTCTAATTTTAATAGAAGTGACCAATTAACAATTAAATTGACCTTTCGTCGTCAGTATTTTTTGCATACCACAATCATCAAGATTAAAAACACTTATATAAACACTATATACGATCGATAAAATGATTTGCTTTTCCTTAAAAGAATGCGTTAGGAACAGATGGAAAATGGAAAAATAAATATTTAACAACGCGGCAGCGACAGCTGTGCGGCCCATATACGCTTGTGCGTTGAGCTGAGATTTACCAAGAAAAAATACAATCTACAAGAAAATCTCTTCCTTTTTAAGCTGCGTAAAAAGTTAGTTGTTGTCGTACACTCACGACAGGTCATTTCCAAATCACGACATGTGATTCCGGTCAACCACACATTCCATGACAGCTGACTACGCAACATGGATGTTGGGTTCATACTGTATTGACCTCATGGGAAATATGTGGAGGCTCATCGATAGATGGCGTTACTGTCTCAATATTGAAACCTGTATCGCGCTAATAAAAATATTTAATAGATTAACATAATGTGCAACTTTCCGCGACACGCGTTGGGGAGTATTCCCTTTTACTAACAGTCGTTGGATTGTTGTATATTGCCTTTTCTATAATTTTATCAATAGTAGAACCTTAGATAAAGTCCATCATCAGGTTTTCCAAGTCTCCATATTCGGTGAAATTTGTACCATAGAAAACCTGTCAAATCTTGTATCTGTCAAAAATATGGCCAATCTCAGTTACTTAATCCTAGGAAGTTGAGTTTATTTATACAACATTTCCATCCCACACAGTTGATAGTTATTATTTTAAATTATTTTATTAATTACATATTTATTAAGCCATATTTTTATTATTTAGGGTTCTAAATTGCCATAGTTTTCAAAACACAAAAGCAATGCTCGTTTTAAAAACAACGGCTATTTAAAACCCTAAATAATAAAAATTTGCCATATATTTGACAGTTATAAGATGACCTTGACCAACGGCCCTTAACAACTGCGACGGATTGTATAATACTTTCTGTTAAGAATCGATTACCTCACATTGCTTCGCATAAACATTTCCTGTATCGATAATACAGTACACAATATGAGAAGATATATTATTATATACTAAGCGTCATACCTATGAACCAAAAATGCTATTCCTTAATATTTTCTGCAGCATTCCATAAGGACTGTACACAACATCACACATTATGAATAATAACTAAACTTACATTTACTTAGTTCTTATATGGTTTAGGGTTAAGATTGAATACCAAACAAAATAGAACTTACTTTTTACGATTTGACCGGTACCGATCGACTGAGGCGAAGGACCTAAAATTGACAACTACGATCAAACTCGTTTGCAAGCGCAGTTGCTGACAACTAATCGACTCTTAAAATTGAGGACTATGAGTCTTTGATTCATACTAGAAATGTCATTAACTTGCGAGCAACTAGAATACTACTGCTTCTTGTAATGTGCGACCAGTTGTTACAGCGACCGAATTCGGTAGGTAAAGTAAAAGCTAAGGTACGATTTTTATATTTTTATTTTAAAGATTAAGCTATTTTAAGAAACTAATTTGAATATTTTTGATTTCTATACAGTAGTTTTTTTATAATATTTTATCAAAGTTTTGGCACTGATGACGTCATTTTGTCGGCTGAATACTTCAATACCTTTGATATGTTGGTACAGAAAAAAGAACATCTGTGTTCTTTGACTTTGACATTTAACAAACAATAGTGTTGCCGTCTCTAAATCCTACAAAATCTACCAAAACCCACCACTTCTACACAAAACATATTAAAACAACAACAAAGAAACACATCTTTACGGCTTTTATACCGTAGTCTGCATAGTTGTTGTGATACAAAATATATACAAAAGTCAAAGAATATCCTACAATAAAAAATGCTTAAACATTCTTCCTAAATAATAAACTAGATTAGTTATAAAAACTACTGAAATAGTAGTATATCTAGTAACAGGGTAACATTGGTTGACAAGTTGACAAGTAAATATTTTGCTTTTATTTAGCCGATATAATGACGTCATTCATAGGTGAAATGTAGGTTAAGTAAATTATTTGTTTTTGAAAAAATAAAGACAAACTCACGATTTTAAGAACTATAAATTGAAAAATACGGATTATTAAACTAATATCTCAAAACGGTTTTGGATTCAGCATACCTTAACTTTTACTTTACATACCGAATTACCGTCGTTAGTTGCAAACTTTTCAAAATATACAAGGAATCCTAACGAATATTGTAAAGTATGTTTGTCCTTCTTTCTCGTCTAAACGGAGCAATGAATCGACGTGATTTTTTGCTCAGATATAGCTGTAGGGCAGGATAGTGACATTGGTTGGCTACTTTTATCAAGGAAATCCTTCGGAAGTTACTTTTCAAAATTTCCACCGAAAGTCATGGCGGAAACCTAGTTTGAAATAATTCCAAATGTTTCAGGATATTTCAGTGATTTCTTTCTCTTTACGAATCGTTATAAAGTTGATACAAAATAAACAATAAGTTTCACAAAAGAAGTCTTAAAAGTCTTGTACACAAAAGAATCGTTCTGAAAAAACACTGTTGTTTTACAAATAATTATTTTTGTCCGGGAAAAAATAAACAACAACCTTTTTTATGTAATTTAAACTTTAGTATAATTACTAATTATTACATACAAACCTTTTCCCGTATTATTTCGTATTTCTTGAGAGAAATTAATAATTTCACAGATAATTACATATATTTTAAGAAAACATTAACTACAACTTGCTTTTTCTAATAGTTTTTGTATAATTCTCCGATAGCCAAAGTCCGTTTCATGTATTATTGCAAGACAGATTTTGTTAAGAAATCGTACTTTCTCATGTTTCTGGTATGTATATCTTGGTCTATCTTATCTTATCCTTGGTTATCTTACCAATTTTAATAGCAGTCCATCTCGCTCACATCTTTCTAAAGATATATGGACAAAATAATTCGCGCATATAACTAAGTTCGATGCGTTGTGATGCGTCGCCTTAAATGCTTGTCGACTTTGCTAACATACTGAACTTACAAATATATATTTCGTCGTTGCTTAAAAATTACAAACCGTGTTATCGGTCCCAGGGTACCCAACGAAAGACCAAGTCTCCCTCTTTTAGCCGATGGTATTTGTGAGGCTATACCTAACGAGTGACCAGTTCTGTTGAGGTATATTTAGATGGAATTGTGTGCTGGCTTGTCGGATGATGTATATAAGTTTTTAATAATAAAAAATCCATTGGTACTTGGCTGAAATTGAACCGTGGTCTGCCTAGTTAATACCAGACGTCAAATTCAATTTTCTATTTGGAGAAAATATGCAACCGGTAGATATTATAAAAAATACTTTTTTTTGAAACTTGTTACTTGTCAATTTGGAAAATATTTGAAAACACCAAAAGTCTCTTATCATAATATTTTCGCAGTTCTATCACATATTCGTAAATGCTTTATATATTATAAATTAGCTTTCTGCCCGGCTTTGCCCGTGGAGACCATATTAACTTTCATCTCCCTATTACGGTCTTGAGTTCATACAAATATTCCATAGAAAAAAATAAATCACCTTCAGTTTTTCCCGAATTTTCCAATTTCCCGGGCAACTTTTCCAAATTTTCTTACTTATGTAACCTTATTCACACTATTACAAACATCTATCTATATCTATACTAATATTATAAAGAGGAAAGATTTGTATTTTTGTGTGTGTATATGTGTGTAATGAATGAGTATATAATGAAATCGAAAACCATGGATGGCGCTCTACGAAACTTTATTGACACGTGTCACGTTTTCAGAGCTTACAGCTCAACAACATGATGGTTGAGCAGCGGAAGCCTCCAAAGGTGACAAAAAGAAAAGTTCGGTTCAGTAGTTCTCGTTCTTAGTAGTTGCCCTTAGCTGTTCTGCCGGGTGGTTGGCATGAGACCCTTGGGCTTAAGGCCCTGTCAGGGTCGGCGGCCGTCTCCTAGTTATTTGGGGTTCCTAACTTGAGTACTGAGAGAGGGGGGGTTGCAGATCAATTCAAACTACAGTTGTGAATTAATTATATTACAATTATATTATTTGGCCAAACCTAACTAACTTACTACCTACTTATATTAACCTACCTAGAATATATACAACTTAACTGCTACACCGATTTACACAATAATATATTCTATAGTTAGTTTCGCGATTTAAGGCCGATTTACACAATACGAACTTTTCCCAAACCTATGCACAATAGATTCTATGAGGGCGGATCCGCTGGCGGTCGCTAGTTTAAAATATTGGCCAAATCGGTCTAGATTACAGCTCATTGTACATTTTCCCATTTTATACATTAAAATAATAATACATTTTATGACAGCGTTGTAAGTATTTTAATATAAATAAAGCGTGTATTAGTAAAGCCACAAGAGGCCTCCCACAATTTCCTTTCTAAATATCCTTAATACGTCTTATCATTTCCTTGGAGACAGAGCCTATTTTTATTCTTATTACGTAGTGAGAAGATTAATTTTCAAAACGTTTGCGCAATATTATATATGCTTACCACTTATGCTATTTTTACACCATTCCGTACACTTAATTCACTCAAGTGCTTCCACCCATAAATTCTGAAAAGTTTTCAGGAAATAGGCTTTCAGCACTGACTGTCAAATATGAACTCCGTTACTGTTGCTATTTATTATTATAGTAAACAAAAATATGCAAAATCGAATATAGAAAATATAACAGGATATGTCCAGGACGGGGTTACCAAATGACATCATTTCCTTCAGGAGATTGTCACATTATTCAGGAGTGAAGGGAATAAAACGTGTCTTGACGATATCTACTACATACTTATTTGTCTATCTATAGAATAAATAAAATGAAGTGTTTATCAATAACAATACCTATATTTGGGATGAATGCTATTTGCCTACACTACAATATTTTCAGAGAATTTTTGTTTGAAAATGCGAATAAATAACAACTCGCCGATTTTAGCTACAAATCCTTGTTTGTCCTTTTTTCACGCCAGAACGGAGCAACGGATCGATGTATTTTTTTTGCACAGAGATACTTGTAGGACCGGAGATTGATATTAAACTCAAAGCTATATAAGCTTTTCAATTGAATTTGAATTTACCCGGAAATCCCTCACGATAAATTTTTATCTCATATTTCAATAATTTTCCAGAACAAATTCGGGGTGGAAAGCACCTCTGAAATAATATAGCTTCATTACAGTGAAATGACTTTCAAATCGATCAAATAATTCGGTTTAGGGCACCCAGCGGAAGACCAAGTCTCCCTCTTTCAGCCGATGGTATTTGTGAAGCAATCCCTAACGAGTGGCCGGTTCTTTCGGGGTCTACTTTTACTAATTACAAAATTTCATTAGTAAATAATTTTGGAATTTTAAAAGTAGAACAAAAAAATACCTGTTTCAAATAAATTCCTTCACAATTTCAGACATTAGTGCTCAAAAGACTTTTGAATTTTATTACAGTTAAGAGCACTAAGTTAGGTAACTCGAGACTCTTGCGACGTACATGCAATTAAGTTAAAGTTGCAAGGAAATTTCAACTAAGTAAGCTAGATTTATTTTATACTTTGAAAAATTATTGCAATTTTTGTAATAATATGATAAACTTCTCATCAGTATAATGTTATGGACTATATTTTGTAAAGATATTAACAGTTTAATGTTGCTTAATTTTACCGTAAACGAAATATTACGTTCCTATTTAACCACTTTCCACGTGTTAGTATAAATCGCACTAAAATCCATTTAGTAATTTCTGTGAATTTCTGTAACTTATAAAACTACAACATTGATTTACTCTTCCAAAACAAAGACAAGTGGATGCTTGTAATTCTCGATTACAAATAACAAATAATCGTATTTTTTTAATTTTTGCAAAAATGAAATCCTTAGTAGAAAGTAACTAGCATTTTATAATTTTTGAATACGCGATAATAATACATTTGCTACAAATGTGCGAAATTGATAATTACAGTCAAGATGGATACAAAAACAACAACAACAAATACAAAACAAACCTCTATTTTTAGGGTTCAGTACCCAAAGGGTGTCAACGGAAACCCTATTACTGAGGCTCCGCTGTCCGTCAATCCGTCAGTCTGAGACATGTCTGTATCTTTTGAAACGTAATGTAATAAATAGACACTTGAAATTTTCACAGATAATAACTATAATGAAAACCGGCCAAGTGTGAGTCCGACTCGCGCAATATCTATACACTTTTTTTATTTTAAGTTGAATATTTCGTTGTAAAATGCATAGAATTCTTCATTGCATGTCGAGTTACATTCATCTTTCATGCACTTAAACGAAATAGGTTTAAGCTGCATGTATCCCGCGCGACCTAAATTGACGTTTTAAAACAAAAGGTAAAAGAGAATAAAAAAGATCATTGGAAACCCGCAATTTCAAGTGGCAGGTGCAATAGTTAAAATAAGTGGATAGTGTGCCCTATATAATAGCCTGCATTAGGGTGTATATGGTTTATATCATTTGTGAGAAAGAAATAGTAGTGTACAAATATATAAAGTAATATTTAGGCTTGTGATATTTGGTAAACAAAGCATGTCTTTATATTGCAAAATATTTCAATAACAGTTTTAAAAATATGAAAAATAGTTCAAAAAATAAAAGTATATAATATAATAATAAAAACCCATTGGTACATGGTCGGATGTAGGAATCGAACCCGCGACTTTTCAGTTGCGAGCCGACGTCTTACCCAGTCGACCACCGACGATTAAGTAGTTTTACAAGTATTTTTATATTATTGCTTCAATGATACAGTCAAAAGTCTGGGTTCGTTCTGGTATATTGGTAAAATAAACCTTTTAAAAAAAAGTGTACCATACAAAACATAGGATACAAAGTAATAAACATCTAAGAAGATAAAGATCTGTTCAATATTATCTGTGTTTGTACTGATGATCGTAGGTTCCTAATGAATTATCTAGATTAGTGAATTTGGGTGCTAAATTATTTCTAATTTGGCACCAACCGTCTTCAAATTCTACGACGAAATTTTTATTATTTCTTACTTTTCAGTGCAAATTTTTGAAGTCGGTACACTTTTTTTTAAAAGGTTTATTTTTCCCTTTTAAGTGATTTTGTTGCCCTGAGAAATAAATAATAACGCAACTAAAAAAAAATGATGGAAAATTAAAAAAAATACTGCGGTGGATGGGATTTGAACCTCGAGCAATGTGCACCCTGCGCTGCATCCCATACCTTTAGCCGCTAGACCACCGTCGATACGAAAATTGACAACTTCGTGTCAATAGCAACCGTTGCTAAGGCTTTTCTCTGATATAATTTTCAGCAGTAAACAGAGACAAATTACTGAATTTCTGAAAAATTACTGAACCGATTTTCGTCATATGACTGTGAGATAATGTCAAGAAATTATTATATCCTTAAAAAAATAAGTCGTCAAAATCGGTACATATTTCATCGAGATATTACGAAAAATTGACTTATAAGGTCAGTTTTTTCAAAATTTCTGAAAAACTAAAGAACCAATTTTTATGAGATAAAAATGGGACCAATCCGGAAGAATTATCTGTCGATTAAAAAAGAAACCATCAAAATCGGTTCACAACTGGCGGAGTAATCGATGTACATACATACAAAAAAAAATGGTCCGAATTGAGAACCTTCTCCTTCTTTTTTTTTCGAAGTCGGTTAATAAATTTACATTTTCTCGAATCATGTTACGGGTTGCCTTACAGCTCCCGAAACCGTGTTACGGTTCCAGGGTACTGCAGCGGAAAACCAAGTCTCCCTCGTTTAGCCGATGGTATTTGTGAGGCTATACCTAACGAGTGCTTGTGTCTAAGTGTGGTTTGTCGGATTATGTACATAAGTTTTTAATTTAAAAACCCATTGGTACATACATGGCCGGGATACAGGATGGAACCCGTGGTCTGCCTAGTTAATACCAGACGTCGTAACCACTCGGCCACCGACGCACCAATAGCTACTTACATAATTATACTCGTAGTTCGCTTACACTTTAGTTTTTGCTTATTGGCTAATATAATTAAATAATAATAACTATTTTGACTCAAAAAATACAAGTCTATTCTTGACAGAGACATCTTGTATAGGTACTAAAAGATTAATTATGTAATTTTTTGTAACGAAACGGCCGGAATGGGAAATTTTCGGTTCACTGCCGGACCAATGTATTTTTTTTAATAAAAAAATATTGTTACCCTAATTTCAAATGCTTTTCATGATGACGTTGTGTGTAGGTGAAAATTAAAATGCAGTAGAACTAGGAACATGGCCAATTATTTTATGTTAACATATAAAATAATTATAGCTCTTAAAATAATACCAAACAGTGATTACTGTTTTATACTCGTAACCTAACGAGGTGATTTAAATGTTTCCTTTTTGTGGTTGTGGGTCCGTGGTAGGTAATGATTATTCACAAAAGTAACCAAGTTAATTGTGTTTAGGAGCACATAAACCACACGCTGCGAGCGCAAGATAATGGCATTTTTAGTGTGATTGCTTTGAAATAGAAAATAAAAAGTAATACAGATCAGAGAAAAGTAAAGAGAGGCACAGGTAGTCCTGGGTACTGTCGACAGAAGTAAAAACTTAAAACTATTATATAACAGTGGTTTTAAATTTTTATATAAAGTATAATAACGCCATCTAGCGATCATTTCACATATTGTGTCTGTGTCCGGACAGAAGAATTGCCGGCCAGAAATGCGCAGCTAAAAATGCCCGACCCATGCATACGTCTCGAGCCGGGCAATCCATGGTCTTGTGCACCTACTAATAATCGCTCAACGTGCTTAAATAATTTTTCACTTCAAATAAATCTTTCGAATAACAATTTTAGGTTCCGTAACCAAATGGTAAAATGGAGCCTAATACATTTTTTTTGTGTAACATCTTACATGTCACTAGGGGCATACATTTATAGGGAGTAATTTCGTTAAATGTGACGAAAAAATTAGGTTTCTTAAAATACAAACAAACAATGCTGAGATTATACAGTAAGGTTAGGTTTGTGTGACAATAGGCAATAGATGGAAAAGCCTCTTTGTACGGTTTGTCGAATAATGTACATAGATTTTTTAATATAAAAATCCCATTGGTGCATGGCCGGAAGTGGGAATCGAACCCGTCACTTCTCAATAGTGAGCCAGTCGTTCCCACTAGACCAATGACGCCCCATAATATGTATGTTAAAATTTCTTCCCTTTTTACTTTTTAACCCTATATTCTCGTGGACGGTCTATATTCGATTATTATTGGCAACTTTGAAAATATAAAATTACTAGCATTCCGCCCCCGGCTTCGCCCGTTGATATTTACGAACAAAATAAAATATACCATATACCTACCCCTACCCCTACCCCTACTTCTACTCCTACCCCCTACCATCTACCACTACCACTACCTCTATATCATCAATAGTTTTCGCAGCGCACGCGATGTAAGGAATTTCTTAGGTTACATTATTGGATTTTTTTGAAAATAAAATATAGCCTATGTCACTCAGGGTGAATGTAGCTTTCCAATGGTGAAAGAATTTTTGAAATCGGCATAGATCGGCACAGTAGTTTTTGAGTTTATTCATTACAAACAGACACACACACAAAAATACAAATCTTTCCTCTAGATAAACGTTTAAAAAGTCAGATCAAAACATAATGAGAAAATGTTTGACCGACAACCCGTACTCGCCGAATACATAGATGTTTTCACATCAAAAATCGCAAACGAAGCACACACAATTTTAAGACAATTTGATTAAAAGCCAGTATTGTTTCAATTCTGTATTAATTACATTGAGATGTTTCAAAATATATTTCAGTTTATTCAAACACAGTCCTCGTTTGTTTGCAAACTTTGATAGACTATATACAGCCATTAATACAGTGACCATGGTTTACATAAATTTGGGATATTACACTTTCAGTAGGTACCTGTTGAATAACTTTTTAGGTAGGTACCTCAAATTATCTAAAAATGAAAATATAAACAAATTAACCTTAAAAAAAAGTGTACCGACTTCAAATATTTGCACTGAAAAGTAAGAAATAATCAATATTTCGCCGTAGAATTTGAAGACGGATGGTGCCAAATTAGGATACAAGATGAAGATCTGTTAAATATTATCTATGTTTGTATGTACTGATGTTCGTAGGTCCTAACGAATTGTCTAGATTAGTCAATTTGGGAATTAAGATGTTTCTAATTTGACAAGGCTTTTCTCTGATACATAATTTTCAGCCAAATTACTGAATTTCTGAAAAACTACTGAACCGATTTTCGTCATATGTCTGTGAGATAATGTCGAGAAATTATTATATCTTTCAAAAAATAAGTCGTCTAAATGGGTACATATTTCATCGAGATATTAAGAAAAATTGACTTATAAAATCAGTTTTTTTTAACATTTCTAAAAAACTACTGAACCAATTTTCACTAAAAAAAATGGGACCACAAGGGAAGCACCAGCTTTCAAATAAAAAAGAATCATCAAAATCGGTTCACCCAGTCGAAAGTTCTGAGGTAACGAACATAAAAAAAAATACAGTCGAATTAAGAACCTCCTCCTTTTTCTTTGAAGTCGTTTAAAACTATGGAGCGATTAATTAAAATACGATTAAAATTAAATTTGTCACTCGTTCCTCTGCTGTTATGCCTTTTTGTATGTGAGGTAATTTTAATAGACCTTTAATCCCACTCATTAAGAAAGCTTAAGTGTTGCTATTAAAATTAAGTTAATAGAATACTTTGCTGAGGACCGACAAAACAAATATTAATAAATGCCAACTTCTACTTCTAGGTACGTTGAGCCATTTTTGGCAGGGCAAAATCTTGTGGATCCGCGACCTGTGTATGTTCGGGCAGGATTTTGTGTACTGGCTTGCTTGTATGCCTGGGTAGGGCATTTTTGGCTGCACATTTCTGCCCGACAATTCTTCAATCTGGAATCAGATACATTGTGAAATGATCGCTATATTGTATTATTAGTCCCCATGAATGCCATTGCCTTTTTTTAATTTCTAATCTATTTAGTATACTTATTCAATATATATTGTTTATCAGCATAGTTACACATCTATCCAAGGACAGCCAGTGGGACAGTATGAGCCGCCACACTAGCATGTCCTACTATTAAACAAAGCGCATAGTCACCCTATGTTCCCATCGCATCCTATAATAGCAGTACAATCTCAGAAATAGCTACAGAAGAGTATCAGTGTAAATAGTGGTGGCAGCATGAGAGATATAATTACGTTGTTGGTTCTCATTTACGAAACGTTCACATCTGGTGCTTTGTTTGACGGTATTCTATTTTAATATTATTTCAATGTATTATGACTAAAAAGGTTTATATTATGGCTGAAGTAAAAGGAAATGCTGGCAGAGGACGAGATAATAATATGTGTACTTTTATTGAACATATAAAAATGTATTGATCGATGGAAATATTAAAAGTACACACAATCGCCGAGCATGTATGAAAGGTATGATAAAAGAAGCGAAAAAGGTATGTCAGGATCGTAACAAATGGCATTCTATTGAGTCAGCCTACCCCTCTTGGGATAAAAGGCGTGATGATAGATGGACTGTAGTAAAAATTGTGACGTGCCCTTTCGTTCGCGTCTGCCAAAGAATAATTTTAAAACTGTAGAAAGAAAACTAAGAGACTTGGCATAAGTAATCGCTGACTATCCATTCTTCATAATGTAGCGTGATATGGCACGTTTGGCTCGGTAGATTATATAAAAAAACAACAAACAATAAATTTCTTAATGGCGGCTGATCAGCATAACCGAATGAGAATGTGTGCGTGAGGCTCGTATTTAAAATGAAACTGGCATAACTTGGTTGCTTCACTTTTGTCTTAGCGGCGATCCGTCTTCTCCTTTTTTACGTCCATGAGCTATACTAGATTAATTTAAATGCATTAATTTTGTTAGTGGAAGTCTCTATCTATATGTAGATATACTATATATTATTTCTAAAAGGTGTTTTTTTGTCGGTATCAAATATATTAATACTGTATCAAAGTTAATGTTTGAAGCGCCATAAGAAAAATAAACAAACAAATTAAAATTAAATATTTCTTTTTATTAGATCAATTTATTTATTTTGTAAAAGACGCCATCTGTTGGCGATCAGTTGGAGTAACGGTTCAAAGTATTTGCACGGGCATCAAAGTCTAGTAACTATATATTTATTATTTACTGTTCATTATGTTTATAGGGAATGGAAATGTAAAACTTTAAGAGAATGTGCACATCCTGCACTTTATTTTATTACTTCGTTACTCAAATAATACTATATTTTGCCCGCGGTTTCAACGCCTGAGTAAGCATATAGCAATAGTTGGTGATGTTGCTATATTTAATAGGCGCTTTATTACGTCATTCAAAATTGGCTTCTCATAATGTTCGTAACAATTTGTACCTAAGTTCGTAGCACTTTTTACCAAATCTCGTAGCACCTTTTACTAAAGCTACGGTAGCTCGTAGCACTTTGTTGCTACTATTTTTTTAAATCAATGTCTGTCCTTCTGTCGGTCTTCAATTCGTATTCCTAGGTCTTCAATTCGTATTCCTAGCGGACATATCTAAATGCAATTTACTAAAAAAAACACCTTTTTCTGAACAATCCTTACAAAACGACTGCAGCCATGTATTAATGTAAATATTTAAACTCCTAGGAGAGTGAAAGCAGGAAGCAAGGTATTTGGTGGACTAAACAATGTATGCAGAAATAATGAACATACATAATGCTGTTTTAGTTACACCACTTACTTATGGAAGCGAGACTTAGGTATGGAATAAGAGGCATGAAAGTAAAATAAATGCAGTGGAAATGCGGAAATGATGTTATTAGAGAAGAATGCTGTGTAAAAGATGATGTTGTGACAAAAATGAAGAAAAGTAGTGTACGCTGGTTTGGACACGTTGAAAGAATGAAGGATGAAAGATTGACTAAAAAGGTTTATATGGCTGAAGTCAAAGGAAATGCTGGCAGAGGACGACTTAGATGTACTTTTATTGAACGTATAAAAATATGTTGATCGATGGAAATATTAAAAGTACACACAATCGCCGAGCATGTATGAAAGGTATGATGAATATAAAAGAAGCAAAAGAGATAATAATGTGTCAGGATCGTAACAAATGGCATTCGATTGTCTCTGCCTACCCCTCTTGGGATGAAAGGCGTGATGATAGATAGATAGATTAAATTCGTACCATATTTGTCCGAGACAAGAAAAAATGCACAAATTGTTAAATTCATTTTAATGGGATATTAAATAGCCTTATGTCCATCCTAAAGGTTATTCTAAATATTGGTGAAACATTTTTTTGAAATCATATGATAAGTTTCGGAGATTACCTCCTACATCCAAAAATATTCAGGATTTGGTCAAGTGAATGGGTACAATTACATAACCAATGTGTAAATTTGTATTTTTGGTCGTCAGGAACCCTAATTTGCCCAAAAGTGCAGTTTCGTTTTATGTTCACAGACATTAAAATCCACGTAAAATTTTTTTTTTTGCCAATTTGTATTATATGTGTAAATTAATTATTTTCAGGTGAACCCAATGATGTATGCACCTTGCCGATGATGCAAGGACCTTGTACAGAATATTCGCTAAAGTTAGTTTTCAAAGATAAAATTTTTTGACCTGGTAGTCGATCAAATAATTATTTACACTATGCTAGATATATATGTCCATAAATAGACACTGGATTGCTTATCATTGACTTAGAATTGGTTTTATATACGAAAGAAACTTTTTTTAATTTCTTACCTCCCGTGTTACCGGCCAAAAAAGATCAACGGATATAGTTGGAAAATGGAGACTGCCATACTTTTTATCTATCTAGTTAGTAAAATATGCAGCTTTCTCTTAGTGAAACAATTTTCAAAATCGGTACCTACAGTAGTTCCAGTTTAGAATTGTCAGCTCTTTTGAATATGGGCTAGTTGTAAACACTGTCAAACTAAATTATAACTTCCATCTAGCTATCATTTCACAATGTATCTGAACCGAAGAATTGCGCAGCCAAAAATATCCGACCCAGTACATAAATTCCTGCCCAGACATTCTCGGGTCTAGCATACTCGGGCCGGCAATCCATGGTCTTGTGCCGAAATCATGTCGCGAACACATATCGCGAATCCATAAGACTTCCCCCTACCAAAAATCGCTCAACGCACCTAAGGAATTTTAGTAAGTTTTTACTTTAAAAATATTTACAATTTATATAATTTAAATTGCAGATGGTACTTCGACACGGTAAGCAGGGACTGCAAAAAGTTCATGTATGGAGGATGTCTTGGTAATGACAATCAGTTTGAGAGCAGAACTATGTGTGCTCTACGATGTCCAACTTACGTGGACTATTGATTATTTTGTGGATTTTACTGGGACCTGATGACATTCTACTTAATAACTTTGTAAAATTAAGGGGAAAAAAGAAAAATAATAAGATTTACAGCGCATTTGACGTTTGTTAATATAATTTTGTTTGTTTTTTTTGTAACTTTGTTCAGGCAAAGGAACCGAGTCCATACAGCACACGAAGATATCTTAATAATTGAGTCTGAAACTAATCATAATACTACGGTAATTGTATTTACAAGTTTTCTGTAATTTCATTAAAATTAATGCAAGAATTTCAGAGACAACAATAACAAACAATAATACACAATAAATATAGAATGAATACCTAAACAGCCAAAATATAAATATTATGAAAGTATGTGGGTTTATTGGTTTAGTTATAGAGTTGTATTTCTTATTATTATTCTATTTACAAAATTAGAGATCATTTACATTGTTGGGTACCTACATATAATTTTCTGATAATCCTTCTTCAGACAGATTAGACAGCATATGCCATGAAAACTCGCTGAGGCTAACTTTTTCCCCGACTTGATTCACTAATCTGTTAATGCTCAGCTCCTATACATGATAGGTCCCTCGTAAACCTGAGCAAACCGCAACAAAATCAGTTCAGTATTTTTTGCGTAAAAAGGTCACAAGATAGACGCGGTGGATGAACTTTGTTTAATATTATATGTATTGAAGAGATCTATATATCTATCATTACACCATATATGCCAAGAGGGGTAGGTAGACACAATTGAATGTTATTTACTATGATCCTGACATACCTATTACTTTTTTCACAAAGGCTTCTTGGTTGTTTCAATTAATAAAGATATGGACAGCAAAATCCCATTGATATGATTAACGCTGAAATACTGAAAGGGGGTTAGCAGGTAGCACAATAAAGCTGAAAGTAGATATAGATGATCATGGACGTGATCCGGTCTTGAATGTTAAATTAATAAAGGATTAAAATTCCATCACGCAATGGACGACAATGTTGGAATGCTATTTAATATGGAAAGGTGAATATCACCTTTTGTATTTATAGGTAGGTACTGTCCTTCCCAACTGATGTTATAAATGTTGGACCGGAGAGTGACATCCTGGAGATCCTTCAGGATAATATCTTTTGTCACATTTTAAAAATTAGCTGATGATTATCCTAATCTTATGTGAAAAATAAGGTAGTCGATAGCCTAATTGGTATGACGGTGGACTTGAAACCTCCTGTTTTCAAATCTTACTCGCTGCCAAAATGCTAGAATATGTGCTTAATCGACTCATCGTGCTTCGGAGGGCACGTAAATCGGCGTCCGGTCTGCACTAACCCGCCTGCCAAGCGTGGTGACTATGGCAATTCCTCTCAATGAGCACCACTAATATGGTGCGCTAGAGGGAGACCAATGTTCCAGCAGTGGATCTTAAAAGGTTGATGATGATGATGATGACGTGAAAAATAATAGTTTTGAACCAAGGTATCTTAGTTTTGTAAAATATTGTCAAAATTATGTCGCATGACGATAAATATTGAGGGACTAAAATTATATTTTTCAGATTTTAAAATTTCAGTCGATTCGCATAACTCTTCAAAATTCATACTAATATTATAAATCCGAATGTAACACTGTCTGTCTGTCTGTTACGCTTTCACCACTGAACCTATATTGATGAAATTTGATGAGGAAATACGAATAATTTTATTTGAAAGTAATAAAATTACAGTTCAACTCTAAGGAAGGGCATTTATGTTACTTTTGTTCAAATCCACCCCATCTCCCCCAATCTAAAGGGGTATAGTAAAGGATGAAAATGAGTATGGGCACCACGGGTGAAACCAGGGTGAACAGCTAGTATATCATAATTTAGTGTTAAAAGAAATCAAATATTTTACAATAATATTCCAACTGCCCGAAATATTTTCGCAGGTAGAGTATAAATTTAGGTAGATCTTAAGGGATGTGGCTTAAGCTTGGACAAGGGTAAAAGTAAATCCAGCGTGAATTTAGTTTCATTCAATAAAATAATACTTTTGACCTCAGATTTCGAATGGATGGCTGTAACGAATTCAAATAAGTAATTAAATAAATGTATAAAAAATGTGTTTGTTTTTTTGTCCTTCTCTCACGTCAAAACAGAACAACGGGTCGTTGTGATATTTTCGTACAGAGATAGAAAACCTGAAAATGACATACGCTATGTTTTATCCCGGAACTCTTTCGGGATATTTTTTTGTATTTTTTTGAACTTCTTTAGGCGCGTTATGAAAAAATTATATGAGAGTGAAATTTGACGATGTAACAAAAAGTTACAGTATGAAGTTGCCGAGAGTGATATTTCGATAAAATTTCACGATGCGCGCACACGATGCAAGTTATTTTTTTTATTACATTAAATAGACAATTTAGTACACTTTCCAGTGCAAAATTTTTGAAGTCGGTACACTTTTTTTTAAAAGGGAATTTATTATTTGCGTGCTAAATAAACTTATTTGTATATATCAAAGAAAGAAAAAATAGCTAGCGTCAAGTGTCTTAGCCACACCACAAGTTATAACGGCGTGAAGATATGTGATTTTATTTGATTATTCTTTTCACATTGAAGATAGTTTTATATTGAAATTTTTCGGTGGCCTTGTTTAGGAACAAAGAGATGTTCCATTTCAGTGACATCCTTATACTTTCTACTAAGTGACCTTATTCATGCTTTTACCCACACAAATAATACTTATCTATAAGAGATAGATATAATGTTTAGCCGATGGTATTTGTGAGGCTATACCTAACTAGTAGCTAGTTCTGTTGAGATATATTTAGATGTGTTGTTTGTGGGATTATGTACATAAGTTTTTAATTAAAAAACCCATTGGTACATGGTCGGGATCCGGGATCGAACCAGTGGTCTGCCTAGTTAATACCAGACTTCTTAACCACTCGGCCACCGACGCTGACTTTTTGTAGATAATTTTATATTATAAAACTGAAGAATATTTAAACTTGCTAATTTCAGGATCTACCCAAATAGAGTCCACAGTTAATTAAAAAACTATGTATAGTACTTACTTAAAATTTTCTCCTTGCCAAAAAAAATCCTCAAAAGAGAAATTCCCGGAATAAAATGTTCAGTGCCTATAAGCAGAAGTTAAAGGGCGGCTGAAATAAAAATCCAAGTGGCTAAACGTCTTCAGGGCTGAAGCATAATAAATTGAATTCCTTATGCGAACGTGAGAGAGTTATCTTATTCGATTGAATACAATCCTTGGAAATCCGGGAATTACCATTTGACAATTTTGAATTGCCTTAATCTATATTCTAGGTACTTGAGGTTTCATTCAATGGTGATCATTATATTATAAAACATGGCTTTACAACAATTTGAATAAATAAATACGCTTATGGCTACTTATGTATAAGATATAGAATATATGCTTCCGCGGTCTTTTTGTAGATAATTTTATTCTACATAATTATTTACTACATCATTTTGTTATATCTCTAACGGATTAGACAGTATACGCCATGAAAACTCGTTGGAGCTAACTTTTCAATTGGAAAATTCGGGAAAATGTAAAAGTTTTTTCTATGGGATTTCTGTATGAACTCAACCGGAGCCGGAGCGGACAGCTAGTTAACAATAATTCATGAAAAGATTTCAGCAGTATAACATCTACCTACCGCAACAGAATTCAAGCGTGATAATATAAACCATTGAAAATATTTTGCTTTATCTTGGGATCACGAAAACAGGAAACAGGGAATGCCCTGTCAGTTTCAATTAATATAGCCGGTAGTGCCGGTACATACCTAACCTACATCAAAATAATATGTTATTGTGTTCATTCTGTAGGTTTTTTACGGGTTGCCTTACATCTCCCGAAAGCGTGTTATCGGTCGCTGAAGACCAAGTCGTCCTCTTTTAGACGATGGTATTTGTGATTTTTCATGATTTTGAAAGGCTACCCCTCCCGTGACCGCCAGGACGGTGAAAAGTCTTCAGACACATAGAACATTTTCGATCGTATTTTTTTTACTCTGCAAAATCGAGCGTGGTTCGGATGGTGCTAAAACAAAGCGCGAGGCTTTAGTGCCCCGTTTCCTCCACTCTGACCCTATTTGTCTATTATGTACACATGTTGGATTAAATCGCAAGGTACCCATATATCTGTTATTATGTGTTTATAAATTGTAATAATAACTTTACATAAAGTTAATATTAATAAAATTAACAATATAATTTAAAAATACAATAGATAGTTATACTACAGTTTTACATTATAGTAAAGAAATATAATTAATGAAGAAATCTCCTGTAAATTTTAAGTAACAAAGTAAAATCACTCACCAAGTGGTGCAGACAGTAGCTGCAATGGCCGGTGGCTTACCTTCTGAAAAATATAAATTATACATTAATTACCAGGATTTTAACCAAGTAAATAAAAAGAAAAAATAAAATGTGGTAAAAAAGTATTTTGCAATACCTACCATCAAAAAAAAATTTAAAATTAAAGCCAAGAGTCGCGAGTATTACCCCGTAATAGAAATAGAATAGAAGACATGTTGCAGAATATTTTGAATTTGGATACAATTTTACAAGATGAAATCTTGAGTTTTTCGTGCTTTTTCGACTTTATTAAAGTGCTGAACTGTTTTATTATATACTTTAACTATTTTCAAGCCTCGGTAAGGTATTTATGCAGGTCACAGGCTTTTGCAAAATGCATAAAAATAAATTTACATAGAAATGCTACCATTACATAGACATAATATTAAATCGACTGCTAAAAATACTTACAATTTTTATTTTGGTGGGAATATAGTACGCCAGCTGCTTTGTCCGTCAATATAAACACGTCACCACTACATTTAACCATACCGGCCGATACCGGCACACTTCCGCCATTTTCAATTTTTCACTAGTAAACACATAGAGTAAGTAGCAATCACTATGTTCTTTAAAATTTTTTTTGAGTTCTTTTTTGGTATTTTTTTTTTGTAGTATTCTATCCGAGGAAAAGGCAAAGGTCTATGTAACCATTCAGCTCTTTTTTGGTAGTTTGTAAAAGGCAAAGGCAGACCGCCATACAGCCAAATCTCTGTTAAACAAATAATTCGTTTATTTATTTGTTTAACAGTGAAATATATTTTTTTCACCATAGACGATGTACCTACTCAAACATTGAATGGTGTGACAAAACCGAATCGGCCCACAACCGAATTCCAAAAAGTCTTGTCTGCCTTACCCCTAGAGTGTTTCTTATAAGCAGGAAGCATGAGGGGATAGCGCAAAAAGTCTATGGTGAAAAAAATTTCACTGTTAAACAAATAAATAAACAAATTATTTGTTTAACAGTGATTTGGCTGTATGGCGATCTGCCTTTGCTTTTTCCGAAAAATTTTAACAGTGAAAATGGCGGAAGTTAAGTTCAAAGTTATTTTTTATGTAAAGGCATCAAAACGTTAGTAGTGTAAGACGTGTAATTATATTGAAAGCAGCTGGAGTACTATATATACCCACCGAAATAAAAACTGTAAGTATTTAAGCAGAATATTAAATTTTATGTCTATGAAATGGTAGCATTTCTATGTTGTTTCTATGTACATTTATTTTTATGCATTTTGCAAAAAGCTATGACCTGCAAAAACATATACCTTACCGAGACTTGAAAATATGTAGTTAAAGTGTGCAATAAAACAGTGCCGCAATTTCTCAGATTACAGAACTTTGTTACAGAACAAAAGAGCAATTTAATAAAGTCGAAAAAACCGTCTGTTCCACCTAGTTACATTGTAGTTACATTAGATATTATTTAGAAATTTTATTTTAATGTAACTAATGAGACTTTTTTTGTCCAATTAGTTAAAATAGCTACTGAAAACCTCCAGGAAAATCTCAGGATCTCGTAGGAAACAGCTAGTTTTATGTATATTGTGACATTTGTTCATTAATGTCAAAAACTTTTTAAATAAACTGCACCTCCACTCTGGTGTATTCACTGGCATGCAAAGCGAAAAAGTATCAACTGCAAAAGTTTCATGAATTTCGTTTTATTTTGTAGTGCAATACTGAAAGTTACAAAAACATTTTTTTGTTTGGAAAAAAACTGAAAAATGTTCAATAATACATTCTGCGAAATTCTAGACCGAATAGATTTTAACGAGTCTAAATTACTATAAATGCGTAAACTTCCCCCTATTTCTCTGTAAATAATCTAAGTGGAAAAACTAATACTTTTTCAATGGGTTCTATTGAATATAAAATATTTGTAAATTTCGTTATACGTGGTAAAATATTGGTAAAATAAATTTCCTAATTATATCGCAAAGCTCTTTAAAAAAATGTGCTGTTATATCATTACCCTTCAATGAAATACTTGGTTAAATTAGGGTTGTGCATAAATAACAATTAAAAGCCGAGCGAAGAAATATAGTATATGATATTTCTGGTTTTGAGGTTATGTTTTTCAATATCGATTTTCTTACAATTTATATGTTTCTGCAACTTGCCGTCTTCACTGTAGGAGCTATAACACAATTTGGGATATATTTTTTTTAATACTAATTATATTAAAATCTTTAATTTTATTAAAATCTGTAATTTGTCATCTTTACAATTAAATTAGTTAACTATTTTATACTTATACTTATTTAGCAACGGATCGACGTGATTTTTTGCACAGTTATAGTTAGAGGACCGGAGAGTGATATAGGAATTCCTTCGGGATTAAATCTTATATCCATTTCAAAATTTTCCGCTGGTGAAGCTCTCGTACTCTATGCAAAAATTCTAAGGAAAAAAACATTTTCGCATCCTATATCTAACTTAGAAAATCTGAAACACATATTTTCAAAGAACTTTTTCCAAAAGAATGCAGTTCAATTTCACTGAAACACACAAATGGGACATAAAATTATATTTGACCCCATTCTCTCCGAACACCTCAAATCGTGTAAGCTCCCGCGGGAAAAATGACCTCGGGATGTGAGGGGACAATTCACTGACTCTGACTTAAATTGTATTCAGAATCTAAGAGTTAGAATTGTTTGATTTTGACACTATTACACGCGGACCTGGATCATTTATTTTTAGTTTTAAGATAATAATCCGAAACATGAAAAGATGTATATTGATTTGAATGAGCCGAAAGGAGTGTGGTCTCTCTCTGCCTACCCTAAGGGATTTAATGAACGCGTATACATTCTAAGATTTGTATATTTTAAAAATGAAAATTAAACAAAATTAATCATATTATTTATCAAAAATCATAAAACCATACAAAGAGGCTTTTCCATTTATATACCTCAACAGAGTTGGCCACTCGTTAGGTATAGCCTCAAAAAATCTTCAATTAAGTGAGGAAAACATAGTTTTCCGATGGGTACTGTCACATTGCAGTTTTTGTGATATTTGGATCATTAAAATAAAGTAAATTCAGTTATTGATGATTATAATTATATTAGAAAAAAAGCAATTTTGATGTTTAAAGGTTATTACCATTGCCTAAAATGCCTAAATAGAAGGTATGAATATATCAAGATGTCCTGATAGTAGAAGTAATATCTCCGTTGGCAACACTGGACATATTGAAATACTGGCTGTTTGTTATATTGTTTGATTCTGACGTTTAAAAATAATATTCTCGGTTAGGCCCGCCGCACACGTCAGGTACCTGATACGGTTTTCCAATGAGGTTTATCGAATCAGGGCCCCGGAAGGCGTCAATTCCATACAAAAGCACAGTTCGCCGCACACGCACGATTCTACCCGTTAGGTTTTTTAACCTAACGTCCGGTCAGAGAGGACGGGCGGTGCGTCGGGTCGACCGGATTGGTCATAAAACCGAATCAGGTACACATTTTGTATGGAGTGCCGCACACGTTCGGCCCGGTCGTCGGGTTTTGACTCATATCGCCGAGACCTTCCTACGTTGCAGACGTGCGTTATTTTACGGTGGTATAATTTCGGTGTAAAGTATGTGCGACATTGAGGAGCTAGAGCCATTACACTAGCTTTTGCCCGCGACTTCGTTCGCGTAGAATTAGGAATAATGACGTAATTTATGTAAATACGCAGATTTCCCTTAATTTTATTTTTTACCCGCGTAAATTCCCCGTCAGTCAGAAGTTCAAAAAAGTATATATTCGGTACCTATAAATTAATATCTTCCCAGTCCCAGAAAATAGGTATTTGTACCAATTTTCAAGTCGATAAACGCAGCTAATACGATTTCCCTATACAAACTTCTACACCCCGTTACACCCCTACGTAAGGGTCGTTTTTAAAAATCCAAAAATACTTGTTTTATTATTTGTTTTGAAGAATATTTGTACCAAGTTTCAAGTTGATACACGAGGTAGTACGATTTCCCTATACAAACTTCTATACCCCGTTGCACCTCTACTTAAGGGTTGTTTTAAAATCCAAAAATACGTATTTTATCATTTGTTTTGAAGAATATTTGAACCAAGTTTCAAGTTGATTCACGCAGGAAATGATTTTCCATACAAACCTATTTACCCCATTTGACCCCCTTAGGGGTTGAATATCGAAATGTTCTTCCTTATTTTTTGTCTACATAATAAAGGGGCTGGGCGTTGGTGAGTCAGTGAATGAATCGGAACTTCTCTTTTTATATTATATAGATGACAAATGACGATTATCACAATCGTGATCTGAAAGATAATATTTGCAGCGAAATATTTAAGATCGATTGACAATAGAAATTCGTCAAACTATTCTAAAAATATTTAGAATAAGCGCCTTAGAAGTAAATTTTGCTTTCCAAAATGGTTTATTTATCATTAACTTGAATGGACAACATTTCATTTTTTTAATCACCCATTTTTATTACTTTAATTAAAAATATATTAAAAAATAAGTTACACGTATTTTTTTATTTTATTTTTGGTTGAATTTTTATATTTTTAATTTAATTATGATTTTTTATAAATTCTGAGGACTTATAAACTAAAAACCTTAGCTAGGACTAAAATTAAGAAATATAAACTGTCACCCAAAGAAAGTGACTGATAGTGTCAGTCAAGCCACAGAGTATACGTTATAGAAATGCAAAGAGTATAATATACCGTGTTCCAAATAGGTGTTGCCGTAGCCGGAATTCAAATCGCCTACAACATTATTCATAATGTATATAATAATACTAGCTTTTGTCCGCGGTTTCACTCGTAAATATATTTCCTGTGATAGCCCATTCGAAACTAGCAAAACTTCCAAAGTATTTTTATAATTATATTTAAAGAATAGTTATTAATTTAGCTTCAAATGGAATAAAAATGGGTAAAATTAATAGAAGGCAACACCTGAGGTCAATAACTAACAACTCTGCCTACAGACATTAGTATTTTTAAATTAGAGGGTTAGCACAGATTGGGGCACCTATTAATCCTCATTTTTCAATATTTCAGTATTTTTAAAATAACTCGAAAATTAAAGGATATAAAAAATAAAAAAAATGAAAAATAAGCTTTCTAGCATGTAATCTCCAAACGGTTTTCTAATTTTGGTACCTTACGAAAAATGAAATGTTGTCCATTATTTAGGAACAAAGAATTGGGCATCGCAAGTAGGTACGCGAAAGATAATACAATATGGATGAGGAAAATTGTGAACTGGCAACAATCTTGGAAATTGTTTTGAATAAGGTTTTAGTATATTAGAGACCCTGTCATTTCGCTTACGGCTTCGTTGGCAAGTATTTTTTACTCAAAATGTTTGATATAATTTTAACGTTGGAAATGTTTTTTCGATCGCTTCTGTAGGCCCCTACAGCAAAAGTGTGATTTGTCAATATCTCCGGAAGTTGTAGGTCACTATAGATCATTGAGGTGTCAAAATGTTTGTATTGACTAGGTCTTCAATATATGTACAACGGTTTTTATTTAGTGACGTATTTTTTTTTTAAATTACTATAAAATGTTAGGATCACTCATGATATGTGTTTGTCTTTCCGTCTATCATAGCTTATTTTTCTATTTTTCTCCTATAATCTACTGGACGGAAAATGTTGAAACTTATTACCCATATTATATACCTAGGTACTATCTATTCGTTAAGAAACACAAATATATTTTTTTATAATTTTCAAATGCATAGTTTAAATTATATTAAATAAAATATACCAAAATTGAAGTTTGCTTATTAATTGATGATGACAAGATGATGGAAAAAGGCCTGACGGAATGACTCTAGTTCCTTGGTCAAAGGGTAAGCCTTTAGTCTGGGATGCTACCTGTGTTGATACATTGTCATCATCTCACATTAAAGGCACTTCATCAAGAGCGGGCTCGGCAGCGACGTCCGCTGAAAACTTCAAACGGCTTAAATATGAATCCTTAGGACAAGGATACATATTTATGCCGTTTGGAGTTGAGACACTAGGCCCATGGGGTCCCGAAGCACACAAGCTTTATAAACATCTTGCTTCTAAAATAATAAAAGTATCGGGAGACCGAAGGGCTGGTACGTACCTTGGACAACGTATCAGCTTGGCGATACAGAGAGGGAATGCAGCTAGTGTTTTGGGGACCCTGCCGCAGGACAGCGATCTCGAGAGGGTGTTTTATTTATAAGTAGTTTTAAATGTATATTTATATTTTAATTGTTATACTGTTTGTTCCTTAAATATAAAGAAAAATAAAATTGAAGGTCCTAAGAAAATAATCTCCTAAATTACTGTGTCTAAAATTTTGAAAAACATAGAGGATTTTTTATAGTTTAAAGGGAAACTTAAACCACATGACGATTTTACGAGAAATGTAACTCAAAATTTAACTGGTCGTGTCTTTGCCTAAAGGTACCCACTCGTTCGTCCAATCGCCGGCGCGCCGCCATACGATCCACCGAAATCGACCACAGACTCGTCCAATTCATATCGCGCGGCCCACCCTCCGTTTTCAAATCGTTGTATTGGTTGATTTCGTTGACTGGAACGATCAGTCATACACACACACATCCACACGCCTTTGTTTAATCGAATCTTGTGTGTCTGTGTGGGTGAGTGAATTGCATGTGATCTAGATTTACATTGCTTAATGTGTGGCCTGTCTTCAATCTCGATCATACCGCGTCCGGACCGAAAATTTTCTGTGAGATAACGTGTGTGGGCTACTTAAATGAAAGGTTTAAATGATTTTTTTATTTTTAAAACCGAAGTTCATGGCCATGGGAAGACTCATTAAACTAAGGAGTATTTCCCGCATTGCCACAGTAAATATTATTTATTATAACAATATCAGAAAATTTCATTGGAACATTTGACTTTTCACACGTACTGGTAGCGAAATGAAATATAATTCAAATATTTTTCATGAATAAAACATGAAATATATCCGTGAGCTCCAACATTCACGCGGCCCTTCTCTCAAATTATACGCATGTGTGCTTACCTTATGTAAAAATTGTTTGAATGACGGGAAAAATTGCATATTTATAGAGAAATGTCAGTGGTAGAGATTGGAATTAAATTAATTTACCTATGGCTTTTCTTAGTGCCGCCACATTATCAGACATTTTCTTGACTGGATAAGCACAAGCCGTTTTGTACAAGCCGTGTCCTCCAAGACATAATGTGATTGATAATATTAAATTTTGTATGCCAGTAGTGGCTTATAAGAAAGTTTCTTCTGCGTCGGTGGCCTAGTGGTTAAAACGTCTGGTATTAAGTAGGTTAGACCACGTGTTCGATCTCAAATCCCGGTCATGTACCAATGGGTTTTTTAATTCAAAACTTACGTACATAATCCGACAAACAACACTTAGAGGCTTTTCCATCTACATACCTCAACAGAGCTGGCCACTCGTTAGGTATAGCCTCAAAAATCTTCGGCTATGTATGGAAGATGTCTTCCGCTGGGTACACTGGGGCTGTAAGGCAACCCGTGAAGAAGATTTTTTATGAAGAAAAGTAGTTTACGCTGGTTTGCAGGACACGTAGAAAGAATGAAGAATGAAAGATTGCAGAAGTGAAAGGCAATGCTAGCAGAGGACGATCTAGGTCTACTTTTATTCAATAATATATATAATACATTATTGAATAATATATATATATATATATATATATAATAAATATTGTCCATGACGATAGGAGAGTGGATCAGGTGGACTCCGTCACTTTCCTGGGAATTACTGTTGATAGATTATGCAATTGGAAGAGTCATATAAATAACTTATGCAATAGGATGGACAGATTTTATTACGCTATGAGACGTATCAGGGATACAACATCACTGGAGGCCGGACTCTCGGCTTACCATGGTTATGTGTCCTCGATAGAGTCTTCATTGCGCAAAAAAAATGTATACGTGCGTTGGCGAGCATACACTACCGAGATAGTTGTAAAACTATATTTAAACAATACAATATATTGCCATTGCCCTGTATTTATATATCTGAAATAGCTAAATTTGTGCACTAACATCCAGCTTTGTTCAAAACAAATGGGGATATGCACTGCAGAGGCAGAAGATTCATAGACAAATTATATGTCCCACCACAAAGGTTGGCCCTTTACTCACGAAATAGCTACTGCATGGCAATTAAGATATATAATCGTGTTCCAGAACATCTGACTAAACTTCCCCTGCATGTGTTCAAAAGGACATTTAATAGGATGTTGTTAAATAAAATGTATTATTCTATAAATGAATTCCTAAATGATAAATCACGTCTTGACATCTTATAATTTTTTTTTCACATTCTTATTTTATTATTGTTTTAATGAAATTAACTTTTGACATGTTTTTTTTATTATGTATATTATATTTGACTGGATGATTTTATAGAATAACTAATATAACTATTTGTCTGATTGTATTTGATGCTCTTATTGTAATTATTTGACATGTGTGTGGTAATTGTGCAACTTTATTGATTGAGTTTTGGATTTAACATTGAATTGTATAAGCGTGTGAAATATTGACTGTAATTTGGAATATTGAACATCCCAGACTTAGCTTGTGGGTACCTGCCTGTTATTGTATATTTGTACACCGTAATACGGTAGAATGTGCTGCACATCTAGAATTGCTCCACCTGTATTATGTACTTATGCCATATTCTGACAAATAAATAATCATTTCATTTCATTTCATTTCAACATATAGATATGTATTGAGCATGTATGAAAGGTATCAATACTTAATATTATAAAGAGGAAAGATTTGTATTTTTGTATGTTTGTAATGAATAAACTCAAAAACTACTGTGCCGATTTCAAAAATTCTTTCACTATTGGAAAGCTACATTCACCCTGAGTAACACGGCGACGACGGGAACGGGGTATGAAGTGTATGTTTGCCAACATTCTGAAATAGTCACGTACGAAGTCGTGGGAAACAGCTAGTAATGAATATAAAAGAAGCGAAAGAGGTATGTCAGGATCGTAGCAAATGACATTCGATTGTCTCTGCCTACCCCTCTTAGGATAAAAGGCGTGATGATAAATATAGATAGATACGTCAATTGTATTTATTTGGAATGGAATACACACAAGCATAATATTAAATCCTAGATAAACAGATAATAAAAAGTGGGCAAGTGCAAACAAATGTAACAAAAACGTGTCTTGCAGCAACAACGTAAATTGTCCCCAAGGGATCTCTTGGAGATTTATGTTCCTTCACAGAACCTTACACAATAAATTATTTCATGAAGAACATTTTAAGTAAATATTTACTTTGATGAATAATGGCGATAGGTTCGCTCGATAAGAATATTGAGAAACATAATAAAAGCTTACTCAAATATGCTAATAACTACTTATCTATTAGAGACATATTTATGCTACCGCGGACTTTTTTGTAGATGATTTTATTATACATAATTCTTTCCTATATAATTTTGTTATATCTCTAACGGATTAAACAGCATGCGTCATGAAAACTCGCTGAGCCAACTTTTCCCTCGACTTTATTCACTTATACCGTTAATGCTCAGCTCCTAAACATGATAGTTCCTCGTTTAATACTCGTATACCTTCCCGGTGATTCAGTGACCAATATAATAGTAAAAACTGCAAAATCCGTTCATTAGTTTTTGCATGAAAGGTCACACACAGACAGAGAGACGCGAAAATTGATCTGCAGGTTCTGTATTTAAGGCGAAGGGTCATGTCTAGGATTGCCATATCTGGCTGGGACCTCGTCGGGACAGGGGGGGGAGGGGTAGATTTTTTTTTTTTTTTTATATAATTATTTTGTATTTTGAACAAAATTACATGGAACTTGCAGCAGAATTTGTTGGTGTACCATATTTTTCGGAAGATTTCACCTTTTTTAGCAAGTTTTTTTCCCTTTGACGTATTTATAAAACTCCATGCAAGTCAACTTGTAGTTAAACTGGCACTGTAAGATTGATTCCATAGTCTCTGGCATTTTATATTTTTAAATTTATTTATTTTGATAGCAACGGTTGATGGCGACGGCGGCGTCTTGCGAAATCGGGACAAAATTGAGTCTTGTTGGGATGTCGGGACACGAAGGTCCATAACGGTGACAGTCCCGATATATCGGGACGGATGGCAACCCTAGTCATGTCATATAGCGAAAATTTGTGTATTTCAAATCATTACTGCTTTGCAGATATACCACCAGGCCAATATCTAAAAAATGTATTACAAAAATTAACTCAAGAAGCCCATAGCCTTAATATTGTGATTTAGTATTTATTCGAAAGAAAAAAAAACTTATAAATGTCCGTATGTCAATAATGTTTTCTTGCCATTACATTGAATAATTAATTAATTTCAATAAATTATGATTGTGGAAAGGTTTGTATTTAATTATTGGACGCGCCCATAGCCTTAGTTTTATTAAATATTCAATTTTAAAGGTTTAAATTGTAAATATACATATAGGAAAATATTGATTTTTTGCTCGTGGTTTCATCGGCGTAGAAATAGATTATCCCGTAACGTCTGATGCCGGCACCAGACTTCGTTATGCATTAGACGTTATGCGACTGCGCCTTATTCGCAAGAATATTTGGTATGTGGGCGAATAAGGAACATGCCACCACACTTCGTGTCTGTGTGCCGAACATGCCAAATATGTGCGTTGTTTGCTTTTAAAAATATATGGCAACACTGGCCGCAAAAACAATCGCTCCAAATTTAATATATTTAAAAAATATAAAACAGTTATCTAAATGCGATTAAGTTAATTAAAACATTAGACAGAATGTCAAAGAGTATTATAGGAGTGTAAACTGATAATTTGTGTTAGTAAAGAAGTGGAAAAAGTGAATAGTGACAAAGACATAGTATTGTGGGTAAAATTGGGAACATTTAAAATATTGAAAAGTATTAAACTGTCTAATTGAAAAAATTATAATGTAAATAATAATTTGGCAACATATCATAACGGCTGTCTTAGTCTAATGGCTACAATACCTGCTCAATAAAGTTTTGAGGAGTGAGGACGTGGTTTCAAGTCACAAATTTATTTATTTTTTTTGTTTGTTTTTTTTACTTTTTTTTGCTTTTTGTATTTGTTTGGTTTTGCTTGTTTTTTTTATATTTTAATTGATTACCTACACTGTATATCAATAATGACTTCGCCAAATTATATTACTACAAGGAGAAATGTAAATAGACACTGCAATTCATTTACTGCGGAAAATGATAATTCTTTGGATTCATTGAACTCTTCGAAAGCTATCAGTTTGCCTGACCTGTCTACTGCTTTAATTCAAGAGGAAATTCAGGAATTGAGGTTAGAAAATGAAAAGTTGCGGACAAGACTAGACAGTGCAAATTCAGAAATAGACTCGCTTATATTCGAAAATACCTCAATAAAGAATCTTATGGAGGAGTATAAGTCTAAAATAGATATCCTCAAAAAAATTTATACAACTGAGTCAAACATTGCTAGTCCGAGATCTGTGTCATCCATACGACAGAGAAAATATAATAAAACTAATATTATACCTAAGAGATTAGTGCTTACGGGGGATATCACCCCTGTGTCACAATTACAATTACTAAATAAAATCAATCATGAGGACATGTCATCTTATAAAAGTGATCTTACTTATAAAAGAGCATCATTTTGTTCTAAATTAAGTAAAAAATACATGGAGCGAAACAAACATTTGATCATGAAATCACAAAGAATCATGATAGTCGGCGGGCAGCAGTGCGTGGGGCTGGCTACTGCACTAATACAGTCTCGAACGAATACCAAATATGAAAAGTATCAAATATCTTCAATTGTCAAGCCATTTGCAGGAAGTGATGTACTCCTCAAAACATACGAGACACTCAAAACATCTTCAATGGATACTTTTATCTTAGGTTTAGGTGAAAATGACTCAAATGTAAATAAAGTTATTTCTGAACTTAAAATGTTTGTGAAGAAAAATAGCACAGCAACTATTATTGTATTAAGTAACTTAAGGAATTACAAAGATATTGATGTTGCTTATTTGAATTCTCGATTGATTGGATTATGTAATACTAATAAAAACTGTAAATTTATTAATTCTTCAAGTGCACCTTTAAATGTATCTAAGTTACTATCAAAATTGTGTTTCAGCATTAACATGTATCTAGACTCTAAGTTTTATGACGAACATTATATAAATGTCAAGAATCTCTTTAAAATAGTTAGGAGTAGAAGCAACGTCGCACCAGCTAAAGGCACGATACCATACTACTTTAATAAAATCACAAGGGATAATAAAACTGACCTAAGTAAAAACAAATATGTTAGGGGAACAATACCATACTATTTCAAACGCATAAAAAATCACAATATAGATAGACAAAAAAATTATAAACTTAAAGGAACTATACCATTTTATTTTAGTCGCATGGCTCCTAATGTTGCACCTAGCAAGAGTAGCAAGGACAAACAACTAGCAAAAAAGTTATTTCGTTAATCAAGATAGAACACGGATTACAATAATGCACCAAAACATTGCCGGACTTCTAAATAAACAGGACATTGTTGAAATAACCTTGGATCAACTTAGGGATAGTGGCAAACTTGTTGACTTCATATGTTTCTCAGAAACATTTATTGATCGCGGAAGTGAAAATAATGCGGAATTAAGGGGTTATCGCCTGGTTTCGTCGTATTGTAGAATAAATAAAAAACGTGGTGGAGTTTGCATCTTGTCCAGAATTGGCATTGATTGTGTCGATATTGGAGTACACGATTTATTAAAGGATATAACTAAAGAACTATCATTTGAATGTTGTGGTATAGAAGTGCCATCATTTAAATTAATTATAATATGTATATACAGAACACCTAAATCGGATCCACATGAATTTCTACAAAAAATTGAATTACTTTTGCATAAATTAAAAAACAAAAATACAAAGAGGGTCATATTGGTTGGCGATTTTAATATAGATATAATCAATGTTACAAATATATCTAAAGATTTCAAAGGTATAGTAGAAAATTACAATATGAAACTTCATATTGATAAGCCAACCAGGCAAAAAGCATGTCTCGATCAAATTATATCGAACATTCAAGATGCTTCTAGCGACGTCCAAATGTTGGGGCTATCTGACCACGAGACGGCACAGTTTCTAATAATACCAATAACCACAACAGCCCCACAAGTAAAACACAATTACATAACAAAACGTGACTATGCATTTAATAATATTGTGAAATTTAAAAATTGTCTTAAAAATTTATCCTGGTCCGAAGTTAGAGATATTGACGACGTCAATATGGCTTTTGAAACATTTCATGAATTAATTTGTCTATTTTACGAACTATGTTTTCCTAAAATTAAAATTAAAATTACCATGCAACTACGACCGAAATGGCTGACACGTGGCCTAAAAATATCATGCATTACAAAAAGGAATCTTCGATTTTCTTACTACAAAAACAGAAATGAAATTAAGAAAATAAAATATAATGCTTATTCTAAATTACTAAAGAAGTGCATACATTTGAGACAAAGACTTTGTAATGCCAAATATGTGAAAAACTCAAAAAATAAATGCAGAGCTTCATGGAACATTATAAATAATAACAAGAGCCACGTCAACAATTCTCTACATATAAAAAGAATAAAAACTAGTTGGGGACTTATCGAGGACCCTATTATGATTGCTACTGCATTTAATGATCACTTTATAGACATAACGAATGCGTGTAAAACAAACATACAAAAAGCTATGCCAACAAAAATTGACAATTGTAATAGTATATTTCTTCAACCTTGCGATGAATATGAGGTGGTTAAACATATAAATGCTCTCAATCAAACTAACACAACAGGTTATGACAATATTAAAACCGATATTGTAAAAAGATGTGCTCCTGAGTTGGCTACTGTGCTCGCAGTGCTTGTGAATCAGTCCTTGTTGCACGGTGTATTTCCTGATAAGCTAAAGTATTCCATTGTTAAACCATTATATAAAAAGGTAACAAAGATGACATTAACAATTATCGACCAATTACGTTGATTCCTATATTATCAAAAATATTTGAGAAAGTTATGCATAGTAGATTAACTGCCTTTCTGGAAAGATTTAACATAATCAAATCCGAACAATATGGATTTCAAAGGGGTAAATCAACAACAATGGCGTCTTTTGCGCTTGTAAAGGAAGTCCTGACAGCTGTTGATCGGGGAACACCGGTTGCGGCTGTCTTTTTCGATATGACCAAGGCCTTTGACTTTGTAAGTCATCAGATACTGCTTCGGAAGTGCGAAAGTTGCGGTATTAGAGGACATGCATTGAACTGGATCCACAGTTATCTAACTAATCGGTATCAGTGTGTTGAAGTATCATGGCTAAATGAAAAGTCGGAAACTTGTGCGTCACGATCCATGTATAGAAAAAATAATTATGGTGTTCCACAGGGTAGTATACTCGGTCCTCTTCTATTTCTAATATACATAAATGAACTCCCTAATGTTACTAAACATCATTGTACATTATTTGCTGACGATATTTCAATTGTAATTAAAAATGAGGACATTAAATTCTACAATAATGACATTAATAAAACAATTCTAATTAAAAATAATAATATTCAATTATACGAAAATGACATTAATAAAACAATAAATGACGTAATTAAATGGATGGATGATAATAATTTGAACATAAATGTTCAGAAGACAAAAATAATACAATTTTATAATAAAAATAATATACCAAAAATCATTAACATAAAATA
Organism: Nemapogon koenigi; assembly: GCA_963924495.1. NCBI lineage: Eukaryota > Metazoa > Arthropoda > Insecta > Lepidoptera > Tineidae > Nemapogon > Nemapogon koenigi. The sequence continues at coordinate 12,527,787 of OZ004639.1, read as the reverse complement.
CAATAAAGACAGTATTGAACAACCTGAGGTTGTTAATTTTCTCGGAGTGGCACTGGATAGTCAACTGTCATGGAAGTTTCAAGTTGATATTGTATGTGGAAAGCTTAACAAATTCGTCTTCGCCCTCCGTAGATTGACTAAAATAACTGATAAAAAAACAGCCCTCCATGCATATCACGGATATGTTGCGTCTACTATAAGATATGGCTTAATTTTGTGGGGTAATGCCGTGAACATAAATCGTGTTTTTATTGTACAAAAAAAGTGTATACGAGCTATATGTGGTGTTGGACCATTGGTATCATGCAGACCGCTATTCCAGAACTTAAATTTGTTGACTCTTTCCAGTTTATATATTTTCGAAATGTGCATATTTGTGAAACGGAGCCCACTGTTTTTCCAAAAGAAGGGTGACATCTGTTTATTTAATTCAAGATACAAGAACGACTTGATTCTCCCATTATTCAAAACGGCGAAGGTGTCAAGGAACTGTATGGGAATGGCTGTCACGCTTTATAATAAACTGCCAAAGGACATTAAAAATATTGAACAAATAATAACGTTTAAGCGAGTTTTGCGTAAATGGCTGGTGGGACATTGTTTCTACACTGTAAAAGAATACTTGACAAATAAATATTAGAATTTCCTTACTCGTAGATTAGAATATAATATGTTGTTTATACTTGTGCTTTAGAATATAATAATGTATTGGTGTCATGTAATATGGAAGTAATAATGTGCCACTTACTGTATTTTGCATACCAGGAATCTGGTGAAAGTCCCTAGGCTTTCTGCAAATAAATATCTTTCTTTCTTTCTTTCTTTCTTTCTAAAAAAAATGGACGTGTTGACAGCAGCAGCTTATTATTTTTATATAAATAATACCTGTTGTATAAGTACAAAGTTACTAAAGGAACGAAAAGAAAGCGCTGGTGGATCATCACAAGTCATAGGAAACGAACTAGGTAAGTAGTATTCGAGACAAAGAGAATATACCTACACGTCGAGACACAACCCAACACGACCGCTGCAAGCGAGCGAATGAGTGAACGAAGTGTGGTCAGTCGACGCGCATATTCGGCTTATTCGTGTCCTTTGATGTGTGCTAAAAACCGACAAGTCGACGGATAGCGTATGCGTTATTCGTGCGAATAAGGCACATATAGACGAATATACCCTCCACACTTCGTTTTATGCGGGCGAATAAGCCGCATAACGAATAACGCATAACGAAGTCTGGTGCCGGCATCAGAAATAAAATGGCAATGGTTGGTGATGTTGCTATTTAGGAGGCACTTTATTACGTTCCCACGAAAAGCCATTTTATTTTAACGGTACCATATATAGCCTATGTCCACCTTGAAGGCCATTCTAAATATTGGTGAAAGAATTGTTGAAATCGGATGAGTAGTTTCTGAGATTACCCCCTACATCCAAACTTACAAAATCTCTTTATAATATTAGTATAGATTATAAAAAGACAGTGTGAATTAGTTAAATCGATGTAAAAAAAATTCACTATCATAAAGCCACATTATTAAAAGGGTTCTATTACATAATTGGATATTTTTAAATAAAACTGGAGGCCTGTAATTTTTTTTGCATTTATAAAATTTACACGAGCGATACCAGTACATAAAGATGTTATGTAAGTATACGAGAAGGATAAACATTGATTCTTCTTTAAAAAAAAATTTTTCTTCATGGGTTGCCTTAAAGCTCCCAGAACCGTGAAGTCGTTCCCAGGATACCCATCGGAAGACCAGTCTCCCTTATTTAGCCGATAGCACCTATTTGTGAGGCTAAACGAGTGGCCAGTTCTGTTGAGGTATATTTAGATGGAAAACCTCTAATGTGGTTTGTTGGATTATGTACATAAAAACCATTGGTACATGGGCGGGATAGAACCGTGGCCCGTCTAGTTTATAAGATTTATTAGGGTTCCGTCCGTCGCTGTCTGTCTGTCTGTCCGTCTGTCACCAGGCTGTATCTCATGAACCGTGATAGTTAGACAGTTGAAATTTTCACAGATAATGTATTTCTGTTGCCGCTATAACAACAAATACTAAAAAACAGAATAAAATAAATATTTAAGGCGGCTCCCATACAACAAAGGGGTATTTTTTCATTTTTTTTATTTGCGTGTTTTTTTTACGGAACCCTTCGTGCGCGAGTCCGACTCGCACTTGGCCGTTTTTTTTTCTTAATTTCCATTCAAACGTTTACACCTCTATTTCAAGGTAGCGTGATATTAAATAGCAATTTTCAAATCCGACTGATAGTTCCAGAGATTAGTTTTATTATATAAAACAATAAAAAATAATGTAACGTACTTTATGCGTTTCAATGTTCACAAGTACTTTTCCGTTTCAGTCTCGCCTTTATCTTTTCTTTCATAATTATTTTATTCTATTTTTATGCTAAACCCAAACAAATTCCCAATGTCAACTGAAAGATAACTCAAGTATTACTGTATTTTATTTTCTAAATAAATTTACGTAATTCCAGATCAGAATGAGAATACAACAACATAATAAAACCAAGTAAATAAAACTTAGATACACAATTCTTTCACAAAACAACACAAATAATAAAATTCCATTCAAAAATACATCTAGCACAGTTCAGCCAACATGAAATCCATTCACGTACAAACTTAAACGTTCAGGATTTACATAATCCAAGGTAAACCCACAGACAAAGTACTTTTTGTAACAAACAGACAAAACAAAAATATTATATACAGAGTAATTTCTGTCTAGATGTTTGTATTTGCGTATGCTTTGCTATTTTGACAAATACGTCATTGTCCAAGTGATTAAAACGTCTGGTATTAACTAGGTAGACCACGGGTCCGATCCCGATCCCAACCATGTACCTATCAATGGGTTTTTTAATTAAAAACTTATGTACATACATAATCCGATAAACCACGCTTAGAGGCTTTTCCATTTAAATATACCTCAACAGAACTAGCCACTCGTTAGGTATAGCCTCACAAATATCATCGGCTAAACGAGGAAACTTGGTCTTCCGCTGGGTACCCTGGAACCGTAACCCGTAAAGAAAGAAAAAATAAGCTTCCATACGTTGCTGTAAAAAATGTAAAATTAAAACTAACATTCGAATACATCAAGTGAGAGCACCTTCGTGCTCAGAAGATACTGGAATCGTCTATATCACTAAAAATCTATCATCCCTTTTTTTATCCTCGGGGGGGAAGGCAGGTACAATCATACGTCATTTGCTACGATCCTGGCATACCTCTTTTGCTTCCTTTATATATTCATCATACCCCTCACCTGGTTCATAAAAGCATATCACTCAGATATAGAGTGTGTCAGATGAATTACGTGAAACAAATCAAAATTAAATGTTTCTTTTAAAATTAGACCTATTTATTTATTTATTTTTTTTTAAAAGACGCCATCTATTGGAGATCAGTTGAACTATGACACCACTAACGGTGCGTAGTATTCCCACGGGTCATCTAGTCTACTGTAATTCTAATAATCTCTAATCCCTAACTAAATGATTATTGAAGTAATAAGATAACTTAGTTCTTATATTTTTTTTAACAAGGAATAAAATGTTCAATTTCATCCTATATATTTCGTACAGCTATGTTTACATAATGTAGGAGTAATATAGATATAAGCATTGTCATGTCAGTTGGGAATTGTTGGATGGATGAGTTCGTTTTCATTGTCATCGGAAAATTATATCGGATTTTCTTATTGTAGAAAAGTTTAAATTATTCCCGCGCCTCCCCAAGTCACATTTGACCAAGAAATACCTTAAGGGGAGGTTCCAACTATGATCTGGTTGACTACTTGTCTTAAGGTCTAGAGATCCCATGATAATGAGTATTAAGGCTGTAAAGTAGCCCACGCACTGGTCCGGTATCTCACAGAAAATTTTCGGTTCGGCCCCCGTATGATCGAGATTGAACACCAGGCCACACAGCGATGTAAATCATACAATCTAGATCACATGCAATTCATTCACCAACACAGACACACAAGATTCGATTAAACAAAGGCGTGTGGATGTGTATGTGTGTGACAGAAAGTTCCGGCCATCGAAATCAACCACAAATACAACAATTTGAAAACGGATGGTGGACTGCGAGAACAAGAATTGGACGAATCTGTTGTAAATGTCGGTGGACCGTTGGCGGCGCGCCGGTGATTGGACGAATGGTTAGGTACCTTAAGGTCCTACAAGTTATAAAAATGTGTTTTAGCTACAATTTGACCAACGCTGGATTTACACTAGGGACATTAGGGGCTAGTGCCCAGGGCGGCAAATTTCGAAAATGCTTAAAAAAGTATGATTGTGTTGAAAACATTTGCACATATAATGTAGGCGGCATTTTTCACGTTGCCCTATGGCGGCACTAGGGGTGAATCCGGCCCTAGGAATAGGACTTAAAAGAGGGAATACTGTAAATACTTTATCGACCAGAAAACATTATAAAAACATTAAAACATAGATATTAATTAAACTTTGGAGCAATGACCATACATTTTTCGTAAATATGAATTGTCGATGTCTATTATGGAATTATACACTTTATTTTTAATAACACTTACCGTTTTCTACCGCGGTCTGTGCCTGGCCATTCTATACTGAAACTTGAAGTATTCAAACAAGCCTTTGAACTTACTGACTCCCATCGTATTGGAAGGCGACGACAGGCCATGGCAGACGTCATCAGACACGACGGTTCCCACAGCCTGTCAGGCTGGCTAGACGCAGCCTAACCTATCAAGAAACGGGTCCTGGATCTTAATTATACTCATTTCTCAAACAGACATTAGTTCAGTGTCTTCCTTAGACTTAAACTTAATGAGTTTTCAATTCAATTAACTTCCCATTTTACCTAAACTAACTCCCAAAATCTAAATTTAACTTCCTGTTGTTCACGTGTAAATTGGGTCACCATTTCCTAGAACTACGTCAAAAGAAATTTCAGCGATTTGTGGTGAAAATGCGAATCTACTATTACTTGTTTGTATCATCATCATCATTGCCATTGTCACCACGCTTGGCAGGCGGGTTGGTGACCGGATGCCGGCTTTACGTGCCCTCCGAAGCACGTGGAGTCGATTTAAGCACATATTCTAAAAGAAAATTGGTGCTTAGCATTTTGGCAGCGAGTAGGAATCGAACGCGGGGCCTCCGGTTTCAAGTCCACCGTCCTACCAATTAGGCTATCGACTACCAACAATATTTAAAAAATCTTAAAATTTAATCTAAGCATTAAAAATAACTAATACTGGCAAGAATTGACTGCATTTTGCTGATTCGTTAAGCGAGGAAGGAGCCAGCCCTCTTGACACCAGAGAAGATAATCAGTCGTGGGGATATTTCTTTAATAAACTTTTTGGCATTTGAATTGAACCCCACGGACCTAGAGTTTCTACATCAAACGGCGCAAATTTGCGTCGTTTGTTAGACTCTGCGAATTCCGCCGCAGCTCCCGCTTTGATTATTAACCGACTTCAAAAAAAAAAGGATGTATTTTTTTTAATGTTTATTACCTCAGAACTTTCGACCGGGTGAACCGATTTTGATGATTTTAATGATTTAAAATGATTTTATTTGAAAGCTGGTGCTTCCCGTCTCGTCCCATTTTTTTAGTGAAAATATGGTTCAGCAGTTTTGAATAAAAACTGATTTCTAAGTAAATTTTTGTCACAACTCGATGAAATGCCAAGCCGATTTCGATTATTTACATTTGTAATGATACTTGTATAAATCACTAAAAAATAATACACAAAAGTGTACCGACTTCAAAAATTTGCACTGAAAAGCAAGAAATAACAAATATTTCGTTGTAGAATTTGAAGACGGTTGGTGCCAAATCAGAAACAACTTAGTTCCCAAATTCACTAATCTAGTCAATTCATTAGTAACCTACGATCATCAGTACAAACATAGATAATATTGAACAGATATTTATCTTCTTAGATGTTTACTTAATTTTGCACCAACCGTCTTCAAATACGACGAAATATTTATTATTTCTTACTTTTCAGTGCTTGAAGTCGGTACACTTTTTTTAAACTTAATTTTTGTTTCGCTGAGATAGGCATACACATATATTCTGATGCAACAATGGAAACAAGTCATGTCCTCCCAGACGACGTCATTTTGACGGATGTGCGCTGAGTCCGGATATTCGTTTCTTCTTCACATTTCAGACAAAATGTTGCATCGTTGTACAACAAAATAGGTTGTAACTTTAAATTAATTTTTAAATTGCATTTCTGAAGTGGTTATCTTTTCATTGTATTATATTTCATATTTTAAAGTAAAACTAAAGAAAAACGACCGAACTGGTCAAAAGAGGTTGACACTTTTTAACATCATCCCATTTTATCATCATTGATTCACCGGGAAGGTTTACGAGTATTAATCACGGACCTATTATGTTTAGGAGCTGAGCATTAACAGTCGAAAAATAAGTTAGCCCCAGCGAGTATACTGATAGGCGAAAATTATGTAGGAAAGCAATTTTTGCTCGGCATTCTAGTGTTGGACATTCTCGGGCTTTCCTTGGGCGGCCATTGATGCGGACCCGTCGTTTTTGACGTATACTAACCCCACTGACGTAGTTTGAAATCAAAAGGCCTCTTAGTATGTAAAAAAATGTAAAAAAACATTTTTTTTATAATTCACGCTTGGCCTGTCTAAAAAATAATGATTTCGCTTGTTATATTTTCCATTACTTCCTCCCTATTTCACCAAACGCTTTGATCGACGCTGGAGAGCTTGTGGATTTACCATTTCCTCGATTGATGTCGATTTTCGCAACACTTTTCTTGGAAGAATACAAATTTGGAAAATGTACTTTTAGCACCCTTTAGTTAGGAATTATGTGCTTAAATATTTCGTTACTTACTTATTTTTTTCACTACATATTATAAAACAAAGTCTCCTACCGCGTCTGTCTGTCTGTCTGTGACCTTTTCTCCATTAGATAGGTTGATTGACGGGAAACATTAAAGGAGGGTACAGGATATGCCACTTAATTTATTTAAAAATAGACTCAAGTAATGGCTTGTTATGTTATAAATTGCTTCTATTCAATAAAATAATATGACGCTGTATGTAAGTTTTAAATGAATAATATTGTAATTTCTATGACTAATTGTGTATATTTGTGGGTATTTATATAATTTTAATTGTTTTTTTATTATTATTGAAGAACAATATTATTGTGACATAGGATAAAGTATTGTACGCCTTAATAGGCAGCACATGTATTTGTGAAACAATAAATTTATTTGAATTTGAAAGTTTACGAGTATTAAACATGGACCTATCATGTTTAGGAGCTCATCATTAACAGTATAAGAGAATCAAGTCGGGGAATAAATTAGCTCCAGCGCGTTTTCATGATGAACGCTGTCTTATCCGTCAGAGATATAATATAAGGACATTTTCACATGATGTATGTAGGTATCTGTGAAAAACTTTTTTTTTTCCAAAATCGAAATCTATCGCTACACATCCGTAATTGAGTCATCAATCTCTACAAACCTACTCTACCAAACAACTTTTTTAGTCTAGTAGATTCGGAGAAAATAAGCTGTGACACACGGACGCAGATACACGGAACCACAGTGGGGTTAGCATACATTTTGACAGCGACACTTTCGTTTCGGTCGAATGGCCTTGAACATGCCAAAACGTTCATGTCCAACAAGGACCGGCCAGAGATAGCCCGGGGCCGAGAGGTCCGGTCCAACAATGTGCGGGAAAATTCTGTGTACTTGTCTTTGTCCGGCCAAGCAAATTGCTCGGCATTCTTGTGCAGGGCATGCCCGGTCCGGGCTATCTCTGGCCGGTCCTTGTTGGACATGAACGTTTTGGCCTGTTCAAGGCCATTCGACCGAAACGAAAGTGTCGCTGTCAAAATATATGCTAACCCAGCTGATCTTTTAGTATAGAAGTTCTGTGCACGGAAACCTATAAAAAAGGAAAACCCCATTACCCATTCTCCGACCAGCCACGCTCGTAGACCAATCTATATCTACCGCTGTCTACCCCAAAAGTGATAAAGGCTTGATAATTATATGTTAGTAAAGCATATTCCGGCCCAAAATGTCTAAGTTAATATAACCTAAAAGATACATGTGCTAGTGAAAGCGCCCTGATGGATGACCGATAGACTCCATCACTCACACGTCTTTTCTAATCAACGCCACCTTCCATACCGTACTATAGTTATTGCCTATTGCTTTGTTCATCCTATCCTAATTAATATTTTGTCCCGCTTTCACTCTCCTTTCCATTTCCTTGTCTATCTTACCACTTCCTGTAAACATACTTAACTACCTAAATAAACAAATTCATTCTCTTGCTCTAATTTACAATCGTTCACATAAATTTTATACTCAGTCCGTACTAGTACTTTTGATTTCAAATTATTATTTTTCATAAATAAATTCTCGCATTCCTCGTTCCAAAGTGCAACCAGGCTTTGCAGCTCTTTTTCTAAAGGTGCAATTAATACCGCATCATCAGCATACAAAAGACAGCAAACCCTAGTAGGAGATATTTCTATCCCTAAGGAACATTGTTGTAATTAAAGGTGATTGAAACGTGAAATTTTCAGAGTAGCTCCTTTTGGTGGTGTAGGGAAGCACTAAGAAAGTATTTTTCTAAAATCAACCTCATAAGGGATGAAATGGGGTTTTGTATAGAAAATCGTATTCCCTTTGTATCAACTTGAAACTTGGTACAAATACTCTTCAAAACAAATAATAAAACTTGTGTTTAAAGATTTTTTCAAAACGACCCTTAAGGAAGGGTGCAACTGGATTTTTAAATTTGCATGAAGAAATGAAGAAAAACTATGCATTTTAAAATAAAATACGTACTTATAGTATTACTTACTAGCATTCCGCCCCCGAATTCGCCCGTGGATATTTACGATATATTCTACCCCTACCCTTATCCCTACCCTTATCCTAACCTTATCCCTACCCCTACCTCTACCCCTACCCTACCCCTACCCCCACCCCTACCCGTACTCCTACCCCTACCCCTACTTCCACTCCTACCCCCTACCCCTACCCTCTACCACTACCACTACCCTATATCATCAATAGTTTTCGCAGCGCACGCTATGTAAGGAATTTCTTAGGTCATTTTTTTACACCTTGGGTTACATTATTGGAGGATCCCTAATTTTTTTGAAAATAGAATATAGCCTATGTCTCAGAGTGAATGTAGCTTTCCAATGGTGAAAGAATTTTTGAAATCGGCACAGTAGTTTTTGAGTTTATTCATTACAAACATACACACACGCAAAAATACAAATATACAAATCTTTCCTCTTTATAATATTAGTATAGATAGTATAGATGACGAGCTCTTTCATTTAATATGTCACATGATCATGATGCGCTTGAAAAATCATTTTTTTTACGTTTTAACTTTTCCCCCAAAATCGAAATTTGATTATTTACACTAGACGTCGGTGATTGAGTCATGATATATGTAGGTACCAAGTTTCAACATTTTTCGACAGACAGACACAATGAGTGATCCTATAAGGGTTTTTGTTTGTCATCGAAGTTCTTCGGAACCCTAAAAACTAACACAAAATGTTTCAAAAATCACTCACGTGGCTACTACTGAGGCAAAAAAAGATTAAAGGAAAACTCTACATAATTTACGTTACTATTCCTAATACGACAAAGTCGCGGGCAATAGACTATTCAACTAAAATTTATTTTTGTTCAGGAGTATGCTAAATTGCGTTAGCGGTATTTTTACATAAATACTAGCGGACCCGGCAGACGTTGTCCTGCCCAAACGTTGACTTGCCCGCACTACCCCTACCCTACCCCTACCCCTACCCCTACCCTACCCACCCCTACCCCTACCCCTACCCCTACCCCTACCCCTACCCCTGCCCCTACCCCTGCCCCTGCCCCTGCCCCTGCCCCTACCCCTACCCCTACCCCTACCCCTACCCTACCTATAAAAAAAAAAATTTGGGGTGGACCACCCTTAACATTTAGGGGTTTGAAAAATAGATAGTAGCCGATTCTCAACCCTAACGGATATGCATACAAAATTTCATAAGGATCGGTCAAGCCGTTTCGGAGGAGTATGGGAACGAACATTGTGACAGGAGAATTTTATATATTAGATAACTTTTTAGTCCATGAAAAACTACCAAGAACTTTCTGAGATATTTACAATCAAAGTTTTAAATAAAATGTATGTACACAAAACGCAAGCCGGGCGACCTTCATTGCCACGCGACCGAGTCTACGTCACACCGCGCTAAACACCGCCACAGTGTGCAGACGCACCACGCTTGTATAGAGCGCAGTGACGTCACTAGGTTCACGTCAAAAGTAAACTTTAAACTGCCATAAATTCGTCAATTCGTATCGTATAATAATAAAACTTGTGGCAAATTTTAAGTTTTGGTTAGTTCTTTTACGATAAAAAATATAAAAAATTAGGTGGAAATATCTATTGCTAGTAAACTACATTTATACTAAAAATATGGCATACCAACTGAGTCTTATATGATTTGAATAATTCAGTATTTGTAGAGAGAGAACAAGTTTCAGGAAAGTTTCACTTGCACCGTTATCCTGCTTCAGTAACTTTTACCAAGATACAGTCGCAGCATTTATACAGGTCGACTTCTCTGCAACTTATTCTCTAACTTCTTACATACAAAATCTACATTTATAAAATGCCTATCCGACCTAAAGAAACACTGATACCTATTACAAATAATGAAGGAGTGACAATTTAATACGGGCAACTGGCAAAAAGTTGACACTGTTACTGGTATCTCTGGCTACACTGTTAATTACAAAGTCCGTGAATATGTGTTTGTTTGTAATTCGAAAATACTATTAGTGGTGTTGTTGCCCTAGTTCAACTGATCTCCAATAGATGGTGTCTTGTATAAAATAAATAAATTAGTCTAAATTTTAAAAGAGACATTTAATATTGATGTGTTTTTTTACTTTTCGTCATTAGAGGGAATAATAATACTTTGATACAGTATTAGGGGAAAAAATACTTTTGAGAAATAATACATAGAGATTTTTGCACATGATACGTTTGATAGCGACGTTTAGACTGTTGGAGATCAAACCAAATGTCACCGGTTGAATCGCCACTTGAGCCAAAAAAGGCATGCACCAATTTTCTCTAGTGCTTTAAAGGTCAGAGGGCACGTAAAGCTGACGTCTGCATTTTTTATGACAATGTGCTGTTCAGGTACGTCGGTGACCAAGTGGTTAATACGTCTCATGGTTCGATTACGTCCGAAAAACTTACATAATCTGACAAACCACACTTAAAGGCTTTTCCCTCTAAATATACCTCAACAGAACTGGCCACTCGTTATATTAGGTATAGCCTCACAAATACCATCGGCTAAAAGAGGAAGACTTGGCCTTCCGCTGGGTACTCTGTGATTGATTACCGGTTTCAGGAGCTGTTAGGTAACTTGTGAAGAAACATGAATATTGTTAGATACACTTGTGACACGAGAATTTTATGTATTAGATAATAAAAAACGTATTGATCGATGGCAATATTAAAAGTACACACAATCGCCGAGCATGTATGAAAGGTATGATGAATATAAAAGAAGCGAAGTATGTCAGGATCGTAACAAATGGCATTCGATTGTCCCTGCCTACTTCTCTTGGGTTAAAAGCCGTGATGATAGATAGATAATGGTACATATGAACTTTTCCACATGTTATCGCCCACCTAGAAATTATTAGGATATTGCGGCGTACGCTAACGATTTTGGTAATGGCCATATTAATGGAACCTATTTGTTATAACGCCGGGTTATTTCCTACTAGCTTTCTGCCCCCAGAAACATATAAAGAGAAAAGATTAGATTGTTTGTTTGTTTGTTTGCATTAAATATGCGCCGAAGCTACGGCCGATTTGAAAAATTCTTTCACCGTTGGGAACCTATACTATTCCCGGGTAACATAGGCTATAGGGGTAGGGGTAGTGCAGGCAAGCCAACGTTAATCCATTAAAATTTAATTTTACTTACCTAAATTAAAATAAAAAACCAGACTTCTCTGTAATTTATGCCTTTAGCGCACGATTATGAAAAAAAACATTTTATTAATTTGGTTTTAATTTTTCCTCGCAAATGTTTTGAAAAACGTCATATGAAACACGTGAGCCATATTAATTACAGATTCAGCTCTGTAAACCCCTCGTCTTCGGCTTTGCCTCGGCTGTAATTCCGAACTTTGTACACTTGTTACTCAGTGTACTATTAACTCTATTAAGATATAACTTGTTTTGTTTTTTTTAGCTCCCAAAAACCCTGTTACGTTCCCAGGGTACCCAGCAGAAGACCAAGTATCCATCTTTTAGCCGATGGTATTTGTGAGGCTATACCTAACGAGTGGCCAGTTCTGTTGTATATTTAGATGGAAAAGCCTCTAAGTGTGGTTTATCAGAATATGTACAAATAAATAAATAAATAAATAAACTTGTATTCTATAATTGTTTATTGTCCCAAATAAATAAAAAATAATTTTCGAGCTAATTTCTTAGAAACAAACAAAGTCACATTATCTTTTATTATAATTATTATTTATTTAAATAGGTATTATGTGTACCTAAATTATAGTGTAGTAAGAAGTTATATTTATCTATAGAGAGGTTACTAGGTCAAAGTTCGATACCCGACCTCTAACCTTATAGATTCAATTCACATACTTTAGCTACGTTAAAACAGGTCAACGTGCTTACGGCTTACCTCACAACTCATGTTGAAAAGAATTATAATAGAAGCGTTTTACCTACCAATAAAACGCTTATTAATACTTACCTTATTCGAAGCTTATGTTAATGAGATAGGCAGTATGTTTCCCGTCCTTGTTGGTTATCTCTTTCTGTTCTAAAGTACCTCTCTTTCTCTCTAACTTGTCACCACCTCCGGCGAGGGGCGCGCCCGGGTTGCGGGGTGCGACCTACCTTCGTCATTGAGTCGAAATTCACCAGGCAGAGTTTACTCATAAGCTTCGAATAAGGTAAGTATTAATAAGCGTTTTATTGGTAGGTAAAACGCTTCTATTAATTACTTGACCGTTATTCGAAGCTTATGTTAATGAGACGTGTTTGTTATCGCCTGGTGGTAGACAAGTGACGCCAATGTGAAAATATGGAAAAACAACAAGAAAAATGTTTTTGAATTATGTGTTAACACATTTAATTCTAATTAAATCAACTTAAATGTTACTTCACTTTAGTCATTAATCTGTACTTCATAAACAACCTTATTCTTACATGAACCAAGATAATAAGTTTAATTAATTTACACAACTTAGATTGAAGCTGTATTATCAATTAACAAGCCTGAACAAATTTGATACACTTGTTTGTGTTGAAGCGGGCATTACTTCACGTCTATAAAATTTACAAAAAGTATTCCCCGAACGCCAATTTCCTCTAGCCAGTACATCATCGAGCGGCAGATTATTCAGCCAATTCTTTGATGCTACAGCAGACCGAATGCTACCTGGAGAGGCCGTAATACTTGCTTATATTAAAAGGGATTTAACTCATCCCGCTATAACTGCCCGGGATGCACCCTTTACTTCTCCTCTTATGGTAACAAATAAATTATTACAATTAATAGACTTCCTTCTTTCATTCAACAAAAATATAACTTGATTAATCCAAAACACTGGATTGAGTTTTTTGTTATTAAGATTAGCTAATAACCCGATTGTCTATAATTATATGAGTCTGTTTTTGAACCAAAAATAGGCCACAAAAGTATTGACCCTCCGATATCGTACAATGATTTTGAACAATATTAAGCAATGTTAAATCATGTATTCGCCTACCCGAGCAAAGTAGCAACAGTAGAGCAGTATGCCTATATATTATCAGGATTTACTGTCTTTATGACTCTAGGTAAGAGACTAATTGATCAACATTCCAAATGCCCAAAAATTTTAAAGCTATTGATTTTAAAACATGTTGGACTAATATATGTGAGCTTATATGACCAGCATTCTCTGTGTTACATAGTGTCGCTATGACTGACTTGTGCAGCAGAATTGTATTATAGGCTAATCCATGTTTTAAATACAAATCGGCCTGAAATCGCGCTACATCCGATCCACACCAATCGGACCATCTATTCCATGAAATATTATATGTTTTTCGGGTCGAGGGACGCCAAGACGCCTTTAACAATTCAGTTTGTTCTTTTGACCAATCCATTAAGCCTGCAGACCACCCCCACATTTCCATATTTCCAACGTCATGTTCTTGACATTGGGGGAGGGGATCCTGTTGATACATCTACTAACACTGTTTCCAGTTTTTGCAGTGTAAAGGGCACCCCCAAGGCCCGGGATTTGATGTCCGCGCGCTAAAATACTTGTATCCAGCGTGGTACTACTAAAGAATATATTCCTGTTGCTTGATTGAGGTGAGCCAATACTCTGGGAATCAGGAAGGGGGGTGGAAACACCCATGCCAGGTTGCAGTTCCACACTTGAGAAAATGCGTCGTGAAATAGGGCCTGTCGATCCGTCATGTCTAGGGATACATAATTGAGGACAACATGCGCTTTCCTTGAGGCGAACAGATCTATTAACGGAGTTCCCCATTTGGCAAATACTTTATCCGTGCAGGCTGGTAAAAGGTGCCACTCTGGAGGTACACGTAATCTGGACAGGTGGTCTGCATGATTGTTGTACCTTCCCGGTACGTGGTGAACCTTTAGGTGTATAAAGTGACGATCCAGTATGTGAAAGATTTGATATGTTAGATTCAACAAAGGGGTTGATTTGGTTCCCCCCTCGTTCCGTAGATGTGCTATTACTGTTTTGTTGTCGCATTGTAACTTTTAACACAGCTAGCATTTCCTTTTGATTGCAATGTAAGGTTTGTTCCTGAGCAGTCCACAGCCCTGATAGTGGTTTGTTGTCGAGTTATGCTCCCCATGCTCTGTCTGACGCATCTGTGGTAACAAAATGTGTGGCCGCCGGTACATGAATCGGCGAAGCAGTTTGACAATGAATTAACCACCACCTTAGGTTGTTCAAAACATTGTTGGGTAGTATTTGTGGTGTTTTTGTTTCTTCTGAAATGGAATTCAGAAAGTTCCGTAGTAATTCAACCTGCCTTTCGGAACGGCAAAGCTCGCAAAGTTCAGAAATCCTACCATGCTCTCGAGATCCTTTCGGATCACATGGCCTCTTTGTAACATGTGGTTTATTTTGATACTCACAGTCCGAGTTTTGTCCCTGGGTAAGCGTTTCTGATTGCTCCAGGGGTTCCACAAAACTCCCATATAAGTAAGGCTTTGTTGTGGTATCAGGACGGATTTGCTGTAGTTGACTACCCAACCAAGATTCTCTAGAGTCTCGAGCACGCGTCTCATATGATGACGCAGTATATCTGGGTTCTGATGAGCTATTAGAAAATCGTCCCGATATACAACTAACCTGATCCCTTTCTGTCGGAGTGTTTCTGCTATCAAATTGGTTAGGTATGCAAACGTTTTTGGTGCTGTACTCAGACCGAAGGTTACCAATGTCATTTCCAATAATTCCTGTTTGTAGATTAATCGCAAGAACCGTCTGTGACTTGGTGCTACCGGTATGTGGAATAAGGCCTGAGAGAGGTCGACTTTGCAAAGCCAATCTCGTGGTTGAATGAAGTCCGGTATCCGATGAACGTTCAACAACTTGAACTTCTCGGTTAATATGAATTTGTTCAGAGCTTTCAGATTGAAAATTGGTTGAACTGAGCCTTCGCTTTTCAGCACAAGAAATATGGTTGAAAGAAAACTTGGAGAGTGCTGGGCGGCATTCAGAACTCCTTCGGACTTTAGAAGATTTATTGTTTTTGTCATTTGTTGTGATTCTGGAATTTTGAAGGTATTTGTCTGTATACTGCAGGGAAGTACCAAAGGAGGTTTTTGAGCAAATGGTATTCGATAACCTTTTATTATGTTTAGAAGTGAGATAGGTGCTCTCATATCTTCCCAGTTGCGGTGGTAATGGACCAGCCGTCCCGCTCTGAACTGCTTCGACTCAATATTTGAGCTTTTTGGGATTGTTATAGGTCGAGGGCGACGTAGCACGTTTACATCCCCTTTTGGACTGATCATATGATCTTTGACCTGGTCTTTTTGAATGTCCTCGAAAGGAATTCGTGTTACTAGGACCTGCGGGTCCCTCATACATATTGTTGTACCCCTGCGGGGGGTGGTTGTAGCTAAAGTTTCCCTGCTGTGTTTGGTTAGAGTAATGGGGAATAACATGTGTAGCATTTTGTTCAGTATTATAACTACCCTGCGGGGGTGGTCTACGTGCTGCCGTTCCCTGCGAGGGAACACGCATAGACTTGCCTGGACCAGCCTGCGAGGCAGAACCATTTTTGGAAAGTGACCAAGGGCATTATCTCAGTTCACCGTTTTATTCTATGGCAGCACTGAATGTATCGGCATTAAATAAGTTTGAGGAAGATGGTGGTATTTTACGTAGGGTACTTTTAATAATCAGATCTTTTACAAATTTAATAATACCATCTCTCCGCATTTGTATGGTCTCTGCTCGGTGGCCGCATACCATTTGTAGTAAATCAGATGACGTTTTGTGCAAATGACCATTGGAAAAAATTTCACCAATTTTATCTTTCAGATTTGAGAAGATTAAGGAACTTGTAGTCTTAGCCCACACAACCCGGACTGTAAATGATCCCTCTGTTTTAAAAATGCACTTGCATAGGATTTGTCTGTGTATGATAAATGGAGAAGAGAATCGTATGATTTTACTTCCCGTTTGTTTCCAACCCAACAAAAACTGGTGAGGAGTTATAGGTTTTCTGTGTTTCGGCGTAACGTATATCACCCCAATTGCTATTATCGAAAAGCTGAATTTCGTTTAATCATAGCAAATCATGAGGAACACTTTGGAACAGAGGGTTCCTTTAATTTAGTTTCAATATTAAATTTAAATAAATGGTGTGGATCAGTACTACTCTCATCTGAAAAATCATTAATGTAATCTAACGAGATTATAGAATGGTTATCACCTGTTTGTTGGTTTTGGGTTCGCTAATTGTTCACGAAGTTCTCGTAGACCTTGCGAGAGTCGATCTAGTTTACGGTCGGAGCAGCCCCTTTTTCTTTTCCCTCCCTTCTTTTTCTTCAAGCGCTGTTTATTTTTAGACGTCAGCCGAAGATGAGGAAGAAGACGAGGAACTGGAGTCGCTTAGTAATTTTCTTATTCGAACCGTTTTCGCACTCGTTATTTACTTCCATGCTAATACAAGAACAATGCAAAAGCTAAAAATAGAAAATTCGAACGGTATACCGTTATGGGGGGTATATTGAAAATTTTTTAAAACTAGAAAAAATATAAATAAACTTACGTGAATTGGTTACCACAGTCACAGTTATTACTCAAATGTTAGCGATGACTAAGTTTTACTGAAAAAATAACCTTCACGATATAACTTTAATAATTTGTAATATTAGTAATATAAATTAAAACGAGGTGCGACTTCGACGGGAAACAAGACGCCAATGACGAAGGTAGGTCGCACCCCGCAACCCGGGCGCGCCCCTCGCCGGAGGTGGTGACAAGTTAGAGAGAAAGAGAGGTACTTTAGAACAGAAAGAGATAACCAACAAGGACGGGAAACATACTGCCTATCTCATTAACATAAGCTTCGAATAACGGTCAAGTAATTAATAAGTCATTATACTATATGGCTAGGCAGAGATAATGGAAAACCTACCCTACCCTACCTGGCCGAAAAGGCGTGATGATAGATTTTGATTTGTCATTGTTTTCACATAATTTAAAAAAAATACAAAAATCTGCATCGGAGGCCGCCGGCTATGAACCAATTGGTTTTTTAATTATAAACGTATGTACAAAATCCAACACTCTTTCCATCTTAATATACCTCAACAGAACTGGCCACTCATTAGGTATAGCCTCACAAATTCCATCGGCTAAAAGAGGAAGATATGGTCTTCCGCTGGGTACCCTAGGACCGAGAACACGGTTTCGGGAGCCGTAAGGCAACTCGTGAATAACATAAAAATGTATGTGACCACACAATAGAAGCTAAACTTATATGATTTTCTAATTTTAAAATAATAAATTTTCATTTACTATTTAGAAAGAGCGCAAAGTTCACTTCATAAATCCGTTTAGAAGTTACGGAGAAAATCGCGTAGGTATACACAGACAGAAAGTACCTATATTTATATGCCCCGTACGACGAAAACAACCTGGAAAAGCTTGTGGTGATGGGCAGGATGGAGGGAAGAAGACCTCGAGGACGAAGCCCCAAACGATGGTCCGATCAAGTGTCCGAAAACCTGGACACAAGTATTACCACAGCCTTTCATCAGGCAGAGGACCGCAGCCGATGGAAGAAAATAATTGAGGAGAAGCTGATGAGGCGGGGTCACGATCCTCAGCAATGAGGGACCGACTGTGGAGAGAGAGACGACGAAATAATAGAAAACGTAAACAAGTAAATTAAGTGAAAGAAAATTGAGCAAGAATATTTCACAAATTGTGTTATTGTTATTTTTGTAATAGAAACCTTAAAGGTAATTTTGTAATTTGTTTTAACAAGAATCACTGAGTTTCACAAAAATAATATTCAAATAGGCTCCAGAATAAATTTAGTCTAAGAAAATGCTCTTTCAAATATATTGTTTGGCTTCATTTTGAAACGCGATTTGGGGAAATAACATAATTATTATTTGGAGAATTTAGGACTCTGTAGTAATTTGAGTATCATTTAACATCACGGCTTTTATACCTTATAGGGTGGCTAGAGTTATTTGTAACAATGTCAACAATTAGACAGTAGAAAGTAGACAGGTTTAGACTCTTGGCCCGTTGTCATCAGACTCCAAGAAGTTTGCTGATAAAATTGGTAAACTTCTTATCGAAAAGTCTGGTAATCACCGAGCTAAGAGATTCAAAGGATTCCTTCACCCATTTTCTTTTTCTTTTTATTTTTAGTTTTAAGGTTTTTTAAGATTAATTAATTTATATATACCATTGATAATTGTAATTAAAAAATAAATATTATAGATGTTATAGCGGCCATAGTAATACTCTGTGAAAATTTCAAGTATCTACCTATTACGGTTTAAAACATACAGCCCTATGACAGGCGGACGATCGGACGGACAGCGGAGCCTTAGTAATAGGGTTTCCGTTTTCAGGGTACGGAACCCTAAAAATGACAAATCGGTCCAGCCATTCTCAAGACTAAGTGATGCGTTTACCAACGAACAGCATTCAATTTTTTACAGCTAATATTTAAAAAAAAAACACATTTCAATGTGAAGTCGCAAGGAAAAGCCAAGTAGGTATACAATAAATCCGTCAAAATCCCCTTTTTGTATTTGTTCTCCTTCTAGTTTAAAATAAACACGACTAACAATGTTTATATTCACTTGTAATTGGAAGCTTTCTTAGACTTCATTAATGAGCATAATTAACACTCCAGTCGTATCATTACGACTACACTGTAGGATAGGGTAGATAGATAAGGTATAAACCTTTTAAAAAAAAGTGCACCGACTTCAAAAATTTGCACTGAAAAGTAAGAAATAATAAATATTTCGTCGTAGAATTTGAAGACGGTTGGTGCCAAATTAGGATACAAAACTAAGTAAATATCTAAGAAGATAAAGATCTGTTCAATATTATCTATGTTTGTATGTACCTACTAATGATCGTAGGTTCCTAATGAATTGTCTATATTAGTGAATTTGGGAACTAAGTTGTTTCTAATTTGGCACCAACCGTCTTCAAATTCTACGACGAAATATTTATTATTTCTTACTTTTCAGTGCAAATTTTTGAAGTCGGTGCACTTTTTTTTAAAAGGTTTATTTTACCCTTTTAAGTGATTTTGCTGCCTTGAGAGACAAATAATAACGCAACTAAAAAAATATTGATGGAAAATTAAAAAAAAATACCCCTGTGGATGTGATTTGAACCATGTAATGTGCTTGTGCATCCTATGCACATTTAACCGCTAGACCATCGTCACGAAAATTGACAACTTCGTGTCAATAGCAACCGTTGCTAAGGCTTTTTCTGATACATAATTTTCAGCCGTAAACAGAAATTAATTACTGAATTCCTGAAAAACTACTGAACCGATTTTCGTCATATGTCTGTGAGATAATGTCGAGAAATTATTATATCTTGAAAAAAATAAGTGGTCAAAATCGGTACATATTTTATCGAGATATCAAGAAAAATGTACTTATAAAGTCAGTTTTTTCAAAATTTCTGAAAAACTAATGAACCAATTTTTATGAGATAAAAATGGGACCAATCCGGAAGAATTATCTGACGATTAAAAAAGAAACCATCAAAATCGGTTCACAATTGGCGGAGTTATCGACGTACATACATACATAAAAAAAAAAAAAAAAAAAAAAAATACGGTCCGAATTGAGAACCTTCTCCTTCTTTTTTTGGAAGTCGGTTAAAAATAGAATTATCTTAGGCATAGTATGTGACTTGACATAATTTATTTCTTCGTCTTCTCCCTATCCGCCTTCTTCTTCTTCTTTAACCCGAATTCACCCACTGTTGAGTGTAGCACGCTTACTTCGTACTTCAGTAACCTTTGTTATCCATCTCCCATCGTGGCCCGCCCATCTCCACTTCAGTGTACCAACTCTAGTTCCAATGTCTTATCTGGATTGAGTACTGGATCAATGGTGGCACCATTATCTTCCGAACAACCTCCTTCGTCAGTGACCATGTTTCTGACGCGTGTCATGGTGGGAAGTACGTTCTGATTAAATAATTTTATTTTCAGACATTGGGGCACCTCTCTGGACTTCAAGACGTCGCTGAGTTTTCCAAAAACTGTCCAACCCAGCTGAATTCTTCTATCGATTTCTTTCATCTGGTGGCTCCTGTCGATAGAGGTATACTTAAGGTCTGCAGAGACATATTTTCTTTATAACAGTGTAGATATGCTCCTTCCACATTTAACCTCGTTTCCAAGGCACTACTGTGCATCGGCACGTAAACGATTATTAGATGCGCTGCTCTGTCAACATTATAAAATGGATGACTCTATACATTGTCACTTGGCTTTCAAATTATATTCAATTTATTATTCATTAGGAGTCGATAGCGTAATTGGTAGAACGTTAGACTTAGAACCGGACCCAGGTTCAATTCTCTATCGTGCTAAGAATTATAAAATATAATAGTTCGGAAAATATGTCATTACTTCACGAGTCCAGAGTTGAGACGAAGAGAAAATACGCCGTTTTTCAATACATTTGCGAGAAACGACAATAAAACAAAAAAAACAAATCCGGGTAGCGTAGGCATTCGAATGTCAAAAATAGACACGTATGAATGAATAGAAATAGAATGGTAAGTATGTACGTATACATTGAGATACCTTTGTCTACGAATTGGAACCAAAAAGACCTAGTATAGTAAATTTAAAAAAAAGGGAAAAGTAAAGGGAAGAACACAGGTTACTTCTTTTTAAACGTCACCCCCTAAGGGGGTATAAAAGGGGATGAAATATGGCATGGGTCGGAAATCCTTCATGATAAATTTAAAAATTTTCCACGAACGAAGCCGGAGCGTAAAGCTAGTATTTCGTATAAAGCAGAGGTGTCAGGATCGTAGCTTCTTGAGAAATATCTTAAAAGTGTTCGCGAGATGTTTCCAAGATTTAAAAAAAATACTTGTTAAAATACGCTGACGTTAATTTTAACCGAAGTGTGGGGAAGTGCGCTCTGGGATACGGGATAAGTGGCTGCGTACACTTACTACGTAACACAGACTTCTTTTCACTGATTTCAAGGACTTAGCGGCACCAGTATCCTACTTTAGCCTATGGTATTTGTGAGGCTATACCTAACGAGTGGCCGGTTCTGTTTCGGATTATGTCTACATTAGCACATGACCGAGGCCAGGTTATGATCTAGGTGTACCACCCACTCGTCTTAACCGCTCAGCCACCAATGCACCTTATTTCCCTTTTTTCTATTTTAGACCTAGTTATACGCTAGTTATTATTTCCAATTGAAAATATCTGAAAGAAAAAAACATCAAAGTAAAAAGAATATAGTCAAATTTTGAAAAGAAATACCCTGAGTTACTAACTAAAGCAATCTCCTTTAGAAACCCAGAGTACTTTCAGAAATTCGACAGACCCTTTGGTTGGTATATTGTATCAGTACAAAAAGAAGTGCTTACGTTATAAAGTGGGAACTTGAAAGAATATAATCTTATTAATCTGCCCATACCAAACCGTAACAGTCAATTCGGTAACAGCATGTTAATTTACCAACAGAAGATAATTCATAATAAAGGCATAGGCAGCCAGGTCATTTAATTACATACACTTGCAAAATCTCAAATCGATTCAATATTAGGAGTTGGTTAAATTCGACTTCCAAGATACATAGTTAGCGTGGAATAGTGGCAAGAATACTAGCTGCATTTCCCCGCTGAATCGCGATGCTGATTCATTGAGCGATGAAGTAGCCAGGCCAGAGCCCTGGACTGATATATCTTTAATAAACTTTTTGGCATTTGAAGAGTTACTACACCAAACGGCACAAATTTGTAGTTTTCAATAATTGAACTATATTTACGCCGTTTGTTAGACTCTGCGATTTCCGCCGCAGCTCCCGCTTTGATTGCTGTATTTATTTTTATAGTTAGTTAGTTACATGTGAAAGTAAGCGTGGAATAAAAGCGTGTTAAAAATATTGTATCTCTCTGTGAATTATACATTGATGGAAAGATGGCCGAGGGCGGACATGACAATCTTACCTACAAGGGGTCCGTTTGCACCATTTGGCTACGGTTCACTAAACAAAATGCCACATACCGAGAGCTAAGATGTTTCACATCAAAAAACGAAAGAGCCTTACAGTAGGTCGCGTGTGTAACATCTGACTTTATTATACTCTTTGCATCTGACATCTCCCTTTGGTACACGCACACACTGTTGGCTGACAGTACCAACCTCTCGGAAAATACAAGCGCGCGCTCATTGGTACAATCAAATAGCGCGCCCTTCCCCGGTTTCGTGTTACACACTTCCACTCCTCTTCACGAAATCACTCCCACAGAAGCAGGAAAGCGAGATGAAATATATTACACATCAAAAACATGTACCGTTCACATTCGCTCTTTTTCCTTTCATATGTCCCAACGCGTCAGTTTCAAGTAGATATTCCGTAGAGCTGTAGAAGATTGTCGTTATATTCTCATGTTACAGTGAAGCATCCTCGACAAGAGAACACTTCTATCATAATCCTGCTATTGACCTTTCGTATGGATTTTAGGATTCCGCAAACATTTTAGTTTTAATCAGTTAAGTCGATTGTGAGAAGAAGATGTAGGTAGGTATACCTATATATAAATTTGAAGAAAACCAAGGTGTTGGTTTTTAGTTCTTGTCAGAATAAATGTATTGCTAAGCTAGCTTTTTGCCAGTGGAATTTTTAGTACAGACGTCATCAACCAAGTAACAATGGTGTAAATAGGTATGAAATATCAACTACCGCATTATCATTATGGTCAGAGACCGCAACCGAGTCTAACATATATTTTGTAAAAAGTATAATAAAATTTAAAACATAGCAGATGCCAAACCTTTCGCTGCACCTGATGGTACAAGAATCCATGAATTTATGACCATGAGGTCCTGAAATTTGTGCGTTCAAACAAACATAATATAACTCTTAAGCTAAAACAAAGTCGTTCGAACACTTATAACTCGAGAACGGCTGGACCGATTTTCATGGTTTTTGATTTGTTGTATTTGTCTTCGTCCCATTTTCTCATACATTTTCTATGGAACGACTTTTTTGATATCAGAACGGATTGATGACAGAAACAAAAATTCAACTTTCAAATCGATTGGTTTTAATCATTCCAGATCATTCGGTCAATCAGACATGATGTTTCCTCGCGCTATGGAAAAGTAAGAAAATCACAAAAAAAATATTTTGTTCGTATAATACAGGGGGTGGTTTGGTAAGAAAAAAAATCGGAAAAACATTTTGTATGGGAAATGTTGGTGTAGGGGTAGTGATAGTGGTAGGGGTTGGAGTAGGGGTAGTGGTAGTGGTAGGGGTTGGAGTAGGGGTAGAGGTAGTGGTTGGGGTTGAAGTAGAGGTAGTGGTAGGGGTTAGAGTAGGGGCAGTGGTAGTGGTAGGTAGAAGTAAATAGCAGGCAAGCCAACGTCTGCCGGGTCTACTAGTATTAATATAGATTTAAACTAACACTTTGCCTCCGCGAACTAATTATACAATCCTTCTACCTAACACTTGTCTCAGAACCATCCGCTTAAAATTCCAACTCCCACTTATCCGATTTATTCTCAATATATTTAAAGTTTATTGCTTTGATATATTCGACTCACTGTTTCTGCATCTTTGAGTGCGAAATGCTTGAAGACATAAAAATTGAGTGTTTTCAAAGTCTAGAAAATAATACTATATTTTAGCTCCAGCTTCGCCCATGGAAATTATTTTAAAGTGAATAATAACTTGTGCGATAATACACGAAACGGACTTCGGCTATCGGAGTGTTATACAAAAACTATATGAAATAAATTAATGAATACATAAGTCTGTTAAAAATACGTAAAAAATCGAGGACTTTCAGGGCTTCTTAAAACCTATGTGTAACTGATTTTGAAAACTTTATTTCGTTTATATCAAGTTTATCATATCTATCTTTAATAAACACTTTTATTTTTAAACCCAAACAATATAGTTATAGTGTAATTTACGAATAGCTACAGCATGTAATTAGTATATGGGACAAACATTATGAGGAGAGCTCTTAATACCTCTTTGTAAGAGTCTATTTAACCACCAAACTTAAGAATTAGGAACACGTGCCTTAGAATATCTTTGCCATCAACCAAAATTCAGTGATTTTATAACAATCTTCACTTAATCCATATCTAATATTTACCATCACGACCTTTAAGCTTTACGGTGTAACAATGTATACATTTCGCCAGTTGTCATTACTACGCTAAACAAAGTCCCCCGCTTCCCGCCTGTCTGTCTGTCTGTTACCTTTTCACGCAAAAACTACTGAACCGATTTTGTTGCGGTTTTGACTATTACCTATATAGGTTGATTCAACGGGACGGTATACGAGTATTTAATATGGACCTATCATGTAATGTTATGTTATCATGAGTCAAGCATTAAGTTGTCATTTTTTCAAGAGGAACAATTCAGCCATACATTATTTTCGTGCAACTTTAACTATTGACGCAGCGCACGCCATAATAACTTTAGCTAATTTGCACATAGGTATATACCTACATAATATATATATTTTCAAATAGGTGCAGTGGTTCCGGAGATAACCCTCCACAAACCTTTCGAATTAAGAATCGGTTAAGTAGTTTGAGAAATTACCCCCTAGATTCAAACTTACAAACTTACCACCTTTACGTCTTTATTAGATAGATTTTCACTAGCGCGATACAGGATTGCAATACGACATTTATGGATGCGATGTGCCCCCACAGTATATGTATGAACGTGTTAATCTCGAGAAGAACCATATAACATCACGCTACGACCCAAAGGAGCGGATCAGTAAAGATAAATCTTCAACCAATACAACATACCAAAACATTGCTTGATTATAGTGTAATATTCCATTAGTAACCCATAAAGAAACACATGTAGTAATCCTCAGTGTTCCCTATTCACACGTACCTTTTATTCCCAGAATGTATTAGGAGATGTCGAGAACATTTCTATGATAGCTCCACCATTTTTATGGGGCCTTACATTCTTGTGACATACACTGTGGGCTTGAAAAGCAATTCCTGTAAAAAACTGAGTAAGTAACTTAATCCGGGATCAAATCTCAGTCTCAAGTCAAAACTTCTCGTACTTCGAAGGGTAGGTAAAGCTGGCGTCCGCATTTCTTCCAAAAATAACAGATAAATCTGTTAAAAAAAGTGAAATTAATAAAATCCATAAGTACAGCAATTTCTTTGCTTTACAACAATTTGAATACCTACGTAAATACTTATAACTACTTACCTATTAGAGATAGATATAATGCTACCACGAACTTTGTTATAGATCATTTTATTCTACACAATTATTTCCTACATAATTTTGTTATATCTCTGACGGATTAGACAGCATACGCCATGAAAACTCGCTGGGGCTAACTTTTACCCGGACTTGATTCACTTATGTTTTATACTGTTGATACTCAGCTCCTAAACACGATTGGTCCATGTTTACCACTCGCACACCTCAACCTAATAGTGAAAACCGCAACAAAATTATTTCAGTAGTTTTTGCGTGAAAAAGGTGAGTACAGACATATTTTATAATGATTTTGTCCAAACTGTGCGTGTATAGTATACCGCCAATGGGCAGTTATTCAACGCCTAAGCAGGCCATACACGCTAGGATGTACCTGACAGGTTTGCCTGTACAGTTATACCCGTCAGGTAACTTGAGCTGCATAGAGACCCATACACGTAGCGGTAAACCTGTACAAACTCTCAGTTGATACCATGGCCTTCACAGCGGCGCTTGATCTCGACACAGTAGCATAAATAGGTTTATTGCATTGATTATTGTTTGTATTATTAAAGAGTAGGAAATTTAAACGAAGACACCGTGAACAGTGGTGTAAAGCATGGTTCTTCAAAGAAAACAGTACTCTCATGTCAAGTTATTGAAACAATTGAAATTTGAGCCGAAAGATTATCGCAATTATCGTATCTTAAACTATTATTAATGGTGACTCCCTCAATTGAGAAGCATCCTTCCCCTCTAACAATCACCGGACAACTGACGCCTGCACATTTAAACGGCAAAAAATATCAAAATTCAAAAAACAACAACATACACGCTCCGGTTTACCTGTACAGTTGAACTGTACAGGCAAACCTGTCAGGTACACCCTAGCATGTATGGCCTACTTTATAAAACAGGGATACTTGTCGGCCTGTCTCACATGAGATTTCTCCTGTAATTTGATATCGACACGTTGCGGACGATTTTATTGGAAATGTTGTTTCATTCTTCTAACACATTCTACTGCCATATTATAGTTAGTAATACGTTACTATTATTATTATTATGGTAATACCTACATATCAAGATTTTTGTAGAAAAAAACCTTCCGGTCGATAATAACAACTTTCCTGAATGGACAACTATTTAAAAGCCTATAAAAAACGAAAATAACAATTTCCGATAATAAAACTTTTAAAAATATAAAAACTAAACCAAAAATTACCCAAAAACAAAACAATCAAAAAACTAGCTTTTCGTCCCTGGATTCACCCGTGGATATTTTCGAACAAAATAAAATATAGCCTATGTCACTCAGGGATATCACAGTTTTCTATTCATGAAAGAATTCAGTAGTTTGAGAGATTGTTTCTCACATCCAAACTTACAAATTTTACTTCTTTATCAAATTAGTACCTATAGATGAAACAAAAATAACCACTTTCGATAATGATTATAACCATTTTCTCAAAATAGTAATTTTTTAAACTAAATATTTTCAAATACTGCGGCGGCTTAGAGTTGTGGCGGCACATCGCGTCGGTAGATGTCGCACCGTTACTAACTCTTTGAAACCTGTATCGCGCCCTTGAAAATATTTAATAGATTGGCATATATGCAACTTTCCAACGATGTGCGTTAGGGAGTATTCCTTTTACTGATAGTCGTTGGATTGTTGTATGTATAGCCATTTCTATATTGGTCACCCCGTAGAACACAGCCTGTTCAGCGACATTACATGCCCCGCATCCTACTCCCACTTACCACTGACGACATTTCAGTCCTTACCTGCAGGTCCTCCCGTGCAAGCCCCGATGACGACAGGTCATTCCCACATCACGACATGTGATTCCGCACTGCAGTTCACCACATAGTCCATTACAGCTGACAACTCTAAAATGGATGTTGGTTTCATACTGTATCGACCTCTGGTCTGGGAAGGGACTCATGTGGTGGCACATCGCGGCGATAGATGTCGCACCGTTACTAACTCATTGAAACCTGTATCGCGCCATTGAAAATATTTAATAGATTGGCATATATGCAACTTTCCAACGATGTGCGTTGGGGAGTATTCCTTTTACTCATAGTCGTTGGATTGTTGTATGTATAGCCATTTATATAGAGTCAAGTCCTACAAATATTTGTTTAGAAACCGTGTGAAAATGTGAAAATGTGAGGCTATACCTAACAAGTGGCTAATTCTGTTAAGGTGTATTTAGATCGAAAAGCCTCTAAGTGTGATTTGTCGGATTCTTTGAGTATTTAAGACTGGAGACGGGAAGAGCTAAATAACCGAACAATTTTTTCTGCCACTTTTGGCGGGAGGGGAGGTAAACGTCTAGTAATAACCCCTATACCACTGTATTTTTCTGTCGTTTTATTGTCGCAACGGATTTTACGTTATATGATGATTATGTTAAAATACAAACATAATAATTATAAAATTAATGATTGGAAACACTATGTTTCAGCAAGTTTGACGTCCTAGATCGCCTTTCCCATTTAAAACATCACAATTAACTATTTTCCTAAAGCTCTGTCTTGCGACACTAAACGATACCAACAAAATCTAAGGTTACTTATTACTGCGCACCTGGTCAGTTTAACTGGTCAAAGGAGGAAAAATTGGCGAAAGGGGGAGCCCGTCTATGGCCCCTCCATAGGCTTAGTACTCTATGGTCGGATTAGATGTGTAAGTATATCATGAAGTTAATTTTCTTTTTCAATGATCCAACAATGTTCCATTGTCTAGCTTTCAAAGCTAGCAAACCCATTCAGTCATAACAGCGTCAGTGAGCAACATAGAGCAACAGCAACACTCCATTCGCGCGTAGGTTCGCTGTTGCTATATGATAAACAACAACAGTTTAGATATTCATTATTGGAAAAAAGTGGACAAATAATACTTTGTGAATTTTCTTTTGCATAATTCCTGGACCCATTTCCCAACTAGGTTGCAATTTGAATTCTACGTCTTAATTCGTTAAACATCGGGACAATTCAGTAATGCCATGTTTGTCACTATTTATTGGCTTAGGTTTTTTTTAACGGTTTATTTGTTGTTTTAAGTTACACTAGTTACACATATGTATATGTATGGTCATTATTGACATTATTAAGATCGAGCAAATAACGCCGTTTCTTGTATGGGGACCCCCTTTAACTTTAAACTTAATATATTTTTTGTAGTTAGCCATAGTAATATACTTTGTGAAAGTTTTATGTGTCTACCTATTACCTACGGTTGAAAATATGAGCCCTGTGACAGACGGATGGACGGGCAGCGGAGACTTAGTAATATGGTTTCCGTTGGCACCCTTTGAATACGGAACCCTAAAAATCAGCTCATTTCAACTTCAGGAAGTCAGTAAATCTTAATTATACAAAATTAAAATTTTTTTTTATACTATAATGCATTCTCATTAGAACCAAAGGTGAATGCAACATTTCAGATCGATTGAATAACGGAAAGTGGGTCAAAGACAAAAATTAATAAATTTCGTAATTAAAATTTCATCAGATTTGCCAATATTCTCCACATATACGTCAGATACATACACTTTTGTCGCCCTGAATATCGCGTTAAAATTATAGACAACCATTATGGGACAACCCCCTTAGTATGATATGAAAATCATTTGCGCTGAACATCAGTTTTTTCTTCTATTTTGAACCTGAAACCCCCAAATCAACCCTTATCCACAAAGCTATCGCCCTGATTATCACGTGATTAAAACCATCTCGGATCCCCTTACAATGGGGTTTATAACATTAGATCATAGATAGAAATCGATAGAACAAATAGAATAAAATGTAGAATAATGTAAGGGACCAACTGAAATACAAGACGTGACCTAACGAAACTGTGCTTCACTCTGACGAAAGCAAGGAGTTTATATACTTATTGTAGACAACTCCTTGAAGTGTATAAACTCCTTGGAGAAAATACCCATACCGGTTTTGGTCGATCAGCTGATTTTTTGAGGTTATTATCGGTTGTTGCATGCGCATAATGTTTTAGCATTCTAAATAGCGTTCGTGCATACTTAGATCAAAGAATTGTCCTTTCTAACGTTCTTTTACTGCGACAAATAAAATGAAACATTTCGCTTCACACGGTACGGCGACACGCTAAGTTAGGAGACGCGGCACCGCTCGCTCTGATCTGAATCTTAATTTACCCTTTCTTTCATGCGTCACTACTTCGTCTTAAAATTAAAGTGGTTACGTACTTTATTAAAGGTGAGAGTCCTTTTAAAAATACTAAGTTCAAGATATTCATACATATATATGCCTGGTGATGTCGAAAAGAAGAAACATAAGTAATATTAGATTACCCGTGTGAATACTTCGCACCGTTAGTTCAACTGACCTCCATCAGGTGGCGTCTTTTACCAAATAAATTGTTTGTTTATTTTTCGTTATTAGAGGGGAAAATAATCTTCAAAGTGGCGTATTAAACATTAAGTATTAAATTTTTGTCGATAAATACGTACTTGTTTTTTTATGTAATACTATTATAGCTTTTCGTAGGCTTCGCCCGTGGAAATCTTTGAAATGTGACATAATAATTTATTCCGAAGGATTGATGTACGGGAGAAAAAAAAGCCTGTCTAATCTAGCCTGTAAATATCCTGTGCAAAAAAAATGCTCGATCGTTGCTCTATTTTGACGTGAAATATACTTCAACAGAACTGGCCACTCGTTAGGTAGGTATAGCCTCACAAATACCATCGGCTAAAAGAGGGAGACGAGAACACGGTTTCGAAAGCTGTAACGCAACTCGTGAAGAAAAAACCGGCCAAGTGCGAGTCGGACTCGCACACGGAGGGTTCCGTACCGTATAATGATCTATAAAAACGGCAAAAAAATCACGTTTGTTGTATGGGAGCCCCCCTTAAAAATTATTTTTATTTTTATTTAATTATTTATTTTTAAAGTGAATAATATAACTCAATATTCTGTGAATATATCAAGCGTCTACCTGTTGCCGTTATCAATATCGAGCAAAAACGAGCAAAAAAATCACGTTTGTTGTATGGGAGCCCCCTTAAATATTTATTTTATTCTGTTTTTTAGTATTTGTTGTTATAGTGGCAACAGAAATACATCATTTGTGAAAATTTCAACTGTCTAACTATCACGGTTCGTGAGATACAGCCTGGTGACAGACAGACGGACAGACAGACGGACGGACAGCGGAGCCTTAGTAATAGGGTTTCCGTTTTTACCCTTTGGGTGCGGAATCCTAAAAAAGATTGAATCCGGAACCATGTCGGTTCTAAATCCTTGGTGTGATTGATCCAAGATCCAAATAGGTAGGTCCATTTCAAAAAACACAAGACATCACTACAAAAAGGAATCGTGAGATACATGTCTACAGAAATACAGAGGAATAAGAGCGCTGCGATGTCATTCGTTAAAATAAGAGTGTTTACTTTGTTACCGTTTATATCTCTTTTGTTGAAGTTTTCGGGGAATAACACATGTTTTTACAGCGAGATAAGATGTAAATAATAGGCTTGTGGTTTTACATTAAGGAATTCTATACTAATATTATAAAATTGCCTTTTAAAAACCGACTTCAAAAATTATGCACCGAAAGCAAATGCACAAGTCAATAAAAAAATAATACCCAAATCGCTTCAAGTGTGCCTATAAAATTTGAAGAGTTCTCGATTTCTCCAGGATCACATCATCAGATCCGGACCTGATGACCATGGGACCACCTCGGAAGTATACCCTTTCAAACAAAAAAATATTTCCAAATCGGTCCAGGCGTCTTCAAGTAATCGGGGAACATACATAAAAAAAACATTAAAAAATCCAACGAATTGAGAACCTTCTCCTTCTTTTAAAGTTCGCTTAACAAGAAAGATTAAAAGGTTATATTGACCCCATTTAGAGTAAAAGCCTCCTTCTTATTTTGCCATTCAACACGATCTTTCGTCTCTACCATCCCATTTATGTCCAGCACAGCCAATCACTTCTCCCATCATTTACCTATTATATACCTAATGCATTTTTGTGCCGTTTGCCGTTGAAACCTTAGGTCCATGGGGTCCAGCGGCAAAAACATTTATAAAAAAATAACACCTAAATTAATAACCGCGTCGGATGATATAAGGGCTGGCTCGTTCCTAGCTCAAAAAATCAGCATCACCATACAGCGAGGGAACGCAGCCAGGCCACTCGGGCAAGACCTCTTTGGCCAAACCGGAGTGTAGCCCGGGCGGTTATTTTTTATTTTATTATTTATTATACTTAAGAATTGGGCTATCAAATATCAAAATCAAATCCGCCTGGTAGTTCCAGAGATAACAACGCTAAAACAAACATGCTTATCAGCATTATTATTCTTATATATTGCGGGTGAAGCCGTAGGTCATATCTAGTAATAATATAATATCAACTCAACACCCACTTCTCGCTTCCAAGAAAATTTCCTAGCTAGTATTATTTTATTCATCAAAAGGTTTTTACAATCATATTAATCTTAATATGCCTCCAGCCCATAAGCTCATTTCTCGGGTAGAACTTCTCATATAATGAAAGAGCCAAGCCAATATTCGTTAGAGCAATCATTGTGTAACAACTACTAAGACGGATTTAAATGAACTTTTGTATGTAGAATAATATTGCATACTCATTATACTCACTCCTCTACCTCAGTGGGGTAGCTAGGCATACACTACCACTCTTATTAATAAACTCGAAGTAGCGACGAAGTAACTGAACTGTGTTTCGTCTCCGTCTATCATAATGAATTGCAGATTTGTTAGACGGAGACGAAATACAGTTTAGTTACTACGTTGCTACTTCGAGTTTATTAATAAGAGTGTAAGGGTTTGATCCCGAATCCCGGCCAATGGGTTTTTTATAATTAAAAACTTATGTACATAATCCGACAAACCACACTTAGAGGCTTTTCTATCTAAATTTACTTCAATAGAACTGGCCACTCGTTAGGTATAGCCTCACAAATACCATCGGCTAAAAGAGGGAGACTTGGTCTTCCGCTGTGTATGGGACCTTCGGGAGCTGTAAGGTTATGGTTGCATTTTCCTTAATAAATAGGCTATTTCTAATCTTTTTTCAAATCATTTCTGTGATTAGCGCGTTAAATTTACAGACATTAACTCTTCAGATTTTTATATATTAGTATAGACATAACTTACATACATAATCCCAGTAGAAACTGCAGAGAGAGTAACTCAGCGAGTTTTTTATTATTTTTTTTGTTCTATAGAACCAGATATCTCTATCGACATATTAAATTTTCAGTGCACAAGTCTTGCATTTTCAGGTAGCCTAGTAAAATAAAACATTTTCCTTATATTTTCTTCACAGAATATTGAAATGTCCGTAATCAAAGTTTCTCAACGCCACGTGTTCTGACACATCGTTTCTAATACAAGAAAAAGGCGGAGAGATCTTACCGAAATATAATAATAATATGTTTGAGAAAAATCTGTTTTCGTCGAGAAAAGTGAGAAAAGGGTACTTTTACTTAAAGGTTAAAGGATTATTTGTGCTTGAGATTTCGGTGGAAAGCTAGTAACAATATAAAAAAATGCATTAATGTTTAATTTTCCTACGGAATTTAGTATGTTAAGTAATAAAACCGTACACTATGCACTAATGTCAGATAATTTTGTACGCCCCTGTAAGACGCAGGAAAAAATTTGCGCTAGTCGGACTGACACTTGACTAGCGGCCATAGTAATACATACTCTGTGAAAATGTCAAGTGTCATTTTTGGTAGTTTTTTTTTCCGAAGAAAAGGCAAAGGTCTATGTAAAACCATACAGCCATGTCTTCATTGCTTGAGGCCAATAGAGGCCATACTTATTACGGTTCAAATGATACAGCCCCGTGACAGACGGACGGACGGACGGACAAATGAACAGCGGAGCCTCAGTGATAGAGTTTCCGTTGTCACCCTTTGGGTAAAGTACCCTAAAAACTAAGGTATTTTTTTATGTTTTTATTACCTATACCCTGCATCCTTCAGTGAATTTTCATCCTATTCTTTCAATGTGTCCAAACCAGCGCTATCTACTTTTCGCCATTTTGCAAATCGAAGTGTAGGAATAACATTTAACAGTATTTTTATTTCCTATAAATTAAAAATAATAAAAATAACAAGTCAATTCTTAAATAAACATTTATTTTCACTAGATATTAATTTTTTACTTAAACTACGCACAAAAATCCGTTACGATAATTTAGTTTAAATTCCATTAAATACACAAAAAAACTTGTATACAGTTTATAGAAATACATCTACTATACGATTCTATATACTATATCTATTTTATATATGTTTTTTAATATAATAACGTCAAAATTGTCTCTCTATATTATCATAAAAGGATAGGTGTATGTGGTCGATAATACGCTTAGGCACTAATATAATCTACGATTTTCAATGCGTATTTTAGATATGTGTATATACATTATAGTAGCGTATTATTTATATGTAAATAATTGGGTCAAAAAATTTAAACTCTACATTTGACCATAAGTTTCTTGGGCGTTATATTATTGTATTGATTTAGATTATAAAGTTTGTCTAATTTTAAAAGTCAGTTTTTGAAGTAAAAACTTTTTTGCACCTTTAACTATTTCTGAACAGTAAACGAAACTGAACCGTCACGCTCGGGTTGGTGACGCTGAATCGGGTATACTCGGCTCAAGTCGTCATCAGCCACGTTTACTGTCTAACAAAGAGTGCATCGTTTCTTTTATTATATATATTTTAAAATTAGAAATTCTATCGTCTGATACACATACATATTTTTTATTATGTATTAGCTGTTTTAATTTAATTTAATAGCCCATATTATTAAATCAAATTTCCCATTCTAGCCTCCAGACAATCTAGGCGGACCATTCGTTACAAGAATTCGACGAGTCTGTGCTCGATTTCGGTGGACCGTACGGCGGCACGCCGGCGATTGGACGAATGTGTGGCCACATTTAGGCCTTAGGGAAACGGTTGAAAATTCATGTCTGTTAATTTATTAATCCAATTAAGTATATAAAAGCTAAAGTATTATTAATTGCGAACTGACTGAAAAACAAAATCTAATATATAATATTTAACATAATGTAGATATACTTAATTATCATTCAGAAAATGTATGTTTTATATAGAGACTATCTTTTGCCAGCGACTCCGTCTGAGTAGATTTAGGAACAGCATTTATCTAGATCTAATAGTTTAGGTAGACCTCTAGGGTCAGGGTCCATCATCAGGTCTTCCAAGTCACCAGCTGTTTCAATTTTTACTAATTGCCAGCTGGCCAGTGAACATTAAACATATGTAACAGACAGAGAGACGTTGCGTTTTAAAAATTATATAGATTTTTTTTGTACTTGAAGGAAGGACAACCCATCAAACAAAGAAACATATTTTTGGATGTATAAGGTATCTGTAACTTGGCCAGTGATTATATCTATGATTTTAAAAAAGAACACGTAGGTAAATCGGATAAGTAGTTTCCGTGATATACGGTCAGATAATTATGTGTATAATATAACGCTAATAAAATTAATAAACACGTACCTACATATTTGTAATAAGCTACAAATTATTTAGCTATTTTCTATCTAATAAATATTAACTTAGTTTTATGTTATATTTTAACATCTATTAATACTTTATTTTCTAATTACTATTTATCAATTCTACACGCATTGCGATTCAATATTTTATATTTAAATATTTTTTATATAAATATTAGTTAATTTTATGTATATAATTTATTTTATGAAAATCGAAAATTAAAGCACCATTATAAGTAATTTATTTTAAATATGAAAATTATATGCAATCCCTGTGAATAAGTTGGTCTTATTGATTGACGAATGATTTTTGTGATAAAACTTCCAATAAAGCAGTTTTGTCGATGAAATTAGAAAAATATTGAGAAAATATTTTTTAAATTGGTCTAGACGTTTCAATATTAGACTAAAAAATCCAAAATTCGTATTATTTTAAAACGATTCATACATTTTAGTATTAAATTATTTAATTGTTAATGACTACATGTATTTACATAATACATAGGTGCAATATATTTAAAAATGTATTACCGAGTTCTTTTGCTTATAGTTTCAGGAAATTTTCGACTATGGCTAAAAAACTATACTAAACGTGAACAAAATACATAACCTACATATACAAAAATATCCAGTGACATAGTTACACAGCGTGATAAATCGTATCTAAAAGCACATCAAAATATTTTCAATTTATAAAACACATTCCTTACAAAAATATGTTAAATTGATAAATTTCTATTAAAGCCTGTTCCATGCAGTTTAATCGTGATCAGTGACATTTCTAATTATAGCTTATAAAATTAATTTAAATTGTCATTATTATTTTTTTAATTAAGAGCCCTATATCCATAATTTGTATGCGGATATTACTATTCCCAATTTATCTGTAAATAATCCACCTGTGTCACTGAAATTTATCATATAGTTACTTATTCTTATACTTATTAATATTATTTTATGATTTTTTAATTGGTCAAAAATTATAAAATAATTTCATTATTAGGTATTTTGAATCAATAAGCTACAAAAAAACGCAAGACGTTAAATTGAAGGGTAATTGTATAACAGCGCTTTGAAAAAAATTAAAAGTATTGTGATAGAATGAAATAGAAAACGGGGGTAAAGTTTAAGCACCCATATTTCTTATTCAATAAAACCCATTGACAAAAATAACAGCTATTTCACTTAGATATATTAACAATATGTTAAGTTATAGTGACACAGGTGGATTATTTGCAGAGAAATTGGTAAAAGTTTATCCCAAAAAAAATATGAAAAAAAGTACTTTCAAAATAAAATTATAATAATATTATTAGCGATAAATTACATTAAATTAAAACAGAAAAATATTTTAAAATGAACTATAAACTATAATTATAAATATCACTAATCACCAATACAATTATAATACACAATAACTTATATTTCTAAACAAATATTTTATACAAAGGAATACATTTTAAACTACAGTCTTTATAATTAATACATCGATATGCATTTCAAATTATATTCTATACATAAAAATATATCTTTTCAAAGAGTATAATATATACGTTTTTGTAAATATATAATACTTCATATATCTAATATTCAATCAATATTCGTTGTTTCAAACTTCAAATTACACAAAATATTACTAGTACAACATGAACTACAAACGCATATTAATATTTATCACAAATTCCTATTATTTTTATTTTAAAAGCACAGGCAGAAGTAGCAAATTCACTATGCAATGATGACAATGTTACCATTTTCTTTAAATAAATATATTTTAGTGATATAAAAAACCTGTGACAACACCTTAAAAATACCTGCAATAAAGTCTAATCGAAAGCTACGAATAATAATTTTAGATTCATACATAATTTTCTTGCTTTAACATTTGCTATTTACCTACCAATGGTAACATTGCATCATGAGCAAGCGTTTAAAAATAATATATTTTATCTGCCGTCTCGAAGTGAACGTGCTTCTTGCCGGTATTAGGAAGCACGACAATCAACCATCAGGGTGCACCTTTCGCAACTTTAATGTCTTTAACGTCACTTTTAGCTTTCTCTGAGCGAGCACTTGGACTTCTAACTGACTTCTCTGGACTCGGTTCTCTAATAACTGGTATATTCACTTTAGGTTTTGGCTCTTGAATACCCGTGAGGACCTCCTGTACATGAATGGTAAGTTCAGGTCGTGCTATTTGTGTGAACGGCATCAAAGCCCCAGCTACGTCCATAGTGTTGTTTATGTTCCTGTGCCAGAGCTCAAGCACGACGCTCCGCCGTTGCTACTTGTACCGCGGCGGACCTAGCCAACCGCAACCGAATACCTATGGAAAACAGTAAGATAGAAGAGCGAAAAGGACTTGCAAATACTTTCTTTGTGGACTTTACCTCCTTTTTGACTTCTGGTATTAACTAGGCAGACCACGGGTTCGATCCCGGATCCCGACCATGTTTAATTAAAAACTTATGTACATAATCCGACAAACCACTTCAGAACTAGCCACTCGTTAGGTATATATAGCCTCACAAATACTATCAGTTAAATGAGGGAGACTTGGTCTTCCGCTGGATACCCCGGAAACGTGGTGCCGTGTTAGGCAACCACAGCCTTTCATCAGGCAGAGGACCGCAGCCGATGGAAGAAAATAATTGAGGAGAAGCTGATGAGGCGGGGTCACGATCCTCAGCAATGAGGGACCGACTGAGGAGGAGGAAGGCAACCGTGAATAAAAAAAGAAGAAAAAAAAGGTAATTGGTCAAGCAAGTATTTTTGGATTTCACTATAGGTGATTGTACTAAGAATTTGGATTACGTATCATATGATTGAAAAACAAACCATCACAATTTATAATCATACAATTTTACGGGTTGGCTTTTATAAGAAGGTTGGCTTCCGGAACCGTGGCAAGTCTTCCTCTTTTATCCGGTGGTATTTGTGAGGCTATACCTAACGAGTGGTCAGTTCTGCTGAGGGATTTTGAGTTGGAAAAGCCTCTTATTTCAGTTTTAGACAAAGATCTGAAATCCACAAAAAAGCATTTCGATATCTCTTCCTAAGAATTTTCCCATATTGGCCCATGTTAACTAAATAAAAGACTTTGTATACATAATGTACAAAATTGGGCAATCCTTTGAGTCAGAGAATTCAAGTTGCGCAAGTTTTGTTAAGTTATTCAGGCGCAAAGAAATTATGATATAGGTTGACATTCGTTACAATGGCTGAGAACATTTGTATGGAGTTGACTTTTAGAGACGTTATCAACACAAATTAAATAACAAACATACACCCTCCTTTTTAGGACAGTCGGCTAAGAACTGACCAAAATTTAATTGGTTTAGTAACTTACGGTGCGACCTCACTTGGTTGTAAATTGATTTTATATTGCAGCGGATTCTACAATTCGGCTAATTTGATATGTAAATTAAAAACTAACCAATATACATCAATCCTGCCCCATTTCTCAAATGATTCGT
The DNA here is from genome assembly GCA_963924495.1 of Nemapogon koenigi. Taxonomy (NCBI): domain Eukaryota; kingdom Metazoa; phylum Arthropoda; class Insecta; order Lepidoptera; family Tineidae; genus Nemapogon; species Nemapogon koenigi. The sequence continues at coordinate 12,488,619 of OZ004639.1, read as the reverse complement.
CTCACTGGTAGTACCATGGGGGACGTTAAAGCCCATGGTACTACTTTTATCACAAACAAGTAGTAGTAGACTTTGAAAATTTATTATAAAAAAATACTGTATAGAAAACAAAAAAAAATCAAATTAGGTTCTTAAAATACCTTTGTTTTTACTATACATACCGAATTCGGCTAATTATGCCTTGAAGACAAAGTAATATGTACCTGACAAATGACCAAAGCAAGTAGAAGCAACACCATCAAAGCCAGTACACCCCAAACGACTCCCAGTTGTACTAGACCGAACAAATATAATGTTCTGTGACACCATTTGTTTGGCTCGAATAAAGTAGGTATATAGTCCGGCCACATGATTCCCAAAACCCAGTAGTTTCCGAAGGCAAACCTGGGAAATAAATATATATTAGTATTTTTGTTTGTCTTTCTTACGGTTCCGTAGCGTTTTGAACTGAATGTGTGCGTCGGTGGCCATGGGTTTTTTTTATAATTACAGAGGTTTTTCCATCTAAATATACCTCAACAGATCTGGCCACTCGTTAGGTATAGCCTCAAAAAATCATCGACTAAATGAGGAAGACTTTGTTTTCCGCTGGGTACCTTGGGGCCGGTAACGGTTCCTGGGAGCTGTAAAGTAACCCGTGAAGAAAGAAAAAAAATGTATTGCAATATCTTGCGTTGTCTATACGTGACCCGACACGCACTTGGCCGGTTTTTGTAGCCGAATTAATAATACAACGGGCTTGTGAAAATGCATGAATGCAAGATACTTCCCAATTTTTCACAATGGCTACGAAACTAACAAGTTGCAACAAGAGTATTCTCTGCGAAAATTTATTTTACAAAATTTAACCCTCAAAAAACCAAAGAGGTTTAAGTATATACATTTATAATAACTGTATCGTCAAGTCTATGTGCAGTCATTACCACACAGAAAATAGTGAAAAAAGTATTTTTTATTTAATTAATTAGGTAGGCATATGATTTGATAAAATATTGTATATACAGTAGGTATATTTAAGTAAGTAGTTATTAAATCACTCCTGATACGAAACACACAGTCGAGTTTTAATAACCTTCATATTATAACAATTGTATAATCGTAGTTTATGAAACTGTTGTATAAAAGGGGTTACTAAAACACGAGTGCGAGTTTAAAAACTGATAAGATCGACATATTATTATAACAAAAATTAAAGCATTATTATCTTTTTCTTTTGAAATTAGTGACGTATGTAAATAAAATATACCATTATTCACTATAATGAGTAATAAACAATTTCAGAGAGCCTTCACGCCATTTAGCCTGCCGGCTTATTTGACCAATTTTTTTTGTGGTCATCGCAGCCCACAGACCCTTTAACCCGCGGGCTCACTTGATCACTTTAATTTTTTAGTGGTCAACTCAGTCCACAATGCAGTCACGCAGTTTCCGGGATAACTATTAATTACTGCTGGGTAATCGACAAATAAACACGAACCGACATTACGTAAAGCAGGTAGTTTCCCCTGTCATATGATTAGACAGGTAAGTTCGACCTATAAGTAGTAAATTACTACCTAAACTCAGTATCCAATGTAGGTCGGCTCGCCTACTCATAAATTAGAAACATTAGTACCAGTGTCGCTTTGCTAAATAATTTATAACCTCAAGAAAGACAACTTTGTTTATGAAAATCGAAGTACCTAAGGTCAGTTTTTAACCAACTTCAAAAAAAACTGAGGACTGTATTTTTTGTATGTATATTACGTGATTACTTCGTCATTGTTTAACCATCATTCTTGTATTTTCTATATTCTTCGTCATTTTTGTAATGATTATTATATTATGATGATATTAACAGGAAAATGAAATATTTTTTAAGTTCACCGACTTCAAACATTGTTCGCTGAAAAGCAAGAAATATTTGAATATTTCGTTTCGTCGTTGAATTTGAAATTTCAATAATTGAACTATATTTGCGCCGTTTGTTAGACTCTGCGATTTCCGCCGCAGCTCCCGCTTTGATTACTGTTACCCTGGGATGAGACGGGGCTAATGTGTCCACGCACGTAGCATCCATACAAGGGCCTGACTTCGCTCTCAGGAAATCAGAGTCTTGCTTCATCCACATCCATACATGGTTTCATACAAATTTGTATATATTGTGAGTTATGTATGTGCTGACCAGCACAGTATGTTCAATAAAAGTACACCTTAGGTCACCTCTGCCATCATTTCTTTTCATTTCAACCTTTTAGTCAATCTTTCATCCTTTCAACGTGTTTAAACTATACTATGGTTGGTACTATATCGTTTTCAATATCTCACCCGTAGGAAGTCATTCAAAATAAAAATAAACGTTGTCTCGTAAAATATTCCATAATATGAAAAATAAATATTGCTAAATTTCTGTAGAAATTTCAGCGCGATTATTAAAACTTTATTGTAATCTCCTTAGCCATTGCGTAGGTATGGAATTTTCCCAATATAATTTACCTATCATTACGTCTTTTATCAGAGGTGGGCAGGGATACTAGGATAAGGTAGCGAGAGATTTCGCCCGTGGATATTGCAACAAAATAAAATATAGCCTATAGCACTCAGGGATAATGTAGCTTTCTATTCGTGACAGAATTTTAGTTTCAGAAATTAATATAATAGAAGTAACCTTACTGATACCTATACAAATAGGTTCAGTCGTCTCAATTTTGTATTTTTTTCTCTGTAAATAATCCACCTGTGTCACTGTAATTTAGCATTTGGCATTTATCGCGTTTCCGACTCGCACTTGGCCGGTTTCTATTTTATAGTGACTTGTGCATTTGCTTTCGGAAAGCACACTTTTCAGCACATAATTTTTGAAGTTGGTACACTTTTTTTTAAAAGGCAATTTTTATCTATAATAACTGTAAGTTTGGATGTAGTGGTAATCTCTGAAACAAAAATATTTCACGAATAAGAAGCTACAGTGTTATAGGCTGTATTTTATTTTGTTCGAAAATATACACGGGCAAAGCCGGGGTCGGAAACCTAGTGTTTAATAAATAACAACTTATATGGAGCGACGATAAATCCTTCCCATTTAGAAATATGTCTCAAAACAAAATGTAGCTTCCGAGAAAACGTCTCTAATACATTTACATGGAAATGTTGTCACAAAGAAAGCTTCACTAAAATTCGGGCGTGGGATGGGAATATCTGTATTGAATTATATTGTTCTTTGTTTATTGCTTAACTAGAGGAAATACTTGGTTTCGCCTCTTAACTTTTGAACGAGAATTGAGAGTGAAATTTCAAGGACGCGTCACGTTGAAGCACATTTCGTTACATGAGAGAGAAGAAAGATATAACGTAGAGAGAAGGAGAAAGAGAGTTATACATTGTATATCTAATTTTCTACAGCCTCTTATACACAGTGGATCATTATAGCCCAAACCGGTGGCTAAGCCTGGCCTCTGCGAGGTTTAGGCTATCCGTGTCTCCCTTTTTTTAAGAAGTTTTACTTCTATCATGTGTACGGTGCGGTATTTTTTCAGAACTGTATGTGTTAATCAAGGATAAGTCTAATAAGATTTTTGGCCCGTTTAGCTGTTACGACGTGATTCAGTAACGAACAATAGCTATCTATGAAGAAAAAAATTGTTTGCCTGTCGTCAAGAAGTCGAGAACCATTAGTATTTCATTATGTATTTTTCTGGATGGAAATAAAGACGGAAAATAGCAAAATTCTTGTATAATTTGCGTGCACATTTTATACAAGATGTTCTGCATATTTTCCGGCCGGAAACAATTCCGGAAGAAAATAATTCAAATGAAAAACCTAACTTAAACTATGTGTGGTCAGCATCGTTTTAGAACAAATTTTAAAATTTACCATGATAACAGGAAAGTAGCAAGTAGAAAGGCGAGTGCTCGTTCCAGTGCGCTCGGTGGTGCGGCTGCTCGACCGGCGAGTTGTGTCCATAGTAACCAGAAACATCCCACTCCGCCTGCTGCACCTCCAACTATCATATAAACTGGAATCCTGGGCTCAGCTGGACAGTCACGAATGTATTGGACACCTGGGGAAAAGGCAGAGATGAGGCTTCGGGAAATGACGTTATAATAGGCCTAGACAGTAGACACCTAGGTACCCCTCTTCCCACTCTCCCTAATAAAATCAACGTAAAGTGAGCTTTATCTGAATGAAATTAGTTTTTTATTGGCTTGCAAGCTACCATGCCATCGTTTCATTTGAATTTCAAATAAATTTACTAACAGAGTCTTCTGTAAGTTAATGCTTTGTATATTCTGTAATCAAATCAGATATTAAAGGTGCCCACTCATTCGTCCAATCGCCGGCGCGCCGCCATACGGTCCACCGAAATCGACCACAGACTCGTCCAATTCTTGTACGCGCGGCCCACCATCCGTTTTCAAATCGTTGTATTTGTGGTTGATTTAGATGACCGGAACGATCTGTCACACACACATCCACACGCCTTTGTTTAATCGAATCTTGTGTGTCTGTGTGAGTGAGTGAATTGCATGTGATTGCTAATGTGTGGCCTGTGTTCAATCTCGATCATACGGCTAGGGATAGGAAATTAGGGTTCGATCCTGGATCCCGGCCATTTACTAATGGGTTTTTTAATTAAAAATCCGACAAACCACACTTAGAGGCTTTTCCGTCTAAATATATCTCAACAGAACTAGCCAATCGTTAGGTATAGCCTCACAAATACCATCGGCTAAACGAGGGATACTTGGTCTTCCGCTGGCTACCCTGGAACACGATTTCGGGGGGTGTAAGGCAACCCCTGAATAAAGAAAAAGAAAAAAGCAGGCAGTATTTGTTTCTGTCTTTAAAATAATTAGACCTTGCCTAAATAATGTAAATAATCCGTCGCTAGATCTTGGTCTATAATTAATACACTGACAATGTCATTCATATACTAACATATGTTTTGTCGTCTGTTCATTGACCCTTGTTACTCCCGGGGGTGAAAGTAATAACCTACCATTCATAATATTTTTACCATTTATAAATTCAAACTATATGCCACTCTCTGTCAAGGTCCGACCTCACGTGGTGAATTTATGCTCGAATGTTCATTGTAATTTCAATTTTTTAATAGACACGTGGCAGGTTTTTTCTTCCTTCACTGGTTGCCTGGTTGATTTGCCCAATAAGACCGTGCGGTGGTAGAGTTGGCCACCAACCCATTTTCCGAGAAGTTGGCACTGTCAGTCAACAATGTGTATGTGTGTGTGACGAGAAAGAGAAAGGGAAATAGAGAAGGAGAACGCATGAACTGTGAGCTTAACCTACAGTGTTGTGTATAAAGTGTTTTCAGGATATAATGTTAATATTGCTTATTACCAAGGTGAGATGTCAGATGTTACACATCATATGCCACTACTGTGAGGCACGCGCGTTTTTTTAGGATTAAATTTAAAAAAAGTATGTCACCTTCATCAGCAGACCCCGAGTAAAGTAGGGAAGAACATATAGTGTTGTAATACAATAGGATCTTAACAATTAGGAACTCAATATCTAATACATTAATTCTCTAAATAATCCTTTGTGTCATATAATATTCAAGACAATAATAACAATGGTTTGAGGATGATATTTTACGTTTCAATTGTATTTGAGAATTATGTTACATGTGGATTATATAACGGCTAAACGAATTTGTACAGATACTTTTTCCGTATTCCCATTGGTTGTCTCATTGATGGGACCACGGAAAATTCAAATTGTCCAATGGTACTATAGTCCCATCAATTAATATTAAAAACACTGTACATATTTAAAGAGTTACTCCATAATAAACAAAACAGATGGCAAGTCTGTCTAGCTGTCACTTCATTTTTGATGTGTAACATCTTAGCTCTGGATACGTGGCATAAATTGATAGGGAATAATTTCGTTTTAGACGGAAATATCTATAATGTCTATAATGGAAGTAAAAGAATTCAAATTCTAACGATTCTTATCATTTGAATATTTAAATGTTTGAAGTTAATTGACGGATACTGTATTTTTTTTACTTTATATGCCCTGCGAAGCGCGAGTAGTCGAATTAAGCATTTATTATTAAAGAAATTGGTGCTTAACTTTTTGCCTCGAGTCCTCTTCAGTTTCGAGTCCATGTAATTAGTGTATTTTCACCGAAATTTTAATAAGAGAAGGAAAAATAGGTGCTTTTATGTTTCTCAGAATTCAGTGTTTCAGTGTCCAACAACCGTATCGCCACGATCACTGTCCGTCCGTCCGTCCGTCTGTCACAGGGTTGTATCTTTTGAACTGTAATAGGCAGATTCTTGAAATTTTTACAGAGTGTCTATTACTATGGTCGCTATAACAACAAACAATAAAAATAAAATAAAGTAAAAAATTAAAGGGAGCCCCCCCATACAAGAAATGTGTTTTATTCGGCGTTTTTTCCTCGATCTTAATATTGGCAACAATGGCAATACATACAAACGTCTAGCTATTATAACTATAATGCATACTCTTAAGGAGATGAACAAATAATTTCTGTTGATTTCTGAACTGAAATTCCCAAATTTTACGAATGCTATGAACATACAATTTGGGCATTGAAAACTAGAGGATTTGATCTAGTATTGTGTAGGATGAAAACATGATTGGTGAAAATTTTCTCGATAACTTTAATTTTTGAAATCACCTCTTCAAAAACACCTTTTTAGTCATTCGACCATACTCTGAAGGGATTTACGTTTAAATTTTATACGAATCTGTAGGTAATTTTAGTACATAGTATTGATTAAGAAGAGGTTTCCCTGCATGTGCCGCTTACATCATTTATTCCGAGAAGCGGTACATTATGCCCTTCTCACTTCTGCAGCAAGAACGGACAAAGCGCCGTCGTTGTCTTGCATGACGCGATCAGTTGCGCCGAACCACTCATGCGCCCGAACCACGAGTTTAGGGCGTGGCTTACGATTAGGAATTTATGAGTCGTTCCTCGTCTTAAGTAAAACAGGGGCGTCAAACTTGGTCTTACCTTAGTGCATACTATTGAGTGGACGGAACCCGGTATTACATAGCGCAGTAACAAATCCAACGATTTGTTGTTGTAGCGGCCATGGTAATACGCTTTCTGTGAAAATGTCAAGTGTCTCTACCTACTATGGTTCAAAAGATAATAGAAGCCTTAATAATAGGGTTTCCGTTTGCACCAAAGGAACCCTAAAAATCATAAAAGATGTATGCACACGACAGGTCTACGCTTCGGGTTACCTGAAGGCTGGCTCTTACCTCGTTCAAAGGATCAGTTTAACCATAACGCAGCCAATTTTGGAAACCATATAAATATATTATGTTTTTCTGATTAAACTAACACAGTTTATTCTAAACCCATATCCTTCGCCCCGCATACTTAACTCTGAAGATTCTTCATATATATCTTTGCTACCTCTATTTCCCTACGTAGTTCTTCTTCTTGGCCTCTTTAGAAAAAAAATACTTAAACAATTCAAAATATTAGAAAATACGGCCATGTACCAATGGGTTTTTTAATTAAAAACTTATATACATAATCCGACAAACGCACTGTTCCGTTATCTCACAGAAAATGTTCGGTCCAGCCGCACATTAGCAATGTAAATCATACAATCTAGATCACATGCAATTCACTCACCCACACAGACACACAAGATTCGATTAAACAAAGGCGTGTGGATGTGTGTGTGTGTGACAGATCGTTCCGGTCATCGAAATCAACCACAAATACAACGATTTGAAAACGGATGGTGGACCGCGCGATAAGAATTGGACGAGTCTGTGGTCGATTTCGGTGGACCGTATGGCGGCGCGCCGGCGATTGGACGAATGAGTGGGCACCTTTAGAGGCTTTTCCATCTAAATACATCTCAACAGAACTAGCCACACGTTAGGTATATATAGCCTCACAAATACCATCGGCTGAACGAGGGAGACTTGGTCTTCTGCTGGGTACCCTGGAGCTGTAAGGCAACCCGTGAATATAGAAAAAAAATACATACCCATAATAAGCATTATAACAGGAAGAGTAGATAGACAAGCCAGAAACACTGTCATTACAACTGTGAACAAGATATAAAAAATATTAACTCTTATAAAATGTACTGGCGATTATTGCCATTATTGGTTACTGTTGCGGTTCCACGTAGCGTCAAGTTTTATTCACATAAAACGGTTCAGTAATTTTTCAGTTTAATCTCAAACATACATACCTACAACATAGTTGAATGATTGGTTTAATACCTATAACAATATAAAAATCTAATCTAAACATTAAAAATAACTAAATAAACCAGGTCCGCGTGGAAAAGTGGCAAGAATACTGGCTACATTTCCCCGCTGAATCGCGATACTGATTCGTTGAGCGGGGAAGGGATGATCACCAGAAGAGATGATCAGTCGAGGGGATATATCTTTATTTTATTTATAGATGAGCAACACCTTACATCCCATATAATCACAAGAAAAAAACAGCTTTAATAAACTTTTTGGCGTTAGAAAAAATTTAAAAAATTTAAATGTTTGGTTAGTTATAATATTATTATGTATGTTTTGTCTACCTCTAGTAATGGATGTTGGTATTTCTGTCAATCTGTCTGTGCTTTATAGACTCAAACCTACTGGACCGATTTTACTACGGGTTTCACTAATAGACTGACTCGCGGAGAAGGTATATGTGTATAAAACGTTTCTTGGGAAAATTGAAAAAGTTTAAAAATTTGAAGCAAAAAAAAATTTTTTTTCTATTTATTATAAATGCAATCGATAGAGAGGTTTGAAATGAGAAACTTACTGTTTTTTTTTAATATACCTAATATGTTAAACTAGTATACATTCCTATGTCATATTACTAAAATTTACACGGACGAAGCCGGGGCGAAAGCTTGTAAAAGTAAAGTTCTAAGAACTCCAGAAAATTAATATATTTTTTCCTGTAAGCAATAATTATAAATATATTTTATAAGCATAGAAACCAAAGTGGTGTAATGAATTCATAATCGATATTTTGTAATCTTTGTAAAGGTACTGTTGAGCAGTAATTACTTACCTCTAATTTGAATTTTGTATACTTACTTGTTCCTACATAAATTACGATATTAAAATTGTATAAAAGCTCGTTTGGAATTTGAGCGAGCATATTGCTATCGTAATAAAATTTAATTGGCCCTTAAATTGCTTACTTTTATAAAAAAAAATCATTTTTCCGGGAAGAAAATGCTCTGATTTGAATGAAAGAAAGACAAACAAACACACCTTTTCATTTATAATACGCATAAGTAAGATTCAATTACCAATAGTCAAATCTAGCGAAACAATTTAAATACCTACATAATTATGCTTATAACAACATATCTATTAGTGATAGATATATGCTACCGCGGACTTTTTTATAGGCCATTTTATTCTACATAATTCTGTCCTACATAATTTTGTTATATCTCTGACGGATTAGACAGAACACCCCAAGAAAACTCGCTAGGTCTAACTATTTTCCCGACTTGATTCACTTATACTGTTAACTCAGCTCCTAAACATTATAGGTCCGTGTTTAAAACTCGTAAACCTTCCCGGTGAATCAACCTATCTAATATTGAAATCCGCAACAAAATCCGTTCAGCAGTTTTTGCATGAGGAGGTCACAGATAGACAGACGTGATATACTTACTTGTCCTATTCATAATTCGAGCGGCCCTGCATACAAAGTCCACAGTACTTGAAGCTTCCATATTAGCGTCTTTCAGTTGGTATGCCACCGAACCATATGTGGTAAGACCGACTCCCAGTCTCGCTCTTCCGCCATAGTCGTCTTGTTCACTACACAACCTACGTTGCTCATCTCCTGATACCTGGATAGACAAAGAGTTAGCTTTCCAGGTGGAAAAACGAAGGATTCCCGGCATGATAAACTAACTTTTAAAATTTGCACTGAAAAGTAAGAAATAATAAATATTTCGTCGTAGAATTTGAAGACGGTTGGTGCCAAATTAGGATACAAAATTAAGTAAACATCTAAGAAGTTCTGTTCTGTTCAATATTATATATGTTTGTACTGATGATCGTAGGTTCCTAATGAATTGTCTAGATTAGTGAATTTAGGAAGTAAGTTGTTTTTAATTTGGCACCAACCGTCTTCAAATTCTACGACGAAATATTTATTATTTCTTACTTTTCAGTGCAAATTTTGAAGGCGGCACACTTTTTTTTAAATTTAATTTATTTTGCTGCCCTGAGAGACAAATAATAAAGCAAATAAAAAAAATTAATGGATAAATAAAAAATAAAAACTGCTGTGGATGGGATTTGAACCATTTGATCCTGAGCTGCACCATACCATACCTTTAGCCGTTAGACCACCGTCGATACGAAAATTGACAACTTCGTGTCAATAGCAACCGTTGCTAAGGCTTTTCTCTGATACATAATTTTCAGCCGTAAACCGTGAATTTCTGAAAAACTACTGAACCGATTTTCGTTATATGTCTGTAAGATAATGTCGAGAAATTATTATATCCTTAAAAAAATAAGTCATCAAAATCGGTACATATTTCATTGAGATACTGATAATTGACTTAAAAGTCAGTTTTTTCAAAATTACTGAATAACTAATGAATCAATTTTTATTACATAAAAATGGGACCAATCCGAAAGAATTATCTGTCGATTAAAAAAGAAATTATCAAAATCGGTTCATAAACGACGGAGTTATCCGCGAACACACATAAAAAAATAATATATATACGGCCGAATTGAGTAACGTCTTTTTTTTTGAAGTCGTTAAAAAGTAGCCTACATCTCTCTCCGGCCCTCTAACAATCTCTGTTACTTGTGACAAGAAAGATGCTCAAACAAACACACTTTCTCGTTTATTAAGGCTCCTATATCCATAATTTTTCTGGGATAAACTATTCCCAATTTCTCTGTAAATAATCCACCTGTGTCACTGTAATTTAGCATATAGTTACATATTGAATATATCTAAGTGAAATAGCTGTTAGTTTTCGAATGGGTTTTATTGAATAGGAACTTTGCCCCCGTTTTCTCTTTCATAATCTATCACAAATATCTAATTTTTGTTATACCATTACCCTTCAATTAAAAGTCTTGTGATTATTTGTAGCTTATTATTTTTGACCAATTAAAAAATCATAAGATAATTTTTATTTTCAATAAGCTACCAAAAAACGCAAGACGTTTAATTGTAGTGTAATGGTTACTAAGCGCTTTAAAAAAAAGTAAGAGCTTTGTGATAGATTATGAAAGAGAAAACAGGGGCAAAATAATCCTTTATTTTACCACCTATAATTCTTATTAAATAAAACCAATTGAAAAATAACGACTATTTCACTTAGATATATTGAATAAGTAACTATATGCTAAATTACAGTGACACAGGTGGAGTATTTACAGAGAAATTGGGAATAGTAATATCTCCATACAAATTATGGATATAGGGCTCTTAAGGAGACGCCTTATAACTTTTGTCCCATACAAAAACGGACTATGCTATTTCTAATTATTTGGAAATTTTCTTTCTCTATTTATTTCTTTGGCTCGGATGTTGAGTGAAAGAGATGCAAAATGTTCGAACACACGTTAGTTGGTTACTCGACCAAGAGAGCTCTTAAGGGTAATATTTAACTGTAAATCAAAAAATAATGCTCATTTCCCATCAAAAATACTGATTGCACAGCAAAATACGTAGTATGGGCTCTGTCCAGGGTGGGTTTATGTGCGGTTATAAAAAACTTAACCTAACCGACCTCTACGTCCCAACAAGGTCATACTTTCAAATAATTTGTTTGATATAAATCAATTCATGTGCAATAAGTAACGTGAGAAGCGTGGATATAGTCCCTATGCCAGCTTGTCTATACTAATATTATAAAGAGGTAAATTTTGTATGTTTGGATGTAGAGGATAATCTCTCAAATTACTGAACCGATTCCAAAAATTCTTTCACTAATAGAAAGCTACGTTATCCCTGAGTAATATTGGCTTTATTTTCTTTATCCACGGGCCAAGCCAGGGGCGAAAAGTTTTCACGTTTCGAAATTAATTGAGATTTCTGAATATGTTAAGTACATATTTTAAAATGTATCCAACAGTTACATTGATTACAAAATATTACAAAAAATACACAACAATTTTACAATTTTAATGAAACCCGTATTTCTCTATGTTACAAATTCAATTTATTTTCATCCAGAAAAAGCTTCCAACATTTTTATCTTTACGAGAGGTCTAAAAATAACCTGTAATATTATACGGTCCATAAATAAATAGTAGTAAAATTTTATATGAATTCCCGGATATCGTATTTTTCCACAAGTGTCGAAAACGGGGACACGCCATACTTGTGGAAATTATTTTTGATTTTATATCTAGTCTATTTTCCCGCCCTGACTTTGCCTGTGGAAATTTTTGAACTTCCGGTATAAAAAGTAGCCTACGTATGCCACTCTCTGCCAATCCGTTGCTCTTTTGTGGCGTGAAAGAAGGACACACAAACAATCACAAATTCGCGTAACATTAGTTAAAAAATAAATAATTATATAACTACTTCTGATGAAGAAAAAAAACCGCCTTCAAAACCAAAATGGGCTTTCCGACAGCAAATGCAGAAGTCACTATAAAAAAACCTAAATTTCTAAAACCTTCAAGTGTGCCTATAAAATTTGAAGAGTTCTCGATTTCTCCAGGATCCTGACCTGATGACCATGGGACCACCTGGAAAGTATACCCTTTCAAACAAAAAAATATTTCCAAATCGGTCCAGGCGTCTTCAAGTAATCGGGGAACATATATAAAAAAAACATAAAAAATTCCGACGTATTGAGAACCTCCTCCTTCTTTTGAAGTTCGGTTAAAAAGATAGATCCGACAATTCACACTTAGAAAGTTTTAGTCTAAATATACCTCAACAGATTAGAACTGGCCACTCGTTAGATATAGGCTCACAAATACCATCGGCTAAAAGAGTGAAACTTGGTCTTCCGCTGGGTAGCCTGGAATAGAATCATAATGGGATGTGAGAAGTTCACAATTACACCAAATTCACTAATTTGTTTGTCCTTCTTTCAGCAACGGATCGACGTGATCAGAGACAGTTTTTGAACAGAGACAATAGAGTAGATGACAGGGTAAGCAAAATATTATTCTATTTAGTCCGTCATTTAGATTATCAAAAAATATTGGACACCTATTTTTTCTTTTGTCAATCAAACAAAAAATGACAAAGATAAAGCGCGTCAAAGTTTGGGAGTGGGGGCTGGTGACGTCACGCCTTGCTAAAAATTGTACTAAGGCGTGACGTCACGCGGAACTTTAGCGGGCTATATCTTCATCATTGTTTGTTTAATTGACTAAAGAAGAAATACGTGTCCAATATTTTCTGATAATCTTACTGACGGACTAATTAGAATTGTTTAGTCATCATGCCTATTGGAGTGTCGGAAGTGGCATAGATTTTTATTTATCCGGAAATCCTTCATATAAAATCATGTAACATTAAAAAAATTATTTACAATAATATTGTTAAATAATTTTCATTTTTTTTAATTACCAAGGTCAAATACATTCAATGTGCGTCGGTGGCCGAGTGGATAAGACGTTTGGTGTTAACTAGACAGACCCCGGGTTCGATCCCAGATCCCGGCCATGTACCAATGGGTTTTTTTAATTAAAAACTTATGTACATAATCCGACAAACCACACTTAGAGGCTTTTCCATCTAAATATATATCTCAACAGAACTAGCCACTCGTTAGGTATAGCCTCACAAATACCATCGGCCAAACGAGGGAGACTTGGTCTTCCGCTGGGTACCCTGGAACCGACCCCCTGGTGTACCTAGTTAATACCGGACGTCTTAACCACTTTAAGACTTAACCAGATAAGTTTTTAGTAAAATAGTAGCATTTTACCTGACTAACAGAACTGGATGCCCTCCTAGATCCATTGTCAGAGACCCCAGTGCCACTCTGTCGTCCTCCTAATGATGCTCGATATGGTGATACACTCCGACCTCGAGCTGCTATGGAAAAATAATATAATATAAAATAATATTTGAATTAAGTGACATAATAGTACATTGTGATACAAGGGTGTTAAATAGGATGTAATTGTAATAACCTTAACAGCCGTGTATCATACGACATTTGTGAGAAAAATAGGTAAATAAAACAAGGATAAAGTAAATTAATAAAAGGTATGCGTATTGCGATACGCATGCGTAAAATTTGTTTTTAATTAAAACAAAATTAAGACCCCCCCCCCCCCCTAATACTCAAAGATTGGACTTGTAGAAATAAAAAAAAAATTAAAGAAATCGCCTTAGGGCGTAATAATCAACGTACGAGCCATGTTCACTGACATTGAAAGTTCACTTTTTGAGCAAGTGTATTGAAAAATATATATTGTGCAAAGTTGCTCCAATCGACAAAAAATACAGTAATAAATTAACTTTAAAAAAAAAGTGTACCGACTTCAAAAATTTGCACTAAAAAGTAGGAAATAATAAATATTTCGTCGTAGAATTTGAAGACGGTCGGTGCCAAATTAGGATACAAAATTAAGTAAACATCTAAGAAGATAAATATCTGTTCAATAATATATATATATTTGTACTGATGATCGTAGGTTCCTAATGAATTGTCTAGATTAGTGAAATTTGGGAAATAAGTTGTTTTTAATTTGGCACCAACCGTCTTCAAATTCTACGACGAAATATTTATTATTTCTTACTTTTTAGTGCAAATTTTTGAAGTCGGTACACTTTTTTTAAAAAGTTAATTTATTTTTCCCTTTTAAGTGATTTTGCTGCCTTGAGAGATAAATAATAACGCAAATAAAATAAAAAAAATGGAAAAATAAAAAATATATACTGCTGTGGATGGGATTTGAACCATTTGCATCCTGAACTGCACCATAGCATGCCATACCTTTAGCCGTTAGACCACCGTCGATACAAAAATTGACAACTTCGTGTCAATATTATTATTATTATTTATGTACTACTTACCTATGTGTATTTCAGAGTCGTGGATTTGTTTTAATTTTAATTTTGATTCTGGTTTTAATTTCAATTTTGAATTTGATTTTGATTTGAATTTTTAATTCTGATTCTAGTTTTAATTTTGATCTTTTTTATTTTAATTTTGTTTGATTTTGATTTCAAGTTTTTATTTTGATCTTGTTTTTGCTTTTAATGTTATAATTCCTTTCTTTATATTACAATTACCTATGTACTTTTTCTCATGTATGATAACTTGTAGTCAATAACGTGTGTGCTAATTGGAATATCTGTATAAAAAGTGTTCTATCCTGTTAAGTAATATTGTGATATTTGCAATTATTCTGTAATTGTGAACCTTATTTAAATAAATAAACAAATAAATAAATAGCAACCGTTGCTAAGGCTTTTCTCTGATACATAATTTTCAGCCGTAAACAGAGACAAATTACTGAATTTCTGAAAAACTACTAAACCGATTTTCGTTATATGTCTGTGAGATAATGTCGAGAAATTATTATATCCTTAAAAAAATAAATCGTCAAAATCTGTACATATTTCATTGAGATACTGATAATTGACTTATAAAGTCAGTTTTTTCAAAATTACTGAAAAACTAAAATTTTTATGACATAAAAATGGGACCAATCCAGAAGAATTATCTGTCGATTAAAAAAGAAATCATCAAAATCGGTTCATAATCGACGAAGTTATCCGCGAACACACATAAAAAAAATATATACAATATACGGTCGAATTGAGTAACGTCTTTATTTTGAAGTCGTTAAAAAATATGATCACAGACTATTATATGTACAGTTGATTGCCACTATCATATGGGAAGCCTTCTTGGAAATAAACTTGTTTATTATTATTTTATTATCTATGCCATAATACTGCACAATCAGTCATATATTTTAAAGAGGGATACTTGGTCTGCCGCTGGTTACCCTGAGACCTGAGGATTTTCGGGAGCAGTATGGCAACCAGTGAATAAAATAAATCTACCTAGCTGCTACTGATATAGATAATTATAACGGACAAGACAAACATCCCTTTGGAACCCATTGAGTACGGAATCCTGAAAATACTTGGTGACAGCAAGAACTATATATTTACCTGATGTACTGTCTTCACTAGCTCGCCGCTCCCTCGAAGATAGAGGTTCTTGAAAAGTCAGAGTTAAGCTCCCCCTCGGGCTGATACGAGTAGGATCTATTATTTCACCCGTGGCTAAACTACCTCTCGCACTCCTCTCTGACGGAGCAATACTGCCACGAGGACTCCGTTGACAATCCGGTATTAAAGAGCCTCTGGGACTTCTATTCATTTCACCATCTTTATTAGGCTTAATGGACATATCTGGAGCGATACTACCTCTAGGACTTGCTCTCGGACTTGGACCTAGTTCTTTTTGGGTTCGTGACGGATCAAGTTGTATGCTGGCTACGGAATGTCGCGGACTTCTACCTACATCTGGTACTAAGGAGTTGCGTGGCTGATTCCATCCAGTGGCTTCCGGAACGAGGCTTCTTCTGGGGCTTCTGGCACTTTGATCAGGAGTTATGCTATTTCTTGGACTCCTATTAAAATCTTGAGGGTTGAGGCTGAGTCTAGACCCGTACGTTAGTTCTACAGCGAGATTATTTCTAGAAGGTGCTAAACTGTTTCTAGGGTTAAGTGCAGTATCTGGTACTATGGAGGTTCTTGGACCTCTCGCTTCTGGCACAAGAGAATGACGCGGGTTGCGATGGTATGGATCTAAAGCTGCATCGGGAGCGAGGCTAGCTCTTGGACTACGTTGTGGTATAGGCTCGGATTCTTCATCAGTTTCTGTAGTGGCCAATGAAGCTCTTCGGGAGGGTTGTGCTGAAGCTCTAGGAGAGCGTGTTTGCGGAGAAGTGGCAGCACTGCGAGATGCGCGGCGACGGCGTGATGAAGACGTTCGATGCAACATTTTGAATTAAATTCATACACCATTACTTCTATTCATAAACGTCTTCCATTCCTTTGCACATGATATCTGTGGACAATGAGAAATAATGTTAAAGCGACGATGTGTTTGTATAACGATTTAACTATGTTGAGCGTTAGACAGAAAACGAAGGCTTTAAGTTTGTTGGTCCGGCAAGTAAAGCGAACACCTTTGAGAGCTTGCTTTATTTATTTTTCATTTCAAACTGAGGTTTATGTTTTAGCCTCAAAGCTAAGGAATTTCAGCTAGATATACCTATATAAATTATTTTTTTTAATTTAAGTATAAACATTCATAATATAAAATATGTTATACATCTGTACTAATAATAAAGCTGAAGAGTTTGTTTGTTCTCTAAAACTACTAGTCCGATTTGATAATTTTTCATTTGATAGCCTAATAGGAAGATATATGACATCGCGCTACGACTTAAAGGGGCGGAGCACTGCTAACGCAGCTGCAACCGCAGTGCACAGCTAGTCTATAGTAATATTATAAAGAGAAAATTTTGATATTTTTTTTTTGTATTTTTGTTTGTAATGAATAAACTCAAAAACTACAGGACCGATTTTAAAAATTATTTCACCAGTAAAATGCTATATTATCACTGAGTAACATAGGCTATGTAAGATATAATAAATAATATTCAATAGACTCAAAATCTATCTATACAATAAAATCGAAAAACCAGTACGAGAGATAGAGCGGGATGGCGCTATACAAAATTTTCTTGACACGTTTCTACCAAACGACGTACTCTTTCTTGAATTTGTATGTAATTTGATGACTTGATCTCGGGAATGGCGAATCACTTAAGAGTGTAGTGTACCGCGTCCATGTCCATACAAACGGAGAAAACGTTTTACTACCCCTAAATATCATTTAATTTTAACGATTTTGTAATATGTTACTGACATAATGAAAAACTACGTACGTATTTTTTCCTTTTTTCAAAATTCGTAATAGGTCAAAAGTTATAAGCCCCTCAAATCTCGGTTTTTTTGGTTCATAAATTGCTCGTAATAAACCGTCTGTATTTGAGAAACAAAGCAAAATTTAAAAAAAAGCAAAACGTACGTACGTAGATTATAATCTGCTAAAACGTTTGACACCAAAATTATAAGGTTTCGTTATAGTTTAGTAGGTGTAAATCGTTTTCCCCCAAAACGCAATTTTCAACGAAGAACATACCTACGAACACTCACGAGCTGCAGTGTTCTCTGTCGCACTGATGCCCGTGGGAAGAGCGCGCTTGAGACAGAATATGATTTTCTAAATACCTATTTCGCTGCGTACGCTGAGCTACACGATCCTCTTAAGAAAATATGATATTGGATGTGTAATTTTTGTATAGTAAGCAAAATAAAATCGCAAGTTCGAATTTCGAGCCAAAAGAGAGCAAATACATTGTCTAGTGTTGTCGTTTGAAAAAATCGTGACATTTCTTTAATTTGTTTCGAAATTTAAGGCCGATTTACACAATAACATTTATCCCAAACCTGTGCACAATAGATTCTACGTGGGCGGTCGCTAGTAATGAATAAACTCAAAAACTAATGGTTCGATTTCCAAAATTATTTTTGTATTTGATAGCTCAATTATTGGGGAAGGTTATAGGCTATTTAACATCACGCTACCTACCCAAGGGGGTGAATAGTATTTCTAATACAACGCGTACGAAGTAGCGGGCAATAAATGAAGAGAGGTACATAGATGGCCGGAAACTGGAGAGTGACATAGGCTACTTTATTTCGTTAAAACTTCCACGGTCGATGGCGGGACGGAGAGCTAGTAGGTATAAAATAAAATAATTAGATAATTGTACAAAGTTAAATAATTAAAATTCAAAAGTTACGATTTTCTACGTTTTCTTTTCAATTATGCCATTGATATTGAAGTCAGACTTGGAGCTTTGTCTTCTGATAAGTTTTCAAAAGTTTCGCTTTTGTACTTTGAAGGTTTAAATAATTCATTATTGGAGCGAGTGACTTTTGTAAAGTCGTCGACATCTACCGCAATATCTGATCTTACAAGTTGTTGGGATTTCTGAGATTGCTATCTAAAGGTAGAAAAGGAAATTTATTGCTAGGCTTGGCTCCCTTATTGTTCATGAACGGGTTGACTGTACCTAAACCCTTTATTTACCACTATAAAACCCAAATTCGATCAGCATCGATTCCAGAATGTATGTATTTCTAAAATGATATATTGATCTATTCCGTGCTACGTTATTACGTATTCTTTCCTTACTCGTAGGTTCCGTGGAGTAATAAGCATACTTAGGACCGCGTCACCTTTCGTTTTGATTCGAAGGCCAGAAATGGCTGGTCTGCACCAATGGCAACCCAAGGAATGCCCAGCCCAAGAATGTACTATATTTGCTTGAGCAAGCAATTTGCTCGGCATTCTAGTATTGGACATTCGACCACTGTAGGTACCCAACATGATTTCAACACATTCAAAACAAAACAAACACATCTTCATGTCCTTTATACTTTGCGGTATGGCCAAAGACACAAAGTGTCCACTTTCTGCCAGTCTTCCATATATTAAACAGAACAGATGGCAAGAAGAGTGAATAATTTAATCAAGCAAATTCACCTTGACTGACTTTTTAGACAGAGATAATTGGCAGACGTAGATAACTTTATCGATCCAACATCTAACCAGCAGCCATACAATTGTAGTATATCTAGGAACAATATAGGCACACAATAAAATATCCATATAATGCTATCTAATTGCAAACATCTGTAATAAATTAGTCTTTAACTCAAATTGGCCATTATACCGACGCCAGGCGGACACTCGTATTTCATAAAGAGCTTAAAATACAGAATTAATGGCCACTCGAACGAGGCTGGCTTTATTCTGAAGGTATTTCTGTTAAGAATTATATCATTGACAATGGAGTTTTATTAACCACGGAATGAGCGAGATTTTATCTCCTTTTATCTTAATTTTGGTAAAATTAGTATAAGTATGGCAATTAACCGTTTATCTTGTTAGACTCGTAAATTAAACTGTGCGGAAAAAGAACCGTCGTAGGAATTTGGTATGTGAAGTCATGGTAGTTTTTTTACACGCTTTATATTAGTTTTACCTGTAAATAACTAACTATGTACCTATATAAACAAATCTTGGAAGTCGAATGTAACCAACTTCAAATTGTCGTATCGATCGATTTGAGTGTATTTAATTCGAATGACAATACAAAAATTGATACCATCGATCTGATCTGATGTTGTAGCCAGGATAGTGGGTATTTTTAGTCATACGACCATACTCTGAAGGGATTTACGTTTAAATTTTATACGAATCTGTAGGTAATTTCAGTACCTAGTATTGATTAAGACGATATTTCCCTGCATATGATCGTTTTTTAATAAATTTATTTAGTTGTAATGTGCCGCTTACGTCATTTATTCCGAGAAGCGATACATTTGCCCTTCTCACTTCTGCAGCAAGAACGGACAAAGCGTCGTCGTTATCTTGCATGACGTGATCGTTGCGCCCGAACCAGGAGTTTAGGGCGTGGCTTATGATTAGGAATTTCTGAGGCATGGGCTGTGGTACTACTTTTATCACAAACGAGTGGTAACACGAGACAGAATCGGTATCCTCTCAAATGCTCTAAAAAAATATATAATTTCAGAAGCTATAATTTTAGTTGCTATAAATATTAATTTTCTATAAATTTAGATCCTGTAATTTTAAAAATCTATAAATTTGTTTAATATAATTTTTTAAATCTATAATATTAATTCCTATAACGTATTGTTTTCTATAATTGCAGTTGCCATAATTTTCAGAATCTATAATTTCAAGTCTTATAATTTTTATAATCTCTAATTTCAATTGCACTAATGGCTATTTTTCTATAATTGCAGTTATTATAACTTTCTAAATATATAAATTCATTTTCTATAAATTTCTTTATCTATAATATCATTTGCTCTAATGGATTGTTAAAATAAGTGTACTCACTATATTTTTAAACGTATAACTTCATTCTATTTACATTTACAAATATATAATCATAAAAAATAATTTTCTATAATGTAATCAATTTAAATAAGTACTATTATAAAAATTTACAGTAGATTTTGTTAATGTCTGTTGCAGTAATTGTCGATTCCTATTCCCCTAATTTGTAAATAAAAATAAGTTAGCGAGGAGCGAAGCGACGAGCGTGGTTCGAATAGTGCTAAAACAGAGCGCGAGATGAGTGAGCGAAGCGAGCGTTCCGCGGCAGCGGACGGCGAAGCGCCAGAAACTCATAAATACCTAAACAACCATCACTTGTTGATAACGGATATGATACCTATATATATATTATTTATAATAAGAAAGGAAGATTTTTATATATTAATAAATATTTCGCAAATAAACTGGAAAAAATCATTAGATAATTAAATGTTGTATCTTTTGATAATTTAGACATCTTGAAAATTATAGAAAACAATTTTAGATACGAAACGACGAACGAAAATTATAGCAAATTATAAATTAGATCATATGTTATATATTTTATAAAATAGTGATTTTGAAAATTACGGATATCGATTTTAGACAAAAGAAAAATTTTAGCAAATAAATAATTATTGAATGTAATTTTATATATTTTGATAATAGGGATTTTGAAAATTACATAAATCGATTTTAGGGTAAAAAAAAATTATAGCAAATTAATAATTACATAATTTAATTTTATATATTTTGATAATAGTGATTTTGAAAATTACAGAAATCGATTTTAGGTTTAAAAAAAATTATAGCAAATGAATAATTATAGAATGTAATTTTATATCTTATGTACCTATATATTCTAAAATTATATCAAAACATTTTAGAGATAATGTAGGAGATCCGACAGAATCGCTACTTTAACTTTATAATGATGGCACTTTGTCGCCTGTCTACAAAACTTTGAAAATTTATTATAAAAAAACTAGTGCATAGAAATAAAAAATATTCAAATTGGTTTCTTATAGTAGTCTAGTATTTGATATAAAAATATATAAATTATACCTTAGTTTCTGCTTTACATACCGAATTGAGGGCGCGGCGAAGCTTAAGGCTCCTATATCCATAATTTTTCTGGAATAAACTATTTCCATTTTATCTGTAAATATTCCACCTGTGTCTCTGTAATTTAGCAAATAGTTACTTATTTAATAAATCTAAGTGAAATAGGTGTTATTTTTTTAATCGGTTTTATTAAATAGGAAATATGGGTCCTAAAACTTTGCCCCCGTTTTCTCTTTCATAATCTATCACAAAGCTCTTAAACCAATTGAAAAATCATAAAATATTGATTATTTAGAATTTTCAATAAGCTACAAAAAACGCGATGTATATGATTGAAGGGTAATGGGATAACAGCGCTTTAAAAAATTAAGAGCTTTGTGATTGATTATGAAACAGAAAACGGACGCAAAATTTTACCACCCATATTTCATATTCAATAAAACCCATTGAAAAATAACAGCTATTTCACTTACATATATTGAATATGTAACTATTGCTAAATTACAGTGACATAGGTGGATTGTTTACAGAGACATTGGGAATAGTTTATCCCCATAAAAATTATGGATATAGGAGCCTTAATTATTCCACTGGGTACCCTGGGGCCGGCCACGGTTTCCGGGAGTTGTAAGAAAAGCCGTGAATAATTAAAAAAATGTTTGCTTTGGTTAATTTCCGAACACATACTCGATAATAATCATGCTTATATAACCTTCTTTTTGTGACTTATACAAACTGCTTCGGAGGGCACCATAAGCTAGCACTTATTCTAAAAACAACATATAATCTGTTAAGGAAGTGACACATCTAGGTCAATTAAGTTCAGTAACAGGTTTGCCAAGCGGTTCTGTTTAATAATTTATATACCAATAACCTTTCAGTCCAATAGACATATCACTAACAACATAATTGCGTGGAGTACACCACAACAATATTAAAACGCACAAAGAGAAACTTTACCGCCGACGAGCCCCTAATTTAACAATTTACCGCAAATTTCATAATATGGTAACTTTGAAACTCATTCTATTCAAGTTTTCCAAGCTATAAGTGGATTCGTTAGAGCTGAAATTTTAATTTTACAGCGAATTTTGTTTGATATTCTGATTTTAGAAATGCGAACGTCAACCTGAAGCAAATATATGCAAAAATTAACAATAAAAATCGATTCGTGTAATATAATCTTGTTATCTGTGAATGAAGTTCGACTTTTTTTAAATTAACATACCTACATTTTATTAAATTTTCATATATAGGTACTATATCTAATAATACCTACAGACAAACATTATAATTTTAAAATATATTTAATTATAGCAAATCCCAGGTGGTAAAAAAGTTTTTCAATTTTATATTTTCTCACTGAAAGAATTTTCCTTGATTTCGTTTCTTCAAAATGTTCCTATTCACGTATTTTTTTGTGAAATCAGTCAAATGTTTTTACTTGAGAAGCAGCTAAAATGTTAAATATATTTTGGGTCAAAATTATTTACATTTATTATATAAAAACGATTACATTATCCGACAAACCGTACAATAAGGCATTACCATCTACATACCTCAACAGAGCTGGCCACTCGTTAGGTATAGCCTCAAAAAATCATCGGCTAAATGTGGAAGGCTGTGTCTTCCGCTGGGTACCCTGGGGCCAGCAACGGCTCCCGGGAGCTGTGAGGTAACCCGTAAAGAAAGAAAGATAAAACCGTGTCTTATAATTGTATGTATGAAGCTGGGGCAGAAGTTAGCACCACTGCGATTTCATGGCGTATGCTGTCTAATCTGTCAGAGATATAATACAACTATGTAAGACGGAATTATGTAGAATGAAATTATCTACAAAAAAAGATCACAGTGACATATGGATATATATATATATATTTAATGTAGGTATAATAAGTATTAAAATTGTTGTAAACCGAGGTGATTATACTATTATTTTTTCTTGAAATTAAATTGAATTTCATAGAAGTTACAGATATTTTCACATTCTAGTATGTATTTGTTCTCGTAAAGTACATAAACGTTTTTTGTACAAAATTGTTTTCAAAGTCAACGCTACTTGTGGTACATCTTAGAGTCCCGACATTCAAGAGAACGAAGATAAATGGGATGTTAGATGAAGTTAAGTTTGTTTCTTTTGATGAGACGATCCATTAATCCACAGTAAACATAGAAATGCTCTTCTGAACTGCGTAAACGGCTTTATTACTTATTGTTAACGTTTAGAGGAAAATGCTTTAAAGTTACTAAGTCACTGTGTGAGACTGTGGCGATGCTATGTATGAAAGCAGCTATGATCAGTGGTCATAGAAGAAAGCTATCTTTGAAACTACATAACTGAAGAGTCCGAAACCCTGACTATCTTGAAAAATTCAAGGGAAAAAGACAATGGTGTCGATCGCCAACATGATGGGCAGACCAACTAAAATCGTTAACCGGTCTGCCACTGCCACGAGGCACATAGAGGCGTATTATCCAGAAAGGGATGAACTCCACCTCTTCATGATAGACACGACCTTCAGCAATGAAGATGCCGGCTGAGAAGAAGAAGATAGAGTAACTGTAGGCTTACTACCTATGTTAGTATATGATTATTACGAAATGACAATTTCTAAAATCTATTAAACACTTTTCTTGTCTAACCTTAGAGGTGGAATTTCGATTTTTTTTTTCTTTTTTTTTTCGGTCCCAGTACAGCGGAAGATCAAGTCTCCCTCTTTTAGCCGATGATATTTGTGAGGCTATACTTAACGAATAGCTAGTTCTGTTGAGGTATATTTTGATGGAAAAGCCTCTAAGTGTGGTTTGTCGGATTATGTTTTTAATTATAAAAACCCATTGGTACATGGCTGGGATCCGGGATCGAACCCATACCAGATGTCCACCGACGCACCTTTTGTTCCTTTTGTATTTAATTTTTTTTTCTATTTTAAGTAAGTAATTCCATCCATCTTTGAAACCTAAAACGAGTGATTGAACGCTAAAAATAAAAGAGAAAAAATGACAAAGGTCGTCAAGGTTTAAACACTGTCCATTACACTTGTAAAGTACATAAAAATTAAGAAAAAGTGAGGGCTCATCGAAGCCCGACGAAAATGGGGGCAGGATTACACTTTTGTGAACTCCAAACTGCCTTAATTGGTTCATTAGTGAGTCTTTTGTTGTGGCGGGGCATCGTCAACTTTGAACACGTTCTTTTTAAAATCTTTAGAAAAAATGTTTTGTCACGTAAAGCGTTTTAAATCTTTCAAAATGGCGGCTCACCTAATTTATATGTTGCTAGTGGTCTTAAGGACTGTTGCTCTTAGTCATCTTGTATCTGTCAAAACTATGGCAAATTTCAGTTAATCCTGGAAAGGTGAGTTTATTTTTATAACATTTTCATCCCAAAATGTTGATATTCATTAATTTAAGTTTAATAAGGCCGTATTTTTATTATTTAGGGTTCTAAATAAATTGTATAAATAAACTCAACTTTCCAGGATTAACTGACAGCCATATGTTTGACAGTTATAAGATGACCTTGACCAACGGCCCTTAAATAGATAATATTTTGCATTAATCTGTCCGTTATAATATAACTAGCGACCCCGCCCGCGGCTTCGCACGGGTACAACATGGTTTACAACAATTTGATTTGAAAACTAAGTACCTACAATATAAAGTCATTGGCTCTCAAACATTTTACTGACACACGTAAACAAAACCTTTTTTAATTTAACAGTTTAAAAGCTATAAATGCTATGATGTAATTCATTTACATACCGTTCATCAGAGTATAATAATCGTTATAATAGAAGTGACAAATTGTTGTGTTGTTTGTCACTTTTGTAAATGGATTCTCATTATCACTTAACGCCAGGTTAATTACTGTACTAATTAGGAAAATATGTTAAGCCCCTCTCCTGTTAAATTTTATGAAACTGTGTACAATAAGTAATGCCCATAAGGCATTATTCTTCATTCAGCATTTACGAGTATCTAGGACACTCTTTGCATACAAATTAAAAAGATTGGTGGCATTAAAAGCCTCACTGAACTCGCCTCAATAACATAACATTTCTTACTAATAACCACCAATTTTCAATAACAATAATAAGTGCTTTAATGGAGTTGTGCTTCGTGGGGTAGGCAAAGTGTGGACTCTTCTAAACTGCACCAACCGTCTTCAAATTCTACGACGAAATATTATTATTTCTTACTTTTCAGTGCAAATTTTTGAAGTCGGTACAAGTTAATTTATCATGTCATACCAGTATTTCTACGGGCACGCCGTATACCTTGGGTGTGATTGTTTGTTTGTATTTTTTTATTTTCAGAAAATGCGCAGTCGTACCATGTGGAATTGGACTAAGGCATAAGTCATGTAGGAAAAAGGTGTATCTATCTATCATCACGCCTTTTATCTCTAGAGGACTAGGCAGAGACAATCGAATCTCATTTGCTACAATCCTGAAATACCTCTTTTGCCTCTTTTATGTTCATCATATCATACCTTTCATACATGCTCGACGATTGTGTGTACTTTTAATATTGGCATCGATCAATATTTTTTTATATGTTCAATAAAAGTACACCTATGTCGTCCTCTGCCAGTATTTCCTTTCACTTTTGCCATATAAACTTTTTTGTCAATCTTTCATCCTTCATTCATGCAGGCAAAAGCTAGTCTAATCTATATAATATTCTCAACAACATACTTGACATTCTTTGTAACATCTTGAAAAAATGGTGCTGTTAATTTAAACGGTACAGACTGCTATTGTGTTGTGAATAGAGAAAACTTGAGGAAACAGGTACGTGTTCACTATTGTTATACCTTGCAACACTATACAAGAACATACCCTCTACAGATAATCTATGTCACTACGTATCACTCTCTACATTATAAAACAAAGAGTGTTTTTAGGGTTCCGCTGTCCGTCCGTCTGTCTGTCACCAGCCTGTATCTCATGAACCGTGATAGTTAGATATTTTCACAGATGACCTATTTCTGTTGCCGCTATAACAACAAATACTAAAAAACAAAATAAAATATATATTTAAGGGGGCTCGTGATTTGCTCGTTTTTGCTCGATATTGATAACGGCAACAAGTAGATGCTTGAAATATTCACAAATAAATAACTAAATTAAAATAAAATTATGATTTAAGGGGGGCTCCCATACAACAAACGTGATTTTTTTGCCGTTTTTACAGATAATGGTACGGAAGCCTTCGTGCGCGAGTCCGACTCGCACTTGGCCGGTTTTTGTTTAGTTTTTTATAAACTACAAATTTTCATTACGACCCCTCTTTTCTCCTTTATAAACACCTTGCATACATTTGACCTACGAATATTCAACATAGGGTTGATCAATTTAGAGCTCACGGACTTTCCTGCATAAAAAGTGCAGGCAGGCTTTCTCGCCACATCTCCTTCAATGATACCATTAAAAGGGCTCTTGCGTCAATAGAAGTTCCTGCCGTCCTATAGTCAACGGAAATAATCCAATCCGGGAAGACGGCAAGAAACGCGATGGAATGACTCTGATTCCCTGGGAGCGAGGTCGGGCCCTTGTATGGAACGCTACGTGCGTGGACACATTAGCCCCGTCTCAACTCAGGGAAACAGCAATCAAAGCGAAAGCTGCGGCGGAAATCGCAGAGTCCAACAAACGGCGGCGCAAATAAACTATAAATTTGTGCCGTTTGGTGTAGAAACTCTAGGTCCGTGGGTTTCAAATGCCAAAAAGTTTATTAAAGATATATCCTCTCGACTGATCATCTCTTCTGGTGACAAGAGAGCTGGCTCAACGAATCAGCGTCGTGATTCAGCGGGGAAATGCAGTCAGTATTCCTGCCACTATTCACGCGGACCTGGTTTATTTAATTATTTTTAATGTTTAGATTAGATTTAAGGTTTTTATATTGTTATGTGTATTATTAAAAAAAACATAGGGTTATGACAATCAAATATAAGTTTTTCAATTAAGAATCTATAAAAAACTCACAAAACTTTCCTTTTAATATTGATATGTTTCCATTACTGAAAAATAATAAATACCCCAAAACCCCACACTGTAATTAATAAGTCATTTTGTTATACATTAGGAATTGACAATTATTATATTTGACCTATATAAATTGACAGGTACAATATGGCTTTACACCAATTTGAATACCTACATAAATACGCTTATAACTACTTGTCTATTAAAGTAGATACTACGTAAAAATCACGTCGATCAAACACAACTGCAATTCACACAACAATCCAACGACTGCGAGTAAAAGGGAATACTCCCCAACCCGTGTCGCTGAAAAGTTGTATATATACCAATCTTTGTGCGTCGGTGGCCGAGTGGATAAGACGTCTGGTGTTAACTAGACTACAGGCTTCGATCCCAGATCCCGGCCATGTACCAATGGGTTTTTTTAATTAAAAACTTATGTACATAATCCGACAAACCACACTTAGAGGCTTTTCCATCTAAATATATATCTCAACAGCACTAGCCACTCGTTAGGTATAGCCTCACAAATACCATTGGCTAAATGAGGGAGACTTGGTCTTCCGCTGGGTACCTTGGAACCGTAACACGGTTTCGGGAGCTGAACCCGTGAAAAAAGAAAAAAAAACCAATCTATTAAATATTTTCATTAGCGCGATACACGATGTACTGAAAAGTATTGAGACTACTGTCTACATCTATAGATCTATCGGGCGTTTCTTATTACATATAATACAGTTTCTCTATCCTCGCTATATGTTCCAACCATTCTGGAATCGACTGGAATTTCAAGAGACGATGGAAGGAGACCGGACGGGATGTCAATGATAAACTGGAGGTGCGGTCGAGCTGTGGTATTCTATTCTATTTTTTTTTTTTCAAAATGGCTCCGTCAGGGTTTTGATGATTCCGCCAACGTCAAGTATTATAGACGTCACAGTAACAATAAGCCGATAATCGGTAGGTAGGATGCTCCCGCCGACCGTGACTAAACTGGATTCCCCATAACGTCTCCGCGGGCGCGTGCGCTATTCACCAAGGCGTGATTCGGAATCGAGCTGTGGTGTGGCACGCTACGTGCGTTGACACCTACGCACCATCACACCTTCAGGGTTCGTCATGTCGGGCTGGTACGGCTACCTCCGAAGCGGAAGTGAACAAAATTAGGAAATATAGCAACATCTTACAAAATTACGAATTAGTAGCTTTAGCTAACAGCTACTGAAGCGATAAGACCGTGGAGTTTGGGAGCCAATACTTTAGCTAAGATGCTCGTCGATACTACAGGTAACCCAGGAGCTGGTGCGTTCATTCAGCAATGTATAAGTTTAGCCATCCAACGAGGGAACGCAGCTAGCGTCTTGGGTACTATGCCGCAGGACTCTCTGGAGGAATTTTATAATATAGTTTTTTAGTAATATTAGTCTTATTTGATGTTTATTTTTAATTTTAAGGTGTTTCTTATTTTTAACCGACTTCCAAAAAAAGAAGGAGAAGGTTCTCAATTTGGACCGTATTTTTTTTTTTTTTAATGTATGTATGTACATCGATAACTCCGTCAATTGTGAACCGATTTTGATGGTTTCTTTTTTAATCGACAGATAATTCTTCCGCATTGGTCCCATTTTTATCTCATAAAAATTGGTTCATTAGTTTTTCAGAAATTTTGAAAAAACTGACTTTATAAGTACATTTTTCTTGATATCTCGATAAAATATGTACCGTTTTTGACAACTTATTTTTTTCAAGACATAATAATTTCTCGACATTATCTCACAGACATATGACGAAAATCGGTTCAGTAGTTTTTCAGAAATTCAGTAATTAATTTCTGTTTACGGCTGAAATTATGTATCAGAAAAAGCCTTAGCAACGGTTGCTATTGACACGAAGTTGTCAATTTTCGTGACAATGGTCTAGCGTTTAAATGTAATGGGGTGCATAGGATGCACAAGCACATTACATGGTTCAAATTACATCCACAGGGGTATTTTTTTTTAATTTTCCATCAATATTTTTTTTGTTGCGTTATTATGTCTCTCAAGGCAGCAAAATCACTTAAAAGGGTAAAATAAACCTTTTAAAAAAAAGTGCACCGACTTCAAAAATTTGCACTGAAAAGTAAGAAATAATAAAAATTTCGTCGTAGAATTTGAAGACGGTTGGTGCCAAATTAGAAATAACTTAGTAGGTACCCAAATTCACTAATCTAGATAATTTATTAGGAACCTACGATCATCAGTACAAACATAATACATATATAATATTGAACAGATATTTATGTTCTTAGATGTTTACTTAATTTTGTATCCTAATTTGGCACCAACCGTCTTCAAATTCTACGACGAAATTTTTATTATTTCTTACTTTTCAGTGCAAATTTTTGAAGTCGGTGCACTTTTTTTTAAAAGGTTTATTATTCTTAAAATATGTCGTCCTAAGTCAATGATAGATTTGATTTTAAAATAAATCACCAAAACTGAAATGAAAGCCTTCTAATCTTTAGAAACTCTTAAAAACACGAAGATTCATTTTTCTAACTTTTGTATTATATTTGACGTCCCCAAGAGCCTCATCCATATTTATCGACATGATAGAAAGTTAAAATATATCACCCTTCAGCGTTTTATATGTCATCATTATATTTTACTATATTTTGCCAGAGGCGTTTAAGGTTTTGTATGAAAAAGTATAAAGGGAACCATTAGTGAGACAAGACTCTTGTCACAAGAGTACTAAATAATTTGTTTGTTACCTCAATCTTTTAATAAAATCCATTTAAAAATTGGAAGGATTTTATCTTTGATTATAATTATCTATTAAAAAAGCCAAGCCATCAAATCTGTTTTAAATCTTTTCTTTTATATATATATTATCACGCTCTTTATCCCGTGGTAGGCAGAATAATGAAATGTAATATGCTACGATCCTGACAATATGGTATAAAAAAAAATCTAATAAATATTTTGCAAGTTCGTGTGTAAGTTTCCGTAGCAGCTACGGCGCGGCGTAGCAAAAAGCGTAGCGCTCTTATAATTTCGGTACGTCACGCGTCAGTCCGTCCGTCCGTGTGTCACAAGCTTGGAGATAATAAGGCAAGTTTGTGTGTAGGCTTCCGTAGCAGCTACGGCGTAGCAAAAAGCGTAGATAATTATAATTTCGTGATGTCAGTCCATCCGTTCGTCCGTGTGTCATAAGCTTGGAGATAATATTTGGCAAGTTTGTGTGTAGACTTCCGTAGCAGTTACGGCGTAGGAAAAAGCGTAGATAATTATAATTTCGTGATGTCAGTCCGTCTGTCCGTCCGCGATTTGTGTGTAGGCTTCCATAGCAGCTACGGCGTGGCAAAAAGCGTAGATAATTATAATTTCGTGATGTCAGTCCATCCGTTCGTCCGTGTGTCATAAGCTTGGAGATAATATTTGGCAAGTTTGTGTGTAGACTTCCGTAGCAGTTACGGCGTAGGAAAAAGCGTAGATAATTATAATTTCGTGATGTCAGTCCGTCTGTCCGTCCGCGAGTTTGTGTGTAGGCTTCCATAGCAGCTACGGCGTAGCAAAAAGCGTAGATAATTATAATTTCGTGATGACAGTCCATCCGTTCGTCCGTGTGTCATAAGCTTGGAGATAATATATGGCAAGTTTGTGTGTAGACTTCCGTAGCAGCTACGGCGTAGCAAAAAGCGTAGATAATTATAATTTCGTGATGTCAGTTCGTCTGTCCGTCCGCGAGTTTGTGTGTAGGCTTCCATAGCAGCTACGGCGTGGCAAAAAGCATAGATAATTATAATTTCGTGATGACAGTACATCCGTTCGTCCGTGTGTCATAATCTTGGAGATAATATATGGCAAGTTTGTGTGTAGACTTCCGTAGCAGCTACGGCGTAGCAAAAAGCGTAGATAATTATAATTTCGTGATGTCAGTCCGTCTGTCCGTCCGCGACTTTGTGTGTAGGCTTCCATAGCAGCTACGGCGTAGCAAAACGCGTAGATAATTATAATTTCGTGATGACAGTCCATCCGTTCGTCCGTGTGTCACAAGCTTGGAGATAATATGTAAAGTTTGTGTGGCTTCCATAGAAGCTACGGCGTAGCAAAAAGCGTAGATTAATTTCGTGATATCAGTCCATCCGTATGTCACAGTCTTGAAGATAATAATATGGCAAGTTTGTGTGTAGGCTTCCGTAGCAGCTACGGCGTAGCAAAAAAGCGTAACTTTCTTATAATTTTGTAATATCAGTGCGTCCGTCCGTATGCGACAGGCTTATGATTTCTCGTAACTATTAAATTATTTTAAATTAGTTATAATGTGTGACCACAAATTGCGAATTTAAAGGAGGCCTTATACAGTTTGTGTTTTATGTAAACTATCAAGTATCATACAATAAAATTATCAAAACTTAGTTTAGGGGATAGATAGCACAATAAACTGTAGAAGTTTCGGGAGCTTAAAATAGAGGATTAATATAGTTTATTAATGAATTTCAGAATCCCATGTATATATATATTACATAACTAAATCGATACATATCCACATAATACGTTATATACAAGTACCGACACTCAATCGTTCCCTAGACATTTCTACTAAACTTTCTCACCACATGTTATTACATTTTCCTCGTAACACCAAACACTTTTTTTGGTAAGTTTTCCTGTGAACACGCGTAGTAATTAACGTTACGAAATAAGGGAAAGTTTTATTTGTAAATGGCAAAGTGGTTGGGACCAAAATAACTGGTCTAAGGGAGAATAGAATTACTCGTAGTACACATTGAAGCGATAGCATACAAAAATGCTTAGAAAATTATTCGAAAGCATACTAAAATCACTGCAATATTTTTCATATAGGTACATCACTAAAAATATTTTATACTTAATGATCTACCTAGCGACGCACCCCCAGCTTTGAACGAGTTTGCAACAATTTGAATAGGTACACACATATTACGCTTATTATTACTTATATATTAAAGACTAGCATTCCGCCCCCGGCTTCGCCCGTGGATATTTACGAACAAATTAAAATATACCCTATACCTACCCCTACCCCTACCCCCCTACCCTCTACCACTACCTCTATATCATCAATAGTTTTCGCAGCGCACGCGATTAAGGAAATTCTTAGGTATTTTTTTTACACCTTGGGTTACATTATTGGAGTTTTAGTAAGGATCCCTAATTTTTTTGACAATAGAATATAGCCTATGTCACTCAAGGTGAACGTAGCTTTTCAATGGTGAAAGATTTTTTTAAATCGCCACAGTAGTTTTTGAGTTTCATTCCAAACATACACACAAAAATACAAAAATACAAATGTTTCCTCTTTATAATATTAGTTTAGAAGTATAGATGACAACCGCGGACTTATTTGTAGATCGCGGCCCTGACATTTAGATTATTCCTTCTGCTAAACACGACCCTAAAAATCTATGCCTTAAAATCGAATATCATCAATTCAATGAACAATTTCACAAATTGTTGATATCTGTTATTCTATATTTGTCAATACAATCAGTGAAGCTAAAACGTTAAACAAAGGTCGATGAAAAGGAAATTTAATTATAAACAGAAACAGAAATTATTATATTGTGTTCATACATTTTAACTCATCCATCTTAACTTAATACTAGTCACAGACCCGACTTCACACGGCTTTATTAAAAAGTATACAAAAAACTGTTCGTGTTATATTTAGTGACATTAGTGTGTACATGCTGTATTCTTTTATAAAAAAAATGACATAATTATTCATATACTAGCGGTTTGCCCCGGGGGTAACAATTATATACAAACTTCACACTAATGTTTTTAATTTATTTGCGAGTAACGCCACCCTTTGATGAGGTTGAAATTTTTTGTATGGGAAAAGTGGTTTTAATTTTCTTTTTTTTCGCATTATTGCCTTTCAAATGAAACCGGTTTGGGGTACATCGGTTGGATGGTTTATAAGCCTATAACGGACATAGTTCGTGGCTGTAATTTGCCCCTCCCCCGCCCGCTTTCGCTGTATAAAAAGTAGTATTTATGTCATTCTCTGACCCCTAAACTACCACTATGCAAACAATCATGTCGATCCCGTGAAAAACAAAAATAAATCTATCCCACGGGAACCATACATCTTTCTGGCATAAAAAGTACCCTATGTGCTATTCCAGACTATAATCTATCTCTGTACCTAATTTCATCAAGATCCGTTCAGTATTTTTTGCGTGAAAGAGTAACATCCATACAAAATATTAGTAGGATAAGCAAATTCCCCTCAAAATAGTTTAAAATTCTTACAATATATTATTGAGGTAATAACTATTTTAAATTATATACAATAACACCTTTTGTGTCCATTATTTTGTAATTTACAAAATGCATTAATGTAAGTCCCACACAGTGACCTTATGTCTTGTTGTTTACTAAATAATACGTTTGTATTACATGGATAAGCGTGGGTTCTTATAATATAATACTTTAGGTTCAATTCGGTAACTATATGTCTAAATTCATAACATTGTTTTACATACGCTTTAAATTAGTTTCACCTGTAGATTTTGGAAGTCGAATTTAACCAACTTCTAATTGTCGTATCGATTTGAGAGCTTGCAAGTGTATGTAATTCGGATGACAATACAATAATTTGGTACCATCAATCTGATCTGATGATGGAGTCAGGAGGTGAATAATGAAACTCTGTAACGACATAACGCCATCGAGTTTGGGCTCGTTTGATTTGTCTTCACAAGCACTCTGGCCCTATATGATGTCCAGTGTCTTGATAATGGAGCCGGAAGATGGCCACAGGAACTCTGTAATGTGGGTAGGGGTAGGGGAGGGGTAGAGGTAGGGGTAGGGGGTAGGGGTAGGACAACGTCTGCCGGGTCAGTACGCATGTACATGTACGTGTTCAGAAAGGTGACCCTAGACTGGTCGTGTCTTTACCAAAATGACAACGGTGCAATCCCAGCCATGTACCAATGGGTTTTTTATAATTAAAAACTTATGTACATAATCCGACAAACCACACTCAGAGGATTTTCCATCTAAATACACCTCAACAGAACTGGCCACTCGTTGGGTATAGACTCACAAATACCATCGACTAAAATCTTATCTTCCTAATAAAACACACAAGTATGGAGCTTTGTCACCGAATTGGGCTCCTCCATGTTTTCCCTAAAAGTCATTCAATTGACCTCAATTTGACCTTTGAACTTCATATCTAATTTATTAGGTAGGTAAGTATCTTCTTTCAATATTCCCAGCGGAGAGACTATAATATAATTGGTTTTGTTTTAACTATTATGTTCTTAAGTGTCTACTTTACTTCAATCATAAGATGTTGTAAAAATAGGTACTTAACTTACAAGTTACAATTTAGCTATATATATAAGAGTAGAACTTTGTTTGTTTGTCTTTGTTTACTAAATTGATTACATCGTAAATATGTTTCAATACACTTACTCGTAAAGTCAGTAAACATGGCTCGTAAGTTGATTATTACGCCCTAGGGCTATTTCTTTACATGTTTTTTAAATTACTACAAATCCAATGTAAAGGTTTGCTAGCAAGAAGTTTTTAACATGAATGTTGAATGTTATGTCGACTTATATATATATAGAAAAAAATAATAAATTTAAAAACTAAGCAATATATTATAAACATTATTGTAATTATTGTAAATTGTATATTAAATACCGCAGATTTCAAATGTTAAATCGTTTATTTATCATAAAAAATCGTAAAAGCTGAACGTTCACTTTCTTTGCCTCTTAATTTTGTAACAATTAAAAACAAATTTTACGCCGCATGCAAGTTACAAAAACATTACCTATTAAGGACCCTTGGCTCTCAGTCATCTTGTATCTGTCAAAAATATGGTAAATCTAAGTTAATCCTGGAAACGTGAGTTTATTTATACAAAATCTCCTCACCCCAAAAGGATTGTTATTATTTGAAATTGGATTCAGCCATATTTTTAATATTCATGGGTTCTAAAGAGCCGTTGTTTTCGATACGAGCAGTCCTTTTGGGGTGAGGAGATTTTGTATAAATAAACTCACGTTTCCAGGATTAACTTAGATTTACCATATTTTTGACAGATACAAGATGACCTTGACCACCGCCCCTTAATTACACTTTTATTTTCTTCTCTTACTCCCTTGTTCTATTTACCTATTTTTCTCACAAATGTATTGAAATCGCCTATCGGCTCGGGCTGAAAAATCAACTCGTTTGCAATATCCTACTTACCACCCTTGTATCACAATCTACTATTAGTAACTTATAACGCGTTATTCAATCACATTCTTACTTAAACTATACGTATTTTTTTTTAATTTTGAACCCAAATTAGGCTACAAAATTTAATAGATTCTAAAAAAGATCTGTTCAATGTTATCTATGTTTGTAATTAGTTGTCTAGATTAGTGAAATTTAGAGCTAGGTAGTGTCTAATTTGGCTTCAATCGTCTTCAAATTTAACGGCGAAATATTTCATTATTTCTTGCTTTTTAGTGAACAGTTTTTGAAGTCTGTATACATTTTTAAAAAGTTTATTTATTTTTGTTAATATTATGAAAAATAAATCATCGAAATCGGCATACATTTCATCGAGTTATAACCAAAATTGCATGAAAAATCTTTTTTTTTCAAAATTTTTGAATTACTACTCAATCAATTTTCACCACAATAAAAATGGGAGCAATCCGAAAGATTAAAATCGTCTGAAATAGAAACCATCAAAATTGGTTTACAATTGGCGGAGTAACAAACACTCATTTTTTTGAAGTCGGTTAGAAAGTTATTAAAAGGACACATCACAAGGGATTCATGTATGAAATCTTGTAAAAGTTAAAGCGTGAGAAAAAGAAATATGTTCCTCTCTTACAAACACACCATCATGGCCTTTATAACCTTACAGCGTGGCCAGAGACACCAGTAACACTGTCCACATTTAGCTAATCGTCTATATTAAACATAACAGGTGGCAAGCCTGAAGCTTGTCGCTGCAATTAATGGACCTAGAGCCACAAAGCTGTATGTGTCGAAATTAAGAAAAAATAAAATGTATTAACACAACTGACCAACCTCAAAAATGTCACCCACTTTACCAACTACATATATGAAAAATACTGCCGGCCGGCGGGAAATGTGGGTATAGTTGGATACCCACTCGGAATTTGACAAGTTACTGACGTCACTCGTCCTCGTCGCTCGAAAAAACCATGTCTAGACCCATGTTCTTGCACAAGCTTGCGCCCTGTCTTTTAATTACTTTATTTGGTCGGTCCAGCGCAAGGGATAACGTCCTCGCGATCTGCCGCCATCGACTCTACCTTGCACAAACACGTGTCCAAAGAATCGAAAGATCCTAGATTAAACGACAGCTGACAGTTTCTCCTAGACATGAAGTTCTTGAAGGATGGAAACATTTGTGCAGGTGCTGGTACCAAGATATACCCAGCATTTTTCTCCAGCACCACATTTCCACTGTGTTCTCTGTCGTTCCCTTTCCTTCATTGTGTCCAGGTTTCCGCTTCGTATAAAACAATGGGGAACACTAAAGCTTTAACTAAGCGGGTCTTAGTAGCTTTTGTTATGTTTCGGTCCTTCCATATCTTAGACAGCCTATCCATAGAAGCTCTAGCGACATCCACGCGCCGCTTAATCTCAACTTTCATTTGATAGCAAACTCGATACCTAATTTTCACCCAAAACGCTAAGACAGAATCAACAATACCTCATTTGTCCAAATCTGATTACTAGTTTAGGAGATACGAGGGAATAGATGAACATACCTACATACATACATAGTCTGCTGAAATCATCACCCTCCTTTTTGGCTTCGCCGTAGTCGGGTAAATAAAGTAACCATTTACAAAAACTCGTTCCCAACCTGAAGATACAAAACTCTAAACAACAGTATAAATAATATATTCTCTTTGTACTTGGACCTTCGTCATCAACTTTGTCAGTTCCTTCATTTGACATTACTTCAACAAAAATAGGACCTCTATTCTCTCTAATACAATCTCTATATCGAATTGCCGGCCATCGGGAAATATTAGGGGCTAGACATCCTGGCTTTGCTTTGTGGTCTCGGCTGTCGTATACAAGTCTTTCGTTTGGTTTTTATATTTTTACTAGCGGACCCGGCCGACGTTGTCCTGCCCAAACGTTGACTTGCCTGCACTACTCCTACCCCTACCACTACCAGTAACTTTTGTTGATACAAAAATACTAAAATCGTCGTAATAAAAATTGGGGTTGGGAGGGTGAAATATAGAAAAAAAACATACAAATCAGTCAAACCGTTTCGGAGGAGTTTGGTTACAAACACTGTGACACGAGAATAATAATTATAGTCTGAAATAGCACATAGGCTACTTTTTATCCCGGAAAAATGTATGGTTCCCGTGGGATAGATTTGTTTTTGTTTTTCACGGGATCGACCTTATTTTTTGTATAGTGGTAGTTTAGGGGTCAGATAATGACATATTCTACTTTTTATACCGCGAAAACGGGCGGGGGAGGGGCAAATTACAGCCACGATGTATTCCTTTTAGATCTATTTCCACGCGGGTGAAACCGCGGACAGAAGCTAGTAGGTTATATGTTTACTTAATCTGCCACAAAATAAAATCAGTTCATTATAAAAATACACTTTGACTCACAGAAAAGTCGTACACTGCAGTCCAACCTCATTATCCACACTCGACCCAAATAATATGAGAGCTTATGCAAAGTTATATCTGAAGCGACATTCACTATATTATGGAAGCTTTTACCTACGATTTTTGTTTGGATTTTTTAAATTATGTATAGCCTTTGTACGTGTGTGTATGTGTAATTTTCAAAGCGATGAACTGACCTCAATGCGGTCTCAGTACTAAAACCTGTATCGCGCTATTGAAAATATTTAATAGATTGGCATATATACAATTTTTCAGTTATTGTGTGTATTGCTATATGTATACGGTTTTTAATTTAAAGTCCGGGATTGTTTGCCTAACTTTGATGAAAATCGGGTAAGCAATTTTCAAGATCTTCAGGTTTCATCGGCGCCTGTGTAGGGATATTGGCCCCTATTTTGTTTGCAAAATAAATTTCTGATCCCGTCTGTATGAAATTACCACAAAATATTGTAGGTAGTTGATAGCCTAATTGGTAGGACGGTGCACTTGAAGCCGGAGGTCCCGGGTTCGATTCTTACTCGCTGCCAAAATGCTAAGCACCAATGTTCTTTGAATGTGTGCTTAAATCGACTCCTTGTGCTTCGGAGGGCAACCCGCCTGCCAAGCGTTGGTGACTATGGCAATTCCTCTCAAGGAGCACCTAAAACGGTGCGTTAGAGGGGAGACCATGATCCAGCAGTGGATCTTAAAAGGTTGATGATAATGATGATTGTAGCGTGCCTCAAAATTATGTACCAAATAACATGACAATTCTTATTAAGACCTGCTATATATAAAACTAGCAGAATGTTGGCAAACATACACTTCATACATAGCTTTTGTCATGTTCACCTCTGCCCACCCCGTTCCCGTCGTCATGCCGTGATGGTATATAGCCTATGTTACTCAGGGATAATGTAGCATTCCAATGGTGAAAGAATGATCAAAATCCGTCAGTAGTTTTTCAGTTTATTCGTAACAAACATACACACAAAAATACAAATCTTTCCTCTTTATAATATTAGTATAGAGTATAGATATACATCTACTTTATGTACTTAGATAGAGTTTCAATACCATCATTATCTTCATCATATCACTACTTATTACTTATGAAACAAAGTCCCCCGCCGCGTCAGTCTGTCTGTCTGTCTGTCTGTCAGAAACTGCTGAACGGATTTTGTTGCGGTTTTCAGTATTAGATAGATTGATTCACCGTGGACCTACCATGTTAAGGAGCTGAGCATTAATAGTATAAGTGAATCAAGTCGGGGGAAAAAGTTAGCCCCGTCGATTTTTCATAGCGTATGCTGTCAAATCCGTGAGAGATATAACAAAATGATGTAGGAAGGAATTTTGTAGAATTAAAATGTTGATTTAAAATTGCTGTAAACCAGCATTGTATCCATGTGGATCTATATATAAATTCCACAAAAGTGCACAAAAACAAAGAGACATTAGAACCCATTCGACAATTATCTCCAGACGTTTTCATGTCGTAACCGCACCAGCTACGTTCAATATTTTTAAAAGAAAATGCTAGAAAATGGCACTCAAGCGTTGTATTATTTTTAACTTTCCGCCCTGGCTTCGCCCGACTGCATGAAAATAGAGACATATCTTAGGAATCCCATCAATATGAAGCATCTGAAAATTTCATCAAAATCCATTTAATTATTCTGAACAAATACTGGGACAGACATAAACTTTATAAACGTCACGTCAAAAGCATCGCGTAATTGGCATTGCAACTCCGATTTCACGTGTCCTCAAAGAAGTCGATCAATCCTTTTTGATTCAAGTAAGGGTTGCGACCTCCAGTTTCAAGTTTAGGTACCAATTGAAATATTTACAAAGGTCAATAAAACGATCAGCGAGTGATAACATGAATCTATAAAAGGTCAAGTATATTCGAGTACACACTTCTGTTGCGGATACTGATTCATATAGGTCAAGCCACTAGAGCTGGCATGTTCAAAATTTAGCGAACGCATCCCTAGCTTTGCACGGATGCACGGATACAATGTGAGTTTACAACAAATTTTAATTATGTACACAATTACACCTCTATTATAGATAGACCGCAGACATTTTTGTAGGACATTTTATTCTACATAATTCCATCTTACATCATTTTGATATGCATCTAACGGATAAGACAGCATACGACATCAAAATGCGCTGGAGCTAAGTTTTTCCCCGACTTGATTCACTAATACTGGTAATACTAAGCTCCTAAACATGATAGGTCCATGTTAAATACTATCTAGTAGTAAAAACAGCAACAAAATCCGTTTACTAGTTTATGCATGAAAATGACACAGACAGACAGACGCGGCGGGTCCTTTGTTTTATAATCTATACTAATTATAAATCTGAAGAGATTGTTTGTTTGAAAGCGCTAATCTCTAGAAGTACCAGTCGGATGTATGCATTTGATA
The DNA here is from genome assembly GCA_963924495.1 of Nemapogon koenigi. Taxonomy (NCBI): domain Eukaryota; kingdom Metazoa; phylum Arthropoda; class Insecta; order Lepidoptera; family Tineidae; genus Nemapogon; species Nemapogon koenigi. The sequence continues at coordinate 12,447,508 of OZ004639.1, read as the reverse complement.
ACCCAATTATTAAGGAAGGTTTTAAGCTATATAACATTACGCTACGACCCAAAAGAGCGGAACAGTAACCATAAATACGGGTGCAACCGCAAAGCACAGCTAGTATATTGTAGTACAGAGGTTCTATGACGTAATTCTAGGCAAAGATTAAACGTGCAGTATGGTTTTTTTTTAATAAAAATGGAACTGAACAGGACTTGGAAAGTGGTTACCACGCGATGGAAAAAGGAAACCAGGAGGGCAGAGAAAAAGATGGAGAGATATCTTTATGAAAAGAGTTGGATGACCAAAGCAAGGGATAGAGAAGAATGGAGAAGGTTGGGGGACTTCTACAGAAAATTTATTTAATTATTGTCTAGTGTTTAATTTATAATTAATTAAGGATTTCTTTATTTTTTTTATTGTTATTTTTTTTTATTTATGAACTGGCCTCAGCAAAAAAGGACATACATGCGCTCACATTTAATTCATATTATTTTAATTATTTTCATAAAATCGCTAACAGTTGCACTAAATGATTGTAAAGAAATATAAACGTACTGGAATAGTACATCGTATGAACTACCGCTATTTCAAGAAAGTCATATATTTATACTGTGCTTTGATAGTCTTCTACTTAGTTTCTATAACTTCATTTAACCGCCAAATTTCCGGGTCAGGCAAATAGTTCACCTCCCGAGGGATTCCGAAAAGGAGACGCGTGATTGCACTTCCGAGCGCCGAGCGCCGGTCATTGCTGTGACTAATAATTGATATTGTTGTCCCATGTGACGGAATATTTGAGACGATGATCCATCACGGTATAAATACCGTGTGGCGTGGCTAGAGACACTGGTCAAAGTGTCCACATTTAGCGAGTTGTTCATATTAAACTAAAGGTGCCCACACATTTAAAAGATACGAACGGTCCCTTGTAAGTTTTAAAATCATCGTGTCTGTGGTCGATTTCGATGCCGGACAGATCCCGGTGTGTTATTCACACACACTGTGACTGACATAATCCGGCGACGGACCGAAAATTTTCGGTGAGATATCGGCCGAGTGGTGGGTTTAAACAGTGTTGCCGAACAGAACTTAATTGGACTACTTATAGCTGTCACTTGTTTTTTTTTTAATATATATCTAGATTTTACATTTTATTAATTTATCAAATATACACAAAACAGTATAAAAAACCTTAAATCTAATATAAACAAAAAAAATAACTAAATAAACCAGGTCCGCGTGGAATAGTGGCAAGAGTACTGGCTGCATTTCCCCGCTGAATCGTGATGCTGATTCGTTGAGCGAGGAAGGAAGCCCTCTTGTTATCAGAAGAGATGATCAGTCGAGGGGATATATCTTTATTTGTTAACTTAAATTATTTTTATTAAAAACTTGTTAAATTAAAGTATTTATATCAATTTTAGGAGAAGTGAGTGCCCTCCGAAGCACAAGACTACTTCAGCTTCAATTACTTAAATTCCGCTTGAGCTATTGACGCCGAATGGGTGATGAAATGTTAGTATCATAGAAAATACTAAAATATTTTCTGTTCTGTGAAATATAAATAAATTCTGAAACAACAACTGAAGGAAAAATATAATTCCAAAATCTCAACAAGAACTCTTAACCTACAAAACAGACTTACTGAAATCTTACACAAAGAACTACTTCTAAAATGTTAATAATCGAGTCGACGCTGAATATATTTTCTCTTACTTCATAGTCCAGTGACGTTCTATTAAAAACTAATTCAATTTGAATCGGTTTTTAAACATAAATTCAAAAATATGCCATACTTACATACAGGCCGGTTTAGTGTGCATGGATGGTACTTTAGCTCAGACCAGGCGGTGGTATAGTCTTTATTTTGTTGTCTTACAATAAAAAAAGGCACAGGCAGTCATGGGAACTGCCGACTGAATTGAAAACTTAAATCTATTAATAACAGTCGTTTTTAATTTATAAGTATCTAGAGCGCATAAAGAAGTGTTTATTTAAAAAAAACTCATTGCCGGCCAGAAATACGCAGCCAAATATGTGTAACTATAATTATGCTCTCCACACAAATGCCGACTATGGATTGCCCGGGCCGAGAATGTCCGGGGATGGTCGATATTTGTGCCTAGAGCATAATATAGTTCTAATGATTTGGTATTATATAAATTTTCACATACTAAAAGCGATTTTCCCCTTAACATTGGCAGTTATTAATAATTTCAGAAAATATGTTACAAGTGTGGATTGTTAATATTGTAATATCAATATTACTTACAAGGTAAATATCAAAGAAATTGTAGTATGGTGAATATTAATTAACCATTTAATACATTCTAAATTACGATAAAAATTAAATTAATTATAGCATCCGTGGGTATAGCTGATGATCCTTTTGGCAGGCTAGCTCGGTTCAATAATTAGGTAGACATATAAATTTATTTTTATCTACCCTTATATTGTAAAGTCTCTATTACAGAATCGAATTATACTTCATAATGATATGTTTTTTTATACACGCGTCTGTAATATGTCAAACTTCGATACTGTAATGTATTACAGTACCGAAGTTTTCATACAAAAACGATATCGTAATGATTTGGGTTTTTTTTAAATGCAGAAAAGGTTGAGGATATGTCTTATACAGCCACATTAAACTCTATGAAAAAATCGAAACGCGCATGTGCGAGTCACTTGACAGTTAACGAGCATTGGTCGATTTGCCGCCAATTTGTCGATTAAGAAATTGGTCAATTATTTAAAATACCTTTTGCATGGGATTAGATAAAGTAGTGTATGAACTTGGAATTAAAACACTCGTGGATGCTATTAAAAAAATCCACTTGTGTTTTAATTACCCCTATTATGAACCCGTTTCATAAACTACTATTAACTGTCAATTTTGTTTTTTTTTAATTGTAATTGTATCTACTTTAGTGACATATTATATATATTTATATAAATTGTATTTTAGATTGACTATTCCTGACATAACATAATTTGTTTTTTTTTAATTAACTATTTTAGACACCCATTAACATTTATAAAACATTGTATTTTTTCTAATTTGCTAAGTCAAAAGTGTATTGTGTTTCTAATTGACCATTTCAAGTGTACCTTGTGTACCTACGAAAAAAAAATATTTTGATTTGATTTGATTTGATTTAATGCAGAGGGGAACGAAAGTCATTATAAGGCAAGACGCAGGCTGGTCGCCGAACCCTACTGATATTCAGAGTTTACCTTTGAGTGAATTTAAGATAATAATACTAATAATATTACAAAGAGGTAAAGTTTGTAAGTTTGGATGTAATAGGTAATCTCTCTACTGAACCGATTCTAAAAAATATTTCAGAAATAGGAAGCTACATTATCCCTGAGTGCTATAGGCTATATTTTATTTTGTTCGAAAATAACCACGGGCAAAGCCAAGGGCGGAAAGCAGGTAAAAAATAAATTGCTTGCAAAGGTATATTATAAAGTGTCTGATTTTTTTTATTTCATTGTTTGTGTACCTTTTTGACTTGTTTCAAGTTTATTGTATGATAATCATGATTAATTATGAATACAGATTGAACTTTGACTTTGAACCCCGAGCACATTTACTTCTGTGTAGGCCCCGAGCGACCCTGGGTCGAATAAAAAGAATATTTTGACGGTGGCTCAAAACTATGACCGACACACGCCCACACTACAGCATTTCAACGAGCTCAATTAAAACTTTTATGAATAGATTGACAATACGTATCGATTCCATTGCTATACATTCCAATGGATAGTCGAAAAAGTGTAAAAATATTTTATTTTGCATGATAATTACAACATACGCAATCACAAATTATTATTTTATTCGAAATGTAAATAATGAAGTACATAGGTAAGGTAATATTAATAGATCATTTGATATATTGCATTTCTTATTTAAGCAAAATTAAGTAATATTAAAATTTCCCACTGATACAATTTTTATAATTTTTCTCCTACCTCCAAGTTCTAAAAATAAGCTAGTATTTTTGCTCTGAAACACATCTACTGGCGCGTCTTGGCGGTAAGATCGACTCGTATGTCGATGAAAACATGTCATGCCCTTTTCCCTCGCCGCTCTCTACTCCCTTGTTTGTGCGTGGCGCGCATACTTCGTTGCTTCTCAGTGTGAGTATACTTGACGCATCAATTTCGATATTTCACATTGGCCAGGCGTCCCGTGACGGCCACCTTTTTTTGTATAAATAAACCTGTATAAGTTTCATTAATGAATGCTAGAATTCGAAAATTGGGTCCAGAATATGCATTTCACTTTGTGCTTAGCATTTTTACCCCTAGTGAGATTTGTATCTATCCGGGCCTCCGGTTTCAAGTCCAACGGTCTACCAATTAGGTTATAGACTCCTAGTGTTCACTGGACTATATTCCAGAACATCTGTTTACAGGGGGAACTCTCTCAGTAAATGGAAAAACTTGGCAAATTGATACAGATCGTCAATGGTACGGAGATAAATGGCAATTTATTGGCGCGTTCGATTATATACGGACCAAATAACCATTATCTTCTACGTTTATCCAAGTTTTTGTGTTCGTCTTAGTGTTGTTTATATATACACCTGTCTATCATCATCCTTACAACAACATCTAAAAGTATATTCTTACTGTATTTTATTTATTAATCAGTTATATCTTAGGCAACTGGCTAAAACGGTCACACATATAAAAATCGTGACGGTGTGTTTTATCTGTGATCTCGGCCGAAAATAATACACATCGTTCTTCAAGCTATGTCGATGGTATTTACGGTACGCTGAGTGCGATAGTTCCTAGCACTTGTCGAACTGAACATCCTTTTATTTCTATAAACATAGAACATTGCCTCGATATTTTACATTTAAAAAATTACCTAAATGACCCCCTTCAAAAAAAACAGATACATCTGTAGAAATGATAACTCAGACTAAAAGTGGACACTGTTACCTGGTGTCTCCTGTCACACCGCAAGGTATAAGGGTGGTGTATTTTTATTTGTTACCTCTCAGAGCTCAGTTTTCTCAAAATTCTTCTAGAATATTAACCAAACGATTTTTCTGCGAAAAACAAGGGATCAAGGGGTAATTCGATACAGGGGTAATATGTAACACCCACGAGACCGAGTGAGACGTAATTGACTTCGTGTGACGTATTGCCCCTTATTCCCCGCAGCGTCTGTACTAATTAATTAAATTGCTAATTAATAATCACATCCTATTGAACGGTAGAGCTAAAAATAATTTATAAACAACACATGTGTGCTTCGCCAAATTATATTATATTCCCTCCTTCGAAAATGTTGCTTAGTATTTCACAAAAACAGCTTTGTAGCCATTAATATTTAAACTAAAATTTGTAGCTAAACTTAAACACAAATGTATGGACAAATAAGAGCCTTTGCTTTCCGATCGAAAATAGATTAAAAAAAGCATGGGACCTGCCGACTGAAGTTAAATATAAGTATATATAACGTATAATAACGCCATCTGTGTCCGGACTGAAGAATTGCCGGCCAGAAATGACCGACCCAGGCATTCGTGGAAGCCGGTACACGAAATCCTGCCCGAACATTCTCAGCTCGAGTATATTCAATGGTCTTGTTCCGGAAATATGTCGCGAACACAAGTCGCGAATCCATAATATTTTCCCATACCAAAAATCGCTGAACGCGCCTAAAGAAGTTTTCTCCTCAAAAACACAGCCTTTACACCTTGCGGCATAGAATACGTACTAAGTCTAAGGAGGGGCCATAGAAGGCGCCAATTTTCTGCTCTTCGACCATTAAAACTGACCATTGGGTAGTAAGTGTGAAAGGCGATCTAAGACGTCTAATTTGCGGGAATATATTGTTTCCAATCATTCTTTTGTATTTTATTTTTTTGCGCTATTGAAAATATTTAATAGATTTATAACGAAATATATAATCGTAGATATCTAATGATATAAATTTGATAAAAATTAAAATTATATTGAGTAGATTGCAGCGAACAGCTAGGTCATGACCACTGGAGCAATGTCTACAACACCAGGAGCGGCACTCAATGCCTTGCTGAACCTGACGCCACTTCACATTTATTTACACAAGGAGGCGAGGGCTTGCATGCAAAGAGTAGCAGACCTGGGAGTGAAATCATGGCATCAGCAGACACTGTAAAGTCTACTCAAGATGATCCTGTTATGCAAATGACAATAGATACCATGTTCCCGCATAACAAAGCAAACACTGTGGAATTACAAAGTAAGTAAGGAGCTACATAACAAAATACTGCCTTACGAAAACCACAGCTTAAAATAGTTTACTGATGGCTTCTAATTGGGACATAATGTAGGCTGTGGAATATAAACCACCCTACAAAAAGGCAATCAATCTGAGAAAACATGCCAGTATATTCCAGGCTGAGGTATACACACTAATTATATGCGCTGAAGTTGAACATACTCACCTGGAAGAACATGTATTGAGACCAGCTACAGTACAAACAAACACTGCAAAACCCCTGCTGAAAATCTGTAATGAATTTTAACACTGAAAAAGGTAGATCACCAAAAGCCTATTTTGATTGCAGTGATACAGCTCTGTATAAAACTGAAATAGCCTTAAACAAAAATAATATTAATAATAAACGTCCACAGATTAGTAAATATGATTCAGTGTGTGCGTGTGCACGTTGGCTCTTCTTGGTCTATGGTACATGTGACAGAGATACGTAATCGGTTTAGAAAGAGAAATGCAGTCAGGCAAAAATTCAAAAAACAATAATTTGTGCTGGAATTTTTAGCACTAAATGAAAAATTCACAAAATATTTTTGCTCAGTATGACAGATTGCAAGCACAACGATATACTTTAAATACCTTTCCTAAGTAAAGTGGCTAACCCAAAGAAAACGTTCTTTATATAAAATAAAGAAAAATTATTTATTTTAAAAGAAAATCTTGAGTCGGGTAAAGCACTCTTGCTTATAATTTGATTAAGATAGTAATCGTCGCCATCTGACGGTGAGACGGACGACTTTTTAATTTATTTTGCTTCAATTCTCGTGAAAAGTATTAAAATCGAAATGCAAAGTTATTTTCTTGGAGGTCTTTTTTTCTTTGACTCGCCATTTTAAATATTAAAGTGGTTATAGAGGCATACTTGTCGATCTCCTTTGAGTCTATACTATCATGCACACATACATGCCTTCACACCTCTTGCTTCATCGTTCCACACATGCACGTCTATTTTTAGTACTGCGTATTTGACCTTTTTAAGGACATCAGATATTTGATTAATGAAATCGGCTTGGTCGTCCTTTCATTATTACAGCTTTATATATTTGATTCGTCATTCTTTCATCACACATAACGAATGTCCAAACCATCTCAATTTTATAGACAACAATATCAGTCACTCCACACTTTTCACGTACATATTAAAAGTCTTCCGCCGCGTCGTCAGTCTCTCTGTGCCTGATTCACTGCAAAAATACTAAACTGATTTTATAGCGGTTTCACGATTAGATTGATGCACAAGGAAGGTTTATGAATATTAATCATGGTTTAGGAGCTGCTGTCCTGAGTGAATCAAGTTGGAAGAAAAGACAGAGCCAGCTCACTTTCATTGTGTGTGCTGTCTAATTTAAAAATATAACAAAATCTTGTAGGAAAAATATTAATGTTATGTAGAATGAAAATATCTACAAAAATACGCATCTCATAACTTTTGTCCCATACAACTTACATTCTTCATGACTTCTTAAATTACGTGATTACTATATGTCTTAGTTTCGAATTTTATATAGGCTTCGAAAGATAAATATATTTGACACCATAGACTTAGGATTTCGGATAAATCTATGTTTGTCACAGTATGATATTAAATAAAATATATAAATCAGTTACACCTAAGATTCATGAAACACTGAAAGTCATCAATTTCACGCGTATTTTCAACCGATTTTTCTTCTTACTCGTATAATTTCACATACTTTAACAAAACATTAACTACAACTTGCTATTTTTAATAGTTTTTGTATGATACTGGTCTTCCATATGTCCGTTTTGTGTATTTTCGCAAGACCGATTTTTTATGAAATCGTTATTTCTCATGTTTCTGGAATCTCGGCTTATCTTATTCTTGGTTATTTTATCGATTATTTTTGCAGTGTATCTCTCTAACAACTTTTTAAAGAGATATCGACAAAATAAACCTCGCGGTTTACTGGGTTAATTACGCTAACAAGATTAGGTATTCAATTCAATGAATGCAAAGTTATTTAAACTTGCAAGCCGTTAAACAGGTTAAAAGCAACATACAATACAACAATTACAGGATCACCTTGTACCTTTTCGTTCTTTAAATACCTCAAGAGAGCCTCATGTAACCTCAATAAATGTCATCGGCATGAGGTGAGGATGGGTAAATAAATATTACAAAGCGGGTGCAGTTTTGTAGATACTCAAATGTAAATGCGGGTGTAATATGATGTATATATGTACATTTCCCACAATCAAATAAACGTCGTACATTTACGCAGATATTTCATTAAAAAGGACCTTCTATCTCTTTGACACATTATTACGTTCAGTTGATCAAAAATATATCTGCTTTTGAATTTGTAAATGTTTGTTTTTTATTTATCTTTTTCTAGGAATTACGTATGTATGTGATTGGGTGTGATTTGTGCGAAAATGGAGTTTTTCAATATATTCTATCTTTATCCAAAAATTTTCCAGGTCAGTTATTATAGTAGGTTAGTAATACTTAATTAATGCTTAAATATTATTGAATATTATTTTTTGTTAATATATTATATTTGTTTGTTTGTTCGTGTTCCATAGACTCAAAAACTACTGGACCGATTCGAAAAAATATGTTTGCAGTTAATAGCCCAATTCTTGAGAAAGGTTATAGACTATTTAATATCACACTACCTACCATAAAAGGGTGAATTATATTCCTAATACAAAGCGTACGAAGTAGCGGGCAATCAGCTAGTACAAAAAATAAAGAAAAATATCGCCATTCAACGTATACAGCGATCGATGATTATAAAGGTATAATACCTAACAAGGTTAACAATATCACACTGGCCTGAAGACGTCCGTTAGCAACCCAAAACGGAATATGGAATGACAAGTTAATACTATACGAGTTTCAAGAGTTTTATAAAAATGAAATTCTCGCGAATTTTTGCGAGTAGAGATTTTATCTCACATAAATATACATTAACAATTTGATGAAAGTCTGTGAGAGATGGGCTTTATCTAAATTGCATCAAGAAATGACTTCTATGGAAAACTTTTACTGAATTTTATTTTGTTAAAACGTATTTCTTGTAACGAATTTTTAATTCATGACAGAGGACTGGGTTTTAACATAAAAAGTTTCAGGCAGTGGCCGAGTGGTTAAGACGTCTGGTATTAACTAGGCAGACCACGGGTTCGATTTCGGATCCCGGCCATGTACCATTGGATTTTTTAATTAAATACTTATGTACATAATCCGACAAACCACACTTAGAGGATTTTCCATCTAAACATATCTCAACATAACTAGCCACTCGTTAGGTATAGCCTCACAAATACCATCGGCTAAACGAGGGAGACTTGGTCTTCCGCTGGGTACCCTGGAACCGTAACACGGTTTCGGGAGCTGTTAGGCAAGCCGTGAAGAAAGAAAAAAAGTTTCAGACAGTCTGTCACTCTGTCTTGTTTGTATCTTGTTTCTAATCGTAACTAATGCGAAAGTGTTTGTTTGTTTGTTTGTTTGTTTGTCTTTATTTAAGGATCCGTGGCTCTCAGTCATCTTGTAGGTATCTGTCAAAAATATGGCAAATCTCAGTTAATCCTGGAAACGTGAGTTTATTTATACAACATTTCCTCACCACACAATGATAGTTATTATTTGAAATTGGATTGGGCCTATTTTTATTATTTAGAGTTCTAAAGAGCCGTATTTTTCGAAACGAGCAGTGCCTTTGCGTTTTGGAAATTATGGCTATTAAGAGGATCGTGTAGCTCAGCGTACGCAGCGAAATAGGTATTTAGAAAATCATATTCTGTCTCAAGCGCGCTCTTCCCCCGGGCATCAGTGCGACAGAGAGCACTGCAGCTCATGAGTGTTTGTAGGTATGTTCTTCGTTGAAAATTGCGTTTTGGGCGAAAACGATTTACACCTACTAAACTATAACGAAACCTTACAATTTTGGTGTCATATGTTTTAGCAGATTATAATCTACGTACGTACGTTTTCCTTTTTTTTAAATTTTGCTTTGTTTCTCAAATACAGACGGTTTATTACCAGCAAGTTATGAATAAAAAAAAACCAGATTTGAGGGGCTTATAACTTTTGACCTATTACGAATTTTGAAAAAAGGAAAAAATACGTACGTAGTTTTTCATTATGTCAGTAACATATTACAAAATCGTTAAAATTAAATAATATTTAGGGGTAGTAAAACGTTTTCTCCGTTTGTATGGACATGGACGCGGTACACTACACTCTTAAGAACTCTTAATAATGAAAATTTGGCTCACCGATAACGTCAAAACAGAGCAATATCGCCGTTTTTTTTGCACGGATTTAGTTGGAGGGCCGGGACATAATAAGCTACTTTTTATCCCGGAATCCTTCGGCATAAATTCTTATGTTGCATTTAAAAAATATCCACGAGCGAATCCGGAGCGGATAGCTATTGGAAATAAATGTTCAATTTATATAAAATATTTTCTTGAAGGATGGTTTAATTATAAGTTACAAAGCTGACTATTTTGAGACGAAAGTCGTCTGAAAAATCTCTTCTTTTACTACAAGTTCAATTTACGTTTTGATGAGGTCTGTCGCAAGACTAGGAATGTATTATGTCTACCGCATCTGCACAGTAAGCGTCTGTCTGTCTGTGCGCGATTTTTTCGTAACTACTAAACGGATTTCGTTCTGATTTTCATGAAAACGATGTCCAGCTTGGGTTCGTTTGATTTGCTTCACAGGTACTCTGGTCCTTGATGATGGAGCGGGAAGGTGGCTACATAAAATTTGTAACGAAACGACGTAACCCCATCGAGTTTGGGCTCATTTGGTTTGCGCAAGTGTGCGTCACTGACAAAAGCGTTTTTTTTATAAACTATTTTTTTTATGAACTATTAATTTATTAGTATTGTTATGCAACTGTGTTATGAACGACGAATATATTTCCTATATTATTCAATAGTTTCAAGGTTTTTGATCCTAGAACCACAAGTCTATTAATTTATTAGAGGTTTATGCAGTCAGCCGCGTTTAAACATTTGGAAAACTTGAAACTGTAAGAGTTATTAAGGGTACGCGATATTTTGACCATTACTTACTCAATCCAGCTAATTCTAACTCTAAATATAATTCCTGATAGTTTCATCAAAATCGTTTCAGCCGTTTTGAAGCCTATTTTGTCGATGTCTTTGCAGTATCGCGAAAATATTATAATAACACTTATCTATATTTTTTGGAATTTACTTTTATAATTTACTAGCAGATTCCGCAGACGTTGTCCTGCCCAAACGTTGGCTTGTCTGCTATTTACTTTCCTTCGTCCGTGGAAAACAACTACCACTACCACTTGTACTATCCCTACTCCAACCCCTACCACTACCTATATCCCTACTCCTTTTTCTTCTAATCCACCCCTGTATTATAACGAACAAAACAAAAAAAGAATTATTCAAATTGGTCCAGCCGTTCTCGAGTTTTAGCGAAACTAACAAACGTCAATTGATTTTTATATATAAGATTATTAACTACATACATAGTTCCCTTGTCTATATATCCTGGGCCTTACTACAAAACGGTGTTTAACAAGTGTTTAGCTAAACTATGTTTTATCACTCTCTTACAAATCTGTCATTCAATATGAAAAACTAAGACAGAACTATGTTTAATCTAAACACAGATTAAAAAAAGCGAATGTTTTTTTGCGTGTTTGTTTCTTTTTTCACGTCACAACGGAGCAGAGCAATGGATCCACGTAGTTTTACTTTTTATCCCAGGAAAACATCTAATTCTCCCGGGAAATTAAATGTTTCATAAATAACTTTTCTACCCCTGCAAAGTTGTTAATTTGTCGCTAGTTTGGATGTAGGGGGTAATCTCTCAAACAACTACAACTGATTCTAAAAAATATTTCACGAATAGAAAGCTATATCCTTGAGTCATATTTTTATTTATTTTGTTCGACGAGATAGTTTTTATAATAAAAAACTTACGTAATAATGCGACAGACCACGCTTTATCTTTCCAACTAAATATATCTCAACAAAACTGGCCACTCGTCAGGTATAGCCTCATAAATACCATCGGCTAAAAGAGGGAGACTTCGTTTTCCGCTGGGTACCCTGGGACCGTAACAAGTTTCGGGAGCTGTAAGGCAACCCATGAAGAAAAAAAAAAGGCAGTTGTTAATAATTTTGAAATAACAGAATTCAACTGTATTTATTTGTATAGTAACTTTCCGCCCCCGAACTCTAGGATAATGTAGCTTCCTATTAGTGAAAGGATTTTCAGAATCGGAATAGCTCCAAATTTACAAACAAATATTAACGTTAATCAAAAAAAACCGGTAAAGTAAGAGTCGGTCTCGCCCACGAAGGGTATATAAGGTCAGACCAAGTTTGACGCTCCTGTATGGCGTAGGAACAAATTAGCTCGAGTCCGGCTCACACTTGGCTGGTTTTTAGAGTATGCATTATAGTTATACTAGATATATGTTTGAATGTATTGCCATTATTGCCATTATAGAACACGTTTCTTGTATGGGGACCCCCTTTAAATTTTAACTTAATTTTATTTTTATTATTTGTTGTTATAGCGGTATAATATTTCAAGTGTCTACCTATTACGGTTCAAAAGATACAGTCCTGTGACAGACAGACGGACAGCGGATTCCGTTGTCACAATTTAGGTACGGAACCCTAATGAAATAAACCACCACAATTCTACGTTAAAACCGTAAATAAATTACAAAAGTTAGTTCAGAGTAACATAGTGGCTTCTCAATTAACCTTTGAAAACGACTCTAACATGATTTCGAGTTCGTGCGTCGAGTTTCCAAAGTGGTTTTGCACAGAATATGCAAAATACGAATAAAGTTTAAATTATATATTTGAATTTCATTCAGACGTACCTCAACTATGACGCTAACTCTAATACTCTGAAATATTAACTCATTTATTTTATGAATAGGTTTTGTTTGATCAGTATTGTATAATAGTTTAGGTCCATCATCAGGTCTTTTAAGACCCTAGATTTCCATATTTTAGTATTTGCCACTGTTTAGAAATGGCTATTGTTTGAGCAGCATTTCTCTATCTTTAATAGTTTAGGTAGATCTCTAGGGTAGGGCGTCGGTGGTCGAGTGGGTAACACGTCGGATTGCAACTGAAAAGTCGCAGGTTCGATTCCTACATCCGACCATTTTTTTATAATAAAAAGTCTATGTACATTATGCGACAAACCGTACAAATCGGCTTTTTCATCTATATACCTCAAAAGAGCTGGCCTCAAGTACTGGCCTGGAGTATAGCCTCAAAAAAATATTGGCTAAATGAGGACGACTTTGGGCCGGCAACGGTTCCCGGGAGCTGTAAACCAACCCGTGAAGAAAAAAAAAAGATCTCTAGGGTACATTATCAGGTCTTCCAGTCACCAGGCAATATATTCCAAAATCCCAGAGCGATCTGACATAACTGTTCTGAGTAAAGTTCATTTATTTTTTGTGGAGCTTTAAAGCGTCTGACAAAAGTTCTGGTCAATGGAAAGTGTCTGACACTTTAGATACTACTCCAGAGTAATTTTCTACAAAATATATATAAATATCAGCCATATAAATGTAAGTTTAGTAGCTCTTATTTTTAGTTACCTTTCTCACTTGGTACCTGGGTGTCACAGGGCGAACTCCACAAGCACGCAGGTATTCAGAGCACATGATATACTACTGAGACCCTAAGATTTCATCCTTGTGAAAATAAGTTATGTCAGATCGCCCTGGGATCTTGGACTAATACATTATTTTTTATTTGCCAGTATTCCTCCCTCCGTTCAACCGTTGAGGTGTGATTGAGCCAGAAACATATAAACATCCAAACTTTCGCATATATTATATTAGTAAGTACCTACTTAAAATGGCCGTGTAAATTTTAACTTTTTTTTTAATTGCGTCGGTGGCCAAGTGGTTAAGACTTCTGGTATTATCTATCGTCTTGATACATGTGGATATTACTACCTGTGTCTCTGGTCACGTCGCAAGATATAGGTCGTGATGGTAGAGGTCCTTCGTCTCTATCTGCCCCGAGGATTGCCTCAGGTGTATGTAATTGTATATTATGACAAAGAAAGTTATTTACATTGAGCTTTATCAAAATAAAGATATCAAGTAACGTATGAAACCTCAAGAGTCAACATTGTACGAATTCTTGAAAGGTTAATGGGGATGTTACTATAATACTAATAGCCTATATTTCAGACAATTTGTTACATGATATCGATATTCTTCCAGCTTCCTCTGCATTAAGCCAGCCTGGTCCATGTGTTACCCGCCACTGCCATGATGTCGTCTTGCCATTTTCTAAATTGTCTACCTTTCTTTCTCTTATTGTATTTGGTGTACCAAAAAGTTACACACTTGCTCCACTTTTCTTTTCCTCTCATACGTGGCCTGCCCATCTCCATTTTAGAGTTTTAATTTTAGTCTTCTAGCTTTGTCGTTTCTCTGAGGCATTCGTTCCTGATTCTGTCGCTCTTCCTTTTCCCCAGCATGCTCCTATCCATTGCTCATTGGCAGGACTCCTAGTCTTCTAATATTGACATTACTACCTACATTGATTTACGGATGCCAAACATGGGGATGTTACTATCTGATATAAATACTCGTATATGTTACCGTAAATATCCCAAACGGTACATTTCTTAAGATTCACCGGTGATTGTTTACAGTTACCAAGCTCGCTGGTAAGTGTCCGAAATTATTTCATTTGGTAATTGGCGCAAATATAGTTCAATTATTGAAAACTAGGTACAAATTTGGTGTTGAAACTCTAGGTCCGTGGGGTTCAAATGAAAAAATTGTTAAACATATATCCTCATATAAAGTAAATAAAATCGTAAATGGAATGTTTTTAAATCATATAATTTAGGTTACAAACCTTACTTAGTTAAGAAATTCTATTATAAATTGGTTATAAATATAGGAAAAACTAAAAAGATGTCCTTTGGTATATCCCTTAATAAGATACAGGCGTGAACAAAATGTGAAACGAGATATCCAGAATAATAAGTATGCACGACGAATAAAAATTATCACAGAAAATTATGAACGCCCTAAAAGTTTGGTACTTATCAAGATTTTATAAAGCAAGTGGGAAGTTCATTAAAACTTCAAACGCGTGAATTTATTTTGGGCGGAGCGATTAAAATTTGGTAATTGCATACTAATTATTTTTGTAAAATAACTTGATTTTGGGTTAAATAAACATAACTTTGTAATTTAATACCGACTTTCTATTTTCGATGTGTACATATATATTCCGGTTCCAGGGTACCCAGCGGAAGACCAAGTCTCCCTCGTTTAGCCGATGGTATTTGTGAGGCTATACCTAACGAGTGGCCAGTTCTGTTCAGGTATATTTAGATGGAAAAGCCTCTAAGTGTGGTTTGTCGGATTATGTACATAAGTTTTTGATTAAAGCCTGCCTAGTTAATACTTATAATATATATAATTATTTATATTTTTTTTGGGTTATTTTTATTATTTTATGTGTAATTAATTTCCAAATATAGTAGAGTTACAACAAGTAAACATTCGTGACATAATACAATTTACTAGCTGAACTTTACATTGTCTCCCAACGAAAACAACTTAATAAACTTTTCTAAAAATAGATTAAGAAACTAAAAAGAGGTTTTCAAACGAATTATGTAAGAATTGCGTAACATTGTTTAAGATATAAACTTTTCATTTTGCTTGTATTATTATTTCTAATAATTACGTAGGAGGTTTGTATCTATCTATGTATCATCACGCTTTTTAACTCAAGAGGGGTAGGCCATTTGTTACGATCTTGATTCTTGACATATCTCTTCCGCTTCTTTTATATTCATCATATCTTTCATACATGCTCGGCGATGTACTTTTAATAATTTCATCGATCAATACATTTTTTATATGTTCAATAAAACTACACCTAGGTCGTCCTCTGCTAGCATTTTCTTTCACTTCAGCCATATAAACCCATTTTAGTCAATCTTTCATCCTTCATTCTTTCAACGTAGCGTAAACTACTTTTCTTAATTTTAGACACAACATTTCACTCCGCATTCTTCTCTAATGATATCGTTCCGGATGTGGCATTACATCACACATTTTACGTAAAGACTGCATTTCCACTGCATTTATTTTACTTTCATGCTTCTTATTCCATACCCAAGTCTCGCTTCCATAAGTGTTGGAACTAAAACAGCATTATGTATGTATATTATTATAAATATGAATTAAATATATCCCCCGGTAAACTCCGAATAGTACGAACAGCTAGACATATAGAATCTATCTATCATCACGCCTTTTATCCCAAGAGGGGTAGGCAGAGACAATCGAATGACATTCGATACTGAAATACCTCTTTCGCTTAATTCATCATACCTTTCATATATGCTCGGTGTATTTGAATATAATTTAATATATAATTGAGGCTGTCATCACGTTTTCCTATCCCCGGAAGAGAAGATTATTTTGACTGTTCCCTTATAAATACTAAAGCAGGTGATATTTTTAAAGTTTGGTGAATTTTCTTTATGTTAACTAATTATCTATTGTAAAGAGACGATGATGGATTGAATAAAATTAACGTCTTTACTAATTACTGTCTTTAATTTCCACTTTGGACACAATTAAACAATTAAACAGAATTAAAATATTACACAGTTAAAACAAAGCGACCATTTTATTTGCTGGCCAACGCACCTCTCTTTCTGCCACCTGGCGGGCAAAAGACGTAACTCCTAATCAATTGACTGTCTTCTTACATACTCCCCCTTTTGACCAAATATAGGACCACCAGTTTGGTCAAACAAACACAAAAGTTACACAAAGAGAAAGTGAGTAAGAACAATTAACAATAGCAAAAAACAATTAGAACAAGGAACTTAAACATAATCTAATAGTTTAAGAGGTCGACCGCGTTTCCGTTTTGGGTTGACGGGTCGTGGCTTGGACTGATCACCCTCACACTCACGTGCATGGTAGCGAGTAAGATCGGACACGTGATACTTACCGATCGATTCATCAGGAGCTTCACGATGCGAAATTAAGTAAGTGGTGGGACTCACCTTCATTTTTATACAGTAGGGCCCATCTCTTCTTGGGACGAGTTTCGAGGTTATACCCTTACCGGCATTACTCAAAACATGGCTACGTAGAAGGATTAGGTCACCAGGTGAATAGTCTTCCCCCACACGACGGGTCTCGTCTTTAGTAGTCTTAGGAAAATGGTTACCTGTATCGATGGTATGCTCGGCGAAAGGTGTCGCTCCTCCCCCTTCACCAAAGATGTCCTCGTACTCGTGAACTAAGGTTGACAATGCAGTTCGCTCCATTGACGACAGCATCGCCCCCTCATCAGGTCGAATCACGTCTGCAGCTGCACAACTCACCTTGACGCTTGACTTCTCGCCTTGCAAAGGATACACAGCCTGCGGGTGATCAGTCATAAACCATGAGTTCGCGTGTAAGTTAAGAACAATACGAGCACTACATAAAAAATCGATACCAAAAAGTGTTTCATTATTTACGGCGTTAGGTAAAACTATGAAGGTAGTTGGTACAACCTTACCCTCAAGTTTAACGTCGACGTCAACAAGTTTGACATTCATATCGCGCACAATCCCGTCTGCAAATTTTACACGAAAATTACTTTTACGAAACGGGTGACCTTGATCGCGTAGCAACGTATACAAACTATAACCAGCTATACATCGTTTGGCCGCTGTGTCCACTAAACCGGTACCACGAACCCCATTAATCTCGACATTGAGAATAGGTCGGTTACTGGTGCCGTTACTGTTGGAGTCAGACGCAAAGGCAACCTTCATTAATGGTAGCTTGTTACAATTTTGAATAGGCGACTTGCCTCTGAGAGGCAAACTCCCATTAGGTACAAAAGTGTTAGTACACAACTCGGTGATCTTTGACAGATGACCTTGCTTAATCTTTGACAAATTTGTATTAAACGAAAACGGACTCTTCTTTGGGCTACGATTGCTACGATTTACAGACATATTGTTACAACATGTACAACTACGATCGTTACTACGATTTATAAAATTAGGTTCATGACTAAGATCTGTAAATGGGTAGGTATCATCGCTCAAAGACTTGTCCAAAGAATGAAAATTACAAGAATAAAATGTATTACTAGTGTCTTTAGGCTTACTGTCCCCAGCATTACAATTAGCACACTTAGAACGAATGATGCCCTTAGCACCACAACCATAACACTTGATTTCACTATCACTTTTAATTTTAAGTCGCGGACACTCAGAGCGAGCGTGACCACTTTTACGACAATAAACACAATAACTTTTGTTACCTTGAAGAGGTTGAATTACTTGGTTACACTGTGTCGCCCGAGGAACTTCACACGTCGAAGACCGAAGCGGAGTCTCGACCGAGTTACGAGCAGTCGTTGACCCGTGAAACACAGGTGACCGGAGTGAGGTGCTCGGCGCAGGCGCCGCCGTAGAGCGCGGCTCATGCCGGCCGGCACGAAGCTCCCGTTGTCCCTGAACAGGCACCGACGCTGCTTCGTCGAACTCGTCCTCCACCTGTCTGGCGCGCTCGATGAGCTCGTCGACACTATTAACCAGGTCTCGAGGTATTCGCTTTCGAATATTGATGTTTAGCAAGCCGTAAAGAAGGTCTAATATAATTCGTTCATCAAGAACATACGGTAGACTCGCGAGTTCCGCGCGTTGACGGCTGATATAAATATCGGCACGCTCGTGTCCTTGATCTGCACTGAACACGCCACGAAATATTTTGTAGGGAGGTTTCGGCGCACCATACATGGATCGCAAACGTTGTATTGCCTCTGTCCACGAAGAAATGGAGCCCTTTACTCCCTTGTACCAAACAGCAGCATCTGCCTCTAGTAATATTGGCAGGCCGCGGAGCGCATGCTCGTCACTTATATTTGTACACTCTTTGTATACTATGATTGTATCAATAAAAGCATCCACGACACGTGGATCTTGATGAGCTCTCCCGCTGAAACGCGCTGTACAGTTAGCGAAGTTTCCCATAAGCGCGGAGGGCGGTGCGATGTGTGATGTCGGAGACAGGCTTGGAGCGCCGCTGTCACTGTTGGAATCCTTGGAAGCTAGGATAGCTGATATTAACTCTCTGTTAGACTCAGCTTGAGCCCTAGCAAAGGACGCGAACATCGCTGACATGCGCGACTCCACCTCGAAGTCCGCCTCGTGGCTACTTTGCGCACTTTTTCTTCTTGGCATTTTCACTTTCACTTAACACCTCGAAGATTGAGACAGTCACACATAAAACCAGCAAGATGCTTGTTGAAAACTGAATATATTTTAGAAACAAAATTTAAGAGTTCGTAAAAATTCGTTATTTTGGTTCGAAACTTTTATTGGCCACTAGTTGGGCTGCCACTTGTAAAGAGACGATGATGGATTGAATAAAATTAACGTCTTTACTAATTACTGTCTTTAATTTCCACTTTGGACACAATTAAACAATTAAACAGAATTAAAATATTACACAGTTAAAACAAAGCGACCATTTTATTTGCTGGCCAACGCACCTCTCTTTCTGCCACCTGGCGGGCAAAAGACGTAACTCCTAATCAATTGACTGTCTTCTTACACTATATTAATAATTTCGTTTAGGGGTACGGTAGACTTGATTCAAACGCATACCAAATTGTTAAGAAAAAAAAATTTAATCAATTCGGGGTTAGGAACATTCGTATAATCATGTAATTTCAATAAATAAGTCCAAATTTCTATTCTATTTTTTTTCAAAATGGCTCCATCAGGGTTTTGATGATTCCGCCAATGTCAAGTATTATAGACGTCACAGTAACAATAAGCCGATAATCGGTAGGTAGAATGCTCCCGCCGGCCGTGATATGTCCTATTAATCACTGACTAATCACAACCATCACAGCACGGGCGAGATTAAACTGGATTCCCCAACACGTCTTCGCGGCGCGTGTGCTATCCACCAAGGCGTGTCGATTCAATAATGCGGTCAGAAGCAATTTTCAATGTGACAGTAACGTTTGTTTGAGTCAAAGAAAAGAGTGGGCATTGGGTAACGTTTGTTTGAGCCATGAACAGGTCGTTTTATATAATTATCCAATTCATACAGTAAAATTATTTACAGTAAAGAATACCCCGACCCAAGCCGGGTTTGTATCTAGTTATTTATAAATGCAAAATGTATTTGTTTGTTTGTCCTACTTTCTCGTCAAAATAGGGCAACGAATTGACATGATTTTTTGCACAGAGATATTTGGCGGGCCACTTTCAGATCGTACTTTTAAAATTTTCCACGGGCGAATTCGGGGAAAGCTAGTATTTTATATGTTATGAGCCTGGAAAACCATTTTGAACAGATTCGATGGTTCGTTAGATTAATTTTTCCATTATAAACTGCACACCTGTTATTCTCAATTCGATTGGTAAAATCCAATATTCAATTACTGTGTTTATTATCAACACACTCCATGTTGTTTCATATTTATTGAAGACGGATATCGGATTGACAACTAATCAAATCGGCTTTCAATTTTAATTTACAGGGGTAGAAAATAGATTATTGTTTGATATGTCAATACTATTGTGGTTTTACCTATCTTCTATTCTATTCCTTCTATATTCGATGATACTTTTAGGATTCTGTACCCAAAGGGTGACAACGGAAACCCTAAAACTAAGGCGCCGCTGTCCGTCCGTCCGTCTGTCACTGGGCTGTATCTTTTAAACCGTAACAGGTAGACACTTAAAATTTTCTCAGAGTCTGTATTACTATGGCCGCTATAACAAAAAACAATAAAAATAAAATAAAGCTAAAAATTAAAATCTTAATAATGACAATAATGTGCGCAGGGCGGCTTGTGGCGAGCCGTGGGTGAGTAACGACACCGTCGAACCCGAGTGCTCCAGAGAGTAGGTTGAGGCAGGCGTCCCCACTGCTAGACCTGAGACTCTTGCCCCCTGGCTTGCCTAAATTGGCTGTCGGGCAGTGGCGGCGCTTGGCGTCAGCGACGTCGGCGACCGCCGACGGCCTTGCGCCTGTGGGGCTCGCAATAAAGTTTAAAATTTTACAAAATTCGCACTCTCCTGCTTTCTTTCACAGACAACAACGTGTCTAAAGGCGTAATAATGTGGAAGCTATATATGAAACCGGTGTCACACCTCTCGACATCCCCAGCCGCTTACACCAATGTTGCCTGTCTTACTGCCGGCAGAAATGCTCAAAAATTGTGGTTGTTTTAGGAGGCCCATTTAGTAAACGGCGAGTCACCACCTGCCAATTTTATGTTTCATGAGATGAATGATACCGGCAGGTGACCGTAGTCTCAACCAATAAACTTGCTAAACCAATACATTTAACACCTCAAAACAATAGCCCGATTGTTAGCACAACTATTCTACAACACAAGTAATTAAACATGTATTTTGACATTTCCGAAAATTCACACACTGAGGGGGTAAAAGTGGGTAAAAAAGAATAATTATCTTGGTGGGATTTACTTGGATTTTTTTACAGGCGAATACGGAGACGAGAAAAACTTTGTGAAGTCACGAGCAAAATATCTACCAATATTGATGAGTGTTTCTGTACGTTTTCCAATCCAAACGTAGCTAGCCTCAGTTGCATATAAACAAAATCTACTAACTGATTTTTGAAAGCGATCTCTTATTTTTCCAAAAAAACTTTAACTATAACGTGTAATTTCTGAACTAGTCAAATTTAATCAGAGTTTAGCAAATAAACAACCATCAACCATTAATATACGATTAGTAAACATGACAACTGTCAAATATATCAAATAATATAATTAAATATAAAATAATAATTTACAATTAAAAACATATGTAAGTAGGTACTATTGGGAACTCATGTAATTTCATTTTATTTTTGTAAATTTAGTACCTATTTAAGATAAGGTGACAAGAGGGCTGGCTCCTTCCTCGCTCAACGAATCAGCATCGCAATTCAGCGGGGAAAGGCAGTCAGTATTGTTGCCACTATTCCACGCGGACCTGGTTTATTTAGTTATTTTTAATGTTTATATTATTTTTAAGGTTTCTATATTGTTATGTGTATATTTGATTAATAGAATTAAGATAATTTTAATACCAATGTAAATACTTAAGTACCTACATAATCCGACAAACCACACTATCTAAATATACCTCAACAAAACTATACCACTCGTTTAATAGCCTCACAATCGCAAATACCATCGGCTAAAAGAGAGAGACTTGGTAACTCGTCCCAGATAATATAACTGTTTTCGGGAGCCGTAAGGTAACTTTAAACTTTTAGGTAAATTAAAACTCAGACTTGGTAGATTTTGCTAATATGTCCCCCGGTTGCGTGTTGCTAGACAGTACTGTGTGGGTTCCTTCATAATTCACGAGCACTTCTTCCCTACCTCGACTCATTTATTATTTAATATTAAATTGGCCTGCCCATAGCACCCATCCGAACTTCTGACCAATAACTTCATTTCTTATTATGTCAGTTATATGAATTTGTAAAAATGTTGCTTGTGGTAAATGGTTTCCGTATGGTATTAATATTTAATTTGGCTTTAGGTATATAAACATTGCACGACTAAACGGTTTTGTTATAAAATCTTGAAAAGTACTTCATTTTTAGGGTCCCATACCCAAAGGGTAAAAAAACGGAAACCCTATTACTAAGGCTCCGCTGTCCGTCCGTCCGTCCGTCTGTCTGTCACCAGGCTGTATCTCATGAACCGTGATAGTTAGACAGTTGAAATTTTCACAAATGATGTATTTCTGTTGCCGCTATATCAACAAATACTAAAAAACAGAATAAAATAAATATTTAAGAGGGCTCCCATACAACAAACGTGATTTTTTTGCTCGATATTGATAACGGCAACAGGTAGACGCTTGAAATATTCACAGAAAATTTAGTTATATATTCACTTTGAAAATAAATAATAAAAATAAAAATTATATTTAAGGGTCCTATACTGGGAATTTGTATG
Source organism: Nemapogon koenigi (assembly GCA_963924495.1). Classification (NCBI taxonomy): domain Eukaryota; kingdom Metazoa; phylum Arthropoda; class Insecta; order Lepidoptera; family Tineidae; genus Nemapogon; species Nemapogon koenigi. The sequence continues at coordinate 12,424,233 of OZ004639.1, read as the reverse complement.
GAGATATTACTATTCCCAATTTCTCTGTAAATACTCCACATATGTCACTGTAATTTAGCATATAGTTACTTATTCAATATATCTAAGTGAAATAGTCGTTATTTTTTCAATTGGTTTTATTTAATAGGAAATATGGGTGGTAGAATAAAGGATTATTCTGCCCCTTCTGTCTCTTTCATAATCTATCACAAAACTCTAAAAATTTTTTAAAGCGCTCATATACCATTAGTCTTCAATTATATATATCGCTTTTTTTTTGTAGCTTATTGAAAATTAAAAAAAAAAATTATGATTTTTTAATTTGCCAAAAATAATAAAATAATTATTATTTTAAATTTTCAATAAGCTACCACAAAATTCTACCCATATTTCCTATTCAATAAAACCCATTGAAAAAATAAGAGCTATTTCACTTAGATATATTCAATAAGTAACTATATGCTAAATTACAGTGACACAGGTGGATTATTTACAGAGAAATTGGGAATAGTTTATCCCAGAAAAAATCCCAATATAGGACCCTTAAGAGGGGCTCCCATACAACAAACGTTGAAATTTTTTGCCGTTTTTATAGATCATGGTACGGAACCCTTCGTGCGCGAGTCCGACTCGCACTTGGCCGGTTTTTTTTCTTGAAGCATTCTCCTTAGTAGTGCAAAAAATTATTTAGTCTCAATCGAATTATTAGGATGTTAGTCTATGTCTATACTATAATCTACTAATTATTTATTGTATTTTTGTTTGTAATGAATAACCTCAAAAACTACTGAACTGAACTGGGCGTCGGTGGGTAAGACGTCGGCTCGCAACTGAAAAGTCGCGGATTCGATTCCTATATCCGGCCATGTACCAATGGGTTTTTATAAAAAAAAATCTATGTACATTATCCGACAAACCATACAAAGAGGCTTTTTCACCTACATTACCTCAACAGAGCTGGCCACTCGTTAGGTTTAGCCTCACAAAATCATTGGCTAAATGAGGAAGACTTTGTCTTCCACTGGGTACCCTGGGAGCTGTAAGGTAACCCGTGAAGAATAAAAAAAAACTACTTAACAGATTCTAAAAATTATTTCAATAATAGAAAGCTACTATCCCTGAGTGATATGGACTATGTTTTATATTCTTCGAATATATCCACGGGCGGAGCCGGGAGCGGACAGTTTAGTTATCTATATAAATAAAAGTTGAATGCTATTCCTTGGTAAGCGCTGACAGAGGAACAGCTGAACCGATTTGGCATTGAATTGGAAATAGGGGATGAAAGTTAATACGGGCTCCACGTGCGAAGGCGGGGTGGAAAGCTAGTTTATTATAGTTATTACTAATAAATCATTCAATTTGTATAAATAACATATAGGTTAAAGAATAAAGGTTAAAATCGATTGATCTAAAACTAATAATTTACTTCCATTGGACAATTTTCTTCGTTCTGTTTACGAACGTTCTGTTTGTTGCAAGTTGGCTTCTTCCTGTTCATTAATTACAACAATATGGAAAAAAAAATTATGACATATTTTTTAAAGTAGACAACCCTCTTGGCCAATTTAGACGGTGGTTTAGAAGAAAAGAATAGTTGGAAAAAGTTAGTGGTAGTGGTAGGAGTAGAGATAGGAGTAGTGGTAGTGGTAATTGTTTTTCATGGACAAAGGAAAGTAAATAGCCGACAAGTCAACGTTTGGGCAGGACACAAAGTAGTGCCATATAAAAATAATGTTTTTTCGTTTGTTGGTTCTTTATAGACTCAAAAACTACTAAACCGATTTTGTTACTTTTTGCTTGAATTGATATATCATGTTACGTGTTTTAGAAGCCGAGCAGCTTTTCCACGAAGAATCGTGATATCCATTATAGAAGGGTCACTAGTTTAGCATATATTTAAGTGATTTCATTTCCTCTTTTTCTATAAAAAAATTGGTTCTCCACAATTGAGATAAGCGTGAAAATTTAAATTGTATGTGAAAAGCGACGAAAATGCTATTTTCGTGTCGGAAATTTTTAAGTGACGCGACGCTTGCAAAATGTGCTCTTATTCCCAAAACTGATCTGGTATTCGTATACAGATTTCGGAACTTTTGTACGGTGAACATTTTCCGGCAATCCCCTAAGATTTTATTTTTTATTTTTATTAAGTTATAAGTAATATCAAATAATTTAAATAATATCAAAACTTCTGAAATAGTAGAATATCTCATATTCTGAGGATATAGTTAATTTATATTTGAAGTAATTTCTCTGTCTACTACTTTTCTAATATTACATTGTAGGAAGAGACAATCGAATGCTTCTTTTATATTCATCATACCTTTCATACATGCTCGGCGATTATGTGTATCAATATCAATAAATTTAATAAAAGTACACCTAGGTCGTCCTCTGCCAGCATTTCCTTTCACTTCAGCCATAAAAACCTTTTTAGTCAATCTTTCATACTTCATTCTTTCAAGGTGTCCAAACCAGCGTAAATTACTTTTACATTTTTATTATCACACAATAAATGCAGTGGAAATGCGGTCTTTACGTAGAATGTGTGATGTAAAGCGTATTGACCGCATCCGGAACTATGTCATTAGAGAAGAATGCGAAGTAAAAGATGATGTTGTGACTAAAATGAAGTAAAGCAGTTTACGCTGGTTTAGACACATTGAAATAATGAAGGATGAAAGATTGGTTAAAAAATATATTGATCGATGTAAATATTAAAAGTACACACAATAGCTGAGCATGTATGAAAGATATGATGAATATAAAAGAAGCGAAAGATGTACGTCAGGATCGTAACAAATGGAATTCGATTGTCTCTGCCTACCCCTCTTGGGATGAAAGGCGTGATGATAGATAGATAGATAGATATCAGTCAATATTGCCTTACATACATTCACATCACGTATGCCTTAAAATCACCTTTGTGTCACAGAGGATTGTCTCGAAAACTATGTAACTACGAATTTGATATGTCTTATCGACGCGAACATATATCGCCAGTCAAATTATATTTTTTTTTTAATAAAATTGGGGGCCTGCATTTTAGTTCAAGGATAAAAAAAATGTTTGTCCTTCTTCAGGCCAAAACGTCGAAGGCCCTGTTTATCCCGGAAAATCTTATGTCAAATTTTAAAAATGTGCACGGGCGAATCGGTAGCGGTAAGCCTGCAGTCGGTCCCTCATTGCTGAGGATCGTGACCCCGCCTCATCAGCTTTTCCTCAATTATTTTCTTCCATCGGCTTCGGTCCTCTGCCTGATGAAAGGCTGTGGTAATACTGGTGTCCAGGTTTTCGGACACTTGATTGGACCATCGTTTGGGGCTTCGTCCTCGAGGTCTTCTTCCCTCCATCCTGCCCATCACCGCAAGCTTTTCCAGGTTGTTGCCCTTTCTTCGTGCAACGGAACCTAAAAGTGTCTAAATATAACTGGCACTTGTTCCATTTCAATTAATTATCCATCCATGTCCCCAAGGAAACACTTCTCGAATATTTAATAAAGAAATTGTCAATAACAGATTCTCATGGCGGCAACCTTGTCAATTGTAATTATTTTATAAGAAAATTCCTCTTTTTCATGGCTAATTTCGTGATTATATTTTTATGACTTTAATGTATTATGCAAAAAAAATGTATTCTGACTCTAGGATATCCATAATTTGTATGGGGATATTACTATTCCCAATTTCTCTGTAAATAATCCACCTGTGTCACTGTAATTTAGCATATTTAGCATTTTCAATTGGTTTTATTGATTAGGAAATATGGGTGATAAAATAAAAGATTATTTTGCCCCTGTTTTCTCTTTCATAATCTATCACAAAGCTCTTAAATTTTTTAATGTTTTTTGGTAGCTTATTGAAAATTCAAAATAAAATTTTTTTTTGATTTTTTTTAATTGGTCAAAAATACATAAATATATATATATATATATATACATAAAAACATATATACACTTTGCTGTTTTCTTAAGGCGTAATAGGTTACTCTATTACCACGCGCGTGTTACCACAAGCTAAAGATATGAATTGTCCCCAATAGTCCGTTTAAATTACAACAACTACAACATTACACTAATGACTTTGTGGTTAACATAGCTCTAAAACACACGACAAATGGTAACCAAGTATGCGACCTGCCCTCGGCTTCGCACTGATACAATATTAGTTAGAGAGCTGACCATATGATTTACATACGATAGTAGGTAGTGCCCCAAGTCGCCCTGTAAAGCGCTTATTACACTATACAATTTTTAGAAAATCTATTTAGGAAATAGGAAGATGTAATTGCAGTTAGGACAGTTAGCATCCTATTTAGAACAGTTAGGAAGGCCCGACCGCTCTGTTTCCTATTTAGGTTACGATTCTTCCTATTTAGGACGACTAGTTGGCAGTTGGAAGGCGCCCGTGCTTCGCATCAGACGTGTAGCGCGCGCGCAGCCACAGAGCAAGTAAAAATGACAACTATTCCATCAGCGGCGGCGGCAATGCCTGCCGAAAGAGAAATTTTATTAAAATTAATAGAAGTTTATAGGGAGATGCCATACCTACATTTACGAGTTTTAGAGGTTTTAGCAGTCTCTGTACGAGATACGAGAAAATTAAACACTTTTATACGAAATTTAAACAATGTTAACTGCCCGCGCCACATATCCACGCTAGTAGTAAGAACATAATCATTCCATAAATGAATAATTTTAATTGTATTGGTTTTGACTATAACTATTAAATTGTAAATCACTTACTATTTGTTTCTTTTGATAGCCTTATAGTCTCAAACTCAGAGAATAAAACTACCCCAAACTGAATAGTGTAAATTTTGGATATTGTGAGATTTTTTAAACTTATACTGTACGAGATTATGTAACGGAAAGTACGAGATATTTGGCAACCTTGGTACGAGAAAAAACATCTGGCATCTGGCAACCCTGCGTCTGTCCGATTTAGTGTAGTGTGATCGCTAGCTTCCTACTTAGGTTCCTAACTGTTCCTAATTAGATTTTCTAAAAATTGTATAGTGTAATAGGCGTTTAACGGTCCGCGAATTTCTACGTGGCATCTTTCCCCTACTGGGGGGTTTTGAAAACCAGTCGAGAATCGACCTAAAAATTCGTTTGTTTGAGCCATGAACTCAGGACAACTCCAAAGTCAGGTCATTTTATATAATTATCCAATTAATACAGTAAAATTAAAATTGCTATTAAAAAAACATAGACCATATTATCATAGACTAGCATTCCGCCCACGGCTTCGCCTGTGGATATTTACGAACAAAATAAAATATACCCTATACCTACCCTTACCCTTATCCCTACCTCTACCCCTACCCCTACCCCTACCCTTATCCCTACCTCTACCCCCACCCCTACCTCTATATCATTTTCGCTTCGAAAATTAGCCATTTGTCGTAAAAAGTAAATGACAAAAAAATGTTATTGTGGGATATTCATAAGAGATAGACATATACCATCGCGGAGTTTTCTGTAGACCTTTTCTATGTGCACAATACTTAGTACATTATTTTGATAAATCTCGTAGGGTTCAGCCTGCGTTTGCAATGTAAGCAGAAAAAATGTAATTATTTACGACATCACATTAGAAACCTCAAAAATAACAGTATTTCTCCACTAATTAATGGATGTTATTATACATATGAACCTTCCTCTTCAATCACTCTATCTACTAAAAAAAACCGAATCAAAATCCGTTGCGTAGTTTTAAAGATTTAAGCATACATAGGGATATAGGGACAGAGAAAGCGACTTTGTTTTATACTATGTAGTGATTAGCATACCTACTACGAAAAGTATCATTGTCAAAAAAAATATAAAACGTAGAGAAGACCCCGAGCGGAGCCGGGTTAGTATCTAGTTATTAATATTTCATATTAGATATTAGCGTGGAAATAAATATGAATTTCACCTCAAAATGTCCATCAAATAACTGAATTTAGATACGTATAGTAATAGTACCTATCTAGGTCAATTACCTATGTGCAGCAACAGACTTGCCACCTGTTCTGTTTAATATGGAATTTTAAAAAAATAAAATATCAAAGTATATTGAGTAAAGAATCTGGTCGCTTTCAAATTGAATCTAGGTATCTATCTATCATCACGCCTTTTGTCCCAAGAGGGGTAGGCAGAGACAATTAATAATCCAATGTCATTTGTTACGGTCCTGAAATACCTCTTTCGCTTCTTTTATATTCATCATATCTTTCATACATGCTCGGCGATTGTGTGTACCTTTTAATATTGCCATCGATCAATATATTTTTTATATGTTCAATAAAAGTACACCTAGGTCGTCATCTGCCAGCATTTCCTTCCTTCTCTCTTTCATCCTTCATTCTTTATATGTGTCCAAACCAGCGTAAACTACTTTTCATTATTTTAGTCTTCAAATTGAAGATATCAAAAAATCTATAAAAAAGTTCGCGGCAGCTTTTATGTATCGAAATTTACTTATTTATTAATAGCGTAATTAATTTTTCCACTCATAAGACAACCGCAGCGCATTCTGGCCATTTTTAGACGAAATTCCCACGAAATTGTTCGAAAACAAATATTTGATCAAAACAAGCATCAATTAGGGAAATTAATTAAAATTTTAGGAAAAACTAAGAATATAATTCGAAATAAATGTACCTACCTGTTCACTACTAATATATATATATATATATATAATTGTTAAACGATGTTTGTTTGTTTGTGATTATACAAAACTTAAAACACCTATAGTCACTAAAAATCCGCCCAGGCGTTGCCCGTGTGAAAAGCCTTCTGGTACCTAAAGTAGCCCACGCACTGCTCCGGTATCTCGTTCGTATAATCGTTTTTTTTATTTATCATATCCACAATTAGTAACCGACCGAAACAGGATTTTCACACTAAACCGAATATTCGGCCTCCATCTCAGTTTCGGCCGAAATCTAAAGTTTTTTTTTTATACATATACAGACAATGAAATAAAAAAAACAATAATTGAAGCTACGAACTCACCCGAACTTAGTCTAACGACGCGCGATAATTCACGAACATTGAGTTTCAGTCCTCTCGAAGTTTCAGCCGATTTTTGGCCAAAACCGAAACCAAAAAAGATCTTCTGTCGGACACTATCTATTGCTGTGAGTCCTTGTGATAAATAAAATAAATAAATCCATGGCTATATTTCAAATTTAATTTATATGTAGATATTATATATCAGAGAAAAAAATCATCTAATTTTAGCACGGAACATAAAGAAAGATTTTATATATTTAAATAATGAATTAGGAAAACTCAGTATGGAAAAAGCCCTTGCGTGCATTTGGTATCCTGGTAAGTGCTTTAATCTATTTATCGTATTGTGGAAAGCACGCAAAGTCGTCCGCACTTCCGAAAACAACTCTATTTATTTGTATTATCAGTGGTTCACGTAGTTTCAGTAAAATATGTCCCATTTAATATGACCAACTAGCTAAATGTGGAAAAGGATACTAGAAATACTGAAAGAAAAACGTTACGATACTCTATACTACAAAATATCGGTTAAAAATTGGAAACTCGCCGTATTGTCTGAAATATTAATACTTAATATTTCGTAATTGATAAAAAAAAAACAGAACATCGTACTTACCAAGTTTTTTTTTCTGGATGAAGCACTTTAGTGGGACACAAAATAGTTTAAAAATACAAGTATCTGAAGTATGTCTCCAAGACAACTTGCCTACAACACTGGCTAAATTACACCTCAAATTAGATTAAAACAAACAGATACAAAATACAGAAATAATATCAGAAATTTTCAAGGAAATCTGAAAAGAAACAGCCAAAAGGCAAAATGTTTGTTACATGTTTCGCGATTTGAGAATATTAAAATTTTCGTAGCGGTTCGTAGAGGCGTGCGTAGCGCGTCGGGATCCTACCGTCACTGTAGCGTCCTGTGCTACGGACTAGCGATGGCGCTGGCGGTAAATTTACCGGTAATTATTGTGTGATTGTTTCATTTACTTTTAAGTTTAAAAGTTTATTAAACACTTCACTTTTTGATATAAAGATCAAGGATTATTTTGCTACGAAACCAACAACTTACACTTATCTAAATAGACTTCCCTCCTGTTTAATTTTTATTTTTTTATTTTATTTTATTGTGGCACAAACAGTCATTTAACTTATATTTAACTTAAGACTATTATTACTTAGTTAAGCAGACCAAGGTAGTGCCGAAAATCTGTAAACAAAGGCAACAAGCAACATAACAACAAAAATAAATTCACCACCTATACAAGTCATACATATGCAACACAACAATTAATTAATGAATATAGGCAACTGCCTAAATGTAGACTTCATTACTAGTGTATACGCCGATGGTATAAATGTATATTTTACACGTAATTTTCTCTTCTATTTCTTAAGAGTGTAGTGTACCGCGTCCATGTCCATACAAACGGAGAAAACGTTTTACTACCCCTAAATATCATTTAATTTTAACAATTTTGTAATATGTTACTGACACAATGAAAAACTACGTACTTATTTTTTCCTTTTTTCAAAATTCGTAATAGGTCAAAAGTTATAAGCCCCTCAAATCTCGGTTTCATAACTTGCTCGTAATAAACCGTCTGTATTTGAGAAACAAAGCCAAATTTCAAAAAAAGCAAAACGTACGTACGTAGATTATAATCTGCTAAAATGTTTGACACCAAAATTATAAGGTTTCGTTATAGTTTAGTAGGTGTAAATCGTTTTCCCCCAAAACGCAATTTTCAATGAAGAACATACCTACGAACACTCACGAGCTGCAGTGTTCTCTGTCGCACTGATGCCCGTGGGAAGAGCGCCCTTGAGACAGAATATGATTTTCTAAATACCTATTTCGCTGCGTACGCTGAGCTACACGATCCTCTTAAGATTGATACATTGCAGTTTGTAGTCATGAGAATTATGCCATCATTAAATCTATATCAAAATTAAATAACAGGAAGAGATTTCTAAAAATTTCAATTAAAACAGAAACATAACCACTATCTAATAATACATCCATACTAATATTATAAATGTGAAAATAACTCTCTGTCTGTCTGTTACGATAACACGGCTAGGGAAAATTGGTAAAACGGTAAAATGACGCCAAACACCCATCACTAAAATGATCGTAGCAGATCTCTATAGATATATTGGGAGGTATCGAGTGCCTGTAAGAGGTATATGATGGTTGATAAACTGCAATTGGGTTAATGTATTTCTGATGATTGGGGGTCGACTAACATTTAGTTCTTAGCGTCTTTACGTCCGCGGAAAAAAAAAGGGTAAATTGATCGGTATTTACTATCTCTATTTTTATTTGTAACTAGTTGTGTCTTGCGGTTGCACCCGCGTGAATGGTTATGCTTCGCCCCTTTGGATCTTAGCGTGATGTTATATAGCCTATAACCTAACCTTTCTCGAGAATTGGGTTATCAAATTCACAAAAACTCTTCAGCTTTATTATTATCCACAAATCGTTGCTTTTCCCCCAGTGACAACACTGTTTACTTTGAACACTGGAAATGTTTTTCGATCGCTTCTGTAGGGGCCCCTTTTTCAGCAAACGTGCGACATATGATATGCGATATCACCAGAAGTGTAGGTGCTTGCTTGAGGTGGCAAAATGTTTGTATTGACGAGGTCTACAATATACAAGTTTAAATCAGTGGTGTATGTTTTGAAAAAATAAAAATAGTTTTGGCTAGGATTATATATGTTTTTTTTATTTTACATATACGTGTTCAGTGTGGTTATATCTCGGGTTGTTTTTCAAAATTAAAAAAATATAATAACTCCAAAATCACAGTGCCTAGACTGGTCGTGTCTTAATTAAATCTTCATTTCGGATGACAGCTTTAAAAGATGGAGGAGGTTCTCAATTCGTCGGAATCATTTATGTTTTTTTTTATGTATGTTCCCTATTACTTAAAGACGCCTGGACCGATTTGGATTTTTTTGTTTGAAGGGATATACTTTCCAGGTGGTCCCATGGTCACCAGGTAAGGATCTGATAATGGGATCCTGGAGAAATCGAGAACTCTTCAAATTTTATAGGCACACTTGAAGCGATTTGGGTATTTTTTAATAGTTGCTTTCGGAAAGCACATTTTGGTTTTGAAGGCGGTTTTTTTTCTTAATCAGAAGTGGTTATTAATACCGCAGTTCATTTCAGCTCATTTCCAGTAAATTTTTTGTGACCCTGGTACCACCAGAAAAATAGGTTTCAACGCCGCCTTTTAGTCACATAAAGACTCGAATACCTCTCGATTGATTGGGATCAAAGGGAAAATTCCACGGGCGATGCCGGGGCCAGAAACCTAGTCTATATATATATAAAGCAATATAGCGCGTCCCGAAGTTGTCATATTATGTTCTATAGATATTTATTTATACATGTACAAGATCCTGATGAACATTATACAAATGTAGAGACTTAGAAGTCCTGATGATGGATCTAAAGATCTACCTGTACTATTAGAAATGAAGAAATACCCAAACAGCACGAAATCTGCAGCGAGGCTAATCAATGAGCACCAACAACATTTGCATTGGTTCATACTTCCCTACTATAATCTACAAACTCCAGACTCCAATAACTAGCAAGACCAAGCATGTTAGGAATAAACCTCACAAATACCATCGGCTGAAGGAGTAAGTACCTTGCCTTCGGCTGAGTACCCTGGGACTGTTAAAACTTATAAAAATAGCTAATCTCTAATCAAAGTTAATCCATGATTAGTTTTTTTTCCACGGTTTGCCTTATGGCTCCCGAAACCAAGTTATCAGTTTCAGGGTACCCAGCGGTAGACAAAGATTGTCAGATTATGTACTTACATAAGTTTTTAATTAATATTTTATTTTACAATTGTTATTTTACTATAATATCTGATTATCTTTGACTAGACTTTCAGAAATTGGCCGTAAAATTTTTTTGCTCAAATCCGAGACCGTTTTCAAAATTCAGTTCGTAAATTTTGCTTATGTGTGCTTCCGGGATCCGTAAGGCAAGGCAACCCGGGCAGATATAAAAAAAACTATGATATCGGTCTTCTGAGACCCCCATTTCTCCAGAATATTCAAGAGGGTAATTGAGGGTTAATAAAGATAAAGGGCCACAAAACACAATACTCCAGGGTCCCACGTTTATTAGCTACTAGAGTATGCATGGTTCTGGGGGGTTACTCTTATAGACGTAAGCAATCCTAATCTCAAAAATCCTGAGTTTCATTTCATTGCGATGGCGACTGTAGCGACAATTTTGTGAGGAAGGATCTAGCCCTCTTGTCACCAGAGGAGACGATCACTCGTGTCGTGAGACCTAGATGGACTTAGGTTTCTATACCGAATTGCAGATTTTTTTTTAGCAAATCTGACCAAAAATAATATTGCCTAATTTTACCTCATAATTTTAATAACGTTCGCAACTTAATGTTTTTGGGACATAATCTTTTTAACAAAGAACAATAAGTGCGTCGGTGGCCGAGTGGTTCGAAATATACATCAACAGAACTGGTCACTCGTTAGGTATAGCGTCACACAAATACCAAGGGCTAAACGAGGGAGACTTGGTCTTCCGCTGGGTACCCTGGAACCGTAACACGGTTTCGGGAGCTGTAAGGCAACAAATTTGGGGTGTGGCTGTGTCCTGGACACGGCCGTGTCTTTTACGTGAATGCGTCGGGTAATATTTTATTTGAGCGTATTATATTGTTTTATGGGTTTGCTCTTGAGAAGTCCTTTTCAACCATATACAATATCTGTATTTGGATTTGACTTTTTGACGCTTATATAGGTAATATATTTACTGTAATTATTTTACACTAATGATTGAATGACGATTGATGACGATTGAAACTTAAACGAACGTCGTAGCTTCTGCGAGTCAAAAGTTATATTCAATGGAAATCTCGTAACGCAGCAAACTAACCTATTTAGCTATCTAGTGGTGTAATTAAATTTTGGATGGAGATAATAGATATGCAGCTGCAACACCAAACTGTATCCTCCGATTTTGTTATCACTCGTTTTTTGAATTGTCCCCATGGAAGTAATTTTAAAGATGTATTCACGTCAAAAAAAAAGGTCTAATATTAGTGTGCATTGTTAGTAACACTGAATTGTTAATTTGCAATTGATTTCAATAAAATTGTCACTATTGTCCTCATCGTAACGAAATTAAAGTCAGGATTTATGATTTGAAATTGAATTAAAGAGTAACCTGAGCGTGCCCTCATTGCTGGCTATAAAAATTTTAACCACGCTTCAGCTGGATGTGCCATAAAATGTTCTTTATTTCTTTATTCGACGATTGGAATCATTTATGTATTTTGTCTTAATCAAAAACAGATAGATACCTTGCGGCGGTGCGAGAGACAACTGTAACAGTGTCCACTTTTGCCAGTTGTTCATGAAACAGAACAGGTGACCAGTAGAGGTGTAATTTCTTTTAAGGGGAAGTCAGTCATCAAAATCCAATTGTTAATCAATTTTTTCAGAAAACCTGATCTATTTACGAAACTGAATAAAATATATATTGATTTTAAGGATATGTTGTTGCAAATATTGTTATTGTTTTGAAAATATGATTAGAAACATTTTACTCGATAGAAAAAAAATCCTAAATACACCTCTGAAAACTTTATTTATCAAATTTTATGGCTATAATATAGATGGTATCATTACAAAAATTAAAATGAATATTTTTTTGGTATATATCTATCGTTTCATTGTAAAATTATTTCTATGTAGTATAAGATTTTTTTTAAATTGCGTTTTAGACAAAAATTATAGCTTACGTTGAATCGCTCTGTTTCTATCCTGCTCGCGTGCGCGCGATTCTAGATAAATGCGTTCTGCTCTTTCATCACTCATTTTCTCATCGACCACTTCACCTTAATAGATATTTTCCCTGGTCCTCTAATTTGAACACAAAAACCAGGTCTATCCATTGCTCCGTTCTTAGTTTTTTACGCGAAACAACTATAGAATTTGTTATTAGTTAGAATTATGTTAATTTGGATATGACAACATATTTCATAAGAGAGCCCTGGCGGCTTGCAGCAAGCTTTTCTCCCGACTTGATTTACTTATACCGTTGCTGATAGTTTTAATTAAATATACATAAATCTACCTAGAGAAAAAGAAGCAAAAAGAAGTCGATAGCCAATTGGTAGAGCGTTGACTTAAAACCGGGAAGTCATGGTTCAATTACCGCTCGTGCCAAAAATGCTAAGCACCAACTCCTCGTGCTACGGAGGGCACGTAAAGCCGCACTTTTGTATGTCTTTGTGAAAATCAGCTGTTCATCGACTTCCGTAGAGTGTATGACCTTTTCAGGCTAAAACTACTGAACGGATTTTGTTGCGGTTTTCACTATTAGATAAGTTGATTCACCAGAAAGGTATACAAGTATTAAACATTGACCTATCATGTTTAGGAGCTTAGCATGAACAGTATAAGTGAATCAAGTCGGGGAAAAAATGATCCTTAGCAAGTTTTCATGGCGTATGCTGTCTAATCCGTCAGAGATATAACAAAATGATGTAGGAAAGAATTGTGTAGATTAAAATGATCTACAAAAAAGTCCACGGAAGCATATATCTATATCTAATAGATGAGTAGTAATAAGCGTATTTGTGTGGGTATTAAAATTTTACTGATATTATTGTACCCATGCGACGCCGGGGGTTGTGGCTATTAAATAAATATGTCAACGGATCTGGAATTGATCTCCACAAAAATGTGTTTTTATGACATTGTGAATGTTACTCTTTATGTCTTTATGCGGCGGTGAAACTGTAAAAATCCTGGACCAAATCGAATAAGGGTAACTTTATACCTGACTAGTAAAAGTCAAGAAAAACAAATCATTTTAAACTTTATTATGTAAGCAATAAAATTGATTTTATCATGTAATGTTAGTTTAAAAGTAAATTGTATCTATAAAATTCTGGATTAAATGAATTTAATGATGAAAACGTAATACAAAATTATTATGCACAAAAAGTTATTTTATATGGTTTTAAATTCATTAACATATCATATATCAAACATAACGGTATAAGTATGTAGGTACTACATTATTACCCCAAAATAAAAAATCTTTAGAGTTTTTGTTAAAAAGTTTGGAGAAAACTTCAAACGACATAAATATGGTTCCTTCCTTACATACATACTAGCGGACCCGGCAGAAGTTGTCCTGCCCAAACGTTGGCTTGCCTGCACTACTCCTACCCTACCCCTACTCCTACCCCTACCCCTACCCCTACCCCTACCCCTACCCTTACCCCTACCCCTACCCCTACCCCTACCCTTATCACTTATGGGTATGAAAAATAGATTACGACCGATCGTGGGCCCTACCGAAACAAAAAAATTCCTAAAAATCGGTTAAGCCGTTTCGGAGGAGTATGGCAACTAACTTGTGACACGGGAATTTTATATTTTACATACATTTATTGTATTGCGTCAAAATTTAGAACTCTAACACGAGTAGATAAGTAGGTAGGTACTTATATATAATATTATATATATACCAAATTTTATCAAATACCTACGATTCAAAATTGTTATATATACAATATAATTTTTTGAAAGACTGGAACGAACGGACTGAATAATCTAAGGTTTCCTTATAAAAGGTAACATGAGGTATAACTATCGCTGAAATTATATCTCAAAGGCACTACTTCAACTTTTATTACAAAGCAAGGCAAGCTTATTTTTTTACAGAAGCAGATAATGTGAATCCAACTCCCACTTGCCCATCTTGTTTGAAGCTTGCTTTCAGTTTCATGAAAATTCATAATAAAAGTGTAAATTTCAGCATATTCGCGAAATAATAAAACGTTGCACGAGACCGCATATAAATGCATTTTCTCATCAAAGGAATAATTTTGCGGTTTTCACAAGAGCTTCCGGGAGTTTTTAATTTTCCTACACAATATTTTTCATTAAAATTTACGATAGGTACTGTCAAGTAAAACAATACAGTAGGTTTATTATATATGTATCTATTTCACTATAATCAAATCATCACGGCCTTTATACGCTGCGGTGTGATCAGAGCAAATAAATTGTATTCGAGCGCGAGAATCAGAGACACGCAGAGTAACAGTGTCCAATTTTATTCAGTTCTCCAGTTCGTCACTTGTTAAACAGGTGTAATGCATGTACTTATCTGTTTTAGAAGTGAAAACTTCTTTAGGCGCGTTGAGCGATTTTTGATAGGGGGATATCTTATTTTCGGAACATGGATTGCCCGGCCCGAGTATACTCGACCCGAGAATGTCCGAGTAGGAATTCGTGTACTGGCTTTCACGTACGCTTGGGTCGGGCATTCTTTGCTGCGCATTTCTGGCTGGCAACGCTCGGTCAGGACTGAGATTTTATAATTGAAAACTTCTTTAGGCGCGCGCTAGAAGGCGTTATTATACCTACGTTATATACCTATGAATAAAAACCACCTGTTATTCATAGAGGACGAATGTATTGCTGCTGTCTCCGTCTGATTTTTTCCGAAACTGCTGAACAGATTTTGCTCCTGTTTTCACTCGATTGATTCATGAGCAAACTATATATAAATTGTGTGAACGGTACAGTGGAGGTCCAACCGAAGCGAAGTTGCAACACAGCGACAGTTGGCTCAGTTAGGTCATAAGGGTGGACAGCGAAGGTTGAAATATTATAAAAAATTGTAAGTTTGGGTAATCTCTGAAACTACTAATCCGATTCTGAAAATTCTTTCACTAATATACTGCATTATCCCTGAGCTATAGGCTAAATATCCACGGGCTACACCGGGGATGGATATTGGATAGCTAGTCTAAAGTAGGTACCTAAATGCTATCACTGATCCTGTCACCCGTCCTACGTAAGAAATGTCATTGCCCTGTCGCTGACATCTGACCCTTTTCACTTCCCAAGCGAGTGATCGCACAGCATACTAATGTACCTACTTATTCTATGAAAAAATATTTCAGCGTATATTTTCTAAGGTATTTTGATTTGTTTTACGCATTGAGAAGCGACCGTATGCAATCTTGTGCCGACTTGATAAGTGTTTTTCCCTTTTTATTACGGACTAACTTTCCTCTCCAGCTTCTATTTTTTCAATTTTTTTTTTTCAAAATGGCTCCATCAGGGTTTTGATGATTCCGCCAATGTCAAGTAATATATACGTCACAGTAACAATAAGCCGATTGATCGGTAGGTAGAATGCTCCCGCCGGCCGCAATATGTCCTATTAATCACTGACTAATCACAACTATTACAGCGCGGGCGGGATTAAACTGGATTCCCCATGACGTCCTGGTGGACGCGTGCGTTATCACAAAGGCGTCACGTGGAATCCTCTCCAGCTTCTATTCTATTCTATTTTTTTCAAAATGGCTCCATCAGGGTTTTGATGATTCCGCCAATGTCAAGTAATATAGACGTCACAGTAACAATAAGCCGATTGATCGGTAGGTAGAATGCTCCCGCCGGCCGCAATATGTCCTATTAATCACTGACTAATCACAACTATTACAGCGCGGGCGGGATTAAACTGGATTCCCCATGACGTCCTGGTGGACACGTGCGTATACCACAAAGGCGTCAAACAAAATATACTTACCTTAAATTAAAACTTAAATGTCACTGCGTTTATTTCGCGGTCAAATGTCAAAATTATCTAGGGATCACGTGACAAATGTCATAAATCGATACAAATTCTTCCTGTGGTCATGCTAGGGGGGCTGGAACGCTAGTCCTGCGGGGTGAGCACAGATTTTGACAGCGACACTTTCGTTTTCGGTCGAACGAAAGTGGTAAAACAAAAAGAAACAAAAAATTGTCTATGAATTTGATGTCACATAAAAAAAATCTTCGTTATTTTGACTTCCTGTTTATTAATTCAATATTTTATTGATTTATTAATTAATTAATTAAAATAGAAGTCAAAATAAACATAATTTTATATTAAATTTAAAAAATAATTTGCAATGAAACTAAAGAGTTGGATAAAAGGTCTACCATCCAAGCCATTAATATAATATTTACATTTGACGGTACCATCGATGGTACCATGATACCATCGTTTTGTCCCCATTATGTCCAACAAGGACCGGCCAAAGATTGCCCGGGCCAAAAGGTCCGGCCCAACAGTGTGCGGACAAATTCTGTGTACTTGTCTTTGTCCGGCCAAGCAAATTGCTCTGCATTCTTGTGCAGGACATGCCCGGTCCGAGAATGTCCGTACCAATAATGTGCGGGCAAATTCTGTGTACTTGTCTTTGCCCGGCATAGCAAATTTGCACGCACATTGTTGGGCCGGACCTCTCGGCCCGGCCTTTCTCTGGCCGGTCCTTGTTGGACATAACGTTTTGGCCTTTTCAAGGCCATTCGGCCGAAACGAAAGAAGTCACGTCAAAACTATGCTAACCTAGCTGGCATCCAGTAACTGGTAAATTGTGTGGCATCATCAGGCTTAAAATTCCAGTCTTATCGTACACATCACTTATAAACCCAGGCAGGAATAACGGAGCGAGTAAGGGGCATACAGCAACGACAAAAAATTTAAAAACAAATATATTTTATAATAATAATTTATTAAGCTTTATTATCTACTTTGTACAAGAAATGTTGCTTCATTCCACTGGAGATTTATAACATTTTTTAAACAAATGTAGAGATATAAGTACAAATATTATCTTTTAAACATAAGATAGAAGAATATTATTAAGGATATAAACTATATAATAAATAGGGATAGCTAATTACTAGCGAAATCAGGACATTCAATTATAGAAAGGTTGCCACCATGTTTTGCTAGTAATTACCAACCTCTGGCAATAAATCAAACTATGCAGTAATGAACGATAGGTTGAACCACCTGTCCAACAATATTTGGCGAATGAAAGGCATATTTAAACCCAGAGACCAATATGGAACTTATAATTCTATAGACTACATTTATCAATTTATAATAAAACGGTATGGATAACATTAGATATTAACTTTTGAAATATATTTAATTATTTACTTTATAAATTACTAGCATTCCGCCCCCGGCTTCGCCCGTGGATATTTTCAAACAAAATAAAATATAGCCTATAGCACTCAGATATAACGTAGCTTCATATTAGTGAACGCCCTGCCCAAACGTTGGCTTGCCTGCACTACCCCTACCCGGGGATAGTGTAGCTCCCAATGGTGAAAGAATTTTTCAAATTGGTCCAGTAGTTTCGGAGCATATTCAATGCAAACAAACAAACAAACAAACAATCTTTCCTCTTTATAATATTAGTATAGATTTGAAATTAATTGCATAACCATACGATGGTCCACAGTAACCCACAACTTCAGCTCACAGAAGAGACAACCCCCTGGCGCAACAGAACGATGAGAGCTGATTCCAAATAATGGGAATAGGCAAGGGAGAATGACTGTATGATACAAAAATTAAGTTTTATTATAGGTACAGGCACACACAGCCGACTTTCATACACGACTATTAACAATATGGAAGGTTTAATATAATCTAGTTTTAGTCTGAATGTATCTCGTCTGCCACTTGCCGCCATTTCGCAACAAGATTTGATACAGTCTTGTGTTTCAACCCCACCGACGAGGAAATCTTTACCTGGGAAAGAAAAAAAACATTTATTTCTTAGAAGTACACTCGGCAAAATTAATTCCGTTTCAGCTTCTATCAACTATAGACTAGAGAACAGAGAACAAAATGCATGCACGATCTCGAATGGCATAATCTTATGGAATGTAGACATACCAGGGCAGCTCTACCAACCATAAATAAGATCTTGAAACTAAAAAGAACCCAACTATATTAAGAGGCTATTCGATCTCAAAAATACCTCAACAGAACTGGCCACAGAGCTGCAAAGTTAGAGGATAAAATTTGCTATAAAATTGTCTAATTCTAAAACTAACTATGGGCGCCATTTATTCAAGATGGCGGCGCGAGCAGCAGTCACGCGAAGTCACAAACTTAGGGCCACCAACTGTCAAGTTTCAAAACTGGTTGATAATTTGGATGTAAAAAATACTTAATCAATAGATCTGTGGCGGCTCATCGATCTCAATACCGTAATCTGTATCGCGGTAGTGAAAATATTTAATATATTGGCATATATACAATATATATATATAAAACTTTGGGAGTATTCCTTTTTACTGAGTCGTTGGATTGTTGTTCTATAGATCAATAGATGAAAGTAAGTAGTAACAAGACATACTTTATTGGACTTCTTCTTGTGTGCTCTAGTCTCTTCTTTGTCTCTCTTGTGCTCCTGTTTAAGTGGAGGCGTTGTAGACCGCTCGTCGTCCGTAGGAGGCCGCGCGGGCTCCGACTTCTTCTCTAGCTCGGCGAGGTCGTCGTAGAATGATCTCAGCTCCTCGCCTATCGACTCCCGCTTTGGCGCTTCCTAGAAAAACAACGAATTTATTTATTATTATACTCCTTTACCATAAAGTTAACAACTACAAATAGTGATAGCGTTAGACATATCAAGTATGAAACATTGTAAGGTAACCATCGGGGCGTAGTATGCAGGGTGAAGGTTATGGATTTAGAACATTTTTGCGTCATGTACACCGATTTATTTATATGTAGTTTTGGTAAGGCGAAGTCAGTGTTAATCCTAACTCAATGATATTTTCAACAGCTGCCTCCTGGGTTTAAATGCCATTTTGTGTGTGCTATAAACCTGATGCTGGCACCATAGTGAGGCTTGCTTGTTCATCATCCACCATCCAAGGCCTATCATCTATATCTATACTAATATTATAAAGAGGTAAAGTTTGTAAGTTTGGATGTAACCGGTAATCTCAAACTACTGAACCGATTCTAAAAATTATTTCACTAATAGAAAGCTAATATATCCCTGAGTGACATAGGCTACATTTTATTTTGTTCTAATATATCCACGGGCACAGCCGAGGCGGTAAGCTGATACAACAAGCCGATCTTAGGAACTACCAGTCCGATTAGAAAAAAAATGTTTGCGTTAAATAGCCCGT
The DNA here is from genome assembly GCA_963924495.1 of Nemapogon koenigi. NCBI lineage: Eukaryota > Metazoa > Arthropoda > Insecta > Lepidoptera > Tineidae > Nemapogon > Nemapogon koenigi. The sequence goes on along the minus strand of OZ004639.1, from coordinate 12,404,219 downwards.
TTATTGAAGAAGGCTATATAGACCAGGGGTGGCCAACTTGATAAGACCCAAGATCTACTATTTACTGACTAGACTCTGTGCTGTTCATAGACATTAAATTTTAACTGAGTAAATGGAACAGTACATGTACAAGTATTTTTTTTTATTATTTTTTATTATGATATTTTTTTATATTTTATTATTTTTTATTATTACTTGTGTAGATATTTAAACCTGTTTTTGGCCACCCCTGCTATAGACTATATAAGATCACGCTACGGGTCGGAGCAGAGCTGCAGTAACCATAAACATCAACCAATGGAACAAGACTCGCCTGCGTCACGAGCGGCGGCGTGGTGTCCTCACAGCCGGGGGGCGGGGGATCGTGCCACGGTGGTGGGGTAGGGGTCAGTGTGCGGGGGGCTGTCGCGGGTGTTGGTGGTGGGGGCCGGGGAGGGGGTGGGGGTCGGGGAGGGGTGGCGGGGGAGAGCGCTGCCAGCAAAGGGGGCTCCTCCTGTAATAGAAATATTTATATGAATACGGTCGTGGTACAGGACATGTGACCTATTTGTATTCCGAGGTAATTTGAACTCACCTGCACAACAGTGTCGTCCGGCGGCGGCGGCGTGTTACAGATATCCATGTCGTCGTCCACACTAGGATACTCCCACTGGATGTACCCGTCACTTTCACGCACGTACCGATATCTACACTCCACCCTATAACGTAAAAAAAACAACACAAATAATATTAACGGTATAGTGAACTGGACGGACTACATAGAGTCGAGTGACGACTTGCACGTTTTTGGTTTGGTATATAGTAGCCGAGTGGGGTTTGTGGTATTTCTTAAGTGTACTTGTTTGTTGTTCATTAGGCAGGAGGAAGATAATTGAGGAGAGTCATCATCCTGAGTTTTTTTTAAGTTTTTTCTGCTGCAGTGTTTTATTTCGCTTTTCCCACTAAAATAGAGACTGAAGATTAGTGAAGATAGTTGAAAAGAAGTGATGCGTCAATAATGAGGGATCAATTAAGAAAAAGGACTCGAAGTTTATAGTTGATGTATGAGAAGTTAATGTAAAGTTTGGAAGGAGTTGTAAATATTTTATTCAAAACATAAATATGATATAATATTGCCAATTAAGAGTCCTATGATATGTAATATAGAAAATCCCCCACAAGACCTAATTAGAACATCAAACCAAAAGCGTGCAAAACGAATTAAAAATCAACAACAAGTTTATCAAACCATTTGTGCAATCTGCTGTATGCTTGCCAAGAAAAATTATAAAAAATATTTTTTTTTACTTTTCATAATTTTTTTTAATTACGCGGCACAGCATATTCCTTCGCCGATCAGCCCTGGGAAAAGACCAAAGTGCATTATCAAATTTAATAATATATAGAATAAAAAAATAATTAGTTTATATCTCACCGAGTAGTGCGGTCAGCCATTTTCTCTTGTGCGGGCAACTGTAGTTCGATCTGACGTGTTGGCATTCTTCTCTCTTGATTATATATTTTAATTTTAATTATAATACAATCGGGTAAACAAATACTTAATTAAGTAAAAATCTATTTTGCATTGATATGTGTTTATTCCAATTTTTTATAACACAGTATGTATGTATATATATCACAGAATTTTCATTATCATATTTTACAATTATTATCACATTTTAAAAAATATAGTATAAAATGTTGTGTCAATTTGAGAAAAAGTGTATTGACATTATTATACTACATTGTTCATTACATTACGTGTAATTATTTATTGTAACTGGTATCAAGAAAATGTTGTCTTACCACATCAAAAAATTAAGTTATAACCATCCCATCATTTATCTGTTGCGTGACTAAACTTACTTTTAAATCAACTTCGCTAGTAATTCCAATAAATTAGGAAATAATGTACAAAAATATTTAAAATTTCTATAAATATGTCTATTCTGTATTTTTAAACAAATATTGCTAGAGAGGACGTGTTAAAACTCAAACACTTTTATTTCACTCGTATGTAAAGAAAACGTATTTATTACTTTAAAAAAATATTGTCTTGGCTTCAAATACGAGTACACAAGTGTTTTATTAAGAAACTGAACAAAACTATTATTCTGAATAAGTGTATTTTAATATAATAATAATAATTCATTTTAATTTAATTATTAATGTTTAATATTTTTACCCAATTTCCCAATAAGTACGAATAATAGCAACATCTCTTTGTAAAGGAGATGTCTCGTTGTGAGGCCATCACATAGTACACTATAATATTTAAAAAAAAAGTATTAATTTGTCTAGTATACCACCATCTTGAAATCGATTTATACTGTTTTTATTATGAAAATAAAGTAATATATAATTTTGTCCCCAAAACTTGAGAAAACTCTGCATAATTAAATTTTCTAAAATGTGAGATAGTGTACAATATCATGGCCTAAGGTCCCAATATTTTTTAAACAACTCATTTGTATTATTTTTGTGTATGTTTGTAACAAAAATATGTATAAAACTGTTAGGTACAAAAACATTTAAGAACACTTGTTCAAGAAAGTGTTAAGGGAAAGTTCTAATGGGTCTATGCATGCAGGCGAACTGTGTACAATAGACAATGTATTTTTAATGAGGTAAATATGCTTCGTCTTACGGGGCCAACTAAAATTACTGACTATATAAGCGACAAATTCGTGCAGATTGACGACAACTTGAAAATGAAAAATGTTTGATGAAACATCATCTAATCTGAAGTTACGAGGATTCAAAAATAAGACGAAATGCGTCTAATAAAGGTATCTAATATAATAAATATAAATAAATGTCTAAATAAACCTAATCGTGCCATGGGACCCTATAACAAGTTTTGTTGTATAATTAGGGAGAAGCGCGCGTTATTCTACAATTCTGCCTACTATGAGAGAAAGGAGAGAGAAAGGAAGAAAGAAAAAGAAGATAATCTTCTTATACATAAAAATTAAATGCTTTTCGTTGGTAAGGGCATTACTTGAGAACCGCTGGACCGCTTTCGTTAAAAAAATGTTATGTTCGTAATAGTCTGAGTCAGGTTTTTAGGGAATGAAAAATTGGAAAAGTTGCCCGAAAAATTGGAAATTTCGGGAAAAACTGAAAGTGCCTTTTTTGTATGAACTAAAGACCATAATGGGGGATGAAAGTTAATATGGACTCCCGCGCAAAGTCAAGGCGGACAGCTAGTTTATAATATTTTAGGTTACACATCATTGCGACAACTGTAAGACTCGCCCTTCTTTAAAGAATTAGCTAATGAGTGACAATACAAGGTTAGTGCACACAGGTAAAGTACATGTACTGAGTGTGTATGGGAGGTATGTGTGTGTGTGTGTGTGTGTATGGGAGGTGAGAGAGGAGAGTTCCCCAGTGAGACAAGTACCTTGCGAACTCGCACAGCCAACCAGGCGGCGCGGCGGCCACCTCGAGACGCAGCAGGGAGTCCTTAGCGGCGTCCAACCAGCGCTGCCAGTATGATACCTTGAGAGCGCCGGCTATATACGCGCCGGTCAGTGTCTGCAAATTTCATTAGTTAAATGCCTTTTTGCCTTTTCTCAACAAACTCTAAATTTACACTTGAAATAATTTAATAAAAAATGTTGATGCAATATCGACTAGACTAGAGCGAACCTTTTTTACAAAACAAAAATATTTAAGACAGATCTTCTAGCAGAATATACAACATTATTATTTAAGAGGCAATTTTAAATATATATGTGGGATAAGCATACTTAAGAGTCCTATATCCATAGTCTGTATGGGCATAAACTATTCCCTGTAAATAATCCACCTGTGTCACTGTAATTTAGCATATAGTTATTAAATATATCTAAGTGAAATAGTCGTTATTTTTTTCAAATGGTTTTATTGAATAGGAAATATGGGTGGTAAAATAAAGGATTATTTTGTCCCTAAGCTACAAAAAAAACGCGATGTATATAATTGAAGAGTAATGGTAAAACAGCGCTTTAAAAACTTAAGAGCTTTGTGATAGATTATGAAAGAGAAAACGGGGGCAAAGTTTAACCACCCATATTCCCTATTCAATGAAACCCATTGAAAAAATTACAGCTTTTTCACTTAGTCATATTAAATAAGTAACTACATATATGCTAAATAGTGACACAGGTGGATTATTAACAGAGAAATTGGGAATAGTTTATATCAGAAAAATTATGGATATAGGAGCCTTAAAAAAACTTAGTAAAAGCGACATTGTTTCGTGACTCAAGCTGTCAAACAATGTGTAAATAATTCATTTGACGTTTACAAAGCAATCCAATCGTCAGGAAATGATATCACTTTTATTAAGTAATTCAGGGCGATTGTTTATTTTGGTACTGGGAAACCATTTTTACCTCCCGAGGTATAGTTTAACTAAAATAAATATATATCTACCTGCATTTGTATGGTCATCTCTTGTACAGGCGCCAACGAGTAAGTTTGTTGTTCATTCAGAAACTTCAACTTCGCACTCAACAGATCCGAATCGTCATCTGCCCTAGCTCTCTTCGCTTTCTCCGCGTCCTCTGCTATTCTCTTTTCATCATGTAAAGTTTCACCTTTAGTGAATAGTAAACCTTTCCCGTACGTAATAGTATTCTTAGCTGGTTCTCTATCGTTCAAATCTTCATTTAGCTTATTGAACCCTAAACCGGTTCTTTCATTGGCGTTCCCTTCAATACACTGAGCATACTTCGTTGTATAAGAAGGCACTTCTCCTTTTTTCTTCTCTGGTAACACAGACTGAGATATTCTCAACTTTTTTCTAGTAGATTTTTCCGGAATTTCACCTTTGTCGACGATATATATGTTAGCTTCTTTCTTTTCAATTACATTCTTCTCATCTAGTTTCTGTGTAACTGTGTCACCGTTTTTAACAATGTTAGCAGAGCTGGGGAACAATGATTTAGGAGAGTCGCATTTTTCTGTGTCAATATTGTTACTACTAGGAAACAGAGGTGTAACTTCTTTTGGTGGAGTGTAACGGTCTACTTCAGGAGAATTGTTGACAGTCTTCTCTTTTTCATTAGCACTTTTAGTATCATCTACGAGTGTATTTTCTACATTAACTTTAATTTTCTTCAGCTCCTTCTTTTCAATTTCTTCCAACAAATCATCAACGTCGAGGTCAAGTGTGTTGACATCTTTCTTTTGTTCATCTATTTCACGGTCAGGCGAAGCTGCTGCTGAACTTTGACTTGACTTTTGTGCTTCACTTATTGCTTTATTTGTCTCATTTACTATAGGTACTTTAAGTTCACCATTTGTGTCTTTGATTTCCACATGATTCTTATCCTTAAAAGTTCAAAAAAATGTATATCAATACAACAAATTTGTCACAAATAAGATATTAGTTAGAAACTTCACATTTTTCAGATTGAAAACTTTAGCCATCATTATGCTCAATGAATAACACTTTATCATTACTATACCTTCATACAACTTGCCCAGGACGAAACATGCAACACATTCAATGTAATAATATTACTCCAAAAATATTTTAAAATAATGTTACATTAACCAAATATGTCAAATATTTTGTGTCCTAGACAAGTCAACCTTGTAGTAATAGCAATGCTAAATAGCTATTTTAAAAAGCATACATCAGTTGCAGATTATCATCATAGGTGTGGAATAATTTTAATACATGCATCTTCACTACCTTTATACCTTCAGCGACACCAGTAACAGTAACTGATAGTCAAATATATATAACAACTAGCAACATATTTAATGGCAACTTAAAAGGAAATAATAAAACAAATAAACTAACCTGATCAACCTTATTATTGTCATCATCTAACTTTGTAGCATCACCTTCAACAACCTCACCCATATCTGGAGGCAGTTCAGGTCCTATGGGCACAGTGTAGTTTTGATTATGTGGCAAGTCTGGGCCATACTCTATTGTCTTAGTCTTCTGTTTTTTAGCAGGATTTTTTGTAGGCTTAGTCTGATTCATGGTGTCAATTTTAGGTGCAGCGGTCACTACTTTGACTGGACTATCTGCTTCGTCGTTGGAGTCAGTATCAGAGTGTTGGTAAGATGTTATTAGTTCAATTTTCCTGTAAATAATATGTGCGAACATTTTAAAGATTGAAGTATGGTCAATTAACCATGTTTTTATTTAAATCTGATGAAAACGAATGAATAGAGAATATCCACAGGCATAGGCTAGTTATTCATAAAAACATATTACATTCACTTACAATGAGTAACAATTATGAGTGATCTACCGACTATGGATTTGGTTGACTAGCCGACTAACGACTAATCGGCTCCAAAATGACAGACTATTTGCAGACTATAAAAGTGGCCGATTAGTCACGCATTCCATCCCAGTCTGCCGATGAGTACTGCCAAACATGACGTTTCACAGGTGTAACTGGTGGAGGGGGGCAATAAAGACTTTACTAATAATTATCTAAGTTGCAAAATGGAAAAATGTAAATAAAAAAAACTTACTCATCCTCAGATTCACTGCTGCGTCTCTTCAGACATTTTTTATTTTTATCTAAACTAATATCACTTTTCTTCTTCACTGTTTTAGTGTCACTTTTTGATGGATCTGCCTCTGTAGCAGTTTTCATATGATTTAGTTGCACCAATTGCTTCTCTGCAAGTGCTTGTTGGTAAAGTTGCCATTCCTCTACACTGACTTCTGCTGATCCTTAAGACAAAATATAGGGTGTTTTATTGTGTTTATGATGAAATAGTCATACCAAAGGCAGGATAAGTGATTATTTCTTGGCTTGTATTTTATTTAAAAATTAGAAATTACTTTAATTTATTATTTATTATTATGGGTAAGTAAATAGAATATATCCCACTTAGATATTAGTATTAAGTTTTCAAACCACAGACAGACACTAATTATTTTATGTATTAAATTTAAGTATTTTTTAATTCCAAATTCTACTTCATAATTATTAATTTTAACTGATTTGTATATGATTAAATATGGACTCAGATGGAAAAAATTAAAAGTTAGTGTCTTCAGCACTTGATAGAACGATCCAAAACACATAGTTTGGATTTAAAAACTAATTTTTGACCACTTTGTGGATTGGAATGTTTTTGCATAACTACGTCCAATTAAAAAAACACAATCAAAACTCTGGCAGAAAGTTAGTTATATCTATGTTTACTCACCAGCAATCTCCATATGCTGTTGAGCTTGACTCATTGCATACAAATACTCCGGGGGAGGCTCCCACGACACTGCATTGGTGTATTGGTTCCAGTAATATGTGTAGCCTGTGCTCTCATCGTAACATGGCGACCATGCTGAAATAATATTTATTTAACTAACGTGCTAACCCGGTGCGGAAAGCTAGTGGTTGAATAATTTTAAGAGGATCGTGTATTTATCTGTTTCTTATTACTAAACTAGTATTGGAAAGATTCCATATGTAAGCCCGAACCAGACCGAAAGTTGTGTAATGGTTGGTTGTATCTCCATCTTATTTCCTAGTACTTACGACATTGCTGCATAGCCATCGGTACAGGGACTACATGACCAACAGGAGGTAGAGGAGGTTCTTGGTAAACAGACGCGGCAGGCCCTGGAGGTAATGGAGGTGCTTTTTCATCTTCAGAATCAGAATCGGAGTACCCATATTGTCCAAGTAGCCCTAAAGGGTTCCGTTGCGTCATTTTAAATCTTTTTGAATTCAGCTTTTAGGTTAGGTTTATGTCGCAATTGTGTTTACGACATTAAACAAACATGGCATGACATCATGTAGAATCTACTAAACTATAACGTTAACCTAAACTTATTGTTTTACGTAACAGTAATATTATTGTGATATAGGGAACATATAAAAATTAAATGCAAAAATATTTTACATTACAATCCTTCCAAAAACAAAGAGCAAAACCAGTGAATGAATGAATGAATGAAAACGAAGAATGCAGCCACCATTCTGAATGCTCTGTGGAAGAATGATATTAATAGTGTTGGCAAATATCGCAAATGAAAAATTAAAATATAAATATTTCTATAAACCTTAATAATATAATAAATAAAATATAATCCTTATCAAAATAAATGACTTTATATGCATGGCCGCTTCAATACCTTTATATAACTTTTTGAAATATTCAATTCGGTCATTCCATTCCAAAGATATCACGAGTTTAAAAATGTAAGTATTTTTTATCGCGATTTTAGTATTTTTGTATGAACAATATCCAAAGTTAGAGGTAGTGGTAGGGGGTAGGGGTAGGAGGTAGAAGTAGAAGTAAGGGTAGGGGTACGGGTAGAGGTAGGGCTAGAGTAAGGGGTTATATTTTATTTTGTTCGTAAATATCCACGGGCGAAGCCGGGGGCGGAATAGGGGTACGGGTAGGGGTGGGGGTAGGGGTAGGGATAAGGGTAGGTATAGGGTATATTTTATTTTGTTCGTAAATATCCACGGGCGAAGCCGGGGGCGGAATGCTAGTGTTAATATAAAAAGTAGGCAAGGTTCTTATTCAGTCGGTGAATATGTCTTTACTGACTTTTTATAAATAGTCCTAGATATAAACGTATTCTACTAAGAAATAACTATTCCGAACTTACACACGAACAGACCAGACTTGGAATTTGAGATAACATTACAAATGTTAATATGTATAATCGTACATAATTGTTAACAAATCAGTCAGTAAATTCGTTTATTTTCAATTAATATTATTCAAAGCTACAAACATGAAGATACGAAAGTGGAATAGCGTGCTATATTACAAAAAATGCTCACTCAGTATTGTACAATAAGTAAGGTTCATCGTCTTTGTGGACGTCACGCGACTAGGGTCGGCCTTTCATTTAATTCAATCGTTATTATTGCCAGTATAAAATGTATTATCAAAAAACTAGAACCAAAATCCCATTCAACCTGTGTGCTAAGGTTGTCCCCATTTCAAAATACAAAGAAGGGTTGTAATAAAATATAAATGGGTCGCGTATTTCATTGAGTGACAATTTGATTCGAGGTTGTGGTGCTTTGAAAATTGTTCAAACCGTTTTGTAGTTTTAATATTTACATTGAAATATTGCTTTAAATATTTTAACTCAAACTGGGCAAATATTTTAGTCATAAAAATTGGTGCACTGATTTTTCAGGAATTTTGAAAAAACTTATTTTATAAGTAAATTTTTCTTAATATCTCGATGAAATATGTACCCATTTTGACGACTTATTTTTTTAAAGATAGGTATAATACTTTATCGACATTATCTCACAGACATATGACAATAATCAGTTCAGGGGAGTTAGCACAGATTTTGACAGCGACACTTTCGTTTCGGTCGAATGGCCTTGAACAGGCCAAAACGTTCATGTCCAACAAGGACCGGCCAGAGATAGCCCGGGGCCGAGAGGTCCGGCCCAACAATGTGCGGGCAAATTCCGTGTACTTGTCTTTGTCCGGCCAAGCAAATTGCTCGGCATTCTTGTGCAGGACATACCCGGTCCGAGAATGTCCGGCCCAACAATGTGCGGGCAAATTCTGTGTACTTGTCTTTGCCCGGCATAACAAATTTGCACGCACATTGTTGGGCCGGACCTCTCGGCCCGGGCTATCTCTGGCCGGTCCTTGTTGGACATGAACGTTTTGGCCTGTTCAAGGCCATTCGACCGAAACGAAAGTGTCGCTGTCAAAATGTATGCTAACTCGGTGCCTATCTTTACACTATGCACACATCGAAGACGCCGATGGCGCGGACGAACGAATGAATTGAGTAACAACTAAATAAAGTGGCAATACTCAATCATAGACAATTTAATTTTTTATTATTTTATCTATGGACGCCATTTTGTAATTTTTAGTTGAGCATGTATGTCTATTTTATCAGCGATTATGTGCTCGAAAAGTGTTTATTTGTGTAAATATGGAAATGAAATATGTTAGAACTTAGGATTTAATTAAATCTAGTGTGGTGTTATTAATATAACAAAATGGATATGTCAGAAGTCAAAGCGTTTAACGCCGAGGTAACTAAAAAATGTTCTTCTAGATTGTACAGGCGTCTTATAATAAGTTATAATTCTACAAGTTGTTATATCACTTTGATATTTTATTGTCTTCCATTATTTATAAGGGCTGATAATACGGGGTTACCGCCTCTGTTATTGTAAAATTTGTAAACATTATATTCATAACCCTATCTTTGACTTGGCAGTGGTCATTTGACCCAGTATTTATTCTGCATATAATAATGCATATCATTAAATTTATACTTTAAATGTGATTTGTTGTTTTAGCTCTCGGGGTTGTATGAGCACAAACCTCCGATCTCCAAGGCTAAAATGAGCTCTTTGACAAAAGGAGCGATAAAAGCTATAAAGTTCTACAAGCATGTTGTGCATAGTGTGGAGAAGTTCATACAAAAGTGCAAACCTGAGTACAAAGTACCCGGACTATATGTAATAGACTCCATAGTCCGTCAATCAAGACATCAATTTGGTCAAGACAAAGATGTATTCGCGCCGAGATTTGCTAAGAATATGCAACAAACATTTGCAAATCTTTTTCAATGTCCCCCAGAAGATAAGGTTTGTATATTTCTATTTCTTTCTATGGGAAATGTTGAAAATTTTATTAGTGTTTTCTTTTCCTTCCTAGATGTAGCGAAAATTATCAAAGATTCAAATATTTAATGTGTTGGTTCCCTGGGTTTTTCTTTGCCCAGAGAATTAGCTATACAAAGAGATAATACAGGCAGTGTTCTTCCCACCATGCCACAGATATCAAATATTTTTGGTAGTTAAAGTAACTGTTTATTTTTGTCTTAAAACTAGCTTTCTGCCAACTGACTTCCCCCATGGAAAATTTAGATATGTTCCATAAAAGTTATCCCGGGATTAAAAGATAAAAGCATAAAACAATGTCAGTCTGTTGTTCAGCATTTATAATATTAGTAGGATGTATTTGTATTCATTTACTTATCAACCAATTACCTAATATAATTATTATAAATTATGTAATACCTAACCTTATATGAAATAAATTTTCATTAAATAATATTTCCCCAAGTTGCGAGTAGGTTCCTTACCATTCCGTTTTTAGTCAGAACTTGACAAGATTTTCGTTTAGGTTCTCAAAATTTACAAAACCTTAACTAATTAAAAATAAATGCAATGAATGATTTTTATTTCTATTTCAGAGGAACATAATTAGGGTGCTGAATCTGTGGCAAAAGAACCGAGTGTTCAGCCCTGAGGTAATCCAACCACTGATGGACATGGCAGACCCCAATCATCCCCTGCATCAGGAAATACAAGCTGCAGCTAATGGTGATTTTATATTGTTTTATATATTTTTCGTCATTGGTAGTCTAGTCTGGTGGGTAAAACGTCGAGTCACAACTGAGAAGTTGCGGGTTCGATCCCCAAATCTGACCATATACCAATGGGTTTTTATAATAAAAAATCTATGTACATTTTTCCGACAAACCGTACAATGAGGCATCATATCTCAAACTGAGAGCTGGCCACTCATTATGTATAGCCTCAAAAATCTTTGGCTAAGTGAGGAAGTGTTCCCGGGAGCTGTAAGGCAACCTGTAAAGATTTAATTTGATAAATATATACTAGTGACCCCACCCCACCCAGGGTACAATATGTGGTAATAATAAATACACTTATAATTACTATCTATTAGAGCTAGATATATGCTAGCATGGTCTATTTAGTATCTTTAAACCGTAATAGGTAAATACTTGAAATTTTCACAGAATGGGTACTACTATGACAGCTATAATAATAAAAATAAAATATAGTTAATAATTTAAGAGGGTCCCCATACAAGAAACGTGTTTTTTTCTGCGTTTTTTGCTCGATTTTAATAATGGCAATACATACATACAAACGTCTAATCATAGGTTCCCAACCTTTTATGGACTACCGCCCTCTTCACAAGAAAAAAATTTCAACGCCCCCTTTTACATAATACTTAATTATACCAATTTTATATGTTATGTCTATTATCTATTAATAATCACAAATTAAAAATTAATTCTCATGATTATTAATTAATTAAAAATACAAAAACATTTTTAATAAAAACATTTGCCCCCATTTGCCTTTGGACCCGCTACCGCCCCCACGAAAAGCACCAGCGCCCACTAGGGGGCAGTACCGTCCCCGTTGGGAACCTATGGGCTAACTAGTACAATTAAATGCATACTCTTAAGTAAAACAACAAATAATAAAAACTGGCCAATTGTGAGTTGGACTCGCGCAATAATTTTTTATTAAATACATATTGTATTTTATTTTACACATATTTCATACATTATTTTATTATATCTTTCACAATTTATGCCATGAAAACTTGCTGGGCCTAATTTTTTTTCCGTTTTGATTCAGATAATATTATACTGTTAATACTCAGCTCCTAAACATGATTACTAGACTTTCCGCTTCGTCCCCGGTTCCGCCTGTGGATATATTCGAACAATATAAAATATAGCCTATGTCACTCAGGGATATCATAGGTTTCTATTAGTGAAAGAATGTTTAGAATTGGTTTAGTAGAAATCAAATTTTATTTCTTTATAATATTAGTATAGATATGTATATATATATATAACTGTGTTGCCTTGGCCAACCATGGTCAGAATGACAATAAAAAAGCCAATCTGTATGTTTTGACTGTTGTCCATTGCAAAAAGGTATTGGGCAGACTTCTTGATAATATTTAGACAAGAGTTGTAAGTTAGGTATTATTTCAGGGAGTACCCTAAATGTGTCTCATTTGGCTTCAGACAACAAGATGTCGCCGCAACAGTTGCACACGCCGCCCTCCAACAACTCTCCAGCTGACCAGGTATGTTTGCTGTAGCAATAACTTGAGCCACTCCACTAAGAATTTCATCATCAGATACGTCGGTGGCCGAGTTGTTAAGATGTCTGGTATTAACTGAGCAGACGGTTTGATCCCGGCCATGTACCAATGGGTTTTTTATTATTAAAAACTTATGTACATAATCCGACAAACCACACTTAGAGGCTTTCCATCTAAATATACCTCAACAGAACTGGCCACTCGTTAGGTATAGCCTCATATTACCTGTTTCGGGAGCTGTAAGGCAAACCTTGAAGAAGAAAAAATTTGTTAGAATAGCAGTGTACTTAGCGACGATGCAAGATAGTATGAAAATTGTGCATGAAAAATCACAGACAGTATTATGAATGTTTGTCGCTTAATTACTCGCCATTAGTAATTCCTATGCCTATGCGCAAAGTCTATGTAGCGTCTCTCTTAATTTTCTAAATAGCCGCAGTACTTAGCTTTTATATAGCGAAATTGACAAACTAAAAATTAGAGATTAGACAGCATATGCCATGAATGCTCGCTGAAGCTAACTTTTTTCCCGAATTGATTCACTTATACTGTCAATGTTCAGCTCCTAAACATGATGGGTCCATGTTTAATACTCTTAAACCTCCCATGTGAATCAACCTATCTAATAGTCAAAACCGCAACAAAATCCGTTTAGTAGTTTTTGCGTGGGACGGTCACAGACAGACATAGAAGCGCGGCGCGGAGGACTTTGTTTTATAATATTGAGTGAAGAATAGAGTTCGCACTGACTCCGACATCCCCTAATCAAAACCACACTTAATAAGAGCCAGAATGCTCTGAATCCAAAATGTACTGAGCAAGGAATACACTTTGTTCTAATTTCACACTCTTCGCCCTGCATACTCCGCCTCGACATGTGTGGACTCCGAGTGGTGTCTAGCCCCTGCTTGTCGTTATATCTGAACGGATCTGTATGAAGTTTGCTATGTATTATTGCAGGAGCCGCCGCCGTCCGCCGGTGTAAAGTTCAACCGCAAACTGCTAAATGACTTCGAGTACGAGAGTGAGGACGAGTCGCATGACCATGAGCAGCAGTCCGCGCCGCCCCCGCCCAGCATTGGGAACCCTACTGACGCGCTGGGCAGGTAATGCCACAATACATAATCTATATATTAATTCGCGAAGACAAACCTTTGTATCCCTTTTTAAACGTCACCAAAGAGTATGAGATTTGTGCAGAACTTAATTAATATTTTTATAATAATGTGTGGAAATTCATTAAATTACATTGTTTACATTTATATTGTCAATGTCAAACATGGCGGCTCGCATAGAGTAAATATTGTCGTCAAAGAACAAAAAGAATATGACCACTACGTTACAAATAATTTTTAAATGTTGCCAATAAATATTATACTGACTGATTTTTTTTATTCTGTCACACAGAAGCATTGAATGCGTAATTTATTAAATGAATTATGGTTGAAATTCGACTACTAAGCGAGTCACTAGTTTAAATAATTTCTTTAACTTTACGCTTATTAGTGCTTATCTAGGTATTACAGAAAGATATGCAATATGCTTTTTTGTAGATCATTACTCTCTCGTCATTTTTGTTTTGCAATCATCTCTATGGGACATTATATCTGTCTCTTCTAACTGAGATTTGTAGATATATGGCCGTGACATACAAACAGATAGCCCGGTTCGTTTCAGATGGAACCCTAATAAGTTATATTTATTTATTTTTTCAGCATATTAACGAATCCGGAATTGATGAGGCATTTGCAGAACCTACCTAGTCTACTAATGATGAGCGGGTTACAAATACCTGTAAGTAGATTTTATTCTAATTATTTATTTATCCCTATTTTTAAATCCGCCAATCATATGGCATTGAATTTTAGGAGTCGATAGTGTAAATGGTAGAATTGGATTTGGTTTAAAAAATGCGAGGCATTATATGTTATTTAATCGAGTTCTTGTACTTCGGAAAGCCGTCGTCCGCACTTCGTCAAAAATAAAGGGACACGTCCAGGTCTAGGCCTGCTACCTGTTCTGTTTTAATATAGACAACTCAAAATAAGATCTGTGGCCACACCTCAAGGTATAAAGTCGTCGTGAAGATCTGTTTGTTTGTAAAAATGTTTGATTCGAAAGTTTTCACTAAATTTACCTCCCACTGCTCACATTCCTGCATTGCCCACTCAGTGGGAAAAGTGTAAGACCAGAAACAAAACACGGCCAACGCAAAGTGAGCCTTATCTCAATGAAATTAGACTCGCATTATTGTTTCTTCTGTGATTTATTTTGTCTTTCGTAGTTTCGTTATGGAGATTTCACTGTAGCCCAGTGGGTTTTATAATGTGTAATTTATAATTTCAGAATCTAATGCCAATAGTGTCAGACATGCAGCAGGCTCAAAACCAGAATATGCAATTTTTAGTAAGTTTATGGTTTTAGTATATATGGTGTTTTACATAAAAAATAATAGCATTTTTAAAGAAACTAAATACGCATAGACATTAGTGATGTACCGACTATAGATTTAGCCGACTAACGACTAGTCGGTAGATCGCAATAAATATATTATTTAAACAATTTATTTGCCAATTTTGTTTTTTTTTCTTAATTATTGAAAAAAAAATATGAGGAACTTTTTTTCACATCAAAGTTTCCTCCGACGAAAAAAGAGGAGTGTTATAAGTTTGAAGCGTCTATATGTCTGTCTGTGGCATCGTAACTCCAAATGGCATATACCGATTTCAATTAGCCTTTTTATTTGAAAACTAATTTAGTTTTTATTACTTTAAATGAAATGAGCGTCTGGTACTTTAAAAATCCCTCCAACTTTCGCCATTTCCACTATTTTACAGTCTTTGTATGTGGTCAACTAACAACTTTTAATATGAATTGTTACAGAATGCCCAAAATGACCAACAAAAACAGAACGAGCAGAAGGAAGACGGCACCAACGAGTCCGACATAGAGTTTGTTGATAGCGGGCCGCAAGTTATTGAAATACCGGACGCTAACGACTCTAGGTAAAAATGACCTCTGTACTAAGTAACTGAATATAAAGTAATCGTAGGGCATGAATGTAGAAAAAAACTGTTATAAATAATTTCAACAACCTCAACATGGAGTCCTATCATAAGGTGCTACTGACTGTACTGTGCTGTTGTACTGACGACATTGTCGCTTCGTTTCAAAACTTAGCAGTATTTTAATAGGAATCACTGCGAATTGATATGACAAGCCATTATGGCAGTTATTAATGTGTGTCGCCTGACTGTAGCTTGTCAAGCTGAATACCAAACCATATTGAAATGTCCATATTTATTTCGCAGATCCCCTACCCCGTCAAGATCGCGCCGCCACCGCAGCCGCTCGCCCAAATCGCGCTCGAGACGGAGGACGCGCTCACGGTCGCGGCCGGATCGCCGGCGTGACAGAGACAAGGACCGCGATAGGGAGCGCGACCGGGAGAGAGAGAGGGGCAGCTACAAGGAGCGGGAGGCGGAGAGAGAGAAGCAGCGCGAGAGGGAGAAGAAGGGATTGCCGCCCATCAAGAAGGAGAATCTTAGTGGTAGGTTTAGACACAGAATACACAATACTACTAACGTACAGAATACTCTTAGTACGTTTATTTCAAACTAGCTACCCACCGCGGCTTTGCTCGTGGCATGGGATCGTCATTAACACAGCCCTATTTATGGAGTATACATTTTTCTAAACTATCTCCGGCAAGGCAATAAGGCAAGATGAAATAAAAAGCGGATTCCAAGTCCAAGAATCCACTATAATTCTGGAAAGTTACATTAATATCAATTGAACTTATTCTGGACAACAGACAGACCGACAAACGAATATTATAAAAACCGTCATTTATGCTTACATAGTTTTATTGATTTTGAAATCACAAACAGACACGTCGATTTTATTTGTATTTGCTGTCTACAGTATTTATTTTGACTTTTTTTTTTAAAATACATTTATCTTGACATATTTTGAACTCGTACTTTTCAGTGTGCAGCACAACACTATGGGTAGGCCATCTCTCAAAGCTGGCAACACCAGAGGAACTATCCGATCTGTTCGGCTCTATGGGCGGGGTTGTCTCCATAGACGTGGTGGCTCCGCGCGGCTGCGCCTTCGTGGTTATGGAAAGGCGTAGGGACGCTGCTAAGGCACTGTCCAAGCTCAATAAGCATAAGTTGCACACTAAGGAGATTACGGTGAGGCAATCATTTAGTCACTGAGTTGGAAATTTTTTGTTTTCAAAAGAATAGAGCTCACCTTAAAACAATGTACGCCATATGTCAAAGTGTACTGACCAAAGGATATATACTGTTTTCCATATCCATATTTCCGGTCCTCATACTTTTTTTTCTTTCCTCACGGGTTTTAGCTGATGGTATTTGTGAGGCTATACCTAACGCGTGGCCAGTTCTGTTGAGGTTTATTTAGATGGAAAAGCCTAAGTGTGGTTTGTCGGATTATGTACATAAGTTTTTACTTATTATGTCTATATAGCGCTGTCTTTATTTATAATTCGTAACTTTATGTATTTAGTACTAGCTTGAAGCCCATGTTAACTTTCATCCATCATAACTTTTATGGTATTATGAGTTCGTACAAAAATCCCATAGAAAAAAAGCATTTTGAGTTTTTCCCGAATTTTCCAATTTTTCGGGTAACTATTCAGAATACATATTACGAACATTTAAAAACATTTGCCAAATCGGTCCAGCCGTTTTCAAGTGATACGCTTATCAACGAACAGCATTTAATTTTTATTTATATAGATTGATCAGCACTAAGTAGATTATGTTTTTTTTTCCAGTAAGTAAGGGCTTACCAAAAGCACAGAATATATATTATATATATATATATAGATGACTTATATTATCCACTGGGTAACCAAACTTTTTAACATTTATTGACCAAACAATTGTAACCATTTCAGGTGGCCTGGGCGCCTGGCAAGGGTGTCAAAGGTCGCGAGTGGAAGGACTACTGGGAGGCCGAGTGGGGCGTCAGCTACTTACCGTGGGGCCGGCTGCAGCAACAGTGGCAGATGGCCATGTTGTCGCTCGACGCGCTCGAGGACGGGGGAATGGTGGACGAGGATACGCTGCCACCGTGGCTTCCACCCAGGGTAATTATTATTTATTACTAGCTTTCCCGAACGATTTCCGGGATTCATTCTCCGACCTTCCAACTATCTTTGTCCAAAAAAATTACGTCGATCCGTTGCTGCGTTTTGATGTGAAAGAAGCCCAAACAAACACACTTTCGCGTTTGGTAGATTAGTAAAGTCATTTCTGAAATCGGTTCAGTAATATAGCATCTTAACATACGACTTTACCTCTTTTTTATATTAGCATATGGCCACCTAAAAGTCCTACAACCCAATTAACTTATATAATAGGATTGAAATTGTGAGTTTTTTATTTTATATCAATTAGAAAATCCGTAATTTACAATGTTGCGAGCTATCTCAGTCTTTTTCTCTCGCATTCCTTATAGTCTCTTAATTTTATAGAACATTTCCTATTTTTTACTACAATAATATAATGTCATTTACAGATAATGCCTCCGCCGGGAGTGCAAGCGGTTGGTGGTATGCCGCCGGGAGTCCCGCCGATGGGCTCCATGCCTCCGGTTGGTGCCATGCCTCCGGTTGGTGCCATGCCTCCGGTTGGTGCCATGCCGCCGGTTGGTGCCATGCCTCCGGTTGGTGCTATGCCTCCGGTTGGTGCCATGCCGCCGGTTGGTGCCATGCCTCAGTTATTGGCACCAGGGAGCATACCAACGCCGGCCGGCGCGCCTCCACCTGGGATGGGCCTGCCACGGCCAGGATTGCCCCCGCCACGGTAACTTTAGCCCTCTTTTCGCCACAATCGTATGAGTTCGAAAGAAGTTATTTTCACTCCTTTCTTGAAGAAATCTATGTTGTAAAGTTGGGGGAAAATCGTGTACCTATTTCTATGAGGCGCATATTCTTAAATCTTTTACGTCTGTCACTAATTACAATAGTGTATGACGTAGGTTTCGCCAAAACTTAATTGCTTAATAGTGTAGTGATAGATTTTGAATTTAAAAAATTAAAGGATAGTGCGCGAAAGGCGTAAAAACATGTTACACATGTCCGTTTAAACAAGTCATGTCGACCTGTTCTGATTAATATTAGGCAACTCGCTAAATGCGGACATTGTTACCATAGTCCTTGGCCACACCGCAAAATACAAAAGCTGTAACTGTAGACTCTGTTACAGAATGCCCGGCAACATGGGACAGCTGCCACCCGGTGTTCCTGCTCTCCAAGCACCGCGATCCACCGCTATACCTGGTAATTTTATTTTATATTCTCCAAGTTATACATTATTTTTAATATATACAACTCTGGAATCTGGATCCGCTACTGCCCCCATGGAAGGCTCCAGCGCCCACTGGGACCCCCCGGCCCCCGTTAGAAATCTATCTGTTAATTAAAATTACATTGCAGGTCTACAAGGTGATATGCCTCCCAACGCGCCACATCTTGGGTTCCAGCCTGCGATGCCTCCGCAACCCAGTGAGTACAGTACCAAATAAGTTGAGTGCTAAAGTAAGGAAGACACCCATACAAATAGTATGGAGCTCAGTGTTATAGTTATACAAAAGTCTTGTTCTATCTATCTATCATCACGCCTTTTATCCCAAGAGGGGTAGGCAGAGACATTCGAATGCCATTTGTTACGATCCTGACATACCTCTTTCGCTTCTTTTGTATTCATCATACCTTTCATACATGCTCGGCGATTGTGTGTACTTTTAATATTGCCTTCGATCAAGTTCCATTTAATTTCTCTTCATATTTGATTAAGTATTTATTTAGCATTAGCTTTCCTCCATAACTTCGCCCGTTGAATTTTAACACAGCCATATATGAGCAACACATTTTTTATTTTTGTAAATTGAAGTAAATGAACACTAAGATGCGCCCACTATGATCCCTGTAAGTTTCACCAAAATGTATTGAATTGTTTCAGAGCCTATACTGGGACAGATTGATTTAATTTGTATAGATAAAGATTGTTTCATGATAACCTTTCTCTTCCACAGACAACATGATGGGCGGGTTCCTGGGAGGTCTGATGGGCCTGAGCGGTCTGATGATGCAGATGCACCATCCGCACGCCGCGGGAGCCATCACGCAGCAGGCCATACCTGCCACGATGCCGGTCAGTAGTATGGTAGCTTGCGGGTCATTTTGGGTCATGGAGGTCGTGTTTGTGTTGTTGATACTTAGTTTGGGGGCAAGGATATGAAAAAAAAATAAGCCAGCTTTATTAATCAGCTCTGAATGTACGTAGTCGAAATAGGATAAATTCCCCCTTAGGACTATGCTGGACGAAGTGCGGACGTATAGTTTTTTCTATTTTTTTTTTCGTTCTCCGTTCCGTCTTCGGTAAACACTTAGACATATGATTTCAAAATTAAGGATGCGCTCAGTTTTACGCGCGACTTATTTTGCCTATATTTTTTTAGAAATATGTCAGCGAGATGGACTGTTATTAAAATCAATAAGATAAGATAGACCAAAATTCACGTATAGTCGATTGCATTCCAATTACTCGGGTTTCCTAGCGGTTCGGAGGGAAACCTGATGCCTGATGATGGTTGTTTGTGTTTGTTTTGTCTGTTACCATTTTTCTCCAAAATGGCTGGGCGGATTATGAAGTGATTTTTTGTATTAATATAAGTCACTTCAGAGCAGGTACTTAGATATATTATTAGCGTTGAAGGCCACCAGGGGGCGCTGCTATAGATATATTTCTCCAAAACGGCTGACCCTATTGTTTATATTTCTTTGTATAGAAGATTGTTTGAATGCTCACACAGTCGGACGCGGTGACACGCACGGACGACGCTATGGACCTCGACACAGAGGAGACTCCCACGAGTGACACTCCCGCCGACAACAAGACTGACATCACGGCGCCGCCGCGACATATGTCGCTGCCTGAACAGGTACATAGGTTGCTATTTATGTATGCGGAATGGACAACATTTCATTTTTCGTAAGGTACCAAAATTCGAAATTTTTCATTTTTTTTATTTTTTATATCCTTTAATTTTCGAGTTATTTTAAAAATACTGAAATATTGAAAATTAAGGATTAATAGGTGCCCTAATCTGTGCTAACCCTCTAATTTAAAAATACTAATGTCTGTTGGCAGAGTTGTTAGTTATTGAACTCAGGTGTTGCCCTCTATTAATTTTACCCATTTTTATTCCATTTAAAGCTAAATTAATAATTATTCTTTAAATATAATTATAAAAATACTTCTTATATATAATTTTTTTTCGGAAGTTTTGCTAGTTTCGAATGGGATATCACAGGAAATATATTTACGAGTGAAACCGCGGACAAAAGCTAGTATTATTATATACATTATGAATAATGTTGTAGGCGATTTGAGTTCCGGCTACGGCAACACCTATTTTTAACACGGTATATTATACTCTTTGCATTTCTATAACGTATACTCTGTGGCTTGACTGACACTATCTGTCACTTTCTTTGGGTGACAGTTTATATTTCTTAATTTTAGTCCTAGCTATGGTTTTTAGTTTATAAGTCCTCATAATTTATAAAAATTCATAATTAAATTAAAAATATAAAAACTCAACCAAAAATAAAATAGAAAAATACGTGTAACTTATTTTTTAATATATTTTTAATTAAAGTAATAAAAATGGGTGATTAAAAAAATGAAATGTTGTCCATTGACGTTGGTAATGGCTTGATGAGTTTAGTCGCGATATGTAGCCTCCATGGCAAAGTTTACTTTTTTGCGCCTGGATTAAAAAAAAAGTTTTGACATGCGAACGCACTTCATTTGTTCAAGTCCAGGTGTTGATAGAGAAAATGAAATGAACTCGTGAAAATCTTCACGCAATGATTTATTATAACTCAACAACACACATCGATACACTATCGATCAATTTTCCTTGACTTTGACAATCTAAAACTACAGTCTATAACTGGTTTGACGAATTTAATCGTGGCCGGTGGTCGCTCACGGATGAGTTGAAAGAAGGTCGTCCAAAATCGGTCGATGCCGACATACATGTGACATATCGTGAGATAGAGTCAAGCCTGAGCATTAGTATGACGAGCATACACAACTCACAAGATATTACATCAACATTTGACATTAAAAAAATTTTGTTCGCGAAGGATTCCACATAATTTGACGTCCTCTCAAAAGCAGGCACGTGTTGGTGCGAAAAAATGTTAGAAAAGTACGATCATGGTGCGTCAAAAGCTGTGTACCATTTGTATGTTATCATTTCTGCACTGAAATATAGCACGAAATGTATTTTTTCAATTCTTTTTGGCTATATTTCAGAGGAAATTCTGAAGATATCCGGAATCATATAATTATATTAGCGGACTCGGCAGACGTTGTCCTGCCCAAACGTTGGCTTGCCTGCACTACCCCTACCACTAACTTTGGATATTGTTCATACAAAAGTAATAAAATCGCGATAAAAAAATGGGGGGTAGGAGGGTGAAAAATTTTACGACCGATTGTCGGCGGCCCTACCCTATAAATATAAAATTTGATAAAAATCGGTCAAGACGTTTTCGGTGAGTATGGTAACTAACTTGTGACACGGGAATTTTATATATTAGATTATGCTACAGCGCATAATGTGTGGGTTTTACGGGAACGCCCACTTGCTAGTTCTAACTTCTTTATAATGTTCTGTGGTTCAAACTCTTCAGAATTATAATATTAGTATAGGCAGTACTATCATGTCAATCATTTATCTTCCCTTTACAGCTCCAAGCGTTTCTGTCCAATCCGCCACCGAACTTCAACGCGTCCGCCCCGCCGCCATCTTTCAACGTGTCGGAACCCCCGCCCGCCTTCGCTTTACAACAACAACCTCCCGACGAGCAGCAGCAGCAACAACAGAACAACTCGGAGAACAACACAGATGAGAAGAAAAACGACCGCGACAAGGATAGAGATCGTGATAGGAGAGACAGAGATAGAGATCGGGACAGGAGGGACAGGGATAGAGATGGCAGGCGGGATAGAGACCGCGATAGGAGGGATAACAGGAGAGATAGAGACAGGTATTTGAACTTCTTTATTTTTATTTGAAACTAGCTACCCGCCCCGATTTCGCTCGTGGAGTTTTTATATTGCACTCCTCACCCGATCATATTAACACAGCTATGTATGCACTATAATTATTTTTTTATTTAACAATGGAACTGTTCAAGACATCAAACAAAAAGCAGATTATCAGTCTAGGTGCCCACTATGATCAGCGGTGTATTCTCCATAGGGTCAAGTTGGCAAGGACAAGGGGCGGCCATTCAGCCTGGAGCGACCCAGCCTCGATAGATATTGAATGTTAATTGAAAAAGTATCGCCTACTGTGCGAATACGATTGGGGCACCCATGAAAACCCATTATCGAAGGCAAAAAAAATATATTAACCCAAAAGACTATATTCGCCCAGTAGGCCAGTCTGGCTATTTTGAGCTGTATGGAAATTTTTCGTAACCGTTATACAGCAAACGAAGATATGTAAAAAATCGTAAATATTCCGTAGAATTCAATGCACTATTTTTGAAACAACTGACATTAGGGGAACTTATAGAAAATGGCGGCCAAAGTTGGTAAAAACACTTTATATCGTTTTAAAAAAAAATAGGCTTTATTTAAAAAAAGTTGAATACACAAGTTGTGGAACTATTTATTTCGGATCGGTCTAGTCCGGTCCGATGTCAATAAATTGTAAAATTTATTTTAAAAAAATCGCATTATTTTAAAACGCCCGTATCTTTTTGAAAAAAAAATTTTTGAATCCGAAAAATAGTGAAAATGTAGCTCTTGACAAGCCAAAAAAGAGCGTATTTTCAAATTTTAAAAATATTAAAAAGATCTTGCAGAAATTTGATTTTTCGAATTTTTTGAATTTTTTTTTTAAATTCCTATAACTCATAAACCCGTGACCTTTTATAATCGTGTCTATGCTTAAAATTTTCTTTAATGGTTGCCGTAACATGTGCGAGTATTGCGCGCTTCATTAACTGATCGGTAATATGCACAATATCGGTCGAAAAATGGGTAAATTATAAAAAGTCACGGGTTTATGAGTTATAGGAATTAAAGAAAAACACTTTTTTTTCGAAAAATCAAATTTCTGCAAGATCTTTTTAATATTTTTAAAATTTGAAAATACGCTCTTTTTTGGCTTGTCAAGAGCTACATTTTCACTATTTTTCGGTTTCAAAAATTTTTTTTTCAAAAAGATACGGGCGTTTTAAAATAATGCGATTTTTTACGGTTTTTTTTAAATAAATAATATATTTTACAATTTATTGACATCGGACCGGACTAAACCGATCCGAAATAAATAGTTCTACAACTTGTGTATTAAACTTTTTTAAAACAAAGCCTATTTTTTTTTTAAAACGAAATAAAGTGTTTTTAACCAACTTTGGCTGCCATTTTCTATAAGTTCCCCTAATGTCAGTTGTTTTAAAAATAGTGCATTGAATTCTACGGAATATTTACGATTTTTTACATATCTTCGTTTGCTGTATCGTGATTTTGGTCCAAAAAATTTACACAGACTGGCCTACAGGGCACAAACATCCTAAATACGTCTCTGAAAGTTCAAAAATGCATTGAGCCGTTGAAATTTTTTTTATTAATTATTTGTGATAAAATTCAATCAAGTCTACTCTCGCGACATCTTCACCGGTGTTCTTACGGCTCCCGGAACCGTGTTACCGTCGGCCCCAGGTTAAGCAACGGAAGACTGTTTAGCCGATGGTATTTGTGAGGCTATACCTAACCAGTGGCCAGTTCAGTTAAGGTTTATTTAGATGAAAAAGCCTTATTTAAAAACCTATTGGTGAATGGCTGGGATGGAACCAGACGCTTTAACCAGTCGGTCACCGACTTACCTTACTAACATACATTTTATTTTTCAGTAGGGACGACAGACGAGATCGCGATAGAGACAGAGATAGGGGGCGTGACAGGAGAGACAGAGATAAGGACAGGGACCGCGACAGAGACCGCTTCTCGTCCAGAGACAAGTAAGATATCTCAGTGCTTACAGACCGATAATTAAACGTAAATATGAAAGATTATAGGTAATGTGAATGATATATCTACCAACAGGACTCACCGGCTAAGATTTTTCCATTTGTTAAATGTTTTTACATTAGTGGGAACCCTGTAAAACTTGCAAGTATCTCTTCTCGAGACATGATTACCACCCAGGTGCGAAACAATATGGCATCTTATATGGACTAATCTCTCGAAATAACTCGGAATCATTACTTCCGCAGTCTATTAAATGTATACCCTTAGATTTTCGTTAAATATTTAGTATGGGTTATTACTATGTTACTCCAGCCAGACATAACCTTATTCTTTATATATAAATTCCTCAGCTTTGTTTCCCGTTTGATAAACTCTGGTTTTGTTAAACAAACATAGCCTATTAGGAATAATGTAGCTTTAAACCAGTACGAATTTTTCAATTTGTTCTAGTAGTGTTTGAGTTAACTTCTAAAAACAAACTCACACACTCTTTATAAATAACTAAAATAATAAATAATAAACCTTATTTTTTCAACCGCTTATGTCATCCAAGCTTTTTAATTTGTGTGTTAAACAACATAGCTCTATATATATCAACTAGCTTTCCGCCACGGCTTCGTCCGTGGAAATATTACTTTGGGCCGCCTTCAATAAACGATCTAACGCAAAAATATTTTTTCAAATACGAACTGGTAGTTCCCGAAATTAGCTCGTTCAGTCAAATATACTAACTCTTCAATATAATAGTATAGATACATATAACACTTTAACTACATTATTTGGTACAGCAACATGTAATCTTGTGATACGAAAAAACGTTGCAATCCTTATTAAGGCCTGCTATAACAGTTCATGGTACGCCCCCAGGTCACCCCGCAGCCAGACAAGCACGGAACAGCCGAACAGTGAAAAGTCCCTCCAAGAGCGACTTTGGGAGATGGCCAACGGGAAACCCACGCCGCGGAACAATGAAGGCGAACAACGAATGGAAGATGCGAAACCGCCACAGCAGAGGTGAGTTTCACTATTAGAACATCCTTCGTGTGCCAACACAAGAAAGCAGGTTGTACCTCTGCAATTTGTGGGTCTTATGTTATTATGTGCCGTCAAATAAATAGCAAAAAAACATTGTATTTATGGCGCAGAATACCTAACTCCCATCTTCCTTCTAATGATCTTTTTATGTAACGTCAAATATCAAAATGTACAATTTATAGCAGACCAGAGCAACCAAACTTCACCGAGCCCCCGCCCAGGATAGAGACGATGGGTCGTATGGAGGAGATGCGACTTCAGGAAAGGTTGCCTCACCAGCCGCCGCTGCTCGACACGCCAGCCGACTCGATACGCGACGACAAACGTGTCACTCATCCACCACCCAATGGTAAGATATACAGATTAAAAGTACCTTATGTGTATCTGTCCAGCCAAAAATCACGCCGATCCGATGCTCCGTTTTGCCGTGAAAGAAAGATCAATGAACACAATTTAGTTGTAATATTAGTTGGGATTTCGTGAAACAGTCGCAAAAGCTCGGTTAACAAAATGGCGCCAATTTATCCACTTTTTGGTGATCAGTGTAGGCAGGGCCGGATGAATATGAATGGCGGCCTGTAGGCATAATTTGTGGTGGGGGCCTGCTCGTTGCCGGAGATTTTCGAAAAATAATTTTAAGACAATGTAGTTAATTCGGCCTTGAGTGTAGGCCAATAAAGGGTACTATGCTTATAAAAAAATCCCACTTGATACGGATATTGAACTATTAGTCGGAACGTCCTTATCCGATTTTAGTAAGAAAATATGACGACAACTTACACCTCAACAGAACTTCACAATCGTTAGGTATAGCCTTATGTCTTACTAGCGACCCCGCCCCCGGCTTTGCTCGGGTACAATATGGGTTTACAACAATTTGAATACCTACGTAAATTCGCTTATAACTACTTATCTATTAGAGATAGATATATATGCTACCGCGGACTTTTTTATAGATTATTCTATTCTACACAATTCTTTCTTACATCATTTTGTTATATCTAACTTTATCCCCGAATTTAGTACTCGTAAACATTCCAGGTACATCAATATGTCTAATATCCGTTCAGTAGTTTTTGCGTGAGGCGGTCACAGACAGACAGACGCGGCGGGAACTTTGTTTTATAATATAAAGGATACATTCTGAGGCCGGTATGACGTAAAGCAACTTGTGAATATATTTTAAGGACTACCTACTTAATAATATATTGAATATCTTATCGCCAGGTAATAATAGTGAAAATGACCGGCCAGATAAAGAAGGTGGGTGGACACAGTTGCAGCAAGCGGCGCGTCCTCCGTCGCACATGGCACCTACTTTTAGAGCAGGTACTTAACTACTGCTTTATTGCCCCATGTCCATTTTTCTGCCGCCTGGCTGGTACTTTCTCCATAATGGTCTCTTTCAATTAAAATAACAACTCATTCAACTAAAATATGTATTTTAATCTTTTACTGGTTAAAAATAATATATTATTAGATATTGCTGACAATTTTGTCGGCCTCGATTTTATTAAATTAAAATTTACTATCGTGGATTAAAAATAAAGTATTTTTTGAAAGATGTTTCGGTTCCTTCTAACTTTAAATTTGTTCTTTGTTTTAGTTACAAAATATTGTTTTCACCCGGGAAAACCAATTAAAATGTACCTATTGAGATGTAATTTGTCTGTTTACAGAATTGAGAATGAGGGGACCGCCCCGGCCGTCAATACAAGGTACATAATATTACATGTATTATGTTTTCGTTTTTAGGGTTCCGTACCCAAAGGGTAAAAACGGAAACCCTATTACTAAGGCTCCACTGTCCGTCTGTCACCAGGCTGTATCTCATGAACCGTGATAGTTAGACAGTTGAAATTTTCACAGATGAATACTTATATTATAAAATACTTCTGTTGCCGCTATAACAACAAATACTAAAATACAGAATAAAATAAATATTTAAGGGGGCTCCCATGCAACAGGTAGACGCTTGAAATATTCACATAATATTGCGTTATATTATTCACTTTAAAAATAAATA
Organism: Nemapogon koenigi; assembly: GCA_963924495.1. Classification (NCBI taxonomy): domain Eukaryota; kingdom Metazoa; phylum Arthropoda; class Insecta; order Lepidoptera; family Tineidae; genus Nemapogon; species Nemapogon koenigi. The sequence goes on along the minus strand of OZ004639.1, from coordinate 12,376,226 downwards.
ATAAAATTAATATTTAAGGGGGGCTCCCATACAACAAACGTCATGTATTTGCCGTTTTTATGGATAATGGTCTGACTCGCACTTTGCCGGTTTTTATTACAAACTAGCTATCCGTCCCCAACTTCGCCCGTGGATATTTTGGAACAAAATAAAATATAGCCAATAGCACTCAGTTCCTATTAGTGAAAGAATTTTCAGAATCGGATCAGTGGTTCCGGAGATTACCCCCACACACAAACTTACAAAATTCGCACTCTCTCTTTATAATATCAGTATAGAATATCTGTCTGATAAATCCGATTATGTCTACTCTAAATATTAATTATTGTATATTTCAGGACCTTGGATGGAAGGTCTATTTGGACCCAGATTTAATGGAATGCCACCTTTTAACCGTCCACCCTTCGATGGACCGCCCATGTTCGACGGTCCACCGCGCTTTAATAGAATGCCCTTCGACGGACCTATGCCGCCGTTCGACGGGCCTAGACCTCCATTCGATGGTATGAGGCCCCCGTTTGATGGACCGAGGCTACCCTTCGATGGGCCTATGCCGCCATTTAATGGTTCCAGACCTCCATTCGACGGTCCCAGGCCGTTTGGTGGTCCACCACCATTCGATGGCCCTCCACCACCGTTTGATGGGCCCCCACAGTTCGATGGACCGCAGCAGTTTGATGGACCTGATAGGCAGAGGTTTGACGGACCACCAGAATATTTCGATAGAAATAACAGAAGATTCGACGAAAGAGATCAATTTAACGAACGCGGCTGGAACGGAGACAGAGAAAATAGAGAATGGGACGATCGGAATCGGAGGAACAACGAATGGGATGACCGGAGAAGAGACAGACGACCTAATAGGGAGGATGATAGATTCAATCGTGAGAATCGTGACAACCGCGACAATCGTGAAAACAGAGAAATTCGCGATAACAGAGATAATCGCGATAATAGAGATAATCGCGATAATAGAGATAATCGTGATAACAGAGATAATCGCGATAACAGAGAAAATCGTGATAATAGAGATAATCGTGAGAACAAAGAAATTCGTGATAACAGAGAGAGTCGTGACAACCGGGAGAATCGTGATAACCGTGAGAATCGTGATAACCGGGATAATCATGACAACCGAGAAAATCGTGACAACCGAGAAAATCGTGATGACCGAGATCATAAGAAAAGTTTGGAAGAACAGTCCAAGCTCACTAAAGAAGATAAACCACCAAGGAAAGAAAGGGACAGAAAGTCTAGGTGGGGGGCTGCCGATGACATTATTGATATCCAATTACAAGAACAAATAGATATTCAAGCTACAGATAACGCCATCAATCAATCGGACGATGACAAAGAGCCTTCTGAAAATGTTACTGAACAGGATAATATTGACACCGGAGTACAAGACACGAACGATTCGGAGGAAAAAATGTGCACTGACGAAAGTTCTGAACCAAGTAATGTTATAGAAAGTAGTAATATTAAAGAAAATAGTCAATTAAAGGTTGATGTCCCAAGTGATGATAGTACTCAAGATAGCGAACCTCAAACTATTGAAAATAGCTACAATTACAAACTGGAGGAAGATAAACAAAGCAACAATACTAGTTGTACTGCGACAGAGGTCTCCCAAGATGCAAAGTCAAATACTATGCCGGACGCACTCTATGGCGATGATGAATATTCAAGCAAAAGTTCATTTGACACTACAGGATTTAACATCTCACTACCAGAAACAAAGTTACTGCAAGATATGCAGGAAGACAGCAGCACGCAACACGAACTTGTCATACAAACTGATGATATGTTTGAAAAGGAAAACAGTAATGATTATGTAGCGCGTAATAATGATATGATATTGAATGACAAGGATAAGCCGCACGAAGAACAGGTTAATGAACAAATTGAAGAGGCGCTGTCGTCTGATGACAGTCACAGCTCCACGGCGGTTGCTTGACAAGTGGCCTGACAGAAGAAAGGATATTTCCAATGGTGTTGATTCGGGTGACGCCCAAAGTGAAGAAATTGTGTTGCTATAATTTCGTTCCGAGTTTCACCTGCGGACATTTTTTGTATAGTTTTTTTTTTAAATAGGGGTCTTTTGGGCAATGTTTTTGTACTTTAAATAATTACGGGTGATAAATATCAGATTAGCATTTCAATACAATGATTTATATTGTTAATTAAGATGAACTTAAGTAAATTTTATTCTATATATAATTGTTTTAGGAACATTTAAGTGTAGGTTAGACTCGGAACGCAAGTCTGCCTGCAGCGAGCCAAAGATTTTTTTATATATAAAGCATATATTTATGAAATATATGAGTGCCTTATGGTTACCAAATCGATCTGGTGTTTTGTTTTGTTTGGAGACGAGCTACCGTCGGACAGTCGAAGAGGATCCCGCCTGAGCGCTCAAGTGGAGCGACTCGGGCAAGGTACGGTGCTTATGTAATCATTTTATACATATTACGCGCGACGGGACTGTTCACACTCGTAACCTTTGCTCAATTATTTACTCATTTAAAAAGTTATTTAAATCAAACGCGTTCTATATATAAATTATGTGCTCGGCGGGCGTAATTTTCTATTATACTTATATATATCAAAATAGAATCACATATTTTTTTACATTTATCAACTAAATCGCATTATGTAACTATTTATTTATTGTTGATTCTATTTTGGTACCACTAGCAATGTGTGCATCGCCTACTGCTACTAACATCAACGTCACCCGAATCATCTTGGAAATATCCGGACACACGCATCGCGGGACATCGACCATCAAGAAAGAAAAATCACAAGAAATTAGTCTATAAATTGCGTCATACCTAGGTATCTTATATAAACGTTTTATGAAATTAAATTAGGATAATCTCTATATTATGTGAATGTAGGTGTATATTTGCCTAGAGTTTTATATTTATATGCCTACAAAGTTTTTTTTACTTTCTGCAGTCAGATTTTGTAATAGTCTTGGAACTTCTTGAGTAACTTAGAGTCGATTCGCTAATGCTGTGTTAAAATATTGCGTACAAGGAACCAAATTAGTTTCTTCATTTTTTCAAGCCTTTTTAACTATGGTGCGTTTTTGAACGCGGCGTCGCTGAATCTGCCCAATGATTTTCCATGCATTTTTTTCTAAACTTTTTACTGACTCAATGTTATTATTATCCCATGGTGGTTAGTTTTTGTTTTCATGTAAATACATCATTAATTTGATGTAAAAATTAGGTGAAGGTATACTTTAGTTTCTATTTTTTTTTTCAATCCCTAAGCTTTTTATTAAATGTTATTTTTTATCTTATAACAATAGCGGTTATATCAATTTATCTGTTTATATGTAAAATAGCTGCTTATAAGTACATACTACCTTAGTATGTATTTAATCATTAATTAACCAAGATTAGTTGGTTGTTTATTTAGGGTAGATTTTCCAGTAGAGTAAAATTAATACGTCATGTTTTTATGTTTTGTGATTGATATGTGCTTACAATAAAATGTATTAAATTTAACATTGAAATGTTTATTTCGGTTCCTGTTTTCGTCGATACGGCTATGCACACATTGTATGTGGGGTCATTTTGTTTATACCTGTATTTGCAGCTTTTATGGTGGAGCTAGCTAAGTGGACGTGGCAATAGACTACAGGAATTTCTGCAGCTTAAAAAGAGAAGCCAGTGTGGCCTGCCTCATGGGCGAATTATTGCAATATTGTATTTTATCTGATCTCTAGCCCGACGCGGCGGCTGGCAATGCTGGCATATTAAATATAGTATACACCTACCCTATATGGATCTACGAGTTTAGCTATTAGGATAGGCACGAAATTATTTACTGGGTGGGTTTAAAATAATCTAGTAAAAACCCTTCTATTGCTGTTTCTAAATTACTTTTACGCGATATTTAATTAATTAAATTAAATAATTATCTCCGAAAATCGTAATAAAAATAATACGTGTAATAATAATTATTATTGTTATATTGTTTTGTTCGTAAATTACAATGGGTATTTGAAATTTTTTTCGATTTATAATATTTCGTTTAGTTTGATTCAATTTCGCCTATAAAATAAAAAAATGTAGGCTAGCGCCATCTATTGGGAGTTACGCCACAAACAGCCAAATACTGCAAATAAAATTTAGCCATAGAGTACCTAAACATTTACAGACTGAAAATTCCTGGCTCCTATATCCATATTTCAATAATTTTCTGGGATTAACTATTCCCAATTTCTCTGTAAATAATCCACCTGTGTCACTTTAATTTCGCATATAGTTACTTATTTAATATATCTAAGTGAAATAGCTGTTATTTTTTCAATGGGTTTTTTTGAATAGGAAATAATTATGGGTGGTTAAACTTTGTCCCCTTTTTCTCTTTCATAATCTATCACAAACCTCTTAATTTTTTTAAAGCGCTGTTATACCATTACTGGTAGAGAGTAGTATATTCCTTGCTGAAGAGAGTAGTATATTCCTTGCTGAAGGGTAATGGCAATAACAGCGCTTTAAAAAAAATAAGAACTTTGTGATCTTTTGTGATAGAATATGAACATAGAGTACAAGGAATATACTACTCTCTATAGAGTACTAAACCTATGGAGGGGCCATAGACGGGCTTCCCCGGTAGAGAGTACTTATATTCCTTGAGTTATCTGACCGTGCGCAGTAATAAGTTACCTTAGATTTCTTTGGTAACGTTTTGTGTCGCGAGACAGAGCTCTAGGAAAATTTTTAAACGGGAAAGGCGATCTAGGGCGTCAAACTTAGTGTTTCCAATCATTAATTATAATTATTATGTTTGCATTTTAACATGGTTCGGGGGCAAAATTCCCCTCGCGTTTGTCGTTGGGCTACCTACCAAATCGTTCTATATAAATAATTCTTTGTGTTTTTACTTACAGAAAAACGCTCAGTATCGATACATTTAGAAATACGTACTATCGTGTACAGAAACAAGTACACTCTTATTAATAAACTCGAAGTAGCGACTTAGTAACTAAACTGTGTTTCGTCGGTGTATCACTCTAGTGCTCAATTTGGCGATGGACTCCTTTGCCTTCTTTACTTTACCAAAGTAATAAAGTAATAATGTCAGTTTGTTTTGTCTGTCACCCACTGTCACCTGTCAGTTGTCACCACAGACTGCTGCTTTGCTGATTGATTTGGGAAATTTTCTTTGCTTTGTTTTGAAAAGTATCAGTGGGACTCCAATATTCCTCATTGAATTTGAGGCATTTCCGACCAAAATGGAGGGTATCCAAGTGATAACGCCGGACTTTGTGAATGTGCATATCACGACATCCGACTCAGGAGATGCCGCGCCCGTGGAACGAAGGTTCAAGAAAGGAATTACTGTGCTGGACTTTAAGGTTGGTCTATGACTCATAAATATATTTTGTACTCAATTAGTAAGCATATTGTTCATGTCTGATACAATTTCTTCTTCTTCTTTTGATATATGGCAACAGTGCCGACTTCTTGGGCCTTCAAGCGAATCGAGAAAAAAATGCCAAATTAAAATGATGGTGCCACCGGCCGGTTGCTTTTAATGAATAAAATATAGCTTCATTTTCTTCTAAATCCTGCCATTATGTATGTATGTGGTAAAAATATCCAAAAACAATTTCACTCTATTCGAAACATGTCCACTTATTAAGTATTGGTCTTACAGAAATTAAACTGTTTGTGTTCCCATGTATTTCTGTCCCCTGATAACCTGGCAGTGGTATAAGCCCTTCATAGACACCACGGGTATTAACTAAATTGTCTAAAATATGCTTCTATAAACTTTATCATGCAGAATGTGTGTCGGGTAGCCCTTTATGACAGATGATATGACCTCATTTGGCATATTTAAGTTTGTATGAACACTCTAATTTTAAATTTTTGATAGAAACATAATGAAAGTTATCAAAACAGCAAATATGTGAACACAAACATTCAAATAAGGTTGCACCATGGCACTATCTGAATGTGTTCAAAGAGATTGGGACATGTCCTATAATAATACCTAATAAGCTCCCACTTATTAAGAAGCCTCAATAAAATGAAATTGGTGAAATGAAGTTGATTTAAACTCTCTTCTGCTGGATATCTTGGGTATAATCATTAATTAACTTACAGACCAAACTAGAGTTGGTGACGGGAGGTTCTGCAGCTACAATGACACTCCAACTGTTTGACATCAAGAACAAGTATGTCTGTGACATCAACATTGATGATGCCATACTCGGCTCCTACCCTATTGATGATGGGATGAGGATTCATGTTGTAGACAATTTCAACCTTGTCAAAGATTTTGGGGCCAGTGATAGCGCTGAAAGGTAATTATAAGATGAAATAAATAAGTACACTGTAGAAACAGTGAAGGGGACACCCATACACAAATCTAACTAACTAAATGATACATGCATGTTTTTCCATTCCATTTTTGGTAAAAAATATGAACATGAACAATTTAAGTTTTTTGCATTTTAAAGAAGTGGCAAATTTAGGTTCATTAAGTGATTTGTCACATTTAGCTACAAGTGGTTAAAGGCTGTAAAGGTGTATTTGTAAAATATAGACAAAAAGCTTGATAGAGTTTTAATTTCAGCAGTCAAGCTGTTAACTAGATGAACGGTAATTCCCAAATAATATAAACGTAATTTTGTTTCACAGATTCTGTCTATCTGAAGAGGAGTATCAGAAGAAAGGTGACACACTACGCTCATTCTTACAGAAGAACAAGTTGGGGAAGTACAATGAGGAAGAGATGCAGAAGATTAAGGAGCAGCAGGAAGCTGAGATCAAGGAGGAGGCAGGGTAATGGTTTATTTGATATTTCTTATATCACTTGACCTCAAAATACAGTCCAAAAAATTTCTTAGAAATTATAGATATTTCTTGTTCGCACTCAACTCCTTGTTGTGGGTTTGGAATTTCCATACAATCAACTATGATTTAATTGGTTTGAAATGGGTTGAGGATGATTTTGAGATGATTTTAGAGTGGGTTTGTTTGAGTTTTGATGGTCTAGCCTTTAGCCTATAACCTTCGTCAATAAATGGGCTATTTAACGCACAAATAAATTTTCAAATTGAACTGAAAGCTTTATAATATTGGTATAGATTATTTTATTTGTGTTTAGCTACATTTTCTAAAAAAAGGCACATTTTTTTAATAACATAAATTACTATAACATGCACTTTTTTAATATTATTTAATAGGTCATTGACATCAGATATTTTGTAATTCAGGTTGGCAGCTGCGGTGGTTGTGGGCTCTCGGTGTGAGGTGAAGGTGCCCGGCCAGCCTACACGTCGCGGTGCTGTGAGGTACAACGGACCTCTGGACAATGTGCGCGGCGGCCTGTGGATCGGTGTTGAATATGACGAACCGGTCGGACGGCATGACGGATCGTGAGTATAATGTTTTTAGTCTATTCTAGTCTGGATATGGGGAACTCTAAAAAAATATATCAGATGGAGAAATATGTCGTTGATTTGAAAGATAAGAAAAAGTGCATTCATATTAGCAAAGTGGGTGCCCATACCTAACACATAGTTAACCTACACGAACCTATATATAGTTCACATACTAAAATTACGACTAGTTTGCTTCACACCTCCTTTGGTATATACTCAAAGTCGTCCCGACAATGTACCAATGTAGGGTTTTATAATTATTAAAACTTATGTATATATATATAATCCGATAAACCACACTTAGAGGCTCTTCCATCTAAATATACCCATTTGTTAGGTGTAGCCTCACAATTCCATCGGCTAAAGAAGAAAACTTCGCCTTCAGCTGGGTACTCTGTACCAAATAATCTTAAAATAATTTTCGAATGTTAGTATGTTCCCAAATATATCAAAATTAACCATTGTCCATTCCATTGCAGGGTCAATGGCAAGAAATATTTCCAGTGCCAAAACAAGTACGGCAGCTTCGTGAAGCCAGCACACGTGATTGTCGGCGACTTCCCCGTAGAAGGACTCGAGGATGATGAAATATGATCCCCAGCTGATCGGATGCGGTCCGTTACTGTTGAAGTGGTTCTGATGACGATCTTGATTATTATATTGTGTATTCTGGACACTAATGAAGTTGTTGTCGATGGCAATGTTTCGGACACGTTGGGCGCCAATGGTGATAATTATGACGAGGGGGCGAAAGTTGTTGGACTTATTTTCTTATTTAGTAAACAATATCTCATGTCTTTTTAGTGCAATTCGTTATACAAATTTTTTAAAAGACGTTATATTAACAATTTTACTTTTAACCTCATTAAGCTTGCGAAACTAACAAGTATATTTTTAAAAGTTATTTAAAAAATATACAAAGATTGTTTACTAATTAAGACAAGTATAGAAAAACAGACTTCAGATATAGTTTAGTTTAGGGCTCCTATATCCATAATTTTTCTAGAATAAACTATTCCAAATTTCTCTATTTTTTAATTGGTCAAAAATAATAAAATAATTTTTATTTTTAATTTTCAATAAGCTACAAAAAACGCAAGACGTTTAATTGAAGGGTAATGGTAAAACAGCGCTTTAAAAAAATGTAAGAGCTTTGTGATAGATTATGAAAGAGAAAACAGGGGCAAAATAATCCTTTATTTTGCCACCCATATTTCCTATTCAATAAAACCAATTGAAAAAATAACGACTATTTCACTTAGATATATTGAATAAGTAACTATATGCTAAATTACAGTGACACAGGTGGATTATTTACAGAGAAATTGGGAATACTTTATCCCCATACAAATTATGGATATAGGGCTCTATATGCATAATTTGTACAATACAATACAATAATATGACATTGCTGTCAACTTCCCATTGATTAGTTCGAACGACGAGTGAATAACTCGTTCTAGCTTAGAGATGTTCTTAACTGCAGGACGTTAATTTACCTTAGTTTTAAATAACTAAACGTCTTGCGCGCTTTAAGGGAGCCCTCGACTTATGTACGCACCTAGTATATAGGAATGCTTAGTTACTATTGATGTATTATCATGCAAGGTGGATCGATTCAGGTGTGTGTAATTTAGTATATTTTTTATTGGCTTCAGAGTTTTAAATGAGGCATTTAATTTCCGCTTGGTTTTACAATTTGTTTCGGGTACTTATTCAGAGCTTTCGTACAAATAATTTAAGACAATTATTTTTATTTCAATCAAAATTATTGTACCGAAAAGGTGCGGTAGTGTTAGGGTGCCTGCCACCTGGCATATTATCTTTAGATTGCATTTGCATGCGAGAATGGCCTTGAATGTTGTAATTTATGCTTACAACAATGATTAAAACATGATATACATACAGACGGCATCGTTATATGTTTCTAGTTAAAGTATATAAGTCACAGAGTAATAATGAAATCATTTTAATTATTACTTAAGTCAATTTTAATGACTCGGGAACATGTGTAAATTAGTTAGGTTTTTAATGAAATAAAAACTGTTTTCATTATTATTCTGATGAATTATATTTATGATGCTGACTGTACTTATTATCCCCTTTATTAATAAACACGGACTAGCGCTGTATTAACTTAAAAATGTGTTTGTATTCCTTTAACACTTATATCGTTAAAAATTCTAGAGGGAGACGGAATATGCACTTTATATCTAAAACATAGTTTGACTATGTTGTGTAGTTATATTAGATAGGTGCGTAACCGAATTATTAAAGTTCTTTAGATGTATGACATTGGCGACTGCTGTCTTTTTTATATTAGCACATATTGTTGTAATAAAAACTTGTTTGTATCTCAAGTTTGAGGGAAAACTAGTTATTTCAAAATGTTCAAAACTCAATTTCATATCTTACCTGTGTGGTTGCGTAAATTATTTATAGAATTATGTTTATTTACTTTCCTATTTCGAACTAAATTCATAGCATTTTTTGTGGATCTCACTTTTTGTATTAATTTGTATTGTTTTTAGTACTTTTTTGAATCGTATGTGTATTTACAATTACATATTACATTTTTAGATTCCTACCTACTACTATTTGTTTTGTATGAATGTAGTTTAATTTACTATGTAACTTTATGGGCTACATAAAAACATTTGTTCAGAGACCGATCTAGAGTTAGTATATTCCTTGGTTAACATATAGACAAAGCAATTTATTATTTATATATTAAATACTATGCACGGCCTTCTTCGCTCAGCACTTTTGTTGCTAAAATTATGTTAGAATAACATTCCGTTATAAATATGTCGGTGACGCCATTGTTTTGCGAAATATGTTAATTTTTGTAACAATTAAATTGATTGCTTCTTTTACTTTGTTTCACTTTGATATCGGTAAGGTAGGGCACGAAATCAATACAATGGGAATTCATGAGAAAGCTTCCCTGTTTTTCCTAACAGACGTATGTAGTGCAAAAAAGTAAGGTCCGTTTTTAACCAACTTCATTCTAGTCTTGTATTATTTAATGAACTACCTTTGCATGTGGTTTTAGGGTTCCCTACCCTAAGGGTAAAAACGGAAAGCCTATTACTAAGACTCCGCTGACCGTCCGTCTATAAAAAGATACTCTTTGGTCCGTCCCGTCTGTCACCAGGCTGTATCTCATGAACCGTGAGACAGTTGAAATTTTCACAGACCATGTATTTCTGTTGCCGCTATAACAACAAATACTAAAAACAGAATAAAATAAATATTTAAGGGGGCTTCCATAAACGTGTTTTTTTGCTCGATATTGATAACGGCAACAGGTAGACGCTTGAAATATTCACAGAATATTAAAAATAAAACAAATATATAATACAACAAACGTAATTTTTTTGCCGTTTTTATAGATAATGGTGCGGAAACCTTCGTGCGCGAGTCCGACTCGCACTTGGCCGGTTTTTTTTAAATAAGATGTCATTTAAATACCTATTTTACATTTGCGTTTAATTTTTCTACAATACATACATACAACAAATACATACAAAGTTTGTTTACCATAAGACAAGTACAGAAATCGTACTTTATTAGCTGTTTTCATTGCACCTAACCAAAGAAAAGGAAGGGTGGTGTAAGTATGACGCCTGTGTGACAAAAAGTGATATTCATGTGACATCAAAATGCTTGCCTATTAAAGTGACACTACTGAGAGGATAAACCCATAAACATACTGAGGAGTGAGATAATTTGTAAAAACAAATGTCGTACAAAATACTTTCATTATATTACAGTAAATTATAATTATGCACATCACTTAAAAATAGAGGATCTCATTGTCACATCATGAATGTAATGTCATGGGTCAAGAACACAATGACCCATATACAGCCCATATACCTAAAACTTCCTCCGTTTAAGTATATCAGGTTTCCACAAGACCGGGTGTGACTCCTCAGTGGCTGTGTCATCAGGTTTGTATATCTTGATGGTCTTGTCAGCTTCTGCAGTCAGTAAGCGGGTCCCTGACAGGTCGAACGAGAGCGCGAATATACCTGCCTCGGAGTCCATCGAACCTGGTTGTACTGCCGCCTGCAAACATACGAGAAATATTATAGCATAGTGGAAATACTACATAGAAATAAGTCTTCAACAACATAAGCTCATAAGCCGATACAACATTGGCTTGCTCGGCCATACTTCCTTACTTCATAAAAAGTAACTGTCTCTTTCATATGTATTGAAATCCGCGCATGTTCCCTCTCCTTTTAGCATGCGCAAACAGACCCACAAATAAGCCGATGAATTGCGGATTATGAGAGTGAAATGTAACCGGTAGGAATGGTGTCTGCTAACTGCGTGTTTTTTTCATTTTGGAAATATAGTTTTGAATACAAGATACTACTTAAATAAAAAATTGTTAAGGTAATTTAAATCCCTTTACGATAACGAGATTGCTTCATTTCCTGGATCTCATTGGTGGATTTTTTTTGTCGAGCCGCTGAAATGCTAGCCATATGGCCTGCACAAAACTTGTACCTGCAGCCGTTGGTAGTTGTACCCGGTCCGCCAGTCCCAGCAGTACATGGACCCGTTGTCCCCGCCGCTCACCAGCACGCCCGCCTCGTTCACCGCGAGACAGTTTACGATCGCGTTGTGACCAGACAGGTTCTGGATGAAGCGACCCTCGGGACACTTCCACTGCTTTATGTTGTCCGGGGACGCTGTCAGGGAAATATTGTAGACATACGTTAGAAGGAGCAAAGAATCATTTCTACGCTCACTAGCAGCTCCAAAACCTGCATGAGATTCTTGATTGTAAGGCACCACAAGCAAGGATGACGTCGCCGAGTATCACTGTGATATCATACCATCCCTACCCGGTTGATTGAGCAAAGGAGGTCCCGCTCGTAGGCTCCCGTTTTTAGGGCAGCGTGTGAATAAGTTTGGATATCCCCTACATCTCTCTAACTACTAAACCGATTTTAAAAAGTCCTTCACGAATAGAAAGCTATGATAGCCATGAGTAATATAGGCTACATTTTATTTTGTTCTAAAATATTCACAGACGAAAAGACAGTTTCTTTATAAAGGGGAAGTAAAGAATTTCCTCTATAGAACCCCATGTGTATTTCCTTTAATAGGTGGAAAATAATAAAATAGCCTTTTCAGCAAAAGCTGATCATTTATATTAAAATCTTTTCGTTTCTAATTGCTGACGTCAGCAACCTCACTATCATGACATAGGCCTCCCCATAGACACCAAGTCAACTAACTAACGTTAAATAATTGCATATTAAAATGTTACCCGAGGCGAAGGTGTATAGTGAAGGGTGCGCCACTAGAGCCCGCACAGACTTCTTGTGGTTGGTGAGAGTACACAGAGACTTGCCGGCCGCCAGGTCCCACAGGCGGATGGTGGAGTCGTGCGAACCCGTTATTATCTGGAAATATATATTTCAAACCACACTACAAATATGCTGAACAGATTTTGTTGCGGTTTTCATGTAATTTTATAGGTTGATTTACGAATATTAAACATGGACCTTAGGAGCCGAGTATTAACAGTATTACTTAGTTATTAGCTTTCTGTATGAAAATTATGTTTGAAACATCGCTTGTATACTGAGAAGAAAAAATTAAAATAATAGAAGACAAATCAGTATGAGAGAGTGAGTTTGTTTGTCCTTCTTTATGTCAAAACGGCTTAAGGCAGGGTGCAAACACGATCTAAATCTAAAAAGGCCTTTTTGAACGCTTACTTTTGAAGTGTCAGGAATTAATTTCAATCTCAAAAAAATATAGTGGATAGCTAATAATAATACATAAAACTTTAACCGCATAGATTTTTCATAAGTGTCTTGGTCTATCGAAAAAAAATTATGCAAAACTCTTATGCGTAAATTCACAATATTTTGCGCGACAACTATATACTTTTTTTTTAAAATCAAATAGCTTGAATAATCTATTAAAACTTTAACCGATTACTTTCACTGTTTAATTGTTTTTCTTTAACAAATTTTAAGAAAAAGCTACAAAATAAGTGAAATTTCAAGTGTAGCTGCATGATCACGTATAATATGCCAAGCAATATTCAACCTTATATCGTCCTACATAAGCATCCGCCCACCGGAGTGCTAATAGTATTTTTTATCGAGGTTGATCCCTGCCTTAAGAGGATCGTGTAGCTCAGCGTACGCAGCGAAATAGGTATTTAGAAAATCATATTCTGTCTCAAGCGCGCTCTTCCCACGGGCATCAGTGCGACAGAGAACACTGCAGCTCGTGAGTGTTCGTAGGTATGTTCTTCGTTGAAAATTGCGTTTTGGGGGAAAACGATTTACACCTACTAAACTATAACGAAACCTTATAATTTTGGTGTCTCCACCATATAACGGGTTTTAAGGCGATTTCAATGATAAGAGTAGGTTTTTATATTCTAATATATATTTATTGAGTCAAAGTTTACATCACTCCAGCGTTGCTGATGCCGGACTCCCTTCAGTCTCGAATTCTACAGAGCTTCAAATATAGTTTATAAATATTTGAAACTCTGTCCAAAACATTAGTTGCCAGTATTAAAACATACAGCCAGTATTTTCTACAAAAAGTATGAATGAGTACTCATACTTTACAAACGTTTTAGCAGATTATAATCTACGTAGTACGTACGTTTTGCTTTTTTTGAAATTTTGCTTTGTTTCTCAAATACAGACGGTTTATTACGAGCAAGTTATGAACCAAAAAACCCGATATTTGAGGGGCTTATAACTTTTGACCTATTACGAATTTTGAAAAAAGGAAAAATACGTACGTAGTTTTTCATTATGTCAGTAACATATTACAAAATCGTTAAAATTAAATTATATTTAGGGGTAGTAAAACGTTTTCTCCGTTTGTATGGACATGGACGCGGTACACTACACTCTTAACGCATCGATGTGATTTCTTGCACAGATATAGATGGAGGACAGGAGAGTGTTAACTAATTTTTATTCCGGCAATCCTTTTCCCGCAAAATTTTCCAAGGGCGAGAAGAATAGTAATATATAAAAAATCACCGTACCTGAGGTTCCGACGCTTGACACACGAGCGAGGCGACAGTGTCGGTATGTCCGCTCAGCGTGTGTACGTTGGCCTTAGTCCTCATGTCCCAGATCCGCGCGGTCGCATCCCGTCCGGCCGACACCAGCACGTCTATGGTCGGATGGAGCGCCAGCGTATGGACCGCCGATAAGTGGCCGTGGTAGTGGCGGATAACCTGAGAAGTTCACAATTGTTGTGATTATCAACTCCTGTATCATAAAGTCAACATTATGAAATCTAACACATCTTGTTACCATCCATTCCATCTCAGGATGCAGAAAAAAATTTTATAACCCGGCAAATGTAACAAATTAACCAAGTCATAAGTTAAAATTTTACAATGATGCAAAATCAATGGATTAATTCTATAAATTACCTTATTATACTCCAAGTCCCAACACTTGACCTGTCTGTCTTCACCACAACTGAACAGGTAGGGGTGTCGAGATGATACTTGTAAGCCTGAAAGTAAGTTGTACATTATAGAAATATAGATGTCATGCATTTACTAACATTGTCACGAGTGATCCATGCCAATATTGAGAATAATAGCACGGAACAATATCACTACAATTTGGCGCCCAATGTGTGGCGTAAAGGGGTAAAGGAACACAAATTTATACAAAATTCCATAATAAAGATACAAGCATTATAGTGAATTGCGTACGTCATATCTTAAAGACATAATCACAATATCGGCACGGATCATCTTATAATGGAAGGAAAGAGAAATACACCATATTTGTGGGATCAATTCCATTATCAAATATAAACCTCAATGAAAGATTCTACGCCATGTCATGGCGACCTACGCACGCGTTCCGTCGTGACATAGTGGGAAATCCGGTTTAATCCCGCCCGCGCTGTGATGGTTGTGATTAATAAAACATATCACAGTCGGCGAGATCATCTTAGCTACCGATTAATTGTCATGGATACTATAACGTATATAAAACTTGACATTGGTGGCATCATCAAAACCCTGATGGAGCCATCACGAAAAAAATAGAATAGAATCTCAATGTGACATGTGTAATAAGTACAAATATAAAAGTTACCTCGTACTGTACTGACGTGTCCTGTAAGAGACACCTTCAGTTTCCCACTCGCCAGGTCCCAGATCTTGATCACTCTGTCTGCTGCTCCTGTAACCAGAATTAAAACGTGAGAGTATGTCCATTATATACACTTGTTGTAATTCCTTGGGCAAGGGAATAATTAAGCATTATGATAAGTTTTTTTTTTGTTTTTGCTTGTCCAAAATAGCAGATTGTTATTTACCTGTAGCAAACCATTCATTCCCAGGCTCAACAGCTATACACCGCACCCAGCCTAAGTGGCCAGATATCACTCTGAACAGTTTCCAAGGTGCGTGCCATTTAGGTTTGGGCATTGCAGGAGCTTTCCGAGGTAGAGCCAGAGCTCCGGGTGCACCCATAGAGGTTCCAATCAGGGCTGGTGAAGGTGACGGAGCTGGGGATACGTACGGCAACATAGCTCCATCAGATGCAATTGCTGCTGATTCCGCCATGTCTGTGGGTAATTGTTAACTTGGGTTAGTTTTGGGTTTTTATTACACATAAATAAATGTCACCCAATGTGACTCCAGAAAGTTATTAAATTTGTGTAAATGACTTCTCTATTTACTGATTTGAAACAAATTTGATAAGTCAATGAAATTTAAAATTTTATTTTATCCACTACAAGGGTTTCTTCCCACACATCACCTGTGAAAATGTTTTAAATGCAAAAATAACACTCTGTATTGACTAGTAGTAAAATAACTTTTGAAACCCATTCAATAGTTTCAGATGATGGATTTAAAAATAATTGGCCAAGTTGCGAGTATGATTCCTTCGGGTTCCGTACCATTTTTTCAGTCAGAACTCTAAGACGGGATTTTCCTGTAAACTATAACAAAGGCCCTATATTCCCTAATTTTTTTTCAAAATTTTAGACTCAGTACATTTATATGTTTATTCATATGTATTTTTGTATTTCTAATAACGAGCCCTTTGATATGTCACATGATGCAATTGAAATTCGATTATTTACGCTATACGTCTATGATTTGGTCATGAAACTCTATATATGTACCAAGTTTCAACATTTTTCATCCAGTAGATTCTGAGATATAATAAGCTGTGACAGACAGACAGACAGACAGACACACGAGTGATCCTATAAGGGATTTGGTTTTTTCTTAAGAGATTTTCGGAACCCTATAAAGTTTCCTATAATGCCTATATCCTTTCCTAGGGTTCAAGCTTTCTCCATATGAAATTTCATCAAAATCAGTTCAGTGGTTTAGTTCTGAAAATGTAACAGACAGACAAGAGTTACTTTTTTTTTAATAATATTATTATGGATTAATATAAATGACTATATAGTTGCTTTCTTATGCCTGATATGGAAGACCTACAGAGGCCTGAAATACTGAATCAATATATTTTAATCATACAACAAGATACAAATGATAGTATATATCCAGACCTGTGTCTCCAGGTGTGTGGGGCCTGTTAGCAGCTTCCAGTTGTCTGGCAGCTTGTGCCCTCTGTACTGCACCCATCACTTGACCAAAACTGTCTCTGGCCTTCACTGCTTTCTTTATTTTTTCACTGAAAATCAATGAACAACTAAATTATTATCTAATAATCATAAAAATCATAGGACCTTGATAGTTATTTCCAAATTAAATGGTTTATTTATACTTCTAAAAGAGTTTTAATATAACTCAGGAGCTGGTCACCTTTTTGTATTTCAAATGGGCCAGAAATAAAGTTAGTCACCTAACATTAACCAGTTTCAAAAATGTTCATGCATGTAGCAATCAAGGTAAAGGTCCAGATTATCTAATCCTGAGATTTTCATGTTTTTTCGAGTTTATTCAATTACTGCACTGCTTTATTGCATACTTTAACTATTTTCAAGTCTCGGTAAGGTATAAGTTTTTGCAGGAGGTCACAGGTTTTTGCAAAATTAAGGTTGGAGTTTTCATGTATTTGAAATCGATTTTTTTACTCCATATACCTAACACCCATGATGATGCCTTAGGATGAAAGGCGTCACAAGGAACAACTTTCGTCCAGGACACCAATTCCGAAAACCCCTCCCGTGACCGCCAGGTCGGTGAAAAGTCTTCAGACACGATAGATATTTTTTTACTCCACAAAATAGGTTAGCGAGGAGCGCAGCGACGAGCGTGGTTCGTATGGTGTAAAAACAAGGCGCTAGGCGAGCGAGCGAAGCGAGCGGTGCCGCGGGAGCGGCCGCCGAAGCGCTGGAAACCTTATATTTTATTTTAAAACACGAAAATCTCAATTTCAGATTTTGAGGTTAAGTTTTTCAATATCAATTTTCTTATAAACTAGTGATCACCGGCGAAAAGTGGTACCTTACCGAGACTTCAAAATGGTTAAAGTATGCAATAAAACAGTGCAGCAATTTAATAAAGTCGTCAAAACACGAAAAGCTCAGGATTAGATAATCTGGACCTTTACCGCAATCAAATGTCAGGAATAGGAATGCAACACTGGATTATCATTAATTAACCAAACTTCTTATATTTTCTCCAACTAAATGTGACCCACTATATGGACTTGTGGCACATCCTATAGGGTTGAGTTGAGGACCAATACTCTAAGCTGGGTTCATACATATGACTTTTAAATAGGTACTATTGAACATTTAATGGATAACAAGCCATCAAGCATTTAATTTGCCAAGGTACTTACGCTTCTTCATCAAGAGGAGGCAGTATACTTTGGTTGGATAAAAACATGTCGTGAGACCGCTTTAGGGACCGGAACACAAGAGTGTGCACCGAATGTTTTATCACTTCGTCAGCCATTTTATTTATGTTTTAATTATTATTGAAAAGTTTCTGGTTCTTATTAATTATTTCATGTTATTTGAAAACATTTTGTAACCTACAAAACACAACAAAGTACTGACTGACTGATACTGACCATAGAGTAACTTATAATACTGAGAAAGTGAGAAATACTGACTACTGACAGTGACTAGGTATGTATTCGGTACTGAGTAACGGGTGCGCCATCTAGTACCGAGTAATGAAACGTTACACACAAATGCATTTCGTTACTCGCATTTTTACTTACACTGTTTCATTCAGTTCACGCAAGTACCGTTGATCAATGCGTGTATTGAAACGTTTGCTGAACGATTTCGCTTCGGCTCGTAGCGCTTCGGCCGCGGAAATTTAACATCAACACTGTTCAGCCCCCAAAAGAATTAGCGTGATAGTATATACCTACATATAAATCTTCCTCATTTATCGATCTTTTCATTAGTAAAAACCGCATCTAAATCCTTTGCTTGGTTTAGGAACAAAAAAAAAGTTATTAATGTGCTGTGCTGTGATCGTAGACACTAGACAGAGAAACCATTATCACGGCCGGCCAAATTTTAAAATAGTAAATCCATTGCAAATTTTAGTAGATTCCGTCAACAGTTCACTTGTAGTTCTACACTTTACTTATTAAATCAAACATAGCATCTTATGAGGTAGGTATCAGAAGTAACGAGTAACGTAACGTTACGATAGTAACGAGTACTAATTGTTATAGTAACGAATACATACGGGTACGATTTTTTTCGTTACTTTTACACCTCTAATACTGACTGACAGTTTGAATTTTGATTGTTTGTTGGTTTCTACGTTGGTTTGGACTTTGGTTGGTTCTTTGCTAGATATTGAGTAGAGTTGCTATTCTCTCCTTCACTTGCGAACACGCAGTGCTCGCGTTGCGTTGAGGTAGCCCTCTTTGCGCGGGCGAAGAAGTTCGAGGAGCAAAACTATTCCTCGCGGGACCCGTAGTAGTACATAATTATATACCTAGTTCCGGAGGGCGGGGGTGGGTCCATTCTCAACTTAATATAGATTGAAATGGGTCTGCTCCTATTTTACCTAAAATCCCAATAGGTAATCTGGCGTTAGGCATTGGGAACAGTGCTTCACACTTTCCCAGTGCAAGTCAAGCGTTATCCTTCACGTGGTTGCTGCCCGTTTTAGGCCTAATTCCCTCAGAAATAGGTACAACAGAAACAGCTTGGCGTCTCCCACTCCTAAGAACCCCACCTAACCCACTCCCTAAACATCCCTACCCATCACATATATATCTATTTTTATATATCTATTCTATGGCCTTCTTTGTGTATGTCCCACTTTCACTATAATATTTGTATTTATGGCTCACAATATGTGGCCCTGATTAAACCTCATCCAGCTTCAGTAGGGGCGACCGGATGTAGGAATTTTCAGCCCCTACCTGTACTAGGACCTGTACAGTTGAACGCCGTACGCAGGGATGACGGGAACCTGGGGGGTTGAGCTGAAATGGGGATGCGTCCCCACGTAGGCAACACGCCTCCTTTGGCCCTAATTTCAGGCTAAACGGTTGCCTTCTCGGCTAACCACCGTGGGGGAAATGGCCAAGTGCCCCGTCAGAGGGTCACAGGTGAGCTGGGGGAGGGTCCGCTCAGGTCTTTTTCAAGATGTGTATGCGGATGGGGGTAGGCCACGCTGAAGGGGCAAGGTTGTGGGCGGGCACTGGCGGGCTATATACCGACCCGTTTCTGTCGCTTGCACCGAGCTTCCGATGTCGCGCTGATCCGCCAACCTTCACAGCTATATCGACCAGGTAATCCTAGTGCTACGACACTCCCATTTGAGGGCTCCATGGAGGGTGGGAAGCCTGGTTGACGAATCTTTTAAACATCACTCAAATGGATAAATTTAAAGGTATCGACAAGGAAACGGGGAGTATGTCGGGAATTCAGAACCCTGGCAAACCCGACAAAAAAGTAAATGAGAAAACGGCACAGTCTGTTCCGGGGACCACGGGGAAACTGTTGGCGGGTTTACCTGCTGGCAAACCTTGTGCCCCTGGGCAGAGTGCTGTGGCAAAGCCACTAGTGGCGGGAGGAAAACCAAAGGGGAAACCCCAAAGTGGAACTCCTGTTGCAGGGCCTAGCCATCAAAACCTGCAAACAACCATGGCAGCAGCCACTGCATCAACATCCGCAGGAACTGCAAAACCCCTGGACGAAAATCTAGGGGAATCATGGACCATGGTAAAACCAAAAATCCGGCAGAGTACACCCCATAAACAGGAGGGTAGTTTGACCGCTGGAAGTAATTTCATCAAAAAACCGAACGCCAAGCAAAGGAAGAGATTCCGAAAGGCCCGTAAGGTACAAAACACCCAAGGCACCGATGCTGGACCTGGCCCGAGTCAGACAAGGGTTTACAGGGAGCCAGTGTCGGCGACGGAAGGTGCTAAACAAGACACCACAAAACCGAACACCAAAAGGGCTCGCCTCGACGACACGAGCTCCCCTAGAGGTGAGCACAAGAAGGCGAAGGTGGAGCCTTTTATTAGAAAACCGACCGGTAACTACGCCATGGTGCTGAAGAACGATCTGATAGCGTGCATCGTGACAGACGGCACCGGTATGCTAAACGGAAATCAATCTACCCTCGCACAAAAGGCTCTCCATGAGGCTTTGCGTGCGGACAACATTCGCATAAGTAACCTGATGGAACAGGACCCATCAGTGGAAATCGCGCAGCCGGAGTTCACGGGCAAACCCTCGTACTCGGATGGGGCCCTGAAGCTTCTGTGCGCGAACATACAAACCCTGGATTGGGTCAAAAAAGCGGTTGTAGGTCTGGCAATTCAACCAGACGTCAGGCTAAAAGTCGTCAGACCGTGCGACCTAATCCAACGTGTAAGGTGCGGTATCTTCATGCCGGGTGAAGAGAGTTTCAAGGAGATGGGGCTGCACCTGAAGATCCAGAACCGATGGGCTCAGGTCGAAAACTGGCAGCTCTACTCCTCAAACAAGTGCGGTGAAACCACCTTCATCATTGTGGGTATCCCAGAGGCAGTCATTGAGCCGCTGATGGAGAGAGGGAGAAGACTGACTTACCTCCTTGAGCCAGTCTATGTTCGCTTCCAGGGGCCGGGGAAGTCGTTTGTGACGACACCTCCCCAGCCTGGCAAAGAACTGGTACCCGCACTTGTACCAACAACTGAGGCAGCCACACCACAGCCGGTAGTACCCGTCGCTAACCCGGCAGTACAAACGACATCCGCATTGCCGCTGGAGAGACTGGAGACTATGTCCACCGGTAACCCAGACAGCGGCGATGAAAAGTGGATGGGGGTGATGGAGGACCTAAACCTAGTGGAGGAGGAGGGGTCAGACATCTAAGGAGGACCTCCCCACTATATGTAAAATAACACAGATAAACCTCAACCACAGCATGACCGCTACGGCTCAACTTCGGAAATGGCTTGAGGTAACAGACACCGCGATTGCGCTAATCCAGGAGCCGTGGATTAGCAAATCAGGAAGAATACAGGGACTTACCAACATCAAAGGTAAGTTAATAGCTGACACGCAATCCCTACCAAGAACTTGTATCTATGTATCAAAAAACACAAATATGCAACCGTTAAACGATTTCTGTACTAGGGACCTGTGCGCAGTCAAACTTCCGTATATACGTGGAACGTGCCTGCAGGACCTAATCGTAGCAACGGTCTACATGCCAGATAATGAAAACCCACCACCACCGGAAATGGTGCGGCTTATAAATCACTGTGAGACTAGTAAGTATGATCTTATTATTTCTACAGACTCAAATGCGCACCATACTCTATGGGGTAGCACAAACACAAACTCTAGAGGTAAGTTACTTCTGGAATACCTATCTACCACATCTTTGGACGTAATCAATACGGGCTCAGAACCTACATACGTAACCAGACGCAGTAAAACTATAATAGACCTTACCTTGGCCACCCACGGAGCAACAAACCTCATTTCGGGTTGGCATGTCTCAAACGAGGCATCCTGCTCCGACCATAGGTGGATCCAATTTAATGTAAAGGTACTATATAAAACTACAACACCAAACAGAAACCCACGTAAAACAGACAGGAAAAGGTATGCCGAACTGCTAGAGCGTAAACTCCTCCTAAACAGTCCGTCTGACGTAGCGGTAAGCACTGAACTAATTGAAAAACAGGTTATCCTGTTAACGAAAACATTAACTGACTGCTACCACTCAGCTTGTCCCCTGACCTACCCTAAGGACTCCAGCGGTGACCGCCAATATAACTGGTGGGGACCGGAACTGGATCGACTCAGGAAAAAGGTTAGGAAGCTCTTTAACAGGGCTATGAACACATACGACGAGCTCGACTGGGATAACTATAAGGTAACAAAACAATTATATAAAAAACGTATTAGATTCTGGAGGACATGTTCATGGAGGAAATTTTGTGAAAATGTTGAATCCAACGAACAAGCGAACAGGGTAAGGAAAATACTATGTAGTCAAACAAACCACGACATAGGCTCCTTACGCAAACCTGACAATTCTTTTACTAACACACCAGAAGAAGCACAAAGGTTACTGATAGAAACACACTTTCCTGGCTGCCAACTGGTAAGAGAAACACTCTGGGAGGAAGTTTTAGCTACAACATCCACAGCAAGCTGGTCAACAGCTAACAGAGTGATAAACTATGAAAAAACAAAGTGGGCTATCAACAGCTTCAAACCTTTCAAGGCTGCCGGCGTGGACGGAGTCTTCCCGGCGCTTATGCAATGGGGTGGGGATCCGATTGTGTGTAACCTAACACGCATCCTGACAGCATGCCTAGCACTGAGATATATCCCTAAACTGTGGAGGGAAGTAAAAGTAATCTTTATCCCCAAACCGGGTAAAAGTGACTACACAAATGCTAAATCATTCAGACCCATCAGTCTCACATCTTTTATCCTAAAGACCTTGGAGAGGTTAATCGACAGAGACATTAGAGACAACACTCTTCTAAGGGTACCTATGCATCCGAACCAACACGCCTACTCCTCAGGCAAATCCACTGAGTCTGCGCTACATAGAGTAGTTGGCAAAATTGAGGAGGCGATAAATGACAAAGGACTATGTCTAGGTACCTTTATCGACATCGAAGGGGCCTTTGACAAAACAAGTTTCTCTAGTATCAAAACCGCGCTGACTAGGCACAATGTCGATGCGGCAATCACAGATTGGATCGTCAACATGCTAAGCAAAAGGGTAATTAGATCCAATACAGGCCAAGAAGGAGGAGCCATAGTAGCCAAAGGATGTCCGCAAGGAGGTGTACTGTCGCCACTCCTGTGGAACCTCGTGGTTAACGACCTCATTGCGTCACTAAATGGTAAACACTTCTACACAATAGGATATGCTGATGATCTCACTATCCTAATATCAGGTAAATTTGCCGGCACCATTTGTGAAGTCATGCAATCTGCCCTACACACAGTAGAAAAATGGTGCCACAAGTATGAGCTATCGGTGAACGTCACAAAGACGGAGATGGTGATGTTCACTAACAAACGGAATCTGGGTAAGTATAGACTACCAACGTTATTCAATACGGAACTGGAACTTTCCAGCGATGTAAAATACCTAGGTGTTATCCTGGACAGTAAACTGAACTGGAACAAGCATCTAGACAATAAAATAAATAAGGCAAGTATAACATTCTGGCAATGCCGCAGAATGATGGGGAAAAAGTGGGGACTTACCCCCAAAATATGCATGTGGCTATACACTGCTGTGATAAGACCAATACTATGCTATGGAGCAGTTGTATGGTGGTCACGGACACGACTGACCACTGTCAGATCCAAACTACAACAATTTCAGAGAATGCCCTGCATGGCCATAACAGGCTGTATGAGGACTACACCTACCTCAGCTCTCGAAATTATGCTTAACATCCCACCACTGCACCTGTTTATGCAGCAGGAGGCAGCGGCTTCAGCATACAGACTAAAGTCACTTGGACTATGGAAACACACTGGTACCACACACACTTCACTTTTGGAAACTATAATGACTGACCTGCCAGTGGCAGAATCCAAAAATGACAGAATACCGGTAAAGTATATATTTGATAAGAAATATAAGATACAGCTGTCTGAGGAAGTGGAAGACGGACTCAACATGACCGACTTGAGAATTTTCACAGATGGCTCAAAAACTAGGTCTGGCACTGGATCCGGGATTTTCTCAGAGGACCTACACATAAGTACTTCCACACCGCTGGGCACGAGCAATACAGTGTTCCAGGCAGAATGTATGGCAATCTGCCTAGCGGCCCATGCGATAATCAAGAGGAAGGTAAACAACCAGTCTATTCGCATACTGTCGGACAGTAAATCTGTCCTACAAGCCCTGGTAAGTAATAAATTTAAATCAGGTCTCATACTTGAGTGTCATACAGCACTAAACAAGGTATGTAACCGTAATAACACCTTAACCATACAATGGATCAAAGGTCATAGCAACTCCCGCGGTAATGACGCGGCGGATGAGCTAGCGAGAGCCGGTGCAAGCATGTCTGTAATTGGCCCCGAGCCCCTAGTGCCCCTGCCTAGCGGCTGGTTCGCATCACAACTCAAACAGAGAACAAAATGCATGCACAATCTCGAATGGCATAATCTTATGGAATGTAGACAAACCAGGGCAGCTCTACCAACCATAAACACAAGACTCTCAAAAAAGATCTTGAAACTAAAAAGAACCCAACTAAGATCGGTGACTCAAGCCATCACTGGTCATGGTCCTTTTAACAAACACTTATATAACATTGGCATTACAGATAGTCCGTTATGCAGGGCTTGCATGTTGACTGAAGAAACGGCTGCTCACATACTCCTAGAGTGCGAGGGAGTGGCCGTATATAGAATGAAACACCTCGGTTCCTTTGGAACGCTACTGGAGGCCTGCAACAACATCGGAGGTCTGCTGGGCTTTTTGGAGGAGCTGGGATGGGAAGAGTGATGTAGTTCCCACCACACGCAAAATAGGCGCCTTTAGACGTCGAGTTGCGGAAAACGAGCCGATCACCAAGTACCAAGTAAGTACCAAGTACCTAGTTCCGGACAGTGTTATCAGTCGCAGGGTGTTCAGTTTTTATTACGGCTGGTATGTGGGGTTCGAACCAATATAGCCTGCGATCTACAATACGATGCGCGCTTAAAAATACTCACGTGTTGCCACTCGGTCTATAATAATTAATTTAATAGAAATTTAGAAAATGAATGAGGGAAAAATGAATGAGGGAAAAAAACTAAAAGTGGGAACTAAATTTTGTTTATTTGTTTACCATAGGTAGATATGGTTAAATTTTAATCCGTTACAAAATATTATTATAAGTGGGTAAATATTGCATTCAATTTCTTAAAAAAAGTTAGTTAATGATTATCTGGTATGTTAATATTAATTAGGTAAGTACTTATTATAAATATATAGACATCAAGATGCACAAAACATGTGTAGGTATACCTAGACAGGTAGCATTAAAATCAGTTAAAATACATAATGTTAATGTTTACTTTATATTTTAACTATATCTAATTAAATTATTGCTAGTTGACTAGAAAGCTGTACCTTTTACGAATAAAGTCATATTGCACATTCTAATTTATAAATATGGCACGAAAATAATCACGTCTACCCTATATATGAATAAAAACCGTTAAAACCCTTAGACAGATCAAATAAGAGATTTTGAATATCCAAGTACATAATTTGAATCGACTATACTTATTAAACTAAATTATTTTTATTTTACTTACTTAGGTACTTATAAATATTAATTAAAAAGTAAACCTTCCAGTTTTCATATAAATACTAAGGTAAATCGTGTACTACGTGCTATACGCAAAATACACGGTAAAATGCGGCTTCTGTGCTCAAATCCTAGGTCGGGCAAAATCTTTGGTAGCCATTGTACTTAGAGGTGTTCTAATTTTCACCAAAGCAAGTCTGTCTGTCAGTAATGTTATGTAAAATTTACCAAAATGAACGCACTCATACAAGACGGTCAACATGATGAGTATGACCATTTGGCGTCCAATTGTAATGAACATCGGAAATGTCTGTGGAATCGGCGACGGAAAACACCGCGCCTCCCTCGGTTCAGATGGCCGACTTCTCTGGATTCGCAGCGTCACTTACGCGTCGGGACAATGTCGTGCGTCGTAATGTACGTGGCTGGAGATTTAGAGGAGGCAAATTCGGACGTTCAATGCGGGTAGGTGAAGATACCAACGGGCGGCCTCTGCGTAGTGTATCTATCCCACTTCTGAAGTATTCTTCGTTGTAGTTTTCAATCAAGGGTGCTGGGTCTTCGTATTCTACGTTGAAATGGCGAGCGATTGCTAAGTCTTCTGGAGGGCCAAGTTTGTATAGTGGAGGTTCAACACATTCGTAATGATGGTCTTCAGTTTCGTCGTGTGGGTAGGTGTCAGCGACGAAGTGTCTGGTACCGCGGGGTGTGAGCGCTGCCCAGAGAACTCTGGAGTCCAGAGCTGCACCGCCGTATATGGCACTTGATGCACTGTTTTTACCGGTACCGTTTTTACAGCCGCCTCTTGCGCTGGAATAATAGTATTATTATTGTAATAAAATTATGACTTTGTATTGAATTTGTCTATGTCACCACCGCCATGAATGTGCAAGAGTGGTGCGGCATCGTCGTCTCGTTGTTGACATGGCAGATTTTATAAATCTATTTCAAAGATTTTATAAATCTATTTCAAAGATTTTCCAAGTCAAATTCTTTAATCTACCTACTTGATCAACCAGCTAGCTACTTCACAAATATAACCCTTGATGTATATAAACCTTACCACAAAATTATGCTTAACAAGTGTTTAGCTAAACTATGTTTTATTACTCTTTTACAAATCTGTCATTCAATATGAAAGACAGACACTAAACACAGGTTAAACACGGTTTTGTGGTAAGAGGGAAAGAATAGCTATTATAGAATAGCTATTTTTATATATCTATCTACCTAAATATTTAAATGTCTCTTGGACCTGGTTTTCCTAGGTTCTTCATGTTTTTTGCACCTAGATGCTTTTGGTCATTGCCCGGAGCTAATCCCTTGATTAACAGATAAATACTTACTCTCGACACTTGAGTAGAAAGAGAGCCAACAAAGCAGCCACACACAGCACTCCCACACAGCACGTGATCAACACCAAGTACCATGTGTCATCCGGACTCGCTGGTTCTGCACAGAAAATATAAAGATGAACAGATCGTCTCTTTTTGAGTTTGAGTTTGTTTGTTACCCGTCGGATTTGAAAAAATCTTTTTGCATTTGATAGCCCAATTTTTGAGGAAGGTTATAGGCTATATATCATCACGCTATTACCCAAAGGAGCGGAGCAAGGCACAGGTAATGGAAAATAAAAACTATAAAATTCCGTTGGTATTTCTTAGGTCCTACAATTTAAATTAAGGCTATGGTGGTGTCATATAAAAAGGCTTTCATCCTCCTGAATGGTCCATCATCGGCGAGCCGAAACCGCTGCAGCCGTAGTCCTGTTTAATGATAAGTACGAGAGTAGGTACTTATTTTTTGTTTAAAACTGTGTGAAAAGTGTTTCAAATTTACGTAATAAAACCATAAATAAAAATTTTTACCATGTCTCGGCAGTTCATGATATTCGACTCCAGGGAATATGGAGTTGTCTTCATTGTTTCCTGGTGGGCATGCGCCGACGGTACGGCACGGAGCAGACGGAGTTAGGTTGGCAGCATTAGCTAGGAATGATGGTAATGGCGGAGGTGGCATGTGCAAGATGGAGTCTGGCGGAGGGCCTAAAGACAGGCACTCGGCGCCGCAAGTCATTCTAGAAAAAAAAATTCTTATGATTTAAAATCGGGGAATGAGGTGGTACGCTCCTTAAAATAATATAAATAGTAAAATAAATAAATAAATAAAAGAGCATTGAACTTGAGACCAATTTTATGATTGAAACATGGGTAAGCATCGACGTCTAGTGCTTCGTAGGGCACGTTAAGGCGGCGTACGCGCTTTTTCTAAACTACTTTCGACTGTTAAAGAAGTGACACATCTACAAGTTGGTACATTAATTACAACAAAAGGCTCGCCACCTGTTCTGTTTAATATGACTCTGTTTGTATAAAGTCTCAACCTATACTTACCTACATCGGAGTTACAGAGTATTTATTTTACCTACCGCCACGAACATAGTCTATGAAAATATGCACAAGAAATTGATTCTAGCACAATAATGTAGGTATGGTAGTAATGACATTGTCAACTCGATTGAGGAAATAAGAAATTTATAAAACAAAAATGTATGTATACTCTAGCTAGACATAGTAATTGAACGGAAGACATTTTGTTTTCCACTTTGCACTTTCAGACAATTTATATCTTCATTAAGCTTAACTTTTCACCAGGCAGTAGATTAATGATTTGAGAATACTTTAAATATTACAAAACTTATTACAATAAACTAATTACATTACAAGAAATTAAAAACAGAACTTTATAGTTGATATGTTGATATAATTATTATAGAAGTTTAAATTACAAAAACTCTAAATATTCAATAGCATATAATATAGGTACACAAGATACTCACTTGGATATTATTTATTAGATTTTATTAAAAACACTGTGCACTACAAACTATCCCGATACACTTGTTCTGGATAGCTTGGACCAAAGATGCAGGGCGCAAGCGCTATATTTTACTATCATACATATAAAAATCAGCATTTTCACTATCAATTTTCTAAAATACTAATACATTGCTTAGTTTACTCTGCAATATTGAAATTTTCTTTAACAAAAGCAGCGTTGTATTCTAAAGTAATCTTGAGGAAAATATGTCGTATGTTTAACAGTATATGGTATTATATTGATTGTCGCAAGCGCGCGAAGGGATTCGCAACCCTCTATAGAATTACATTTTCAAAATGAAGGGCGCTTTGATATGTATTGTTGTCCCATTCACACTTATTATTCAATCATATGGACGAAGGAAAGAGATGAGTATTGTTTTCAATTTGGGAGTTCTCATTTTTAATATTTTTTTTTTAATTTCTATGTTAATATGACAGGCAGGAATATTATTCCCTACTTACTCCATTTCCTTAACATTTTTCTTCTTTCTACACGGGTTGCCTTACAGCTCCTGAAACTGTATACCCAGGGTACCCAGCGGAAGACCGATTCCCTCTTTTAGCTGATGAGGTATATTAATATTTATATATTTATTTTAAACATTTATTTCAAAGTACTATGCAGCTGGTAGAGATTTGAAAGATAGATCATGCCATGACATTATGCGTTTATGAACACTGAATGGAGAATCAAAATTTAAGAAAAGGCCATATCTCGAAAACTTTCAGAACAATAACAAGCACGAAAACCACTAACTCTAGACAGTCGTGCCCAAGGAATATTGCCTTTACCAAAATGAAAGGTCTCGATGAGATCTTCATTTTGGATGACAGCTGTCAAATAGTCTTTGAAGGTCCTGTGCTGCATGTGAAAATTTGTGAATTTTGAGCAGCATTTTTCCATCGCTAATTAATTTTAGATATACCTTTAGGGACTATCATCAAGTCTTCCAAGGCTCCAGATTATCTATTTTTGAATAGACAGATATAAGTTGAATGGCATTTATTGTCTTAGATCCTGACACAATATGTCTTACATAGTTACATTAAAATTCTGAAAAGATACGATTTCAGCAAATTAAACTATCTTTTTCAAAAAGCAAAAAATATTTTGAATAGCTTCCTTCAAATCTGGCTGAAAATCCAAAACATCTTCATAGCCTTTACACCTTGTGGTGTGGCCAGAAACACCAGTAACAGTGTCTACTTGTCTATATTGAACAGAACAGGTGGTGAACTCGGTGAATAACGCGCTCGAACATCATGTTTAGTAAGTTGTGTAAACCGCAGAACATTATAATTAAGAAGAGTAGAAGTAGCATGATATCGTATTTGTAAGAAAACCGATGTAAGTTAATTTTTGTACTGTATTGATTATGAAAAACTAGTCTAAGATAAAGATGGTGTATTATGATATCTTTAGACAAATTATTTGTGCCGTTATCATTTTTGTACTGAAATATAGCACTAAATTTGTTCTATGTTTTTGGGCTGTTTCGGGGGAAATTCTGAAGTTTAGTAAAAATTATATACTTAGGTCTATGCTGCACTGCTGCAGCGCATATGTGTGGAAGTGCGGTCTTTACGTAGAATGTGTGATACATAAATTAAATACCACTGTTATTCATAGTTTCAAGTTTTCACTTCTGTGGGCATTCTCCATGACTGCCTATGCCTTTTCTTTTATCAGAGTTGTTGAATAATCCATAAAATTTACTAAAATATCGCTCAAGTTGGTCGAAATATTAAATACCTATCTAGTATTATTACACTACACCCTCACACCGGTATTATTCCGATTTAGCAAACCAATTTTCAGGTAAAGTGCTTGTAAAAGTATTTCAACAACTTCTTATTTAATCGTTAATTTATCCAAACCTCCAAGGCTCCACATGGAATCATACCGAAAAAAAAATACAAATAAGTACTTATAAAATTCTACATTTAGGTACTTTCTGAAATAACCAACATCATACTTTTTCAGAATGTAGGTAGTTAGTGTAAATAATTTTTTTAACTTACTATTCACTAACACGATCTCCCTAGATCACCATGCGCTTGGTATAAAACAGTGCAAATAGATAATTTAATTTTACCAACATAATTTGCCTTTTAAAAAAATGTGTAGGCGACTTCAAAAATTATGCACTGTGCCTATAAAATTTTAAGAGTTCTCGATTTCTCCAGGATCCCATCATCAGATCCTGACCTGATGACCATGGGACCACCTGTGAAGGATACCCTTTCAAACAAACAATTTCTATTTCGAGCGTCTTCAAGTAATCGGGGAACATTCATAAAAATAATAATAATCCTTCTTTTGAAGTTCGGTTAAAAACAACATTTAAAATCTAAGCAAGAAAACAATTCAACAAGTAGATATCCTGTCACCTGGTATAACCATTTGGAGGGCTGTGTGAAGTTGGCACCCCCAAATTCGATTTTTCAGTTTTTTTTCATCAGGTTCGTTTGTCCACCGTTAGTCCACGTTTGTCCACCAAAAATTTTTTTTTGTCCACCCTTAAAAAAAAAGTTATTTAAAAAAAACTAAAATTGAGGTGGAAGTTGGCACCCCCAAATGCGAATTTTCAACTTTTTTTCAACAGGTTCGTTTGTACATCGTTAGTCCACAATTGTCCACCAAAAATTTTTTTTTGTCCACCCTTCAAAAAAAAGTTATTCAAATAAACATTTTTTATGAAAAAAACGATAGAAACTGAATTTCCGGGTACGTTCAAACTACACTAAAGGTTTCAAAATCAAGTTTATAAAGTGGGCAAACGATCCAACCCCTCAGAGAAGAGAATCCACCCCTAGGAAGCTAGAGATCCCCCGTCAAAGTGAAAATACTTAGATATATACTGAATTAACTCGCGCATAACTACGTCTCTAAGGGTGGACAAACGACAATATATGGTGGACAAATGAGCTTCTAAGGTGTAAGAATAGACCTACCCCTCAGAGAAGCTAATCCACCCCTAGAAAACTAGAAATCCTCCGTCAACGTTAAAATCCTTAGATATATAATTAACTCGCGTATAACTATATCTCTAAGGGTGGACAAACGACAATATATGGTGGACAAATGAGTTTCTGAGATGGAAAAACAGACCTACCCCTCAGAGAAGCTAATCCACCCCTAGGAAACTAGAAATCCTGCGTCAAAGTTAAAATAGTTAGATATATACTTAATTAACTCACGCATAACTATACCTCTGAGGGTGGACAAACGACTGTATGTGATGGACAAATAAGTTTCCGAGGTGGACAAACAGACCTACCCCTCAGAGAAGCAAATCCACCCCTAGGAAGGTAGAGATCCCCTGTCAAAGTGAAAATCCTTAGATATATACTTAATTAACTCACGTATAACTATATCTCTAAGGGTGGACAAACGACAGTATGTGGTGGACAAATAAGTTTCCGAGGTGTACAAACAGACCTACCCCTCAGATAAGCAAATCCACCCCTAGGAAGTTGGAGATCCCACGACAAAGTTAAAATCATCAGATATATCCTTATCTCACGCATAACTATATCTCTAAGGGTGGAAAAATGAAAACATGTGGTGGACATACGAGTTTCTGAAGTGGACAAACAAACTTACCCCTCAGAAAAGCAAATCCACCCCTAGGAAGCTAGATATCCTCCGTCAAAGTTAAATTCAGGGCTTTTTTCTTTAAAAATGTTTATTTGAATAACTTTTTTTTGAAGGTTGGACAAAAAAAATTTTTGGTGGACAAACGTGGACTAACGATATACAAACGAACCTGATGAAAAAAAGTTGAAAATTCGCATTTGGGGGTGCCAACTTCCACCCCAATTTTATTTTTT
This sequence comes from Nemapogon koenigi, assembly GCA_963924495.1. Lineage (NCBI taxonomy): Eukaryota > Metazoa > Arthropoda > Insecta > Lepidoptera > Tineidae > Nemapogon > Nemapogon koenigi. Next base: position 12,343,368 of record OZ004639.1, on the reverse strand, counting down.
TGAATAACTTTTTTTTGAGAGGTGGACAAAAAAAATTTTTGGTGGACAAACGTGGACTAACGATGGACAAACGAACCTGATGAAAAAAACTGAAAAATCGAATTTGGGGGTGCCAACTTCACAGAGCCCATTTGGAGAGTTATTAATTTTACTTCCGCCTCTATGAGCATAAAAAAATAAATAGCAAAAATCAAATATGACCTAATTTAAAAAAAATCGGTATGTGCCCTTCATAATTTAGTTGAAATCATAACAAACATTGCATAATTCCAGATATGTTGCTGACGTAGAAACATGGCACCTCCATTGATAAGGGCAGGGATATTATGGGGCGCATGCGTGTATTGTTCCTCCATTGAGGAGGGCTTCAAGGCCTTTACATCATACGATAAATTATTATTATATGCGACTCTGAGTTTGTTTGTTTGACTTTCTTTCATGTTAAAACATAGCGACGGGTCGACGTGACATTTTGTACAGAGATAAGTTGGAAGGCCGGTGAGATTACCTACTCTCGGGAAAATTGCTCAGTTTCTTGGGTATTGAAATTTGCCATGTAAATACATAGTTTGATACTTAATACTCGACAGAATAATTAATAGTTACTCTGCAATAGTTCTAATGGTTCGGCGAATGCAATGTGAATGCGACGGTAGCGACATTAGCAGATTTGTACAAACTGTGAGACTAGTGATATAAATTTTGTCTTTGTGAAAATAAAATAAATATGTGGACACTTTGGGTTGGGACAAAGATATTAAGAAAGGAACTTAAGTTTTGTCTTCATTCCCACAGCCACTCGGTACACAGATACCCTTGTTATAATTATTATGTTGAAAATATAGTTTGTTTATAGCTTTATTATTGTTAGGTAGTAATATTTGTTTTGTATTGAAATTGAATTCTTGCTTAACATATACTGTGAAGGTCACATATACTTCTATGAGGTGGGAAAAATAAATTGGTCTCCCCCTCCACTGCGATTTTTAGGGTTTCGTAGGTACATCCGATGAAAAAACGATGGAAAAATGGTACGAAACCCTCTCCATGCGATCTCGACTCGCTCTTGGCCAATTTTTTTTATTTATGGTCAACTAAAATTACTATTAAATGACAATGAAATGTGACAGAGGCACATGGCATCGACACATGGCTCGGCCCCTCGGCCTATCTGGCCAAAAGTCTCTTGTAGCCCAGTTATTATTCTGTGGCCCTGATGTATTGCAGGCCCAGGCTATACGCTACCCGCTATTATGAGCATACTACTTTTATTACAGTACAATAAAACTGATTTTTCGTTTTAAAAAATTAATCTACGTGCTGACAAGTTTGATATTAGAGTTTATTCATACATTTACATGTATTTGTTCGTGTCGGCTCTTGTTATAATGTCTGAATTTCAAACAGGAATTACGTTTCACATCGTAACGAAAAGAAACGGAGCCGGGAAGTTATGTCGAATATATTACAGCCACGTAAAGGCTACATTCGTAGTTATTTAAGTTGTAGTACGTTGTAAAGACCCCCATAAGGCTGTAAGTTTTGAAACATTGAGAGTGTGGATTGCGCCCAGAAAGCTTTTACTTGTCAAAGAGAAAGCTCGTCGGGTTTTCGTTTGGTATATAATTTGTATTTTAATTTCGAGTTATAGGTATTGCTTAAAGTTTTGTGTTTGGACAATTTGATTAAAATTTTGTGCTGAACTTTATCAGGGTGAGTAATTTATTTTTTAATTTGAATTTAAAATTTGCGCTAATTAATATTGATATTATTAGAATTAATATTTTGCATTATATTATTTATATATATATATGTAAATCTTCTGTAAGTGTGTATGTCACTGAACTCCTCCTAAACGACGGAACCGATTTTGATAATTATTTTGTGTGTGTTTGAGTGGGTCTCTGGATGGTTTAGATTCGCAATTGGACCCGATAGGTGGCGCTGCAATCTGGTTATAGAATTTTTTTTATTTAATTTTATTGGAAACATACATTTTATGTGCTTTCGCAGTTAAAAAGACCATAAAAATATCAGCTCAGTTCACACCAAAATAAACATGATAGTCGAGAGAAGAAGTCGTGAATGGACTTGAAACCCTTGAGGGCCCGGGTTCCATATTTACTCGAGCTTTTTTCGACTTTTCATGCTTCGAGACATTTAAAGTCGGCGATCGCAGTTCTGCACGTATTTTGAAAATAGTAAATATTGTAATTGCATAAACTGCCCTGATTAATATCAGAAACTGACAAAATGTCCACATTGTTACTAGTGACTGGTATCTGTCTACGTCGCGTCAAATTGTATAAAACCGAATGCTTTTTTTTTTTTTTTCGGGTTGCCTTACAGCTCCCGAAACCGTGTTACGGTTCCAGGGTACCCAGCGGAATACCAAGTTTCCCTCGTTTAGCCGATGGTATTTGTGAGGCTATACCTAACGAGTGGCTAGTTCTGTTGTGGTATATTTAAGTAGATGAAAAACCTCTAAGTGTGGTTTGTCGGATTATGTAGGCACATAAAAGGCCGGGATCTGGGATCGAACCCGTGGTCTGCCCCCACAGTAGTTAATACCACTCAGCCATCGACGCACATTTTCTTTGTTAATTTTGAAATAATCTTGGAAATGGCTGAAATTATTTGAATGAAAACTTCATCATGGAAAACGGGGCGGGGGTGGGGGCGTGACATGCAGTTGGGAAAGGATTATATACGTGCTTAGTATCAAATGAATATTGTTCAAGTAAGTATATTTGTAATGCCAAAGAGTGTCCCAACAAAGATCTCATTTACATACAAATTGAGTGTTGAAGATGTAATCGCTTCATAGCACCCTTTTGTTAACTACGTGAATGGATTTATTTAATTAACTATGTTAATGTTAGGGTTCCGCACCCAAACGGTGCCACCTGCCAACGGAAACCCTATTACTAAGGCTCTGCTGTCTGATCGTCCGTCTGTCACAGGGCTGTATCTTTTAAACCGTAATAGGTAGACTCGTGAAATTGTCATAGAGTATGGCCGCTATAACAGCAAATAATAAAAATAAAATATAGTTTAAAATTAAATATGCAATAAACGTGTTTTTATCGGCGTTTTTTATTGGCAATATATACAAATGTCTAACAACCGGCCAAGTGTGAGTCGGATTCGCGCAATTTTTTAAAATCTTAGTTTGATGCATTAGAGGATCTGCCATGATGTTATTTCATACCACAGGATATTTCGTCCGTGTTCAATACCCAATACGTAAAATTACGCTCAACTGGACCTCTGGACATACACCAAACAGTAGACCTACCTACCTAATCCCGGCTTAATTTTTGATTGGGTATAACCTTTTTCAATAAACCGGCTTAGATTTCTTATGACGGATTGCCTTATGGTTCCCGGAACTATGTTCGGGTCAGGGAGAATTACCAGCCCCAGGGAACGCTGATGGTACCTAAACCAATTTATCGAGCTTCTGTAATAATGTCATAGACTCGTAGAGGATGCGTTGAGCTTGACGTTGGACTTGAAACCGAGAGATCAAGGTTCAAACAAACCTCACTCTTGTTCTCACTCAACTTCTTCAGAACAAATGACATTAAGTACAGCAGCAGGCTTGCCACCTTCTGTTTAATATGGCGAAGATGAAGTACGCTTCAAATTGATTCTGTTAATATTTCGTAAATTATTTACAAATTCCATAAAATGCGCGTATGTCTACGCCGTAGACTTTCGTAGAAGTCAGCAGCGTCTTCGAAAAAAAAAAGCTAATTCGAATAAATCCCAATAATATTATAAACGCGAAAGTTTGTATGGATGTATGGTAATTTGAAGCAGAGATAGATTATTATAGTCTGGAATAGCACATAGGCTACTTTTTATCCCGGAAAAATATATGGTTCCCGTGGGAGAGATTTGTTTTTGTTTTTCACGGGATCGACATGATTTTTGCATAGTGGTAGTTTAGGGGTCAGAGAACATATACTACTTTTTATACCGCGAAAGCGGGCGGGGGAGGGGCAAATTACAGCTACGGGATTATTTATTTTTGGATCTATTTGCACGCGGTTAAAACCACGGACCAGAAGCTTGTATTACATAATGCATAATCCGACATCCGATTGATTATAGACGCGTGTATGTAGGTACATAGTATTAGTTTGTAATGAAGGTCAAAGTGCAATGACGTAAAAGTGGTGTAAACATTTTATAACCTCTGGGAAAATAGCTCTGTGTCAACATGTGGCACTACAATGTAATATAAGCTTTTATATAACATCATGTAATTGTCTTAACACACACATCTTCACGGCTTTTAAACCTTGTGCTGTGCCCAGAATCAACAGAACAGGTGGCAATTACAATCATTGGGTTAAATGACTTATCTATATCTAAAACTAGCTGTTTCCCACGACTTCGTACGTGACTATTTCAGAATGTTGGCAAACATACACTTCATACATAGCTTTTGTCATGTTCACCTCTGCCCAACCCGTTCCCGTCGTCATGCCGTGATGGTATATAGCCTATGTTACTCAGGGATAATGTAGCATTCCAATGGTGAAAGAATTTTTGAAATCGGCACAGTAGTTTTTGAGTTTATTCATTACAAACATACACACAAACATACAAAAATACAATTCTTTCCTCTTTATAATATTAGTATAGACTAGTATAGATAAAATTAATATCTAAAATAAAATTGAAAAACCAGAACGAGATAAAAAGACGTTTCCCACAAGCACAAGAAGTCGATTAAAGCACATATTCTTTAATAAAATTAATGAAAGCGAGAGGTAGGATGTTACACATCAAAAATACAGACAGGCACATTTATTCATAGCCTCGCCACATCAAACAGCGTCAAAGTAAATTTAATTCTACATTCAAATCAAGAAATGCAGTTAGGTATCACTGGAACGTATAATCATAAATCCAATTTGCATATTCAACGATATTATGGCGACGTGGTAGAACTTCCTAGAGACAATATAGTGTCCTTCAAAGTAGTCGATATATTTTATTTATGATTTACAATGTAATGCAATACTTATTCATAAAATCTGCTAATGTGTATTTAGAGTTTATAATAATCTGCCTGATGAATAACTTTAAATCTAAATTGACAAAATTTCTCCTCGTACATTGCTTTTATGGGATCACATCGAAATTGCGGAAAATTATTATTTTATATATTTTTAGAGTCAAAATATACCTAACTTATGTTTGCACATGTTGAACACATGTCCATACTCACCATAATTTTAAGACCCTTGTATTCTTGCAAATAAAAAAATTGATTTGATTTGAAAAAAGGCATAGGCATTTTTGGGGACTGCCGATAGTAGTGAAAACTTAAACTATGAAATAATAGATATATTATATATACATACTCATAGCTATAGCATAGCATTAGCATGTCGGTGATGCGGTGTCGCGAACCCATAAGATTTTCCCCTGCCAAAATCGCTCAACGCGCCTAAGTAGTAGGTATTGATTTTAAAAAAAATCTCACTCGAGCCAAAGAGGCGTTATCTTGCGGTGTGGCCAGATACACCAGTATCCAATTTTTGCCAGTTGTCCATATTGGACAGAACAGGTGGCAAGCATGGATCGGTGGCTGTCAGCCATCTTATATCTTGCAAAAAATATGGCAAATCTCAATGAATCCTAGAAAAATGGGTTTATTTATACAACATTTTCAACTCAAATTGTTGATAGTTATTATTTTTAATTGCATTAGGCCATATAAATAGCCATAGTTTTTAAAACGCAATAGCAATGTTTGTTTTAAAAACTACGCCAATTTTTTTATTTTTGCCATATTTTGGACAGGAGTAAGATGGCCGACTTTAACCTAGATATTATATATTAGTTATTAGAAAAAGTGCGGACCGGCTTTACATGCATTCCGAAGCACGAGAAGTCGATTAAGACCGGGCACAATCAAGATACAGAAATTTTTCGACGCGTAGTTTGAAGTGAATAGCCAACAACATTATTTTTAACACAAGCTTTAATTTAACTTACTATGTTTGTTAGCACACCTATGTTTGTGAGGATCAAATCTTGTAAGTTCAATTTGACCCACTTGCCAGTGTTCGATTGAGCTGAAATTTTGCATACATTTATGTAAATCGGATGACAATGGAATGATGTCACATAGCTGGTCATAGGTAGCCACAGGAACTCTGTAACGAAACTATTTTCAACTTGGATTATTTATAGGTCTACCAGAAGAAATAAATGGTATTTTTAATTGAATTTGTTATTATAGTCAAATATTTTCAAATCTTTTCTTCACAGCAAACCTTTACTTACCAAAAAATATTTTTTTTATTCTATACCTAATGAGTGACCAGCTTCTCTTGAGGTATGTAGATAGAAAAGCCAAAGCTTTGAACTAAATATTTATCCAAAAATCTAATAGCCTAAAAATACAGACAAACGTTTTCATGATTTATTACAATATCTAGGGAACGTTCATAGTTTGAGAATGAGTTGAATATAGAATCTATAATTAGAAGTTTCTATAATAAATGTCCGAAATATGTCGGTGGCGTTCTCTGTTCGATGACGTCACTCCCCCTCCCCAGGATTCACCCCCTTTCAACCCCTCTTTAGCCCCTTTCAACCCCCTCTTTACCCCCTTTCATATCGACCGTTAACGATGAGATAGTACCTTAGCCTATATTAAAACGGCAATAAATGCATTTCAACAGAATCTATTTGATGGGAATATTGCTTTTGAAGTTCATAATATTTAGCTAGCGTTCGGCCCCGGCTTCACAATCAAATCAAACAAATCAAATATTTGTTTTTAGTTACAAATATTGGCATGTCTTACAGAACTCTAATTGAGTTTTATAACATAGCTTTTTAATCCCAGACGCAAAAAGAGAAGTGTTATAAGTTTAACGTGTGTATATCTGTGGCATCGTAGCTCCTAAACGGATGAACCGATTTTGATTTAGTTTTTTTGTTTGAAAAGTGACTTGATCGAGAGTGTTCTTAGCTATGATCCAAGAATACTGTTCAGTCGTTTGAAGATCATCATCTCTTTTCTAGTCGTTGAAGGGATGTGACAACTTACTGGTCTGATCGATTCGAAATATAGTATCCTGTTACTTCAATGATATTACAACAACATAGTAACCTGCTGCATCATATGAGAGCAGCCAGATACAGCTCTAGATACACCAACTCCTCACCAACTCGGGGGTTTTCGAGTATTTAGTAGTAGCTTTTCGCCCCTGGCTTCGTCCGTGGATATTTTCGAACCAAATAAAATATAGCCTATGTCACTGAAAATTGATAAATCGTGGCGAGAAGTATGACGCGTACGGGAAATAGCGTATATTTTTGACACATGTTTTTTTTTATGTTCGTTCCCCGATTACTTGAATACGCCTGGACCGATATGGATTTTTTTTTGTTTGAAAGGGTAGGTATACTTTCCAGGTGGTCCCATGGTCATCAGGTCAGGATCTGATGATGGGATCCTGGAGAACTCAAGAACTCTTCAAATTTTATAGGCACATTTGATTTGGGTATTTTTTTATAGTGACTTGTGCATTTGCTTTCGAAAAGCACATTTTGGTTTTGAAGGCGGTTTTTTTTCTTCATCAGAAGTGGTTATAGGCATACTAAAATCGCATTTTATTAGAGACTCGCTGCTGTATAAACTTAGATATTTGGGATACATGTTTGAGTGGATATTGTCTCTGGCCACACCGCAAGTCATAAAAGCCGTAGTGATACATTTTATTTATGTAAATTTGATCCATCGCTCCTCTAAATTAAATTTTTAAAGTAGGTATTAAGTTTTAATTGGAAGCGTTACTTTGTCAAGTTCAAGTTTGTAACAACTTTTCTACCTGTACGATATTATGGAAATATTTAAATGTCTGCATCGAAACTTTACAAAATAAAAGTTTCCTATCCTACCTACCTGTCTATCTATCATCACGCCTTTTATCCCAAGAGGGGTAGGCAGAGACAATGGAATGCCATTTGTTACGATCCTAACATACCTCTTTCGCTTCTTTTATATTCATCATACCTTTCATACATGCTCGGCGATTGTGTGTACTTTTAATATTGCCATCGATCAATACATTTTTTATATGTTTATTCAAAGTACACCTAGTTCGTCCTAGGATTTCCTTTCACTTCAGCCATGTAGTAAACCTTTTTAGCCCTAATCACTAGTCCCCCGCCGCGTTAAGTTTGTGCTTGTTCGGCCTAATCTCAGAAACTACTGTAGAAAGATAGATTTATCTAGGTTATATTCTATAATTTATGAACATTTTGCGAAAATAAGCAACCGGTATGATAATATTTGTCATTGTCTGAATTGTATGGATGCAGGGTATTACAATTTTCATACATAATACCCGTGCGAAGCCGGGGGCGGGGTCGCTAGACCTATCCTACTACAATGTTATAGCTTATACATCAGAACAGCACATAGCCTATAATAGACAAAAAAAGTCCGCGGTATATATCTGTAGCATATTGTACCCGTGCTAAGCACCAGATCGACGTCATTTTTGCACAGGGATAGAAAGATACTATTTATCCCGGAAATCCTTATATGACACATTTTAACAATTTCCACGAGCGAATCCGGGGCGGAAAGTTAGTTTTTTTTCTTTCCTCACGTGTTGCCTTACAACTCCAAGTCTCCCTCCTTTAGCCGACGGTATTTGTGAGGCTATACCTAACGAGTGACCAGTTCTGTTGAGGTATATTTAGATGGGTAAGTCTCCAAAGGTGCCCGTCAAATAGCCGGCGCGCCGCCATACGGTCCACCGCAATCGACTCGTCCAATTCTTGTAACGAACGGTCCGCCATCCGTTTTCAAATCGTTGCATTTGTGGTTGATTTCGATGGCCGGAACGATCTGTCACACACACACACACGCCTTTGTTTAATAGTGTGATCTAAATCGTATGATTTACACTGCTAATGTGTGGCCTGTCTTCAATCTCGATCATACGACGGCAGAGCACTAACCACATTTCCACGGTCGGAGCCGGGGCGGAAAGCTAGTCAAGCAATAAAAATACACGCTTTCATTTTATAATATATATTAATAATACCATAATACATAATACCTTGACGCCTGTTTCCCAAAGTAGTAGGCAGAGAGTATGGAGCGCCACTTCTCTCGATCTCTGCATACTTCTCTTGTTTCATCTACATACATACATCGTTTCATAAATGCACTTTTATTTTTAACCGACTTCCAAAAAAAGAAGGAGAAGGTTCTCAATTCGGACCGTATTTTTTTTATTTTTTTTTTAATGTATGTATGCACATCGATTACTCCGCCAGTTGTGAACCGATTTTGATGCTTTCTTTTTTAATCGACAGATAATTCTTCCGGATTGGTCCCGTTTTTATCTCATAGAAATTGGTTCATTAGTTTTTCAGAAATTTTGAAAAAACTAACTTTATAAGTAAATTTTTCTTAATATCTCGATGTATGTACCGATTTTGTCGACTTATTTTTTTAAGGATATAATAATTTTTCGATATTATCTCACAGTCATATGACGAAAATCGGTTTTTTCAGAAATTCTCTAATTTGTCTCTGTTTACTGCTGAAAATTATATCATAGAAAAGCCTTAGCAACGGTTGCTATTGACAACGAAAACCGACTTCAAATTCTACGACGAAATTTTTATTATTTCTTACTTTTCAGTGCAAATTTTTGAAGTCGGTACGGTACACCTTTTTTTTAAAAGGTTTATTAGTACATGCGTATTTGACCTTATTAAGGACATCAGATGTATTCATCGTCCTTTCCTTTCTTTTATTATGACTCTACCAATGTTAATCAGTGATTTGACAATGTCAAGTATAGTGTACTAGCTTTCCGCCCCCGGCTTCGCCCGTGGATATTTTCGAACAAAATAAATTTACCCTAATAAACGGGGATAAAGTAGTTTTCTATTAGTGAAATAATTTTCAAAATTAGTTCAGTAGATCCAGAGATTACCCCCTACAACCTCACAAATTTTACCCCTTTATAATATTAGATTAATCACTGACATAATCACAACTATCACAGCGCGGACGGGATTAAACAGGATTCCCCATCACGCGTGCGTTGGTCGCCATGACATGACGAAGAATCTTGTTGGTCTTTTCACTACAGCTTTCATATTTGCTTCGTCATTCTTTCAAGATGTCCAAACCATCTTTCAAATGTATATACATACAACACTATCAGTCACTCCTCCGTTTAGTCGATCTGTATCATTATTTGATACTTTCCTAGAATGTCTCTAAAAGTAATAAGGTAGAAGCGCTCACAAAGTGTCAGCTTTGTTCTTTGAGAAAGACTTGAGATATTGCTGTCAAATGCAAAAAGCTTTTGTACAATAAAGTCTTATGTTACCGTTCTCTTTCAGCTGAATAAAAATTTAAGTCAACTGAAATAAAAGTACCTAAATAATTAAGGCGGCTCTTTTAAAGGTTTCTAAAATATATCACAAATGCCGGAAACCCATAAGTAAACGAAATTGGGTTTCTCTGGCTACCGCTATCATATCTCTATATATTATTTCTAAAAGGTGTTTTTTTGGGTAGGTACTGTACCAAAGTTAACGTTTGATACACTCTATTTTGAAGATTATTTTTCCCTCTAATGACGGAAAATAAGCAAACAAATCAAAATTAAATGTCTCTTTTAAAATTAGACTGATTTATGTATTTAGTAAAATACGCCATCTGTTGGAGATCAATTGAACTAACGGAGCGATGTAATAGGTATGTATGGAGCATGAGCCGTTATTGGTAGAAACCGAGAGGTCCCGGGTTCAATTCTCTCTCGTGCCGAAAATGTTAAGCATCAATTTTCTTTAAGAATATGTGCATTAATCGATTTCTCTTACTGAAAGTTTCCAATTGTAATTTTCCAATTTTTCTTTCCCTAAAAACCTTTAGAAAATAGCCAAATCGGACCAGCCATTCTCAAATGATGCGCTTACCAACGAACAGCATTCCATTTTATTTCAAGACACAACTTTTGATTAGATCTGTCCAAAACATTTGTGTTTTTTTTTACTAATCTAAATAAAAAGATGAATCTTTGAAAAGAAAAAATAGGCAGGAGGGTGCGAGCATCCCCTCGGATGACCTTGACCCTGTGATCAATAAAGCCTCCCTTACTGTGTCTGATTGCTTGATAACGTGTGTCAACTTTATACCTAGGTAAATAATCCTACAGTAACATAACAGACTTAGTAAGTTCTAAGAAAGCTCGAAAATTAAATGATAGATTGTGAAAAATGCTAGCTACATTATCACATTAACCTCCCTATGATTCCAAATTAATTTGATTTATTAGGTTAATTCACCGGGAAGGTTTACAAGTATTAAATATGGACCTATCATATTTAGGAGCTGAGCATTAACAGTATAAGTACCTAAATGAAGTCGGGGAAAAGTTAGCCCCGCATTAGCATCGCTCCAGCAACTTTTCATGGCGTATGCTGTCTCATCCGTTAGAGATATAACAAAATAATGTATGAAAGAATTGTGTAGAATAAAATTATCTACAGAAAAGTCCGCGGTAGTATATATCTATCTTTAATAGGTAAGTAGTTATAAGCATATTATTGTTGTAAGTAAATCCATATTGTATGTATAGGGCGGGAAGAAAGCTTTCGTTTTCCACTGGGTACCCTAGTATCGGTAATACCTCGGTAATACGGATCCGGAAGCCGTAAAGATATGAAATTATTTATTTTTTTATAATTTTTAGTCCTTATTTAGCAAGATCAAACCAAACCAAGTTTTAGAAGTTTGAAGCCATTCAAACCAAACCAATAAATACTTCAAAAGCATTTCAAAAGGGTTTACAAAATGTTCCTACGTCAGAGAGAAGTCGTAGCAAATAGCTAGGCTACATAATGAAGTCTGCTTCAATTCAGGGTCACGCTCAGAGCTAATCCTGAGTAATCTAATCTAGTGCTATAACGGAAACTTGATGTAATTAAATTAATTCTGCGACATGGATAGATCATTGTATGTTTAGGGGATTATTTACACAGTGAGTAGGTATTAGATGTCTCCAACGAGTGAGTTACAGTAATACAATGTTTTTAGTATTTGTCGTAAATATTGTCATGGGTAGAACAATCAATTTTCCCGTTCCAATGATTTTTTCTCATAAACGTCACTCTCTAGTTAGCCCCGCTATCTTTGTGCAAGAAATGACGTCGATTCGTTGCTATATTATATTGGTAATACACTTATAGGTATATGTAAGTATATGTATTTCTAAGTAAGTTTTTATTTTCTGTGATACTTATGCTTATAATAAGTACTAATTACAATGAATTGTTTCAAATCCTTATAAAAAAGTGACCCTCGCGCTGGCCTACGAGTAAGTTTCTTTACTCGTAGGCGCTGACAGCTATTTTGCTCAACGTATATGCATCGCTGATAATGTTGCGCGTGCTGAGAACTATGCCGCTGGACAACGATTTTTTAAACAAAATAAAATATAGCATACTAGCATTCCGCCCCCGGCTTCGCCCGTGGATATTTACGACAAAATAAAATATACCCTCTACCTACCCCTACCCCTACCCCCACCCCTACCCCCACCCCTACCTGTAGGTACCTGTAGGTAGGGGTAGGGGTAGAGGTAGGTAGAGTCAATGTCAAGTATTATAGCCTTTATAGTGTTTATAGCCAAATAATCGGTATTTAAGATAATCCTGCCGACCGTGATATGTCTTATTAATCGCTGACTAATCACACCATCACAGCGCGGACAGGATTAAACTGGATCTAGCACTATATTAATTATAATTGTCATTGCAAGAAGATAGTAATTGGTATTGCACAATAAGTTATTTGTTCAACGCTTGTATAAAGTCATATCGTTGACTTTGTTGACAGCTAGGCAACAGGTATCAAGCTATAATTTAAGTACTATAGTAATAAAGGTTTTAAAATAACATTTTAATATTGAGTTGTAAAAAACAACCTTTTTACTTTGTCAATTCCCACCACATCACATCCCACCCTCTCCAAACAACGTCCCACGCAGCGAGTACAAAAATAACAAGCTATCGATAAAACAGGCTCAACTCTTCATTAAACCAGGCGAAAAACTTTCCTTAAATTAAATTGAGGCTCTAGAGTACTTTTTGCTACACTGGCTTTTACGCGCGGTTTCATCCGCAAATAACAGAATTTTTTTTTGGTTAAAAACTTATGTACATAATCCGACAAACCACACTAAGAGGCTTTTCCATCTAAATATACCTCAAAGAACTGGCCACTCGTTAGGTATAGCCTCGCAAATACCATCGGTTAAACACGGTTTCGGAAGCTGTATGGCAACCCGTGAAGAAAGAAGAAAAAAAAGAAATATTTTGTGCTTGAGAAAAGCTAATATTCATATATTTTTAGTAGGCGGATCTTCCGTCGCGCGTTGTCATGAATACAAACTATTTTGTCTTCAAGTTTCATCTAAATTCGTTCAGCCGCAACATATTAATCATCCCCACAACCCCACTCTCGTTTTCGCACGGGTACAACAATTTGAATACTTATACAAATACTATTATTACTTCGTATCTATAGAGATAGACATATGCTACCGCGCATTGTTTTTAGATCATTTTAATCCACACAATTCCTTCCTAAATCATTTTGTAATATCTCTTTAGACAGTATACGCCATGAAAACACGCAGAAGCTAATATACTATTAATGATTATCTCCTAAACATGATAATGTTCACCCGTAAAGTAGTTTTTGCGTGAAAAGAGCACATGTAGGCACTGATATAAAAAAGAATGTAGGATTTAAAATTGTTTGTGAGGCTATAAATGAAACGAAGTGGATCGATCATTGTCAGTATTTTTGACTTTTCATGAATCAAAGGTTCGCATTTTACGATGATGTGCTAAAAATACTTTAAATGCCTCTGAAGCTCCTGTTATTTTCAGCCAATAGTTTTTCTTTGGTTTAATTAAACTAGGTTACAATCCATTTAACTTTCGTAATTGCTGTGCCTCGAGTTTTAAATTAAATTTTAAAGTTCTGTCGTGTTTTGTGGAACTGTGAAAAACTAATTTTAGGTTTTACACTCGGATGGAAATAAAACTCAGCAGATTGGAATTTAAAGGCGAGGAGTGGAGGGAAAGTACCTTTAATATTATTGCTAGCAAATTTTACTCTAGAAATATTCATTTATTTTTAAAATTATGTAAAACTACATTCAAATATTTACTTGTATTATTACTCTGTGACCACTCTCAATCAATACACTTCGAATTAGACAGACTGTGACTTTCTCGATTAAAATATACATGTTTCCATTGATATAAAAAAAATGCATGTTTCCCTACCTTATCTTGTATGTGGCATAATGCACAATCCGTGCCACGCCAAATATAAAAAAAAAACTCGGCGGTGTGGAATAGTATGGACGTTTCTTGCATAGTGTTCTTTAATAAGAGTCGGGACTGCCATACATTGAAATTAAATAAAACTTAGGGCCGAAAACTGCCAACCTAACAACATTAAGGATTACTTGACTGTGGATTGGTACAGAAATATTTGCTATCACTGTCACCTGTATATGTAGTGAAAGAGACGGCGATACGACGCCATTAATATTGGCTCATTTTTCCTAGCCCTAATTTTTTGTTCAAAGTTGCGCCAGTCTGGTTTCTTGCTCAATACACGGTTCGCACTAACACTGGCATCCCCTTACTAAAACTACAATTCCAACAAGTATCTATCTCGTCTACCACTTTTCGTAGCCACCTTTTGTATAGAACATCACCAATTAATTATCTCTCCTGTGTCTTTGTTGTTACTTCTATTATACTCTGTAGTGTAATTAGGTTATTTAGAAACTCTCAAATACTTTGGTAATTAAATACAAACACAATGCCGCCGAAATAACAAAGTATATTTTACAAGAAATCTATTTTATTTTGTTCCTGTTTGAAATTGCTTCTCCTTTGTTTCGGAAATTGAAAGGTGTCTCAATATTATAAATTTAGACTTATAAATTTCTTTGTATATGTTGTGGGCCACTTGTAAAATTGGCCATTTCATCATATGGCCAACTAAAATCTGCCATATTCAACTAAATTCATACAAAATTATTAGCAAAAGTAAATATGAAAAAGTTGATAATTTAATGTATTCCTACAAAAAAATCCTTTACAAACACTGTATTTACTTTATGATTTGGCCATGCGTGGTCTGACAAATTGACAAAATGTTAATCATTTGACGATATGGTAGGTATGAGCATAGAGTAAGTAGCAATCGCGGGACTGCCATACATTGAAATGAAATCAAAGTTAGGGCTGAAAGGTACTGCCAACCTAACAACATAGTACTGTGGATTGGTATAGAAATATTTGCTGTCTCTGTCGTCTGTATATGGCGTGAAAGAGATGGCGATACGACGCCATTAATATTGGCTCATTTTTCTTCTCTTCTCTTCTGACATGGGTACAATATGGGTTTACAACAATTTTAATACCTACATAAATACGCTACATATATGCTACCGTGGACTTTTTTGTAGATCATTTTATTCTACACAATTATTTCCTACATAATTTTGTTATATCTGACGAATTAGACAGCATACGCCATGAAAACTCGCCGGGGTTAACTTGAGTGAGAATAGAACTTATATATTTCACGTGTCTCTGTTTACTACACTATAATTTATTTACACTAGGTAACAATATAAAAACTTTAATATTAATCTAAACATTAAAAAATAACTAAATAAAATCAGGTCCGCGTGGAATACTGGCTGCATTTCCCCGCTGAATGGCGATGCTGATACGTTGAGCGAGGAAGGAGCCAGCCCTCTTGTCACCAGAAGAGATGATCAGTCGAGGGGATATAACTTTATGATTTTATTATATTCTATATTACTTTGGTATCAAGAAATGATGATGGAAGCAATGATGTCACATGCTTCAACAAATATATTTTTCTGTCTATAGAGTTTTCTAAGAAACTTGTATATGGATTTGAGTATGGTTCCTTTGTCTTTGTTCTGAGAAAGAATTTGCTCTCAGATCATGCGTATCACATTAACATTTCTAATTTTTAGGGTCCCGTACCCAAAGAGTGACAATTTTAACTCCCTCCGTCCGTCAGTCTGTCACAGGGCTGTATCTTTTGAACCGTAATAGATTTGTTCCTGCTCCATAGAGGGGCGTCAAACTTGGTCTGACCTTAGTTCATACTATTGAGCGGACGGAACCCTGCATGTGCTAGTCCGATTCGGTTTTTTTACAATCTTATAAGAAAATGCTCTTGGTCTGGTCTCTCACTATAATCTACTGGGAATGTCCTTCAATGGATTAGCTTCCATGTTTTATTCCCCTTCAATCCGTTGACTTAGAACCCACTATTGGAAAATTTCTTATTTTTCTAGTGGAAAACTAATTTCTACTCAGAATATTCAAACTTATCTACACGTATTATCAAATTAACGCATTTTTTTATTTCAGAATCAAAATGAGGTTCGTGATTACTGGATGCACTTCAGACGGACGGAGCTACCCTTATCTCCGGATCTTCGTGTTAGCCACAGCTATGGCGTTATATCTGACTTTTGGTAAATTTTAAAATATTAATAACTTAATAACTTTTTTTTAAATATACCGACTTCAAACATTGTTCACTGAACAGCAAGAAATAATTAAATATTTCCTTTCGCCGTTGACTTTAAAAAAAGTTAATTTATTTTTCCCTGTTAATAACATCATAATATTACCTAATACATTTATTTCATCGAGTTATGACAAAAAATGCCTTAAAAATCAGTACTTTTTAAATTTCTGAAAAGCTACTGAACCAATTTTCACCAAGACAAAAATGGGACATCAAATAAAAAAATATTTCTGTTCTGAGATAACAAACATTTAAAAAAAATACAACGGAATTGAGAACCTCCCCCTTTTTTATGTCGGTTAACAAATACCTACGCTAGGTACTCAATGACAATTACAGGTTACAGAATCTAACATGAAATACATATATGATCGATAAAATCATTTTGATAAACTCTATCTATAAATAAATATATAAAATATATATAAACTCTGCCAGCCTTTCCTTTCACCTTACAAGTTTATCCTTTCTAATTTATATTTCCATCGGATCGTTTGGAATATTAAGTTGAATAGAATACGAGAGAATCGTAAGACCTTAGGTTACTTATGTGTACATTTTCCGTCATTCTTCAATTTCGTATAGAACAGAAAGATTCACAAAACAAATCTCAGAAAGTGATAATCACTTTACATTCTATTTTACCTTCTCTCTTGATATTTAATTCCTTAGCTACTTATAATAAATCTAAAGTGTTTAGGTATTTAATAGGGTTCTGCAGTAAATTAAAAACTTGTATCCTGTTAGAAAAAAGCACTTTTAGTTTTTGCCTAATTTTCCAATTTTCCGGGCACCTTTTCCAATTCTTGTTTCCCTAAAAACTTCTATTCTATTTTTTTTATTATGGCTCCATCAGGGTTTTGATGATTCCGCCAATGTCAAGTTTTATAGACGTCACGATTAATCGGTAGGTAAGATGATCCCGCCGACCGTGATATGCCCTATTAATCACTGATTAACCTCGATTATCCGAACCAATTGGGACCGAGACTAGTTCGGATAATCAAAAGTTCGGATAATCGAAATGTGGGTTTTTTGGGGCGAGATCATAAAAAACATCTTTTTACATACATATTAACCTATATTATATGTATTTTAAACAAATGAAAAAAGTCGAATGCTTTTTTATATTATTAAAAAATCGTCGCCGTAGCAGCGAGCAACATTGTATCTTTCGCGCCAACGTTACTGGTCATCGTTCGGATGATCGAGGTACGGAATCGAGGTTCTACTATATTACGAAAATTTAAAAAAAAATTGCCAAATCGATATAGCTTTAAATTTTTATTTATATAGATTTTCTTAATGGAACAGGGTTTGAAGTTTTGAACCCAGTCCAGCATTTTCAGGCGTGCTAAGGTACTTACCAAAATATCCATGACCTGAGAAAAATACTGGATTTTGTCGTTAAACATTTTTAATATGACATTTTTATATTTAATTACATTAAGAGCGCGGCAGAACCTTTTAGTTAAAGTACTTGTTAATTACTGTTCCTAGTCGACAGGTGTTTATTCGTGCGCACATTTCCGAGACCTTTGACTTTTAATTGATTTTTTTTTTCAATATCCCTACTACCTACTAATTACTAAATCATCATTAATTTACAAGATAGAGCTCTAGAAAAATAATTAATTGTGATGTTTTAAATGGGAAAGGCGATCTAGGACGTCAAACTTGCGGGAACATAGTGTTTCCAATCATTAATTATAATTATTATGTTTGTATTTTAACATAATCATCATATAACGTAAAATTCGTTGCGACAATAAAACGACAGAAAAATACAGTGGTTAGTACTAGGCGTCTACCTCAATACAGCCAAATATTTTAATAGAACATATACATTGCCCTCCTGGTTTTTTTTTCAAATACGTCTAATGTTTGAGCACAAAATATAGAACTATACTATACACATACGAACTCACACTCTTAAAAATATACCTTTATATAGATATTAGATACAACCTCCCTGCTATGGTTTTATGAATATAATATCTTCTCAAATTCCCTCTCAATATCAAATTTTCGTAATATCAAACTTCTGAGAAATGTTTCAAGAGATATATATTAAAATGTTGTAATACACTTGTGAAAGATCGTTAAAGATATAAATAGAAAATTATATTTGGGATGAAAAAATTACGAAATTGAGTACAACATCCATCCAGCTCCCTTACTTGCTTACTTGCACGACTTCGCCCGTGTAGATTATATTCAACACTTTTATTCCAGAAAATAGACTCAAGGTAGGCTATATGTTAACTTCAAATGTAAGTTCACTTAAAAGTAAAGTGTAAGAAGACAGTCAATTGATTAGTAGTTACGTCTTTTGCCCGCCAGGTGGCGGAGGGAGAGAGGTGCGTTGGCCAGCAAATGAAATGGTCGCTTTGTTTTAACTGTGTAATATTTTAATTCTGTTTAATTGTTTAATTGTGTCCAAAGTGGAAATTAAAGACAGTAATTAGTAAAGACGTTAATTTTATTCAATCCATCATCGTCTCTTTACAAAAGTAAATAAATTTCTAATGAAACCTCATAATCATTTCAAAAGACATTTTTAATGACACCCCACTTAATGGGTTGGGGTTAATATATTATTGTTCTGTCTCAACATTACATAGTACCTAATGAAAAAAAATGAGAGAGGCTCACAGTAGTCGCATAATATGATGTGTAACATCTGACATCTCACCTTGGTAATAAGCAACATTAACATTATATCCTGAAAACATTAACACTTTATACACAACATTGTATGCGTTCTCCTACTCTATTTCTCGAAAAATGGGTTGCTACCATCTGATGGATAACTCTGCCACCGCGCGCGCTTATTAGTCAAATCAAATAGCGCGCGCTTTCCCGGCTTCTTGTTACACACTTCCGTCCCTTATCACGAAATCACTCTAACAGTTTAAAACTGTCGATTTTTTTAAATACTAGGACGGACGGACAGACCGACGGACTAAACGATCTTCAAAAGGGTTCCTTGTTTTACAATGAAACCCTAAAAAGCAGCGACAGGCTTGTCACCTGTCTTGATTAAAACAGACATCTGGTATTCACGGGTTCAAGTACTGGTAAAACACTTGTAATATCAACTTTTGTATTATATTTTGTTCCCAGGTGCCTCAGTTTTCTCCGCGTGTGAACATCCATTAGAAACATCACTTCAGGACCACATACAGAAAGTTAAAGAAAAGTTCTTAGGCGACCACTCGTGCTTGTCAGGTACCTAACTCTTATTTAGCATGTATGAAAAAATTTATGGATGTGAATGAGGAGAACTTTTGGTAATGACACTGTCTCTGGGAACAGTGTTACCGATCTGAGGTTACCTATAAATAATTAGCAGAATAAATATTTTTTTTAAAAAATAAAAAACTTGTAGAATAGCAGCGGCACTATATTTTTGTTGGAAAGTGTAAAATCTAACATTTTTTTTCTTTCTTAACACATTGCCTTACAGCTCCCGAAACCGTGTTACAGTTCCAGGGTACCCAGTGGAAGACCAAGTCTCCCTCGTTTAGCCGCTGGTATTTGTGAGGCTATACTTTATTCTATATATATAGCCCAACAACACCTACGTCCACACATTTGCATTGTACATGAGTGCTGTGTCAATTATAGGGCTGCATAAAAAAACAATAATAATAATGTAGGGATTCCACATCCGGTCATGGCGCCGACCGGACGCGTTTTCGTCATGGCGTGATGTGGAATCCGGTTTAATCCCGGCCGCGCTGTGATGGTTGTGATTAGTCAGTGATTAATAAGACATATCACAATCGGCGGGATAATCTTAGGTACCGATTTATCGGCTTACTATTGCACAAGATTAAACACTGGAAACTGGCAGAAATTGCGACGAAAGTCAGCACTGTTGCCATATATCAAAAGAAGAAGAAGAAAAATAATAATGTATACAAGAAACAATTACCAATACCAAAATATGTACAAAAGTTTTTAATTAAAACCCCCATTGGTACATGGCCGGGATCCGGGATCGAACACGCGTCTTAACCACTCGGCCACCGACGCAACTGATATTATAAAATGTGAAAGTGTGTTTGTTTGTCCGTCTATCACGCCACAACAGAAATGGTTGGAGGGCCTGAAAATTACATAAATTCAGGATAAATTCTTATGTCACATTTTAAAAACTTCCACAGGCAAAGCCGGGCGGAAAGTTAGTTAATTTATTATGTACGACTTACACTTGGCCGTTTATTAAGTAGTTACAGAACTATAATATTAAACTCATGAACCCTACTTAAGTTATATCTGTATACATATCCATTAATTAATGATTTCATTATAATATCATTAAGTAGGTAAACATAATAACTGAGGGTGTGTCGGTTCATGTAAATATTGATAAATTATTTTATGTTGTAATATCTTTACTGATAACAGAGGTCGCTTAGTGATTTACTGTGTTGCTGTCTACTAAGGAGGAATATTCCCACAATTCAGGGATTTTTTATGTTATTATACGTACTTACATAATGATGTAACCATTTTTCTGTTAGTTGTGGTGCTCTTGACAGAGCAGTCGTGGTCAATCATGGCGGTCCATAGCGTCCAGCACCTTGTACAGTGGTTTCCCCTTGCCTACTGCACCAGATATTTTGAGTCTATTTAGGTCTTCAGGCTCGCTACAATGTAGCCTCTTCTAGCCAGTCGCCTAGCTAGGTGTAGCTTGGTGTTCCGCTGGGTACCCTGGAACCGATAACACGTGGTTTCGGGAGCTGTAAGGCAACTCGTGAAAAGAAAAACTCTAACTCAATGGTTCAAAGCATCTCATCAGTTTATGTAAGGGCACAACTTACGGTCGTATATAGTAACCTAGTCACTGGTCTCATATAGCTTCCATTAAGAGGATCCCCAGAGAAACAAAGCCATTAAGGGATTGAAAGCGGTTAAATCAACTAAAAGCTCTATTTAATGCTGCTCGGGTCTAGACCTCTAAATATCTACTATATCTTTACAACACACAAAAACACATCTTCACGGCCTGTATGCCTTGTGGTGTAACCATACAGCGAAATTATCGATGAAGATAGTCGTAACATTTGTAATTAATATTGGAAAAATATAAGTTGTGCTGTTTTGTCCCGAACATAGTGTTAACTTCACCAACCTTTTTGCGCCGACTCGTTGAATGCAGTCAACCGGCTGCCTTTGTGTTCTTATTAAACAGGTGAACATGTGGCAAGTCAATGTGTATGTCAGATGTGTCACTTCTTTAACAGACGTGCCATCTGTTATTTTTAAAAGAAGTCCGTGCCCTCTGAAGCACAAGAAGTCGATTAAATCACATAAGTAAATTGATGATATGCTAAGCACTATATCTTTCGTAGATGGAAAACTGACCATCAGCAGACAAGGAAAGGTATCATGAATAAACACCTCATTTAAAATTTCGTCAGATATACTTGTAGTTTCCATTCCATTTTGAAAAATATAATAGGATTTGTAACGAATTTGTCACTGGGGTTGCCGCAGAGCACACCAAAATCGGTGTCGGTAGGCTAGAATCGACCACAGGGGAGTGATTTCATTGTAAAATCGGAAAACATCTTTTTTTTTCCTCTATATTCTCCATCTTTTTCCTTCTTGTCGTAATTTGTGGGTATTCAGAAATTTCGGGAAATTAAATTTAACATTATGGCAACACCGAACAAATAAACCGATAGATAAGGTAACGACTAGATATAACATCGTTCATGTCGACCTCGGGCGTATAACTTTCTAGTGATCACTTTGGATACACGTGCGCAAACAAACTAAATAAACTATTTTATTAAGAAAATGTATAATAATGGTGCTTATTAAACTACAAAGTTCTCGATGTGATACGAAAGTGACGGAAATTGTGGCTTTATTTGTGGAACCTAATCATCCTAAGAGATTTTTTAAATACAGTTGACCTCCATCCCACTTGTTCCGGGATCTCGGTTTGTGTTCTGGGACGCGAAGTTTAAAATTTAAACAAACCGATTAGCTAAATAATCAACTCTTGCGCAAGTAGATAACCGTTTCAAGATGGACAGACCAAAGTATCCGAGGATTCAGTCGTATGGAAGCTTAAGTACGAGTCGCAGTGATGATGATATGGTTGTTCATAGCCAAGTGTTCCCGTATCCAAAGAAAATGGTTGTTGAACGAGAAATTTTGTATGAAGAAGAAAATCCGCCATTTCAACCGTTATTCGCTACTTCCAAATTATTTGGGAATGTCAGATGTGCTTGCCTTCTTCTTGGATATGTGGTGTTTTATTTGGTTTTTCTGGTAACTGGTGCATTGGTTTTCGCGGCGTTAGAAGCACCAATGGAGAATCAAATTCGACTGGAAGTTATCAGGGCGAAGCAGGATTTTATGGCGAAATATCCAACAGTTTCGGGTAATTTTTTTTTTATTAAAATAAGTAAAAATTTTCGGACTTTATTCAGCTTGTCTCAGGTTATCACTACATCTGGAATAATTGTCGTTTTACTTACTGAAAGATATTTTCAGTGGCAAAGGTTAGACGTAAATATTTAAATACCGTCACATAATTTTCAGCCGCTTTAAAATGTTTAGGGTGACAACGGAAACCCTATTACAGGCTCCGCTGTCCTTTCGTCCGTCCGTCCGTCCGCCTGTCACAGGGTTGTATCTTTTGAACTGTAATTGTACTACTATGGTCGCTATAACAAATAATAAATAATAAAAATAAAATAAATTTAAAAATTTAAACGGGGTCCCATACAAGAAACGTGATTTATTCGGCGTTTTTTGCTCGATCTTAAAATGGCAATACATACAAACGTCTAACTGGTATTATAACTTTAATGCATACTCCTAAGTACAAAACAACAAATAATAAAAAAATTGGCCAAGTGTGGGTCGGACTTGCGCTTAGCCGATTTTTTTTGTTAAGAAAGCTGAGATATCTTCAAAGTAAAGAGAATACTAGGATTAATTAGCATTTTTATTCAGAAAATTACATTAAAATAATTAGGTACCTACGGAGTCCGATACACACTTGACCGGTTTTTAACAATATCAATTGCCTTGCTTTATAAACAACGTAGGCAGGCGATAGATAAGATTACGAAGTATTACGAACTCATCTATATTTAATATTATTATTGTATTGAAATCACATGTTGACATAATTATCCTATTATCAAATTACCATCAAGGCCTTTACATCTAGCGGCGTGTACAGAGACAGTAGAAACAAATGTCACATTTAGCAAGTTCAGTATTTTTCAATATAAAACAAACAATTCGCGAATAGCAAGACGAGCAAACATTAAAATAAATACTTACCTACGTTAAAAGCGTTTCGTGTAAATTTACCTTTCATACATAATTTATGTTCTCCGAAACAAGTTAAAGATATTGTTTTTTTGATGAGGGCCTTCACAAACCTATATTGAGGCTGATGGCCTGTCAGTTTCAATCTATGCTAATAATACAGCTGAAGCGTATTTGAAAAATCTTTGGGTCGTAGCATGATGTGATAGCCTCTAACAATGTCATAGGGTTACGTAAATTTCGCAAATAAAAAAAATCGTGATTTCGCATTAAAAAAAAAACTTAAAATGGAAAATTTCGC
This sequence comes from Nemapogon koenigi, assembly GCA_963924495.1. Classification (NCBI taxonomy): domain Eukaryota; kingdom Metazoa; phylum Arthropoda; class Insecta; order Lepidoptera; family Tineidae; genus Nemapogon; species Nemapogon koenigi. Next base: position 12,319,081 of record OZ004639.1, on the reverse strand, counting down.
ATTTATTTCGCAAAAAAAATACAGGGTTAAAAACTTAATTAAAGGCTAGCATTGTTGTAGTTTCTACATTTTATTCTTTCAGCCTTTGCCTGCGATCAGTTACGAACAATGTTGTAGATACTAAAATCCTCTCGGCATCAACGCATCAACACTTGAATTGAATAGCTGCTTTTGCAAAATGGTAGCAATATTTTGATGCAACTAAAACTTGCATTACATCTACACTCTACAGGATTAGACCTATCTTTGTGTGTGTGAGCTTGCACACAGTTGAAATAGCGCGTTTTCAACATTTGCAAGCACGCACACAAAAACCTAATGTAAGGTGCGAAGGTATTATTTTTCAAATTTCGCTTTTAAATATAATGCAGATTTCGCTTCTATCGCATCTATTTCATAAAAACGAAATTTACGTACCCCTACCTATAACCTTCCTCAAATATTGGACTATCAATTTTTTCAAATCCGACTTTAGCTTTATTATTAGTATAGATTTCTAAAAGATGTCTTGAGGAGACCGCTTGGCGTGCCCTCCGAAGAAGTAGCTTTTCACCAACACGATGATTATTAGAGTACATACATAAAATAGAGAAGAATGCGGAGTGAAAGATGACTAAAATGAAGAAAAGTAGTTTACGCTGGTTTGGACACGTTGAAAGAATGAAGGATGAAAGATTGACTAATTTTAAATATGGCTGAAGTGAAAGGAAATGCTGGCAGAGGACGACCTAGGATATATTTACTGTGACCTAGGTGTACTTTTATTGAACATATAAAAAAAATATTAATCGATGGAAATATTAAAAGTACACACAATCGCCGATGAATATAAAAGAAGCGAAAGAGGTATGTCAGGATAGTAACAAATGACATTCGATTGTCTCTGCCTACCCCTCTTGGGATGAAAGGCGTGATGATAGATAGATAGTACATAATATAAAATATCTTAGTTATTTTCAGAAACGTATTTAAAACCTCACAAAGTAAACCAGGGCATCTGTTTCTGTAATTCGCCCCATATTACCTTCCAAAATATAGCCTTGACCTTTTAATGCCTTAATCTTTGTCGCGACGAACTTCCTCTATTTATTTTGATATGTGGTCGGGCCGATTGCTAGGGTTCCGTACCCAAAGGGTAAAAAAACGAAAACCCTAATACTGTCCGTCCGTCCGTCCGTCCGTCCGTCTGTCACCAGGCTGTATCTCATGAACCGTGATAGTTAGACAGTTGAAATTTTCACAGATGATGTATTTCTGTTGCCGCTATAACAACAAATACTAAAAAACAGAATAAAATAAATATTTAATATGGGGGCTCTATACAACAAACGTGATTTTTTTGCTCGTTTTTGCTCGATATTGATAACGGCAACAGGTAGACGCTTGAAATATTCACAGAATATTTAGTTATATATTCACTTTAAAATAATTAAATTAAAATAAAATTAATATTTAAGGGGGGCTCCCATACAACAAACGTGTTTTTTTTCCCCCCCGTTTTTATAGATAACTAGCATTCCGCCCCCGGCTTCGCCCGTGGACATTTACGAACAAAATAAAATATACCCTATAATTCGTATCTAATTGTAGCTGACCGAAATGAATAATATTAGATCTCTTTGGCTGTATAAAGAGTTCCTTTTTAAGAAGATTTTGATTTGACACATTCTTTACTTTATATTTGATAGCTGTTTCCCACGACTTCTAATTTCAAAATGTTGGCAAACATATACACTTCATACACTGCCCACCCCGTTCCCGTCATCATGCCGTGATAATAAAAAAAAATCCTATGTTACTTCTAATACCTCCAAGAATATATGTGCAAAATTTCATGATGATCGGGTGAAAGCGTAACAAACAAACTTACATTCGCATTTATATTAATAAGGGATGGTGCGAAAACCTTCGTGCCACTTGGCCGGTTATTTTTATTATTACGAACACTCATCTTCATCACACTTTACAGTATAATCCCCCCTTCCCTTCCTGAAATATAATCTGTCTATCGGGGACCAAGGAGGGGGCTGGTCATGTCACCCTAGAATGTCCGGATTAATCCGAGTACTGTCTTTGCTCGACCCAGCAATTTACTCGACATTCTCTGGCCGGGCATTCCTGATTCCGTAACGGCTCAATTAATTTTGATGAAACTTTTAGGTAAGTATTATAAGTGAAGCCGGTACAGAAATCTATAGTAGAAAATTGTTATTGATGGATAATGATGGATTCAAGTACTTGTTAAACACGTTTAGAATTTTTCCACTCTATTTCTAGAACCAATATAATTCTAACAATGAAAGGTGGTTTCTTTAGGAGTGTTTGCAATGCGTCGTTATCCCCTTTAAAGGCTTAGGTCGTTTCTCAGAAAAAGGCTCGTGAGGTGGGGAAAATACTTTGATACTTTGAATTTTTTGATGACAAAAGGAATGGAATGAAACAAATATTGTAAGAGTATAACTTTCCACTCGACTTTAGCTGTAGAAATTTTTAAAACTTAAAAACAATTTCTATTATTCGTAGTCGTTAAGTTGTTTTTCTTCGGACATTTAGTATAACTTTCACTTCAGCCATATACCTAAACCTTTTTAATCAATCTTTCATCCTTTATTTTTTAACGTGTCCAAACCAGCGTAAACTACTTTTCTTCATTTTAGTCCCAACATCTTTCACTCCGCATTCTTCTCTAATGACATCGTTCCGGATGCGGTCAATGTGCTTTAAATTACACATTCTACGTAAAGGCCGCATTTCCACTGCATTTATCTTACTTTCATGCTTCTTATTCCTTACCTAAGTATCTCTGACATAAGTACTTAAGGGGCCGCCTCATGATTTTTGTCCCACACAAAAACGGACTTCAGCAACTCAAGTATTGTACAAAACTTATTAAAAATAGCAAGTTCTAGTCAATGGGTCCTAAATGTATATGAAATTATGTTTATACTAAATGTATAAAATATGTCAATATCAGCTACACCTAGGTTTCATGAAGCCCTGAAAGTCAACAATTTCACGCATATTTTCAACCAACTTTGCGACTCGAGTTCTCTTAATACCATAGAGTACTAAGCCTATGGAGGGGCCATAGACGGGCTCCCCCTTTCGCCAATTTTTTCCCCTTTGACCAGTTATACTGACCAGGAGCGCAGTAATAAGTTACCTTAGATTTCGTTGGTATCGTTTTGTGTCGTGAGACAGAACTCTAAGAAAATAGTTAATTGTGATGTTTTAAACGGGAAAGGCGATCTAGGGCGTCAAACTTAGTGTTTCCAATCATTAATTATAATTATTATGTTTGTATTTTAACATAATCATCATATAACTTAAAAACCGTTTTGACAATAAAACGACAGAAAAATACAGTGGTACAGGGGCTAGTACACGCGGACCTGGTGTATTTAGTTATTTTTAATGTTTAGATTAGATTTAAGGTTTTATATTGTTACTAGCGGACCCGGCAGACGTTGTCCTGCCCAAACGTTGGCTTGCCTGCACTACCCCTACCACTACCACAACCACAAACTTTTGATATTGTTCATCATACAAAAATACTAAAATCGCGATAAAAAAATGGGGGGTGGGTAAAAAATAGTTTACGACCTATTCTCAGACCTACCGAATATACACAAAAAAAAAACATACAAATCGGTCAAGCCGTTTCGGAGGAGTTTGGTTACAAACACTTTGACACGAGAATTTTATATATATAAATTGTTTAATACCTGCCAAGTAAGAAATATGGGAGACGCTAGGAAGTAGAAGAAAAATGCAGATAGAGAAATCTACCTACCTACTTCTACTGTGTAATCTAAGTGATGCAATGCACTTTAGTTCACCCGGCCTCGGTGGAAACGGTCGGAAGATAGGTCACAAGAGCGTGGCGGAAGTTATAAGCGGTAGCGATTTGTTACCGCTAGTTCTACTGACTCATTGGTTGTTCCATTGATGGGACCATTGTGGCATTATATTTTGCTTGTTTTTCAAAATGTTTGTATTGTGGAGTGTTGTGGATTCTCGTGTCACATTGTTTGTAACCAAACTCCTTCGAAACGGCCTGACCGATTTGTATATTTTTTTTAATCGTGATTTTAGTATTTTTGTATAAACAATATCCAAAGTTAGTGGTAGTGGTAGGGGTAGGGTTATATCGGTAGGGGTAGGGGTACGGCAGGCAGGGCAGGTCTGCCGGGTCCGCTAGTAAATAAATAAATATCAATTAACTGTAGTCCCATTATCCAATGATACCATGGTGTTTTCTTTTTTCATAGTCCCATTAATTAGTGTTGTATACTTGGATGTAGGTAGGCGTTGACCATTTGATATGAAAAACCACATCCACAAGTGATACAAGGTACTTATCACGTTTCGGTACAGACGATGATTTATTTTTAATGACTCCCGTAGCCACTTTTCAGCAAGTTTAAAAAAATTACTGATATATAGCACTAACCACTATTTATCAGAAGTACGAACGACGGCTTTACGTGCTCTGTGAATTTTAAAAAGATTCGAAGTCAGTTAAAATATCTAAACAAGTGCAAGTTTTGATGTTTCACATCTAATGGAGCACCTTGGGGTAAGACCGAGTCATTAGTCGTGACGGCAAACTGCGCCATGCCCCCTCTCCCCCGCCGCTCTACACCCTTGTGTGTGCGTGACACGTATACTATATACTTCATTGCTTCTCTCTCTATTCGACTATAACAGTATAATTGACGCGTCAATTTCGATGTTTCACTTCTACCGGGCGTGCCGTGACGGTCACCTTTTTTATTCGGATTTTACGCTGTGAATGAATGAAGTTGCCTACAATTTTTATAAAAGTGACAAGAGAATTAGTATCCATGGGCCTATTCGCTAACGCTTGTAAATAGGTCCAGAGTATTGAGGTCGGGTCAGGTCACCCGATATCAGTACGGGTTGTTCCTATATCAACTATTCAGTAGATATGTCCTATATCACGGATCACCGCACTTTCCTAATATATATCATGTTTGGTCAGGCAGAAAAAACATATTAAACATTAGGAATAGTATATAGGAATTTTCAAAGTTGTATTATGCCAATCTATTAAATATTTTCAATAGCGCGATACAGGTTTCAGTTGTAATATTGTCTTTTCCGGTAAAACAATGAAGCATATAAACTCGTAGCAGTCGTAGCATTGTCGTAGCACTCGTAGATCTCTCAATTCAAACTTCCATGTCAGATTTTCTACAATTATAGAGCTAGGCCGAAAAAAGTGTAAGACTTTGACCGTCACGACACTTTTGCTATAGTACGTTACAGCCATGTACAGTGTAGTTATATTCGTTACACTTAAGTGTGTTTACAAGCGTATGTATATGTGTAGTAGGTATGTTGTATTCGCATATATGCGTATGTGTTTAGCAAGCCGTGCGCGTCATAATATTTTTAACCGATTTCGAAAAAAAAAGAAGGAGAAGGTTCTCAATTCGGACCGTATTTTTTATTTTTTTTTGTATGTATGTACATCGATTACTCCGCCAGTTGTGAACCGATTTTGATGGTTTCTTTTTTAATCGACAGATAATTCTTCCGGATTGGTCCCATTTTTATCTCATAAAAATTGGTTCTTTAGTTTTTCAGAAATTTTGAAAAAACTGACCTTATAAGTCAATTTTTCGTAATATCTCGATGAAATATGTACCGATTTTGACGACTTATTTTTTTTAGGATATAATAATTTCTTGACATTATCTCACAGTCATATGACGAAAATCGGTTCAGTAATTTTTCAGAAATTCAGTAATTGCAGTAAGCAGTAAACACTGCTGAAAATTCAAATGAAAATTATATCAGAGAAAAGCCTTAGCAACGGTTGCTATTGACACGAAGTTGTCAATTTTCGTATCGACGGTGGTCTAGCGGCTAAAGGTATGGGATGCAGCGCAGGATGCACATTGCTCGAGGGTCAAATCCCATCCACCGCAGTATGTTTTTTAATTTTCCATCATTTTTTTTTAGTTGCGTTATTATTTATTTCTCAGGGCAACAAAATCACTTAAAAGGGAAAAATAAACCTTTTAAAAAAAGGTGTACCGACTTCAAAAATTTGCACTGAAAAGTAAGAAATAATAAAAATTTCGTCGTAGAATTTGAAGACGGTTGGTGCCAAATTAGAAATAATTTAGTACCCAAATTCACTAATCTAGATAATTCATTAGGAACCTACGATCATCAGTACAAACACAGATAATATTGAACAGATCTTTATGTCCCTAGATGTTTACTTAATTTTGTATCCTAATTTGGCACCAACCGTCTTCAAATTCTACGACGAATTTTTTATTATTTCTTACTTTTCAGTGCAAATTTTTGAAGTCGGTACACTTTTTTTTAAAAGGTTTATATAATAATTAGTTGAATTAATTACAATTTTATTGCCATTCCTTAAAATTTTAATTTTTCATTTTATTAACCTACTCTCAAACGTTTTAAAGGTGTTTTATGTCGGCTCGCCATTTCGAAGATTACTTTTCCCTCTAATGACAAAAAATAAACAAACAAAAAATTAAATGTTTCTTTTAAAATTAGACTAATTTCTTTATTTTGTAAAAGACGCCATCTGTTGGAGATCAGTTGAACAAACGATGCGAAATATTCTACATCTAGTACATACATAGTAGTAGCGAATCGTGTAAATATGACAGACTTTTTTATTTTATTGCCTTACAGCTTTCGAACCCGTGTAACGGTTCCAGGGTACCCAGCGGAAGACCAAGTCTCCCTCGTTTAGCCGATGGTATTTTTGAGGCTATACCTAACGAGTGGCTAGTTCTGTTGTCGGATTATGTACATAAGTTTGGCCGGAATCCGGGATCGAAACCCTGGTCTGCCTAGTTAATACCAGACATCTTAACCACTCGGCCACCGACGTACCTAATATATAATATCTTTAGCTAAATTTAAATTGGTAGAACCTTCATTTATAGTAAGTCCGACTCGCACTTGACCAATTGTCATAGGTTATCGCTACCATATCGAGTATCGACCCCCGTAGGACTTTTATCTTGTGCCCTCGATTACTTCTTAGTACCTATATATATGTATTATACTATAGCGATCCAGGCCGGGTTTCCTAGGGTACCTACATTTTAGTTAGAAAAAATTTGTGCATATAATAAAATACTGCATTGAAAAGTACGAGTGCGTTTACATTTTGAAGCTATCATAAAATTAATGTTTTAAATGTATTGCTCACACAAAAAATACTAAGGTACTACACAAAACTATATTAGGTACTAAAAAAAATCAAAACACTAAACCTAGCAACTTCAGACTTGATTCAGTTTTAATATTAGCATCTCTAAATATTATTTCTCAAAGGCTTTGAGTCTAGAAAAATAAACAATCAAACCAAACATAAATGATTCTTTTAAAATTAGACAAATTTAATTATTTTGTTAAAAGACGCCCTCTGTTCGAGATCAGTTGAACTATGACAACAATATTGAAAACCACTAACGGTGCGAAGATTCGCACGGGTCATCTAGTTATATCTAAAACCTTACTTAAAAAACTCATATCAGGGCCTATTTGCTTATATCTATGTATCAGGGAAAGCATTTTTCACACCTGTTTTAATACAACTATGTAGCCTAACTAAGTGATTCTAAGGATGCATTCTCAAAACACCTCAAACTGATCACTAGTGTGGCAGCCTCCAAAATAGCATTAGCTAAATAAATGAGAATGACTTTGCCAATATTATTATACTCTGTTGTCTTTACCTTCCGCTGGGTATAAGGTATATTGTCAACACACAACTGTGCCAGTTTTAGTAGCACAACAACTTCAATGCACTCAATATCGGTCAACGAGCCTCTATAAATTAATGTCAATGGATTGACGTCTTGATTTTATAGGTTTATCGCTCGTATGTGTTTATTTATGGTTTTGTGATACTTATGTAAAAACCTAAAATTAACCAGGTCCGCTTGAATAGTGGCAAGAACACTGACTGCATTTCCCCACTGAATCGCGATGCTGATTCATTGGCCGAGGATGGAGCCAGCTCTCTTGTCACCAGAAGAGATGATCAGTCGAGGGGATATATCTTTAATAAACTTGTTGGCATTTGAACCCCAAGGACCTAGAGTTTCTACACCAAACGGCACGGTAGAGGGGTAGGCAGAGATCATTAAATACCATGCTATGAACCTGACATATCCCTTTCGCCTCATAAATAAACATCATACCTTTCATACTTGTCTCATGGTTGTGAGAAACTATTGTTTTCGCAAATTTCCTGTTACTTTTAATTTCTCTGTTCTTTTCATCTGTCCAAATCTACCTATTATCCCATGAGAGGTAGACAGAGACAAATTAATAAGTACTTGCTTCGTTTCTATTTCGTTTCCTTTATCTGTATCATTATCACACTTCTAATACTCATATAATTATGTCTGGTGTGTGCTTCGAACATCATCAAGTTTTTAATTAATGATTTCATAACCATGTGCGTCGGTGGCCGAGTGGTTAAGACGTCTGGTATTAACTAGGCAGAACACGGGTTCGATCCCGGGTCCCGGCCATGTACCAATGGGTTAAAACTTATGTACCTACATAATCCAACAAAACACACTTAGATGATTTTCTATCTAAATATTATACCTCAACAGAACTGGCCACTCGTTAGGTATAGCGTACACGGTTTCGGGAGCTGTAAGGCAACCGTGAAACATTTAGTTTTATTAACCATTTATTTGTATAGTCCTATTTGGTTTACCCACAGGGTTTACCCATTGATGGGAGAACGGAAAATTCAAATAACCGACCATTGTCCAATGATACCATGGAAAACTTTACTTTTTTCAGATGAGGCACTGGAATCATTACTGGACGAAGTAGTGCGAGCCAGTAACCGCGGAGTGTCTGCTGCCAGGAACGTTAGTGGAGGTCCCAACTGGAGTTTTGGACAGTCCTTGTTTTTCTCTAGCACCGTTGTCACCACAATTGGTTACTATTTAATTTTTTTTGAACTTATCTTGTTCATTATTCTATCCAATCGTGAACATCCGAACAGAATACGACGCTGGTAACAATGTCCACAATAGTTCACATTATGCGAGTTGTGTTGACAAGCCTGCGCTGCACTTAATCTAAAGTTGCCAGTAGGTATCTATTATTTTCGGAAAAAGTGCCTCTTTGCGTGTCCTACAAAGCAGAACCAGAAGTATAAAAAAATCTTCACGGGTTGCCTTACAGCTCAGGGGAATCGTTGCCGGCCCCAGGGTACCCACCCAGCTGAAGACAAAGTGAAAGAAGTATGAAATTAGATGAATCTGTGCCTTTATGTATTTTTTTGTGATAGTTCTGAGATGGTGGGTCACGCGGACGAAGTTTCTAGCTGTGGTAAACATGAAAACATTTTTTTTTTTCAGGATATGGCCACGTAACACCGCTAACGAAGCCAGGGAAATTATTTTGTATGGGATATGCTTTAGTTGGCATACCACTAACGCTGGTGTTGCTCTCCGCTTTGGTAGAACGACTACTAGGACCGGCCACCGCTTTACTGAGATCTCTGAATTCGGCTCTGGGTCACCTGTTTAGACCATTTTCAATACGACTGCTGCATCTCGCTATAATAGGTAAGCATTAAAATGATGAATGCAGAGTGAAATATGATTTTGTGAGTGAGTAAAATGAAGAAAAGTTAATTTACGCTCCGGTCTGAAAACATTGAATGAATGAAATATTGACTAAAAAGGTTTATATGGCCTACTTTTATTGAACACGATAAAAAATTATTGATGGCGATGTTCGAAGTGCATACAATCGCCGAGCATGTATGTATAGTAAAAGGAGGCGAACTGCCTACCCTTTATGGGATAAGGATAATAATAAAATAGATAGATTAATTATTGATTGAACAGAAGAGGCAAAGCAAATTCGATAACAATAAATTCGCGCAATAAATGAGCCACAGATTCGATCTATTCAGCTTTTATAATAATGTATTTACAATTTTCAGTGACAATCTTCGTGGTGTTCTTCTTTTTACTGCCAGCGATAGTGTTCGCTTGCTTGGAGCCGGAGTGGGACTACCTAGACTCATTGTATTACTGTTTCATATCTCTGACTACCATTGGTCTTGGGGACTATATTCCCGGAGATTCTCCTGAACAAGATTATAGACCGCTTTACAAAGTTGCTACCACTTGTAAGTATTCATTTTGCGTTTTTATTATTTTTTAGTTATAAATAAGTAGAGTTGCCAGATGTGTTGTGAAAAAAAATTTTAAAAATATAAATATTTTACGAAATCTGGGAAAAGATTTTTAACCGGTTTATCAAGACAAAACTTAGCCCAATAAAAACAATAAATTAAAATTGAAAATCGATTATAAACATAAAAATTACTGGCTTAGAGGCTTTTCTAGCAAATATTACCTCAACAGAACTGACTACTCGTTAGCATTACCATCGACTAAAAGAGGAAGACTTGGTATTCAGCTGGGTATTCTGTGACCGATAATATGATTCCGAGAGTCGTAGGGCAACCCGTGAAAAAAAAAAGAAATGTGAACCAAAATATGGATCAAACCTAGGATCCCACCCGACCATAATTGATCCTATCCTACGAATCTTAATCAATTGAAATATTTAAAGGGGCAGACGGCGTAATACTGCCCATCTTAGAAGAGCCGGCCATCTACGGAAAGTACCAAACGGCGTAAATATAATTTTTTCCGCCCTCGGGAGAAATTATATATTTGAGCGGTTTACAATTGAAGTAATTAACTCGTGGAGTCCATCAGCAAAAGATTTAAGCTAAATGTCGTTTCTGGTGAGAAAAGAATGGTGGTGTTTTTTTTCTTTCTTCAAGGGTTGCCTTACAGCTCCCGAAACAGGTTCTTTCTTGGCACAGAAAATTAGCATTGCAATCCAAAGTGGAAATGCAGCCAGCGTTCTTGGTACCATGTCATTACGGCAAGATCTCTTGTTAATATAGTTATTTTAATATTTCAATTAAAGATGAACAATTTATATTCCAGGCTACCTGCTATTGGGACTGACATTCTTGATGTTGACTCTGACCGTGTTCTACGACATACCGCAACTAAACTTGAGCTCTGTCTTTTCGTCTGTTAAACTTGACAACAGCGATGATCCGGAGAAGATGCGACTTAGTGGCAGCGGTGTTATGGGACCTGGTAAATATCACCATTTTTTCTTTCTTTCAAAACTTCTTCAGTGGCCAGAGACACCATGTATTAGTGTCCAATTTTTTTATTGCCTTATTAAACAGAACAGGTGGCTAGCTATTGCTGCACTAAGATTTAATGTACTTAGATGTGTCACTTCTTCAAGACATAAGTCTGTTATTTTCTACGTCAAGAAATTGGTGATTAGGATTTGTACCCGGTTCCCTCCATTTCAAGTCCTATTACCAATTACCTTCAATATCAATTCCTCCAATCTGACACTCTACCTATAAATTTTCACCAAATCTATTTCTGCCATCATTATGACAAAGATAAATGTGGCGAAATTTTAAGTCAGGTTTTCTAAAATACATTTAATATGTTATCCTCAGGATACGGTATTGGCGGCCTGATGATGAGAGATGAGTGTTCCCACGAGCCACGTCGCTCTGTGGTACTGGTGAGACCACACCGGGACGACTCGCCCAGCCCCGACGATACTACACCCGTACATGCCAGAGATCTGCGTCTACCTTAAAGTGTTTAAAAAACACCTTCAACTCCTCAGTGCGTCGCACGAAAGAACCCTTTCATCGTAGTATTGGTACCACTGTATATTACTTTAGGTATAGGTATGTTTTTGAAAAGAAGCTTTCTAAACGCAAGATTTGGGGTGAGAATTTAATATAGAAAAATTTACCATCACGTCATGAGACGGAATAATACAATCAGAATTTATAGAATATTTATAGAATATTAGTAGATAATGTATGTCAGCATTATGACACCCCTCATAAATCCCTAGGACTCCTCATAAGTATTATGTACCAAGTTTCAGCTAACATAATTATAGCTTACCGAACCTTACGAAATGTTCTCCAAATCAAGTGCTGCCAACATAACCTCAAAGGGATCTCTTTAATGAAATACTTACACTTTACATACGATATAAATACTAGGTACTATAATAAATTATTATGATGTCGCTCATACAGCCTTCGGTGTACAATAGACCTTAGATTTTGGCTTCGTGTGTTATACAAACTCTTTGGACTTATCGTAGGTATATACTCTATGGTCAACTGTGTGACTTATGGAAGATGGAAGCCATAATATTATAGATACTCTATAGATGTCTTTATCTACTATTAGACCATGATTAGACCCAATTATTTACTTTGTATATATATAAATTGTTACTCCAAATATATACACAAAACTCAATAGGTAACAATTTAGAGGTTTATGAGATCCATGAACTTTTTGATTGCATTTAAAACGAGTAGAAAAATACATTTTCTAATATTTTGTACTAAATATATGCTTCGAATATTATTGCATTTTTGCAACCATTACTCAATACAAATTAAATAACGCGAGAATTTTCAATTATCACCATTTTATTTTTACATGTACCTACCGTCCTTATTAAAATTCACATTGCGTTTCGTTTTCCACATACATTTGCAAAACATGAAAACATTTATTTATCTGCTGGTATAACTAGCTGAACTGAGTTTGTAAAAAGACTGAAAAAGTTCTTGGAAATTTTCACTTTTCTATTTGTAGGTCAACAATTTTATACTCTCATTGCATACCTACCTTTGAAAACTCGCAACTACTCAAAGTTTTAGACTGAATTTTTAAATAAAACGACAAAATATGTCACAATTGTATACGTTATTAATAAAATGTAATTAAAATAAAAGATTCTGACACGAAAATATAACGATTAGGTACAACATATCAATTATATACAATACTTAGGTACTTACCTAAAGTAGAGGTCTCAAGATATTTCTTATTTGATATTTCAGAAATTTACCACACACCTTCAAGTCCTGAAACTACTCATTGTAATCTTCAAATAAACCAAAGGGTGGTTTCAGGAAGTGAGAGGTTATAAAATCAATATCACAAAAACATTTATTACCTACTTATATTAAATAAACATCTGAAACTCACTTAAATCTAATACTAGGTAACGAAACGCAAAGCTTATGAAGTTTTAGAGATATTTATCGCTTTACAGCTTCCTTTTTTTATTTAATTAAGTAATTTAAAACACATTATATTTATGATAATTGAAAAAAACTATGAAACGTATCAATTTGTGTGATAGATGACCAATAAACATTTATAAATTATATAAAAAATACTTATTTATTATATATTATGTATTGAGAGTCTAAATTAATAAAATAGAATATAAATAGATACATAAACACACGTTATATAGGAAAGTGTCTACACAGTGTTAGCTTAGATATAAACCAATCCGTTGAGAGCTGTAACTCTTCATAAATAATACAATTCTATATACCTAAAAATTAGTTCCATTTACTTTATATTAGGCTTAAATTTAAATTACATAGATTTTTCAATACAGTACTTAGCTAAAAAATAATTGTATTTTAGACTGAGCTAGTTCTTATTCTGTGCTCAGGTGTAGATCGAAAAATATTTATTGTCCATTTTTTTGTTATTATTTTCTAAATTATTATTTAATTAGGAAAATAAACTGTATTTTAATTTAAAAGAAAACTGAATAATCGATATTATTCATCGATATTATTAAAATTAGAGTACTTAGAGATTTAGTATGTGTAAGTAGTTGAGAAAACAATTCTATAAGCTTTACATTGACAATACCTAAACCCTATCTATTTGTATAACAATTTCACAGATTTAAAGGCTGTGAGTTCTGTAAATACCTTAAAAATTCTTTCTTACTGTAACAGAAGTAAAATATTTAAATTTTACTTACATGCTATATTCTTATGTACCTATTACAAATTATATATCGAAACATATATTATATAGTAGGTATACAGGTACATTATTTAAAAAAATACGAATCAGTTATTATTGTAGATATTATCGTATATTAGATATTTTTATATGTATAGGATATATTATAATTTCTATATAGTATGTTGGATAAAATGAATTATTTTGTGTAACTATTCAATAGAAATATCATATATGTATTGGAAGACTATATAAGCCTGTCCTGTATATAAAGATATAATAGAGAAATATAGTAGGTAATATAATGTATGTATATGTAGACATGATATTTACTGATATATAGTGAACATTAGAAGTAATTATTATATAGAAGAATAACAGAATACTTATCTATAATAAATTGTAATGTTGCTTAGAATGGCATAACACAAAGTAGATATTAGGAATTCATTGTGAAAAATAATAAAAATAGCTTAAATGTACATATTATGTTTGATTTTTAGTAGATACTTATCTATTAACTAGGTAGTAGTTTACCCCACATTACAAGTAATAATACTCAAATTAATTAATTTAATGTTAATGTTACGTTATGTTAAATGTAAAAAAAAATGTGAAATTAATATTCTTGCACATTTCACTTCACTTTTGTCGTTTCACAGTGACAATAATATTTTCAACACATTGAGTCTTATTACCTCACTTTTAGACCCATAATCACATATATTAAACACGCCTGCTTTTTTCTTTACATTACAGCACAAGTGTTATAATATAACCCAATGAAGTTAAATTCGTATAAGACTGCAAATTGTATGTGTATCCACAAAGCATTCTTAACTTAACCGCATAATACAGTTTTTTATTGTTAACCACGACTTTGTTGGCTGTTTGGCGAAGTTATCCGTGCGTTATCTGCAGTCACCGGCGCGCGCATAGCTAGCGCGACGCGGGAAAAAACAAAACATGCGCGCCATTTTCCATAAATATTTGTTAACATTTTCGCCGTGTTGTGGTTAATTATCAAAAAAGTCGACTTCAAGTGGAGAAGAATAATGACTTACCTTATCGAAGCACGAAACGCGGTTACCGCCAAAATCAAGAGAGAAATATTTAGCGGCTTAGGAAACTTTCATACAGTGGAAGAAAGACATAAAAGCCTTACAAATTGGCGACTCTATGTTGGCGACGCCCTTGGGGACAGTAAAAAAAAATGTTATATTATTTTTATTTAGGTAACATATTTTGAAGATGACTTTTATTTAACCCACCGAACTTATAATTCGAATATATACCTACATAATAAAGTTATAAGTTTAAAACTTCTAAAACGGCTGAACTGATTTCAATGAGGTTTGTTTGTTTCAAAAGCTTGCTCTCGGCCATATTATGGTAAATAAATAAATAATTATAATTACTAACCTTTGATTATATACACTCTTAGATAGAGCAAAGCGGCGCGACCACGTCGAAAAAAATGTTGTGTAAAAGTTACCTGACTTGAACTTTACCACCGCTCAGTACCGATTGAGTCATCGTGTCTGACAGTTGTGCTAAGTGTAAAATTTTGTGCCTCAAAATGGCGTTTTGTGTTATAAAAGTGTGCCGAAATTATAGAAGACGTTTGAAAACAACTACTTTAATCACCTACCATCGGTAAGTAAGTCATATAATATTATATTTCTCAAAAATAACACGTGTACTAAAAATAATATTTAAGTCTTGAAATCAGCAACTTTGTACGATGTTGCAAGCTTTTGAAATTAAAATTCCCAAATGAACGTCAAATTAATTTAGTAGTGGGTATAGGAGAGAGCTGGACCAGGTATAGACCTTTTTTCCTGGAAATGTCCTTTTTTTTTTTTTTGCTTATCAATCGGCAATAATTCACAACATTTAATTTTTCGTTAAGTACCAAAATTAAAAATCCGTTTGGAGATCTTCCTTTGCTTAACACGATACACATATTTAATTATTTTTTTATTCAGTGGTTTAAGAGATATTTTGAAAAAACTACACTGTGTAACGAGTACCGCTCAAAGCTACTATACTCTCTGCCTTCAAGGGAAACTGGCGTTAAAAAGTATTAGTTGTAGTTGTAAAAACAAAACAGAATACAAGGGGACTACTGATGGAGCCATAACACGAAAAAATAGAATAGAATAGATACAAGGAAATTTAATTTACGTGCTTCTCTACCCATCTTAGTTGATGAAAGTGAATAAAATTTAATTTTAAATTAATAAACTCAAAAATAAACAATAATGAATGAAACAAAATAACCATGAACGAACTATTGAACGAATGAAACGAACGAACGCACGCAGCTCATGTCATTTCTTTTTTTTAATACAGAATACGCATTTTTAGCCGTTATCGGCTTTTTCTAATACAATATTTAAAAATTAATTTAAGAGTTTTAAAGTTAAAATTTTAGAAAAGCAAAAAATACGGGTACCTTAATTTTTCACCTACTTTCATATAAGCTAATAAAATTAGGGTGTTAAATTTTTGAAATGTTGTGGATTTCGGTGTAAGCCTAGAAAAAATTTCTAAAAAAAAAAATTTACACTTTTTAGAATCGCGTTTTTTCAAGCTTTTCAAATATCTAATTAATTTTTTCATAGCTCATCGTTTTACAAAGTTAGAAATTTGTACTCGGTACTATTGTCCGCAATCTTCTTTAGAATTAAAATGGGTTATCTCTAACAAATATTCACAATACAATCTTTTATATTTTATCTATAGACTAGGGTTGCTATTGTAGTATGCGGACATCGCCAGAGATATCGGTAACAGTGTCCACTTTTAAAGAAACAAATGTTCGCTTTATGAATCCTTCAAAACAATACACACATGCACACATCTTCATACAATGCCAGATATACTAAAATAAAATAAATAAATAAATAAAAATAAATTTATTTCTCTCACATCAATTAAAACTTATACAATGACACTTAAAAGTATTTACTAGGTGAGAGCTGGTGCCTGTAGTAGGACAAAAAGCCTGTATCTCAGGCCACCAGGCTCCCTCTCCGGTCTGCAATACGAAGTCATACATATAAGCTAATGACATAGATTAAATAATGTTTACTAATGATTACGAAAACTAGGTTACATATATGGTTAGATTAACAAAGAAATGTGAAATTTGTGAAAATAGCTTGCAAATAAATTCTGCTATAAGGTATTATACAAACTATGCTACTTTACTACACTGATTAGTGACTCTGTTTCATAATAAGTTCTGTTCTGCAGCCACTCCACCACCAAACGTCTACAGCTATGATAATTTAAATTATATATATTAATGTCTTTATTAGCCAAGTTATATAAATGAAAACCAAGAAAGCAGAACTGACGCTGAGCAAATGCTGTACTGAACCTTATGGATGGAGATATTAGTAAAGGAGTTCTTCTAAACATGTTAGTTGCGGGATTATACACTAGTTGGGAGTGCTTCTTAAGTATGGTATTCAATATAAAGAGCTGGCGCACAGTTAACACTTTGTACCTGTTGTACAGCTCTAAAGTAGGAAAGCGGAAAGGAAGAGATGCCCCAACCTTGAGAACTGCTCTTTGAGCTCTCTCCAGTGGAAGCAGATGCGTTTTAGCAGCACCACCCCACACTGTGATGCAGTACGTAAGCAGTGACTGACACAGTGCAAAATATACAATTTTAGTTATATTTGTGTCCGCCACATGTCTGAGGGTTTTAAAGACAAAGATAAGCTTACGGACCCTACAGGTTAAAAGTCTTATGTGCTCCTTAAAATTGAGTCTCTCATCCAAGACCACGCCCAGGTACTTAACAGAACATGCTTTGTCAATAGAGGGACAGTTACAACAGGAATTCACTGGGACAACACAAGAATGAGCAACAATGTTAGCAGATGATGAAATTATAGGAACGCGCAAAGAAAAGTTAATATACTTGGTTTTTTCTGTGTTTAGAGTGAGAATATTGTTGTGCAGCCAATCAGTCACCTTATTAAACCCCGTCTGGGCAGAGTTGTATACATCCTCCCAACTATCCCCACAAAAGAGGAGAGCAGTATCGTCTGCATAGGCCAAAAGTTTACCATTAAACTCCATGTTGCACAAATCATTGACATAAGTAAGAAAGAGAGTAGGACCTAGGATGCTGCCTTGGGGCACTCCATAGGAAACAGGGAGGGCACGGCTCTGCACATTATCCACCCTAACAAATTGCGTCCTATCCGTTAGATAACTTCGAAACAATTCCAACTGCGCGTCTCTTACACCAAGCCTCTCAAGTTTATATAATAACAGAGGGATCGAGACAGTATCGAAAGCCTTAGCAAGGTCCAGAAAAATGGCTAAACACTTCTTCCCGTTATCTAAATTCTTGCTCACATAATCAGTTAATTCTAAAACAGCATCTGAAGTCGATTTGCCCTTACGAAAGCCATACTGATGTGGAGACAGTAGATCGTAACTTTCTAGATACTTAACCAGTCTGTTGTTCATGAGTTTTTCTAGAATTTTGGACAGCGCAGTGAGTATAGATATGGGCCTATAATTTATGGGTCTATCTCGGTCACCGCCCTTGTGAATAGGTTGTATTTGTGCCTTCTTGAAAGCCAATGGAAACACCCCAGTTGCCATTGCCAAATTACAGATATGGGTTATTGGGGGAATGAACAATTGTTTGTGCTCCTTGAGAAATCTAGCTGATATATGGTCCCAACCTACCGAGCAATTGGTTCTGAGTGAATCAATTAATGTATTAACCTCCCCTTCATCTGTACAGTGCAAGACCAGGGAGTTGCCAATAGATGGAAGGGATTTATGGAATCCAACAATTACATGTTTATTTAAGATATTCTCGGCCAGCTCTCTGCCAACACCAGCAAAATACAAGTTAACTCTGTCAACTGATAACTCAGGGGAATTTGCAATGGACAGTAAGTCCGAGGCTGATCCCTTGGTAACATTCATGTTTGTAATAGTCTTAATAGTTGACCATAATTTACCTGGATTAGAGGAAGACCTCAGAAGTTCAGATGATTCATATACACGTTTTGACCTTTTAAGAAGGTTGTTGCAATAATTACGATACCGCCGATATGTTATTTTGTTGATTTCGTTATCTGGATCTTTCCTATATTTGACATATAATCGATCTCGGTTTCTCATACATTTAAGTAAACCTAAAGTTATCCACGGCTTGATAATTTTTTTACGTCTAGTTAAAGATACAGTCTCAGAATTTGTATCAATGATTTTAGTCAGAGAGCTAATAAAAGTGTTCGTTGCTATATTTACATCGGAGATAAGAAGTATGTCGTTGAAGTTAAAGTTTTGTAGATCTAGGTTTAGAGACTCATAATTTATACGGGTTATATTAGATTCAGTATTATGTTTAGGGGTATTACAAGTAAGGAAATTTGCCACAGAAAAATGATCTGTAAGAGAAGATTGGATAACTAGAGTAGTAGAGGGTAGTTTTGTTTTGATCATAATGTGGTCGAGACAGCTATTTTCCCTAGTGGGAAAATTGTGTGCCGCTAGGATGCCATGAAATGCCAGTAAATTCAGATAATCATAGCTGAGGTGATCAGTTTGCTTAACTGAAATGTCAATATTCATGTCACCAATCACCATGACATTGGCAAAACAGCCCAGGTCTTGTAGTGCAGCATCTAAAGATACCAAGAAATTACCTAAACTTCTATTAGAGGGAGGGCGATATATAGCAACAATAGCAGTCACCTTAGAAATTTTGAGAATCAAACAGTTAGCATCCAAGAAACTGGGCTCAGTGACAGAATCAATATGAAGGTCACCACTGTAGTAAATTACCACACCCTCATTTTGACTGCGATTATTGTTTGTCGCCATGTGTCTGTAACCTGGTAGAATAGGGATGTTTCCAACACATGTTAGCCAGCACTCAGTCAGCACAATAATGTCATAGTCAATCTTCATTCTAGTTAATAATGTTAGCAAACTCGGCAAGTTACGATTTATACTTCTAATATTTTGTGTTATGACTCTTAAGCATTTAGATGTGTTCCTGATGTATGACAGACAAATTTCAGGTTCGCAAACAAATGAATCCGACACAGAAACCGCATCTATGCTGTTCACTAAGTGTTTTATGTTATCGTGTGTTACAACAAATGTTAGAGGGTGCAGCAATATATATCATATTTATAAGAAAGAACAGGAGATATTTAAATGTACCAGAGGTCTTTAATGTCGCAAATGTCGGAAAATACACATTTATTAAAAAGTTAACCCTTAAATAATACTTGTTATTTAATAATGTACTAGGATTAGTACAGGGGCAGTAACAAGTAATGGAATTACATGTAAATACCATAAATAGCTTCACATTGTTGTGCAATCTGTAGTACACACATAGTACATCGATAATTAGTATATAAAGAGGGAAAAAGTTGAGTGTTTGGTAGTTAACAGCAATTGAGGCATTATTATGATAGGAACAACTATCGGCGCACAACTCTCCCTGCCTAGACCACAACAAATTCAGCACAATTGTTTGCTTGTATATAAGTAATAAAATGGTACATGCGATGCATGGAATATTTTCAAATGACAATATTAGACTATATGATCTATATTCATGTCTATTGTTTCCAACTGGTATGAAACAATCAATATTTTTAACAATTAAGGCACAAAACAACTGCAGATAAGTAGAAATACAACAATCAAAACCACAACCACTGACACCAACACAAATGACCCGCAACAAAACATTTTGAAAAAAGGTTAGATAAAAAGTTTTATAGTTCAGTAAGTTTTTTAAATCAACATAGCAAATTATAAGAGTCCTTACAGAATTTATGCAAACTACAACTTCAGTAATCTGTAGCAAGAATATATGTTTGTATATATTTACAGTAAGGGTACATAAAGTAAAGATATAAAAAGTGTTTACACAATGATGATATAGCTGTCACAGCACAATTTTAGTAAGATCCTCTTCGTTATCAATTTTTATAGTAGGGAAGCCATCCTTTTTTCTTAAGTATATATTTCCAAAAGCAGTCCAGCAATATATAAAATTATTTGTTTTGGCAAATTGCCTAGCCAAATAGTGAAGTTTTTTAGCTCCAGGAGTAAGGGCCTCAGATATGTAGATAGGTTTTGATATTCCAGGAAGGTTTAGATGGTAGGTGTTTAGCTTGTTAGTACTATTCTCTTTGTTGAATTTTCTTACCGAAGTTAACAACTGATCCTTCATCAAGGACGACACAAATTCAACCCTTATTGGCTTGTTTGACTCCGATTTGGTCTTGAGACGAAAAACTTCTCTAATATCCGACTTTTGTAACGGGAGATTTGTGATATCACCAATTTTTTTAACAAGTTCACACAATTTTTGTTGATTCTCATATCCGGATTTCGGTATATTTTTCAGCTCAATTGAGGTTGATAAGGAGTTACGTTCAAGGTACTCAATCTTCGTTTCAAGAGACTTTATTTTTTGTTTATAACTACAATTTTCAGTTTCAAGTTTATCCAGCTTTTTGAGCATATCATCATACTTACTGGACATAAACTCCATTGATTTCTTTATATCAGAGTTCTGCTCCAATATAGTTGCCATAGTGGACATCAACATCTCAAGTTTAGAATCCTGCTGGGATTTAAACTGCATAATTAAAGCTGAAACATCATTTTCAACTGTCTGATAATCGTATGGATTTTTGCGCTTAGATCTTTGAGTAATATGATAACCTTCCAAATTAACATTTTCAGTGTGTAAGTTAGGGTCTGAATGATAGTTACTGGACTGAAGATTAGATGAGATCGGCAGAACCTTGTTAGGAGAACGAGCAAGCGACATTGTAATGTAATAATTCAATATAAGTATCACTGTAGGCCTAAATGAAGCTGTAGCCGTCGCGGCGCCGATGTGTCGCTGCTAAGGTCAAAGTCCGCAGACGTTGTTGTGTGCGTGAAGTTCACGTAGGTTTACTACGGCAGTTGCATGTATGCAAGTAGTGGGCGGAGTAACTGGTCTGTCACCGCACGGGACGCACAATAAGGAAATATATTTGTCTCACCACTTTCCTTGTCTTACTCACTAGGAGGTACTTTTAATACTTTAATATTTTTAAAATTTTATTAAATAAATACAGACGTCTGAACGCCACAGAGCCCGGAAGGCAAGAGGAAAATACTGGTAACAATGTTCACTTTTTGCAATCCCTTATATTTTATCTATAGACTAGGGTCGCTATTGTAGTATGCGGACATTGCCAGAGATATCGGTAACAGTGTCCACTTTTAAAGAAACAAATGTTCGCTTTATGAATCCTTCAAAACAATACACACATGCACACATCTTCATACATTACCAGATATACTGGTAACTATGTCTACTTTAGATAAAATTATAAAAGGCAATGAATAAAGGGATGCCGAAAGAAGTGTCTCATAGTAAGTAATCGTTGAGAAATTGTTAAGTAAAACTCAGTGATAAAGAGATAGATAGTTAGTTGCAATATGAGATAGATAGATAGATAGATAGTTAGTTCCAACCTCCAGTAGTAAACGTTGCGGACATACAGTAATAATACGTAGGTAGTGTGAAAGTGTAACAAGTCATTAAGTCAATATGAAGTCTGTATATTTTGTGTCTCAGATTAGTGTAGATGAAAATTCGCTTCATAGTACAATATTTGATCAAATATTGTTTGAAGAAAGTGAGAGAATTGAGAGGTCGTTACAAATGGACTCTCAATATGATTGGCAAATGTGTGACATTAGTGACTATGTGGAAAAGTGTTTAAAATGTCATGTTGTGCAAAGTGGTAGTGGCATAAAACGGAAGCAAGATCCTGAGGCACTGATATGACAACAATTAATGTTATAAAACTTGAAAGTTACAAACATAAAACACAAACAAATTAACTGGTTGAGTATCACATATTCATAAAGCGAACATTTGTTTCTTTAAAAGTGGACACTGTTACCGATATCTCTGGCAATGTCCGCATACTACAATAGCGAGCCTAGTCTATAGATAAAATATACGGGATTGCAAAAAGTGGACATTGTTACCAGTATATCTGGCAATGTATGAAGATGTGTGCATGTGTGTATTGTTTTGAAGGATTCATAAAGCGAACATTTGTTTCTTTAAAAGTGGACACTGTTACCGATATCTCTGGCAATGTCCGCATACTAAAATAGCGACCCTAGTCTATAGATAAAATATAAAGGATTGTATTGTGAATATTTGTTAGAGATAACCCATTTTAATTCTAAAGAAGATTGCGGACAATAGTACCGAGTACAAATTTCTAACTTTGTAAAACGATGAGCTATGAAAAAAATAATTAGATATTTGAAAAGCTTGAAAAAACGCGATTCTAAAAAGTGTAATTTTTTTTTTTTTAGAAATTTTTCTAGGCTTACACCGAAAGTCTATACCTGGTCCAGCTCTCTCCTATACCCACTACTTAATTTACCTATATTGTAAATAAAAAATAAAATTCCCATATTTATGAAGAATAGTCAAAAGTTGGTATATAACAATAGCAGTCCTCCTTACTTGTGTGCGTAATTACGCACACTATTGGATTCACACCTTTTTTTTTTTTTTTTTTACGTGGGGAAATGCATCATGCATACCCGCGCCCTCGGGGGTGAGGGAACGGGTTATGTGGGACTTTAACCCACTAAAACCCCACAGTACTCCATCGCGCCGGTAGTCGGCGGGCCACGGGGACGCGTTAGCATTCTTCCGCGACCCGCTGCCGGGTGGCCATAAGGCCCCATCTCGCTCTGGTTTTACCCAGAGCTGGCGCAGCAGGGAATACAACTGCTGCGCCTTCCACCTTGGTCCCCGGTTGAGCAGCAGCTGATTTCCCCCTCAACCGCCACAAGAGACCGCGGCGACCCGACCGCGTTGGAAAGTGCAGTCGGGTCATGCTTCGACCGGGTCTCCTACAATATCTCTAAAATGTTCTGATATAATTTTAGAATATATACATTACATCCTATAATTATTCATTTGGTATAATTTTTTATAAACCTAAAATCGATTTCTGTAATTTTCAAAATCACTATTATCAAAATATATAAAATTAAGTTCTATAATTATTCAATTGCTATAATTTTTTTTTACCCTAAAATCGATTTCTGTAATTTTCAAAATCACTATTATCAAAATATATAAAATTACATTCAATAATTATTTATTTGCTATAATTTTTCTTTTGTCTAAAATCGATATCCGTAATTTTCAAAATCACTATTAACAAAATATATAACATTAAATGATCTAATTTATAATTTGCTATAATTTTCGTTTTATCTAAAATTGTTTTCTATAATTTTCAAGATGTCTAAATTATCAAAAGGTACAACATTTAATTATCTAATGATTAATTTGCTATATTTTTTCCAGTTTATTTGCGAAATATTTATTAATATATAAAAATCTTCTTTTCTTATTATAAATAATATATATATATAGGTATCATATCCGTTATCAACAAGTGATGGTTGTTTAGGTATATGAGTTTCTGGCGCTTCGCCGTCAATGCCGCGGAACGCTCGCTTCGCTCGCTCGTCTCGCGCTCTGTTTTAGCACTATTCGAACCACGCTCGTCGCTTCGCTCCTCGCTAACCTATTTTTATTTACAAATTAGGGGAATAGGAATCGAAAATTACTGCAACAGACATTAACAAAATCTACTGTAAATTTTAATAATAGTACTTATTTAAATTGATTACATTATAGAAAATTATTTTTTATGATTATATATTTGTAAATGTAAATAGAATGAAGTTATACGTGTAAAAATATAGTGAGTACACTTATTTTAACAATCCATTAGAGCAAATTATATTATAGATTAATAAATTTATAGAAATTGAATTTATATATTTAGAAAATTATAATAACTGCAATTATAGAAAAGTAACCATTAGTGCAACTGAAATTAGAGATTATAAAAATTATAAGACTTGAGATTATATATTTTCAAAATTATAGTAACAGCAATTATAGAAAAGTAGCCATTAGTGCAATTGAAAATAGACATTATAAAAATTATAGGACTTGAAATTATAGATTTTGAAAATTATGGCAACTGCAATTATAGAAAACAATACGTTATAGAAATTAATATTATAGATTTAAAAAAATATATCAAACAAATTTATAGATTTTTAAAATTACAGGACCTAAATTTATAGAAAATGAATATTTATAGCAACTAAAATTATAGCTTCTGAAATTATATATTTTATTTTAGAGCATTTGAGAGGATACCGCTTCGATCGGCAGCGCAAGCGTCACCGGCGTCCGCCTCCAGCCGCATGCGCGAAGAGCCCTGCCAAATCCACAGAACCCCTGCGCAGCGGCTCCACCTCGGGTGCGGCCTACTGTTTTTGTTGCGTATGTAGCGTAACGCTCTATCTAGAGTGTATCTTATCAAAGTTACTAACATATATCTATTTGTTTGCTTCATGGTGCAGCTGTTGAAAGCCGCCATTTCCAATCCCATTATTTATTGAAACAGGTACGTATTTACTTAATCCATGGCAGCGATTCATGAGGAATCAATACTTTATCTCTACAAATAACTATTGTCTCTGAATGCCACAATAAACTGAATCTTTTGTAAAAATAAAACTGTATAAATCTTTGCTTGTTATTATAATTGATTTTTATTGTGTCCGAGGAAAAGGCAATGTTCCTACAGTACCCTAAAAAAGTATTGCCCCACAATTTCAGTATCAGCCGCTGCGACTGCTGTCAAAATAAATTGTCAATCAACTCCTTTTTATTTATTCAGTCACTGATAAGATAACGATAAGAGGCGCATGGTCGGTATCACAGGTTGCTTTTAATTTTTAGTGCATTTATAAATTAAAATACTAAGTACACACTGAAATCCTTAAAAATATAAAGTAGAAAAGAAACCGAGGGAACGTAAAGTGAAACTCTCGCGTGTTTATTTAATACCTTCTTTGAAACATGGACTCCCAGGTATCTGCTTTCTCTGTTTATAAGCATTATCTTCCAAAACAAGCTAAAGAAGCTAAAAGAAGGATTAAGAAGAAAAAAGCCGCTAAAGCAAAATTACGAGCTTCTGTTAAAATTCCCGAAGAAATCGTTATAAAAGCTAGCCTTAAACTACAGAAATCTAAAAAAAACAACTTAAATGGAGTTAAAAGCAAAACAATTGGGAAAAAAACGAATAGAACTAAAAATATATCAACGAAAAATGAAAAGAGACAATGCAAAGAGACAGTACCACAAGTTATTGCCCGGATTCCAGAGGTATCTTTTGACGATGGTCTACAGTTGACTCCAGAACGCAGTAACAGTGAAACAGAAGGTATCCGGCTGTTCAAGTGGATGATAGAACCTTTAGATGTAATTGAGTTCTTTAGGAATATATGGGAGAAGTCACCTATACGCATCACTAGAAATACACCTAAATATTATGAAGCTATTATGTCTACAGCACTTATTGATGATATGCTGCGTAAGGAGACCATACTGTTTACTAAAAATATTGATATCACAACATACTCTAACGGTAAACGAGAAACTCACAACCCCACAGGGCGAGCATATCCTCATGTTGTATGGGACTATTATCTAAATGGTTGTAGTATAAGGTTACTTAACCCTCAAACTTACATGCCTGTACTCCACATTTTCAATTCTACTCTACAAGAATTTACAAATAGCTTCGTAGGAGCCAACGCATACCTTACCCCACCTGATAGTCAAGGTTTTGCCCCCCATTATGATGATATTGAAGCATTTGTTCTTCAAATCGAAGGAAAAAAGCATTGGAAAGTATACAAACCACTGTCACCTAATGAAGTACTTCCCAGGGAGTCTTCGAGGAATTTTGAGCAACATGAAATTGGGGAACCTATTTTGGAAGTAACACTGCAAGCTGGAGACTTACTATACTTTCCAAGAGGATTCATACACCAGGGGGTCACAATTGAAGGGGAACATTCTTTACATGTTACTTTGAGCATGTACCAAAAACATTCTTGGGCAGATTTGTTAGAAAAAATGATACCCGCAGCTCTACAAACAGCTATTAACGAAAAAGTTGATTTTCGAATGGGTTTACCGCAAGACATCTATAATCATCTAGGATTGGTCCACTCTCACAAGAGATCAGAGAGACGGAAATTTATTATGAAGAAAATCTTGAGTCTATTTGACAAAATTAAATCTTTCTTACCATTTGATGATGCAGTTGATCAAATAGCTAAAAACTATCAACGGGATGCTTTACCACCTGTCCTGTCAGATATGGAGAAGTTGGTTACTGTTTATGGAGACTCTGATGTGATGGCTAATGGGAAAGTTACTTCAAGAGTGGAAATTGATATAGACACACGAGTAAGACTTCTTCGGAAAAACATATTAAGAATGGTAATGGAAGATGGAATAAAATTATATTATCACACTGAAAATTCTCTGGAATACCATGGGAATGATGAACAGCTTTTGGAGATTGATGAAGAATTGGCTCAAGGGGTTGAGACATTGATACATAGTTACCCTGAATATGTTTCTGTTGAAAATTTAAATGTTCCTAATGATTCTGAAAAGCTGCAGTTAGCTAATGATCTATGGGAGAGGGGTATTATTATGACTGAATATCCATTGGACATTGATGATGATTAAGTCTGTATGTTTGTATGCTAATAAATATTGTATATACAAGAATATTGTGTTTTTTATTTATTTCTTATACTTATAGTAGTTGAGGGAACACATGTGGCTTCTGGATCAATTCTGTGTCACGATATTGCTCCCCATACCTTAATCCTTCAAAGTAACATAATAATATAACCCTATTTAGTATCAAGGTGTGTTGGTGGCTGAGTGGTTAAAATGTCTGTTATTAACTAGGCAGAGCACTGTTCTATCCCAGCCGTGTATCAATGGATTTATAATTAAAAACTTAAGTGTAATCCAGCAAACCATACTTGGAGGCTTTTGTATCTAAATATACCTCAATAGAACTGGCCACTCGTTAGGTATAGCCTCACAAATACAGGAGGCTAAAAGAGGTAGACTTTGTCTTCTGCGAGCTGTAAAGAAAAAAAAAGTATCATATAATTATAATGCGTATGGTAGAATATTGTACAGGCCACTGACCCATTCTGTTCTATATTTCTGTCTAACCTGTTATGGGAACAGAGGCATGATGGTGTGCAATGGTGTGCCTAATGTAAAAATTACAGATTGCGACATCTATTGTATTTATTTATAAACCAAAGAACTCTGTATTGTGTTCTGTAAGTTGACAACAGATGGCGTCATAAGCAATAATTAAAATATTTCATAATAAATTTCTTGTTTTTATTGTTATTTAACTTTAAAAAATGTAATGTATCCCAAGTTACTTTAAATAATTGTCTTAATAAAAAAAGAAAAAAATAATTACATACTTATAAAGAAGTTTAGTATTTATTTGCTAAAATATCTGTATCGCGCCAGTACTTTGTTATTCACGTTCAGTATATATACAATTTTATAACAACGGTAAGTGTACTTGCTTCGGCAGTACATATACTAAAATTGGAACGATACAGAGAAGATTAGCATGGCCCCTGCGCAAGGATGACACGCAAAATCGTGAAGCGTTCCACATTTTTTTGGCAAAATGAACTCTCAATTTTATGGACATTTTTATTTATCAATATTGCTGTGTGCTTGTGTTTCGCCCGTGGATATTTGAATATAATAATAAAAAAATTAGAATCGGCTCAGGACATAGTAGGTTAGAGTAACGTATATAACGTTCATAGTTTAAAAATAAACAAATAACAATCGTTGGCAAAATATAGTGTGGCCCATGAGGGGATCGAACCCGCGACCTTCGCGTTATTAGCACGACGCTCTAACCAACTGAGCTAATGGGCCGTTGTATAATGTCTCACAAAATCTTACATATTTTGTACAAAAGTAATTTTTTTTTATCTATCTATCACCACCTTTTATCCCAAGAGGGGTAGGCAGAGACCAGCAGAGACAATCGAATAACTTTTGTTTTTAGTTAATCTTTCAACGTATCCAAACCAGCACAAACTTATTATAGTTTTCTTCATTTTAGTTACAACATCATTTTCACTCCGCATTCTTCTCGAATGACATCGTTCCGGATGCGGTCAATTAAATACTCGACTTTATATCACACATTTATCTTACTTTAATGCTTCTTATTTCATACTGTTTTTTTACTTGTCTAGTCTACCTAAGTAGCTATTTTGTGGTTGTTTAGCGCCTGTCGTACATCCGATGAAAAAATGGAACCCTTTTACTTATAATATGATCACTATGAACTATTTTATTGAGTAGTTTTAGAGAAAGAACCACTTTAGTAATTTATGTAGGAAGAAGGGGAAATTTAAATAAAAAGCAATTGATTAATTATTTTTCTCAACTGAATAATTTAACTAATGTTAGTAAAGTTATTATGTTGACATTTCCATTTAGTAACAATTTTACAAAATACGAAAATGACATTAGATATTATTTAAATATGACATTACACAATTTGACATGTCGTCATGAAATTAAATTTCATTTAATTGATAGTAATAGTATTATAAGGACTAATAATAATTGTTGTATGACTAAAGATAGCTATTATCTTTCCAAATATTATAAGAGAAAAATAACAAATATGTTACACTATTTTCTTTTGAACTCAATCTCTTCGATTGTTCAAACTGGCTTTATTGAGCATCTATTGGAAACTATTCCAAACAATTTAAATTAAATTTTGAGACAACAGAGACTACCTCTGGCAGTAATATTAATAATTGTAAAAATGTAAATATAAAAAATAAAAAATGTATTAACCTTGTACACCAAAATATTCAGGGTATGTGTGGCAAGGAATTAGAAATGGAGCTCTTCATGAGCAGCTCTAAAATTGATATTTTATGCATAACTGAACATTGGTATAAAAATTATGAGCTAATGTTTGGCTTTAAGGAACATCGCATTGTAAGTTCATTCAGCAGGGAGAAAGCAATACGTGGCGGTAGTTTGATTATAATTCGTAACAATATTAAATGTAGGGAGCGCCACGATATTGTAAACCTCTCTGTTGAGCGAAATATCGAGATGGCCTGTTTAGAACTTGACCGGCTTATTGTACTATGTGTATACAGACCCCCTTCTTCATCTTATGAATTATTTGAAAAAACGATGGATGAAGTTCTTTGCAAAATTAACAAATCAAATAAAAATGTTGTGATCTGTGGAGATTTTAATATAAACATATTAGAAGACAGCAATCTATGTAGTAGATTTATGTCACTCTTTAGTTGTTATAACCTCATGAATCTTTTTTCAGAGCCCACTAGAATTACCTGCACAACAGCTACCTGTATTGATAATATTTTCTCTAATATTAATCCTAGTCATAAGTCAATACTACATAAATTAGGTTCAGATCACTGTGGTCAATTAGCCACTTTTAATTTAGCAGTTGATAAGACTCTGAAAAAGGATATTGCATATGTGCCTATAACTGATGCTTGACTTGAACTTTATAGGAGTAAAGTAATAGCAGGACTCAATTACCTCCCGTATTGTGACGATTTCAATGGTTATTTTGGATTAGTCTCTGAAGTCTTGAGAGTTGAATGTGATAATGTATTTATATCGAATCATACTAAACGTAACAATTCACTCGCTTTCAGTGACTGGGCGACTGTGGGCATTCACACAAGTAGACTAAAGTTATATGAGCTTTATTATGAAAGGTCATATAAAAAGAGCGAAAGGTTTAATCACTATGTTAGACAGTATTCAAAAATATTCAAACGTGTTTGTACCATGGCAAAGGCAAATTTTATAAATAATAAAATAAAAAATAGCGATGACATAGTGAAAACCACTTGGAAAATTATAAATAGCGAAACTGGAAAAATAAAGTCTCGCAACACTGATTTTCGGTTAAAAATTAATGATGAAATTATAAGTACGCCCTCAGAAGTTGCCGAGGCTTTTGAAAAGTTCTTTACCGAAATTCCTGTTTTGACTACCAAATCTCTCAATTCATCTCCCACATATGCGGAATCACTGCTCAAACAGAACATAGAGATCTGTAATTCTCAGTTCAAATTTAATCATATTAGTTATACAGATATCATGAAAGCATTTAAATCTTTGAACAAAAAAAAGACCGCTGACGTTTACGGTTTATCAGTCAGAATTATTGACTCTGTAATCGATTGTATATCGTCACACTTGGCTTGTATCTTTAATAAGTGTATTGATGATGGCATATTTCCAGACTTGATGAAGCAAAGTAAAGTCATACCTTTGCTTAAATCCGGTAGTACAACAGACCCTACTAATTTTAGGCCCATTTCAATACTACCGACTCTTAGTAAAATTTTTGAAAAGATTATGCTTGATCAGTTATTGACTTATTTTTACAATAATAAACTTATGTCACATAAGCAATTCGGTTTTACTAGGGGCCGCTCAACAACCGAGCTTGGGAAGAGTCGCGGGATGCTATAGGAGTATTCTGTGATTTGTCCAAGGCCTTTGACTGTGTTCATCATGACATTTTAATTAAGAAACTGCATTATTATGGTGCAACAGGTCGTGCTCTAGACCTTCTGAGTTCATATTTGAGTAACAGAGTCCAGAGAGTGGATATAAATGGCAGTAAATCGTCAGGGGCCACAGTCTCTATGGGCGTCCCCCAAGGCTCTATTCTCGGTCCATTTTTATTTCTAGTATACATAAATGACTTACCAAACCTTATAAAAGACAAACTTGGAATAGTATTGTTCGCTGATGACACCTCTTTATTATTTAAAGTTAACAGACGAAAAACAAACTATGACGATGTGAACAATGCTATCTCTCAAGTAGTTCAATGGTTTACGGCAAATAATTTACTACTTAACGAAAAAAAAACTAAATGCATTAAATTTGTTTTGCCTAATGTCAGAGAGGTACCCACAAATATAGTCGTAAGAAGTGAAATTGTAGACCTTGTAGAATCTACTGTATTCTTGGGCGTTACGTTGGACGCTAAATTGCAATGGGGTCCTCATATTGGTGGATTAGCGAAAAGGCTCAGCTCTGCTGCATATGCAGTTAAAAAAATTCGAGATATATCAGATATAAACACTGCTAGACTGGTATACTTTGGTTATTTTCACAGCCTGATGAGTTATGGCATTCTGCTGTGGGGAAACGCGGCGGATATAAATATTATTTTTGTTTTGCAGAAAAGAGCTGTTCGTTCAATTTACCAATTGGGACAAAGGGTGACTCTTAGAGATAAGTTCAGGGATTATGACATTTTAACCTTTCCGTCACAATACATATTAGAAAATGTTATTTACGTTAAAAAGAACATCGATGTTTTTAAGAGAAATAGAGACATACACAATATAAACACAAGAAACAAGGATAAACTTGTCAATTGTGTGAGTCGACTCCACAAAATAAATCAATCATTCAAGGGGCTATGTGTGCATTTTTACAATAAGGTCCCCTCTCATATACAAGATCTTTCTTTCTCTAATTTCAAAAATACAATTAAACTTAAATTAATGAATAAAGCATACTACAGTATATCAGAATACTTGGATGATAAGCATCCATGGGCATAACAACAATTAAATTATATAAATTGGTTTTAATTGACTAATCACTAATGTACTTAGATTGTAATTGTATATTCTTTATTGAATTTCTGACATGTATCAATATTAATTTTATTTGACATTTGATTGTATTTATTGTATTTTTAAATTGCTGTAAAAATGTATTTTCTTTAATTAGGTTTGTAGAGAGAAGTGTATAAAATTGACGATTTCAAGTGTATCTTGTATACCTAAGAAATAAATGATCTTTGAATTTTGAACTCTTGTCTGTCTGTCCGTCTGTCACGGCCTTTGTCACAGCTTATTTTCGGACCAAAAAAAGTTTAAATTTGATAGGTACATAGAATTTGTTGACCATATCAGGCTATCACGGACTATTCTGAATAATTCCGATACAGACGTAGGTACATAGTTGTCTTTGTACTTACGTCCGTCACGGTCCGTCCAATTGGTCCGCTGTAATCTAGGTACTATTTGAAGGAAGTGGAAGATTTAATATAAATCCACAATTATGTATCTCATTTTCCACAACTGTAGTATTAGTGCAAACACAATCAACATCAGATACCTACCTATCTGACAAGAAGAATTGTGCCTGCGCCATTTCTTATTAAAGAGTTTGCATAATTTTAGGTCCTATTTTTTTCTGCTTTATTTTCATTATTGTCAATAGTGACATTGTAGGATACCTGGATTATTTAATCTATGACCTGGGGGACAGTGCCCCCAGGATCCTCCGGTGGGTGTCCATAAGAATACTAATAAAAACGATACTTACATACCAAACAATTAACAAGAAAATTACAATATAATAAAGAAAAATAAACTAATTTACACACGTCTAGCTACACTCTACTAAACTTATAGGTATCCTACTGTAAAAAATATTTTAAAAGAAAATCGTCTAAAAAGATCCCAGTCGTTTGATATTTCCCGCGCTTTAATATATATATATATATATTGCTAGAAAATGTACCTATATAATTAATTTATATTTTTATTTCCTCATATTATGTATACCTCGTTACGCCATGTATCATTGGTTTTTAAAATTTACAATAATTAAGTTATACTTTGTCACAGCCTTTGTGTTCGTGGCGAGTACTTTACCCTTTATTTATTAGGATCTATGACCTAATGGTACGAGAGCCCGTGACATATGTTTTCGGTTTTTTTTTGTTAGTTTAGGACTAAAGATAAAAGTTCAAGTGCACCCACAATAATAAGGCAACGCTCCGCGGAATGGTTGTAAAACATTTTTGAATACCGTATGTTAAAAAAAGTAGTAATATTAGTTAACGCGCTTTGTCAGTTTTTCGTTTTTTTTAACAAGAGAGATACTTGTGATAAGATAAAAATAATAACGACATTTTCTGTGGTCTCCATGGTTTTGGTACTTATTGAAAAAAAATTAATTTGCCCACAGCTGCTCCTCCTGAAGCTGCATCATCAAGAAAATGTCAGTTCGACTCTTACGATCGTTCAGTGAATGCCCGATTTGACCCTGGCGCTGTAACTTTTTAGACCTCTTTTTTCACCTGTTTTATTTTAAACTATTTAAGTTTTTTAAAAGTGAAAAATGCAGTTCTGGATAAATTCGGGTCTTGTTTTACATTTTCAATAACATTTCAACAAGAACAAACATGGCGCTTTAACAAAAATACAGTTTATTTTTTTACCAACTGAAATTACTCTGACGGGTCAGAGGATCGTTGTGGAACTTTTTCGTTGGGGGAAAAGACTTTTAATTTTCAATAGGTAACCTATTGAAATTTCAGTGAGTAGATTACCGCGGGATAGTCACGGTCTCCCTACTGTCATAAAAAACACTACCTTCAATGACTTTGTAAAGTCATTGGGTATCTTGCTCTGTGCAATGATGGTGCATTATCATACTATAAATAGGCCTACAACGAAATGAAATCATCAATTGAGCGCCAACGTTTGTACTATAAGGTACCTACCACATACAATACCTAACAAATAGCAATACTTATTCAAGCCGAATTGAACAGCTTGCAGTGTTAACCTCCGATACCCATTTTAAAACTACGTGCAGCAGAAACAATGAAACGAGCAACGAGCCCGGAATCCCTGGAAGAAACGACGGTTTGGAGAAAATACGGGACACCAGACTAGAGACATGACCTGGACTGGACCTGAAGGGACTGCCGTACTTGAAAAGGAAGGCGCAATTAGAGTCCGTTCGATCGGAACAGGAATTAGCATTGATATTTTCTTTAGATCAATGGGATATAGCGAAAGAATTGGAATCAACTCTGGAAGCGTATCAAGAGTATCTGGCATCGGTATCTATATCAGAAACTCGCAAGACGAAATCAATACAATTTATAACGGCCCTTATGAACTCATATCGCTGTCCATCAAGGAACACGAAGAAGACTGCCACCTCGTGTATATCAATTGTAATCCACAGTGGGGATGTAACTCTCGATTTGGACGAATTATTTGAAGAGGAACCTACAAGACTACCTCAACTAGCTGTCTGTCTTGTTTACGCGAGTATTTTTATTCCGGCAATGATCGTCAAGTGTTACAACATGTTTTCAGCCACGAACACCGTCAAGCTTGTCACTGCACCAGCCACAGTTGTGGAATGGACGGCATCGATTCGTGGACGAAGAAGAAGTACAAAATTGATTATATCGAAGGGGAACTAGAACACTTCACATGGAAAGCGGAGCATCTACGTCAAAACAGTCAGGATTGGTGGATGCAATTAATCAAACCGATGAACATCAAATACGAAAACGATTTCGGAGTGACGGTGATATTTGCAGCAAAGACGGGAAAATTTTTTGCGGAGGGAAAAATATTGCAAGTTATCGAACAGGAGAATATACCGAGTATTATAGTGGAAATACAAATATTACTGTACTTTTATGCAAACACGGTGCTTTCTATGGAAGTACTTACAAGAGAACGTGATGATATCGAATACATCAAATACACGTGTTCAAAGTTATACTCAGAGAGGATCAAAACACAATTTCACGCCGCAAGAATATTGGTATTTCAAGAATCGATAAAGCAAAGATAGAGCAAAAGACAGGTATAAAAAAATGGGGTAGGTACCTACACCAACAGAGGAACAATTGCAACACATTCGATTATCTCTGCTGCAACTGAATATTTTTTTTTACGAACAGGTAGGTGCACATTTCCAAAAGAGGACAAATAAAAGGAATAACTTCTTTTTCGGACCACCGGAAAGTTAGTACAATAAATAATTAATTAAATCGTTTTATTCCAAGAGATATTAAGTGAATCAATGCTAACATTTAAGTTCTGTTAATGTAAAATTAAATATGATTTGTACCTAATTGATTGTGTACTACTATGACATTATGTCGAAACAAAAATCTGACGAACAGGGTAACGAGCCCTCGCAACTTGGACAATTTTTATAGGTACCTACCTAAATATTGTCTTCGTTTTTCATTTATAATCTCCCACGAATAGGTATTCTGTGATAATACATCTTTTCTCATTCTCAACTATAGGTACATAATACTTTATAATGGCTATTTCCCCTAGGTTCTACAAAATATCTCCTTGAACAGTAGAGAATAATACCCACCGGGCTATAGAAAGACTCGATATCCATTGCAAAGCGTCTCTGTCGCGCAAAGTCAGAAAATATATGATGTTATAACCATTGTATACAAAGTATGTATAGTAGACAAGGCACAAGAAATAAAAGACACATTTCTTATATAAGTATAATTAATTGTATTTTGCATATAAATTTAGCATTTGTGGACAGTCACGACGGCTGATAGTACAACTATTCTATCATAAAGAGTACAAACAGACAGACGGGTCCACATCTTAAATACGCAACTCACACTCACATAATATTTTTCCATCTGATTCTATTCTAATACTTAATATATCGAAGACCAACACACACGACATACGCTCATCGAGCTGTATTAAAGTAACAATTCATAATAATTACAAAATTAAATGAATTAACAAAATGTTAGGGCTTACGAGTTATTGCTATGTATACATAAAAAACACAAACTGTACTTCTGTTAATAAACTTTTGATTCTTAAATTACAACCATTATCTAAGGATATCTTAATATAGAAAAAAAAAGAATAAAAAGCAACAAAATACGTGTCTAAAATACAAGTGGCTTTGCTAAACTTAAAGCTACATTTTTACAATTAGGCAATTTATTAAAGAAACATAAAACTATGGGTCACTTCATCAGAAATATTCTCTTTTGGTCCAGAAATGACATGCATAATGAAAAGTAAATGTCATAATATTATGGGAGATACTTCTAAAACATTATATCCAAAGTATTTATGTAAACACCTAGGTCATAATAATAGTATTAGATCAGAAAAGAAAGTAAAAAAGCACTTGATCACAACAAGAAAAATATTTTCCATTGTCATTGTTTTATATTAAAAATAAACATCATAATTTATATATGATTCAACAATGTGTTAATACAACAACGTATATTTAGTTTGTTTAATGCATTTGTGAACTGAATATTTATCACAAAATTAAACATAAAGTATATTGGTATGATATGTTCATTGATATACAATACTTAAATCAGACCGCTTTCGTAAAACATGTTTAAAATTTAGTATTATACTATATAAGGCGTTATGATAAATAATCAGTTCACTAGCTAAATTGGTTCCTGAAGCAATGACAACAATTTTCGTTAATAATTTATATGACGTAGTTTTGTCTCAGGAGTCAATTAGACATTAAGATGCTGAATAGAGCCAAAGACCTTGAGAGATGGCACCGCCCCCACGCGGGTACACATACACACCAAACGACGTGGCTGCCACTAATAATATAGCATCAGCCTGCAGCCGGTACTGTCGGTACACGAGCGCTTACGCACACACGCGTGCAGTGCGTACATAAAATCTCGAAAATGAGAATAAAGGAACTTGCTGAAAATTTGATTAAAAAATAGAACGGTATTACGATAGTATATTGCTAGATAAAAAATCAGAATCATTGCATGCATTTTAGTACTGTTTCTAGACAGTAAAATATTTTTATAGAGGCACATTCGTGATTTTTTTCTATCGAATCAATATGGTTGTATTATGTTTTGAACGCAGTATCTTAATAACGCATAACCTCAAGAATATCATATATTTTGTTGACTATGATCACTGCAGTGGATCATGTACTTTTACGCATCCTAAAACTTGCATTTAGCTCTATACATCCTCTTAATACAAACTTATTTTTCCTGTCAATTACTAGTTGTGAGTAAAATTTAAAATAGGGGTATTGACAATTGTTTTGGAAATACTTTAAAATCATTGCTGTGTGTTTATTCTTCTTCTTCTTTTATTATGGCTCCACCAATGTATATCGATGATCGATTAATCAGTATCCAAGATGATCCCGCCGACTGTGATATGTTTTATTAATCACTGACTAATCACAACTATCACAGCGCGGGCAGGATTAAACTGGATGACCCATCATGTCACGACGTGCGTATATAACATGACGTAGAATCCTTAAGATTTTTTCAATGATTATAATGTTATAGACTATATAAAAAATATGATTGTGTATTAATTTTCTTTTACTGTCAATACCCCTATTGTTAGTTTCGATGTTTGAGGAATTAAATAAGTTTTTAGCAAATTAGAAGCTTCACCATGCCTCCAAATATATTGGCACATTCAATATTTTGATCAAAATAATTTATATTTAGCATAAAAGAAATTAGAGGGCTCCTAAAATTTAGCACTTAAAAGGTATACCAAAATATAAGCCTTAACTATGTAATGTCCAATTATATTAAGTGTTTTTTGTACTAGTATATCAAGTTACAATTCAATCAAAACTTTCCGCAATCCTCTAACTACAAATTCAAAAAATTTCATATCATCTTAAAGTACGTAAAACATATAAATTTACTACATTTCTTACATCGAACTTCAAAACTATATCAGATACAAATAATAATGTTTGTACCTTCAGTAAACAACACGACTACCAGCAAGTTCTGTTCAACATGGACAATATTACCGTGGTCTCTGGCCACAATGCAAGGAATAATAAAGGCAAAATGGTTGTTTATTTAAAAAAAATCTATTATAAGGCTTAACGTCTACCAAAGTCCTAATTATGTTTGTAAAAGATTCACAAATTCAGACCTTTTCCGTCAATGAATGAATACAAAGTCGTACTGTCAACCGAAGGCGTGTCCAAAAACAGTTTTCAATATTTCCTAATCTTATTGTACACAAAACAATTAATATTTCATTATTATGATATTGACGTTGAGCACGTGCGTAATTAACTAAAAAAAGAAACATAGCTGTCTGCTACATAAAACAATATAAAAGTTATTTTTACATCATTTTCGTATTATAAAATATTTTCGTCCTTAGCATATCCATATTAAGTTACCAAAACAATGTCAATATACGAGGCACACGATATGAACAGAAATCGTCATTTAGATATTGCTTAACAATACTGAACACTATTCATATATAATAATCACAAACTTGTTGGTGGCATTTAACTTTTGTTAAAAGAAAAACTCTATAAGTACACTCAATCATGATTTTTAAGTAAAATATAGTTTGCTCTAGCTAAAAGTTATGTTACTTGTGACATTAAATACAACCACAAACAGATTAAGTAACCAAGTGTACGCCACCAACAACACTCTAAAATGACAGAACTACCTTGACTCCTTGAAGCTGCCTGTCCACTGGAGCGGAAAGGTGAGTTGAACAACCGCTTCAGTGGACAGGAAGCCTAATACACGTGTAATGCAGTTCATATAGTATAACGGTCAGCGTACACTGGCAGGCGATGTTATATTCAGAAAATATTAATACAGCTTATTTCATCATAATTGAAAGGAGTTGTTTCAAAATTATACGGGCCCCGAGACATGACAGTGCACATCACATAAGTGTAAAATTAATTATTTAGCAACAGTTTTGATATATATTTCTATAATTTTCGCTAGTTTACAGGTACACAATCTATCTTTTTCCAACCAATAATACTACACGAAATTTTTCATCTCCTTTAAACTCTATTACGATTAAACAAGCAATATTATCTTCCAACACCAAGCCGTTTGTCAGTATGCGCCGACCTTAAGGAGTAAGGGTACAACAGAACCAAAAATGACCAAAGTTGTATCGATCGACACGTTACCGATATTGCCAACCTTGGCCTCAATAAATATTATCTAAGTGGTGTAGACAGTATAAAGACGGTACATTATTTGTGGGCGGGCGGCTTCCTCGGAGTGCGCGTGGTCTTACCGGTCGACGTAGACGGAGTGGGCACCAGCGGTGACGGCTTGCTCTCTGCAATATACAAACATACATATAACACACAGGTTCACGGTCTTTATACCTTGCGGTGTCGTCAGTAACTATGTCCACAAACAGCCTGTTGCTGCACTTAGTGAACCTAGATGTGTCATTTTTTAAAAGACGTAATTAATCTGTTGCGTGCTCTCTGAAGTACGAGAAGTCGATTAAAGAACGTATTCTTAAAGAAAATTAGTGCTTAGCATTTTTGGCACGACCCCGGTTTGAATTTGATTCGTTTCCGGGAAAATGTCTCGTTTTTTCTTTGTTTGTTCGTATACAAAATAGACTCAAAAACTACTGGACCAATTTGAAAAAAAAAATGTTTTGCATTTGATAATCAATTCTTGATGAGGGTTATGGAGTATTTAACATCACGCTACCTACTCAAGGAGTTGAATAGTATTCCTAATACAACGCCGTACGCGTATAGCGGGTAATCAGCTAGTCTAACATATAATAAACAAGGCGACATTAACCTTTGACGTTTCTCTTCGGCTTCCCTTTAGGCGTCTTGGCTGGCGTGGTAGCAACCTTCACCGGCGTGGGTGGAGCCCTATTGGACCTCGACGACTTGGGCGACGGCTTCTCTGTCACTGTCGCGGTCTGTGGGCCGACAACACATATAGCACAAGGCGAGGAGATGCGTATGGAGTAGTGATCTACCGATTATGGATTTAGCAAACTAGCCGACTCAAGCAATCGGCCGACTATTTACAGACTATAAAAGGCCAACTATTTCTATTCGGTCGATTAATTGACAATTTGAGATTCCCGTTTCCTGTACCATCACATCCATAGAGTACTAAGCCTATCCCCTTTCGCCAATTTTATCCCCCTTTGACCAGTTAAACTGACCAGGTGCGCAGTAATAAGTTATCTTAGATTTCGTTGGTATCGTTTTGTGTCGCGAGACAGAGCTCTAGGAAAATAGTTAATTGTGATGTTTTAAATAAGAAAGGCGATCAAAGGACGTCAAACTTGCGGGAACATAGTGTTTCCAATCATTAATTATAATTATTGTTTGTATTTTAACATAATCATCATATAACGTAAAATCCGTTGCGACAATAAAACGAAAGAAAAATACAGTGATACAGGGGCTAGTACTAGGCGTTTACCTCCCCCCCGCCAAAAGTGGCAGATAAAATTGTTCTGTGATTTACACGTTACACGTCTCCTTTGCTATATACTGAAAGATCACATCATAAGTGCCGAAAAGTCGACGTTTTTGCCGACTATAAAAGTGGCAGAATAGTCTCTGGTCGGTAGTTTCTAGTATGGAGAGAAACTGACGAATGTCAAAGTAGTATGTAGAACACATATTACAACCAGTGTGGCCTTAAGACTACTTTAAAACTAAATGTGCTACAATTCGGTATGTAAAGTAAAAGCTAAGGTACGATTTTTATATTTTTATTTGAAAGATTAAGCTATTTTAAGAAACTAATTTGAATATTTTTTATTTCTATACAGTAGTTTTTTTTATAATAAATTATCAAAGTTTTGGCACTGATGATGTCATTTTGTCGGCTGAATACTTCAATACCTTTGATATGTTGGTACAGAAAAAGGAACACTTTGACATTTAACAAACAATAGTGTTGCCGTCTCTAAATCCTACAAAATCTACCAAAACCTACCACTTCTACATAAAACATATTAAAACAACAACAAAGAAACGATTGTTGGTTTTTATACCGTAGTCTGCATAGTTGTTGTGATACAAAATATATACAAAGGTCAAAGAATATCCTACCATAAAAAATGCTTAAACATTCTTCCTAAATAATAAACTAGATTAGTTATAAAAACTACTGAAATAGTAGTATATCTAGTAACAGGGTAACATTGGTTGACAAGTAAATATTTTGCTTTTATTTAGCCGATATAATGACGTCATTCATAGGTGAAAAAATAAAGACAATCTCACGATTTTAAGAGTTATAAATTGAAAAATACGGATTATTAAACCAATATCTCGAAACGGTTTTGGATTCAGCATACCTTAACTTTTACTTTACCTACCGAATTAGACGCACGTAAAAAGAGCTCCGGGCGACCTACCTGCGCAATGACCAAATTAGTGGTATGAGGTGGGGTGCGAGTGGTGCGACGAAGGGAACACGTTCGTCAGTTGACGTGTGCGAGACTATAACCCATGCGCAAACATATATCTCTTCCACTGGCGGCCGAGCTCTTTTTATGTGCCTCGGATTGTAATTAAATATTAATGGACTCTCACGACTGTATTTCACCTTACACTAAATAATAATTGCTAAACAACTTTGTCAAGGACAATTGGATCCATTATATCCATTGGATCCACAACCGGCCACTAATTGCAAACAGATCAAAGTGCCATTACCATGAAAAACATTTTTTATGCAAGTAATTTTTGAATTCCTGATTTGTGATTAAAGGTCTATTCGGACATCAGCATCTGAACTGCAGACTAACTGCATCTAAACTGCAATTTTGCAGCCAGTTTGCTGCAGTTCAAATGCAGACCCTCTGTATAGAACTAGACCATTAGGTGTTGCAGTTGTGGTCATTTTACCTAGTTATCATTTGCTCAAGACAGATTTGTTTAGCCACCATTTATATACCTATAGCTTAAATATAAAATAACTTAAATAAATGGCATGAAAATGAGATGCAATGAAAACGAAATATCCACACCAGATAACTTCATGCTGAACCTTCCACACCAAATGTACCAAAGTAAAGAATAAATATAATATATTATACCTCAAACCCCACAACTTTGGTTACCTTCATGCTTGTAGCCAATTTTCTTAAAATTCATATTCGCTGTACAGAAAAAAAACATGCAAATAGTATTGCATTAACATATATATATATCTCTTGTAAACATATACTACAGTTGGATACATAGTGAATACACTACTCATAAAAACAACTTCAATCATTCTACAAAGTCCCACAAGTTTCACAAAGTTTTTAGGAAAAAAAATTTAAATCAATATAAAACTTAATGGGACAATAAATCAGTTTTTACTTGGTTTACAATAAAACAATTGCGACTATAATATTCTCTTATTTTTTGTATTTGACTGTCTGACTGCCCCGCGAGCATCACCACGAAGAATGAGTCTCCCTGCGAAGATGAGAAACAAGAAGACAAAAGGTATCGTCGCTGAAACCGGTCCTTGCTTATCTCTATGGATGTTTATATCTTTCTCTTTCTAATTGAGATTTTATCTTCATCAGTGAGATTCATTCTTCGTAGTCATGCTGGCGGGGCAGTTCAATATACTTACAAATTACGATAATAAAAAAATATAGAAAAAAATGTGTAAACCCAAGTAAAACACTAACACACATACTTTACATCAATACAATTTTAAAATATCGCTTTTTAAGATTAGTTAGAAAAGCAATTTGGGAGGAAAGTAAATTTAAATTGTACTGATGTTGTTACAATCATTACTGTGCACAATAAGATATCAACAGTTGGTATAATTTACTTTTAAAA
Source organism: Nemapogon koenigi (assembly GCA_963924495.1). Lineage (NCBI taxonomy): Eukaryota > Metazoa > Arthropoda > Insecta > Lepidoptera > Tineidae > Nemapogon > Nemapogon koenigi. The sequence goes on along the minus strand of OZ004639.1, from coordinate 12,275,635 downwards.
AAATCTCGAAGCAACTAACTAGGTACAATAATTCTAAAAAGCACTGGATATCTTATTACAACCGATTCCATATTTGTCTTCAATAGGCCTAACAGCAAAAACATGTTTTCTTTTGTGTATAATTTCACGCATTGCCCTTATGGCTCTAGGAACCGATCTCTTTCTTAAGGATCGTTGGTCAAGGTCATCTCGTATCTTTTAAAAATATCCTAAATCTCAGTTGATCCTGGAATGATGAGTTTATTTATACAACATTTCCTTACCACACAATTGATAGTTATTATTTTAAATTGGATTGAGCCATATTTTTATTAATTAGGGTTCTAAATAGTCATAGTTTCCAAAACGAGCCTTGCTTTTGCATTTTGGAAACTATGGCTATTTAGAACTCATAATAATGAAAATATGGCTCAATCCAATTTAAAATAATAACTATCAATTGTGTGGTAAGGAAATGTTGTATAAATTTTTATTTATATCCCATCATTCCAGGATCAACTGAGATTTGCCACATTTTTGACAGTTATAAGATGACCTTGACCATGGGCCCTTAATTATTTAAAATGACAAATATGCAGCCGCCATTACAACACACAAGGGGTTGGCCGTCTCCAAGCGGCTTACTCTTGACATTAGCATATGTAATTGAAATATACAACCAAAAGTAAGCCGCCGTCGCCGGCCACCCGCCACACACACACGCCGCAAAATGATGATAATGTGGGATGATACGTACATGTCTATATATCCGCTGTACTATGCCTACCTTGGTGGGCGCGGGCACAGCGGGTGCGGTCACAGCGGGCGCGGGGGGTGCTCTCCGCTTGGCGGGCGAGGGCGCTGGCGACGGTTTAGCGGCGGACTTGCGCGCGCGGCGGGGGCTCTTGCTCGCGGTGCGCGGCTTTCTGCTCGGCGGCGGGCTTTCCGGCTCCTGTTATGAAATGGTAGTAGATTAATAGCGATCGGTTAAAGAGCGAAGTACAAGCATGAGAACTTAATTTTAACATAAAAATATTTTGAAATTATCGTGAGGTATGTTGCATTAAAGATTTTTTATATCAAATTTTATTTACAAGATATTAAACACCGAGACAAATAATCAATCTATCATCACGCCTTTTATCCCAAGAAGGGTAGGCAGAGACAATCGAATGCCATTTACTACGGTCCTGACATACCTTTTTCGCTTCTTTTATATTCATCATACCTTTCATACATGCCCGGCGATTGTGTGTCCTTTTAAATATTGCCATCGATCAATACATTTTTATATGTTCAATAAAAGTACACCTAGGTCGTCCTCTGCCCGCATTTCCTTTCACTTCAGCCATCGTAATGATATCGTTCCGCATGCGGTCAATATGCATTATATCACATATTCTATGTAAAGACCGCATTTCCACAGAGACAATGCACTCTCCCAAGAAGTACAATATTCTGGATTGGAGCAGACTACGGAACCTCAATCCTCTATGCGTGACTACTACGGTGTATATATTGTAACGGCCCCATTTCCCATACTCACATCTTCATCATCATCATCATCGTCGTCGTCGTCGTCATCATCGTCGTCTGTTTCCTGTTGCCGTTTGGCCGCGCTAGGCTTGGCGTTGGCCCTCTTACGTTTGCGAGACTTCTTATCGAGTTGGGACTCATCCTTGTACAGCGACAGATCAACTGGAAGTAACATGTCATGATATTATGTTGACTACAGTCTGCCCCGCCAGCATGACCACGAAGAATGAATCTCACTGCAAAGATAAAATCTTAGAAAGAGAAATTCTAACTGAGATTCAGTCTTCATGGTGATGCTCGCGGGGCTGTTCATCATACAAATGTATAACTATACCTAATTGGTTTCAGGAAAAAACTCATGTCCAATAATTTAGCCTCAACATTTTGAATATTAATTAAATTAATTAAACGTTTTGCTGCTACACTAAAAGGGCTAGTGTTGCGCCGCTGCCGATAAGAAAAAAAAACCATAGGTATCGCCTGAAATTTCATTGTTTAAAGCACGTTACGTTATTTATCCTAGAGTCAACAGAACAAACAGCATGAGAGCGCCCTGTCGGCAAACTTATCCTCGAGCTAATCAACTTATACCGTTATATTTTAAATACATATAAACACAATTAAAATACGTGAAGTCCGTCCCAATACTCACGTCCGTCCGGATGCTCCTCCGTGAGCTGCTGCTGCTTGTCCCCCTTCTCGTGCAGCAGCGCCCGCTCCAGTATAGAGCGCGCCCGGGCCGCCTCGCCCTCCTTGAGGGTCTGCGCGCCGCCCGCACCCGCGCGACTCATCGACAAAGTAGTTAGCACGCACTCCATGTCTATCGGGTGAAATGCGGGACGTGATTAATATCTATATATTTTTTCCAAAGAATAAAAACAATATTTGGAAACAATTAAGTCTTATCGAAATGCATACCATTTTGTAGAAATTAAGATAATAGTTGTCATGGAGATTATTTGTTCTTTGGATGTTTTCTTCTAACTGCAACTGTTTTTTGTTTTTATATAGTTAAAAAAAAACACGATTTGCGACATAAAAGGTGGAGCCCCCCAATGCGTTTCTCAACATTTCATTTATTCATTCAACAACAACAAGCGCATAAATGAAAGCTGCATTCGTGCCAAGTTTCATGCTTTCTTCCCGATGGGACTGTATTATAAATGCAAAAGTATATCAATATATATATATATATATCTATCATCACGCCTTTCATGCCAAGAGGAGTAGGCAGAGACAATCGAATGCCATTTGTTACGATCCTGTCACATCTCTTTCGCTTCTTTTATATTCATCATACCTCGTCGTCGTCGATTATGTGTACTTTTAATATTTCCATCGGTCAATATATTTTTTATATGTTCAATAAAAGTACATCTAGGTCGTCCTCTGCCAGCATTTCCTTTCACTTCAGCCATATAAACCTTTTTAGTCAATCTTTCATCCTTCATTCTTTCAACATGTCCAGCGTAAACTACTTTTCTTCATTTTAGTCACAACATCATCTTTCACTCCGCATTCTTGTCTAATGGCATCGTTCCGGATGCGGTCAATACGCTTTATATCACACATTGTACGTAAAGACTGCATTTATTTTACTTTCATGCTTCTTATTCCATACCCAAGTCTGGCTTCCATAAGAAAGTGAAATGCGAAAGTAACTCTATCTGTTCGAGCTGGATCCAGTCAGTTAGTGCGAGTGAAAACAAAAAAAAATTACAGAAACACTTTGATCATCTTCGAGAAGTACAGCCTATAACGGTGACAATGGCGTCCAAATTAGTTCTCCATAATATGAGCCGGCGACTTACCAGTAAAGTCGTAAAAGTCCGGCTTGTAGAGCTGCCCGCTGGGGTCGGCCTGCTTGTCCTGCGACAGCCACCGTATCTTGATGCGGCGCGTGGTGCGGTACACATTCTGGGTGCTTTGACACACGTAGAAGCCACCCTCGGCGTTGCGCACCGCCAAGTATTCGTTCCTGGTGAGAAGACAACACAATGTCTAAAGCCGGAAATACACCAAGCGAACCAATCTGTGAGTGTGGACAATTCACCGATTGTCTGCAGTGGTGTCCACCCCGACTAAGCATCAGCGAATGTGTAACGCTGAGTACGGCCGACCTCAATCCAAGGTTCGCCAGAGCTGCTCTGACGCATCATGCTCATTAACTCGTTTGCCGTCGTTCCTTATTCCTTCGCGTGGAGCAAGGACCTGCGGACTTCGGGCGATTATATAATAGGTCGACCGCTTATTAGCGTATTTCATGCGCAGCGAAAGGGGGTGTGGGGTGCCGAAGCGACACCTTCCCGCAAGCTACGAATCCGCTGCATCTTGCCGCGATCAATTGCGTATCAATGTAGACACTGATCTAGAAGTTTCAATATTTAAGGAATATTCATACAAGTTCTAATATGTACCAAAAATAGTATACTAACTTGTAGAAGACAATCAGTTTGTCGTCATTGGCCTTAGTGGGTGTGGCCCGGCCAGCGGACGCTGACAACTTGGTGGCCATAGTCAACTCGGGCGTGGGACTCTGGTACAGCTGAACCTGCGGGGGAAATGATCATTTTGATGTTATTGGGATCCATATCAGTCATATCATAACACATAGTCCATTCAATAAGTTCACCTGAGGCACAGTAAAAAAAATGTATGTAGAGATTCATGAAAGGTTATGATAATAATTGTTTACCAGAATTGTTTTAAAATTATTGTATGCACACATTTAGGGGCCATCCATAAATTACGTCACACGAATTTCATAATTTTTGGAACTCCCAGTTCTTGTCACAGTTGTCACATACTTATCAATTCTCAATTTAGAATTCATTAAAGTTGAAGTTTAGACTTTTAATATTTTAGATTCATAGATAGCTTATTCATCCCCCCTGTCACACTTTGTTGACAGACTACCTCCCTCCCCCTTAACGTGTGACGTAAGCGACCCAAATAGGCCAAATTAAATAAATGTCTATAATTAATCATTTCATGAATTTTAATTGAGATTTTTTCTGTCTCACTATACATGGAGGGGCAAGCCCTGGATCTACACTAATATTTAAAGGTAACCCCAAGGTAATAACTGGAATTTTGAACCAATATAATTTAAAGTGAATATAGAATGAGAGTAGTACATTGAAACTAATGCTACTTATTGATAATCAGATAATGTTAAGAACAAACATGGTCTGATGTAAAACGGAAGTGAAATTTGTAGGTACATTATAGGTAAATACATTGCATGGCTACAAAACTAGCCAACTATTAAGTTCTTGGGTTCAATATATGATTGTCTAGATAAGACAAGAAAGGAGCTCATTATGTCTAATGTCTTGGTATTGTCATCATCTTTGGAAATGTGTAGTTTTTATTACAAAATATTTTGATAAAATGCAAGTAACAAGTTTTTATATTTTGCAGGCTGCTAGAATTAAAATATGATACATACAAACAGGTATTTACTGTTAGCTTTTACCTAAGTTAGGAATTATTATTTTATTAAGTGATATTACCTGAGTTCTGTTCCTTTTGGACCTTGAGTCAGGAGTGTTGTCTCCATCTGCAACCTTCTTGGTTGTACTAGGTGTATCATTTGTCTTACTCGGAGATGTCTGTCGTCTCTTTCTTACTGGGGGAGTCACTGTTGCCAACTTCATAGTAGATTTCGCAGGCTTAGGTTCACTGGCTTTCACAATTGGGGTCTTTGATGGCTCCGGTTTCTTTTCCTCAACAATCTCTGGAACTTCTACTTTCTCTTCTTTCTTTTCAACAACCGGTTCTGATTTCTTTTCTTCCGCTGCAACAACCAGTTTTTCGGGTTTCAGTTCCTGTTTCTTCTCTTCCACTTTAGCCGGTTCCACTTTGTCTTCCACTTTGAGTTCTTCCACTTTCTTTACAGGTTTCTCTGCAGCATCATTAGCAGATTCTGGAGCCGGTTTAGGTTCTGTCTGTGTAGGAGCGACGTCAGCGGTCGGGGTCGGTTTGGGCTCGCTGGGCTTCGACGGGGTCTTCTCCGGCGGCTCGTTAGCCTTGGCCACACTCGCGACTTTAGGCTGAGCTGGTCCGTCCGCTGGACCAACAGAGTTGTTCGCTTCGGCCTTTTGCAGAGTGATCGGTTTTTCGGGCGGTTTCAGTGTACTTGGTGAAGTTTTAGCAATATCCTGTTTATCTTTGTTCAGTTCGGGATTCTGAGGTTTCAAGGCGGGGGGCGGATTGGGCACAGCCTTGGGAGAGTCGACAGTGCCGTTGGCCTGGGCCGCGTTGACTTCGGGATCTTTCTTCTCGGGCGTCCTGGTCAGCGCGAGTGGCTGGGACGGTGTGACCTTGTCGGCGACGAGACTGAGGGGCGCGCCGGGCTTGGCGGGACTGGCTACGGCGGCGGCGGCGGCGGCGGCTGGTGGTGCAGGCGGCGGGACCGAGTTCTGTCCAACGTGGGACAAGTTCCCGTGGTGACTCATATTCTGGGCCATCTGGGCCATGTTGGCGGACACGGGTGCAAGCGAGGGAGCGGCGTGGCCGGGCGGCGCTGCGGCAGGTACGTGCTGCGTCAGGTTCTGTCCCACCAGGTTGTTGCCTGTATGATGTAGAGAGTTCTGTGCGCCCTGAGGATGACCGGCGTGGTTCACTCCGGCCACGTTAGCTTTCGCGGGACTTGATTGACCAGACTGAGGGACGGCCGATGTGATAGCTGGCTTCACTGCCGAATTCATCTCTGGGGGCTCCAATAGTTGAGGGCGGTATCGTGCTGAAACGTAAAATTGAACTTGTTATTGTCGGTGGTCGTCGCGCCGCGCGGTGTCTTTGACCCGCGACATAATAACACACGGGTATTTTGTTGAGTTTGAGCATTTGGATGATGCATTAAGGAAAAAAATTGCGCACCGGGTATCTGACGCAGGTTTACCTGTAGCAGAGTCAAGTCCTAAAGGCCATGTACAGCTGGCGATCGCGACAGAGTCGGCCGCAAAAAGTGCGTTTACAACTCCCAAACTTCCGTGACAACAACGGAGGTTTGGAAGAATCTGGATACCAAATTTCACCACTATCGAATTAGATGTGTAAATACCACAAACAAACTTCCATTATACGGCACAATATCACTTTATTAGCATTCACTTTTCGTTACGCCGCGAACAAACAGGCCAGCGATTAACGATGGCGTCCGCCTCAGTGTTGCCAACTGCAAATAAAATAATGCCGCTTCGTTGTATTCGAGAGGCAGCGCATAGACAATAGCTCTTTGATGATTGATTATGACCATAGAGAAAGGGACACACTTTGAGTATTTAAGACTGGAGGCGGGAAGAGCTAAATCACCGAATGAGTCACCCTCAGATCATGATCTGAGGAGTCACCGAACAATTTTTTCTGCCACTTTTGACGGGAGGGGAGGTACACGCACCTCAGACACGCACACTAACTCAAACTCAAAGAGGATATAATCACTACGTTCTCTCCTATAGTACTAGGGCTGTGACATATGTTATGTCATAAAGAACTAATGACTCTTAGGGCCTAAATAAAACTGTATAATTTTATTATTGCTTTACTTTATATTGTAATTTGTTACTTTAAGATGTATTAATACTTATTATATATTATACTAAGATTTGAACACTGGAATGCGGTAGGATATGTAATTTACCATATTAATCAACCAAAGATTATTATTAGTTTCACTTTATCTATTCTATTACAGTGTAACCTTGTTAAGTGAGATATCAAGGGACCTGCAAATTTGTCTCACTTATAGAGGGATTCCACTTACCCAGTGTCTTAGATATCCAGGTATAAATAAATATCTGTCTCATTTACAGAGGGTTCCATTAATAGAGGTCAGAATACAGGTTATTTCAGAGGTGCGATTATTAAATAAAATTGTATCAATTACTATAAAAATCTGTCATTTTAGTTTGTCTATTGGAAGTATCCTGTATCAGCCATCAGATGTTTTTCGATGTTATAAATTTTATCAAATGTGCTTTGGTCACCAATTGATGTCATTTCAAAATAACTGTGCAAAGTTTCTAGTACTTTTACTGCTTCGCGTTTAGACATTTTTAATAAATTTTACATTTAGTATACATATTATAAAAAAAAACAATACAATACAGTTGACTTAAAGTAATCGGTTATGTTTGTTTGTATTTGATTGCTAGTAGCTGAAACCTGTTTCTCGATAGTACTGACAAACAAAGCACGTGCGAAAGAAATTCAAAAGTTTGTAAACAAACGTGTCGAAACCTGTCCTAACCTGATAAATTATCTCACTTATACAGGCAATTGAGCTACAGAGTCCCAATTATAGAGGTAAACATCGAAAAAATCCTAGAAATCAAATCTCATTTAACCAGGTTCGAAAAGTCCCAATAACAGAGGTAATTCGATGAAAAAGTGCCGGGACCTCAATAGGTTTCTCACTTATCCAGGTCCCACTTAACCAGGTTTCACTGTATATTAAAAGAATTATCAAAAACAATAGCGCGGACATGCTCCTATGGAATTTACTCATTTAGTTCATTCATCAGGTCTTCCAAGTTTCCAGATTTTCCATTTTATGGTAAAATTGCTAGTTACTGAATAGTTTTAACAGCATTGCTCTATCTCTACTAGTTTAGTAGATATTTATGGTCCATCATGACGTCGTCATATTTTCCAAGATAATTAGGTTTTAATCCCGTACATAAACTATTTATCCTCTAAGTTTCATACAAACACATTCAGCCGTTTATAGACGTGACAACAAACATTAAAACTTCCGCATTAATAGCATTAGTAGTACATAGATTTTCTAAAGAAATTATTCATTCATATCGATCAATCATTCAGATTGCCACAACCCTAAATACGTCACGCAATATCCAAAGAGGATATAATCATAGAGTAACGATATAATATACCGCGTACCACGGTATTTGTCTGTCGTTTATTTGTCGCAACGGCTTGCATTATGTTTCGGAGATTATGCTAAAATACAAACATATTAATTATAAATAATAGTTGCACATGATAGGAGACATCATGTTCTCGGAAAATGGATGTGTTGGATCGCTTTTTACACATAGAAACAGCACAATTAACTATTTTTCTAGAGCTCTGTCTCGCGACACATGTGCGACACATAACGACACCAAATGAAAAACGGTCGCGCCTAAACCACTTTTATATAATGCCGGCACCACACTTCGTTATGCGTTACGCGTTATGCGGCTTATTCGCCCGCATAAAACGAAGTGTGGAGGGTCTATTCGGCTATATGTGCCTTATTCGCACGCATAACGCATAACGCATAACGCATACGCTATCCGTCGACTTGTCGGTTTTTGGCACACATCAAAGGACACGAATAAGCCGAATATGCGCGTCGTTCACTCATTCGCTCGTTTGCAGCGGTCGTGTTGGGTCGTGTCTCGACGTATAGGTATATTCTCTTTGTCTCGAATACTACTTACCTAGTTCGTTTCCTATGACTTGTGATGATCCACCAGCGCTTTCTTTTCGTTCCTTTAGTAACTTTGTACTTATACAACAGGTATTATTTATATAAAAATAATAAGCTGCTGCTGTCAACACGTCCATTTTTTTAACACATATTTGGCATGTTCGGCACACAGACACGAAGTGTGGTGGCATGTTCCTTATTTGCCCACATACCAAATATTCTTGCGAATAAGGCGCAGCCGCATAACGACTAACGCATAACGAAGTCTGGTGCCGGCATAACGCTCTTGGCCAACTGGTCGAAAAATTTGGCAGAGGGGATCGCCTGTTAATGGCGTCTCCTGTCTTAAATACTCAAAGGGGACACATGAAGGATGCCCTAAATATACTAATCTATGGAAAGATGCTGCAGGCATGGCTTCTTCTAATACGCCGATTAACCCTGAATCTCGGGCGCGGTCATGTAATTCATGAAAAATCAAACATAATAAATTATGGCATTCAAATATATTATTGTAACAGTTGCGGTGTGTACCGGGCAAGCGGGGCAAACTGGCGGCGACAGGTGCTTTTTTTGGTAAAAAGGTGCGTGCGGCTGTTTGTGTATGGTGTTAGGTGTATGTTCAATGTTCATGTCGGTCTATCAATAGCGGCGGGTAAGTTTGAACCGTTTGAATTTTCCGCTAGCAAAGAGATGATCATGACTATTATTTGTGTTTTTAGGGTTCCGAAAAAAAAAAAGGAATGATGGGTAATGAATTTGGGTGAATAATGGGTAGTACGAAACCCTACCCTTTGCATGGCGACACTCGACACGCAATCAGCCCAATTATTTATATATTTTGAAATATGAAACCGCGCTCGAATATATTATGAATTTATGAAGTATTTGCGTTGGCAACACTGGGCGTGTAAAAAAGTTCCAATTCCAAGTTTTACTTGCTCTGTGGTGAATTTCATTTCGTATGTATACACGTGCCGCAAAATTAATAAATTAATATTGATAATTACGAATATAGTTGTTTTACAATACAATAAATAGTAATATAAACACAATGGTATGTATTGCTGCTATTTTACTTCGAATTTAGACCCTTAGTTTGTTTTATTTTTCTCAATAGAAGATTCAATACTTTTGTTTCGGACAAAGAAATAGTTTTAAACATGTAGTTAAACATATCAGAATTTAAAAAATGGCATAAAATTATAAATAAAAAATAAATAAAACAAATAATAGGTACATAGATCTACTTCTAAATCATATTAATTTCAGGAAGCATTATCGCGGCCTGCAGAACAATTTGGTAATGATCAAAGTCTTGAACATTTGTGGGCTGTAAAAGCCATGGAACATGGTGATGTTTATTTTAATGTAAGTTCTGTTCTTAAATAATATACATGATTCTCTTCCTATTTAAACCATGGATATTGTTAAGAAGTGTTGAGCAGTCTAAACTTTCTGCACAATTTCTCCAAAGTGCAAAGAGGTTACACATCTATATACTTACTATATAAAATCTTGAAAGTGTGTTTGTTTGTTCATCCTTTTCTTTCATGCCAAAAAAGGATATATCTGATGGTTTTGCATAAAGATAGTTGGAGAGCCAGAGGACAAACTCATCATCATCTACTCATGCAAAGTTCCATTATAAATTCACTCTAATGCTATTTATGCATGCTTATTTTAATGACTTGAAATGTATGAATATTTGCCTATACAGGTTCACGGTCATTGAACCCATGTTATTGTGTTTTGCACTTACATAAATATTGTTAAATTTATGGTAGGTATGCCACATTGCAGAATCATGCACATTGTGGAATATACATATACTGAAATATTAAAATATGTATATAATAGCACATGATTGCAATATGTCATAAGACATTGAATCCTGAATACATATAAATAAGAGTTAATTCAATAATTAATTTGTTTATTTTATGAAGCCACGAGAAATCAAATTGTGGAAATTTTTGATAGGTCGGTGTTGATGGTTACTGCTCTGCTCCTTTGGGTCATAGTGTTTGTATAGCCTATAACCTTACTTAATAAACAGGCTATTCATATCAAAAATAATTTTTCAAATGGGACTGTTAGTTTCTGATAATAGCGCGTTCAAACATACAAACACTTCAGCTTTATAATATTAGTATAGACTGGCAACCCTCCCCATGAATTTGCTACATAAATACTTTTTTGTAGATAATTTTATTCTAATAGGGGTGTTGACAATTTTTTTAGAAATACTTTTAAATTATATCTCACAGATAGAATAACAAGAAAATAACTTAGTCAGTGACATAAGAAGAAGAAGAAGACATATTGACAGACAGTTATAGTTAGTAGATTTTTTGTTATTTGTTTTGAAATTTAGATGAATATGCGAGTCACTTTCTGTATGAACTGAATATTTTACATTTAGATATAAAAAAATCTATATATATTTAACAAATAAATACTATGACCCTTACAAACTGAAACTATACAAAAAATATTGTTGTGTATTTATTTTCTTTTACTGTCAACACCTCTATTCTTTCATTTATCATTTTGTTATATCTCTGATAATAAGGGCGCCAGAGCTATTTTCCTCGGGAAAGAATGGAAGTTTTTTCCAACGGCGCAAATTTGGGCTTAAAATTACGAGAAAAATACAAAGAATAACATCCTAAAGTCTTGACATTGAGCGAGGTCGGAAAAGTTGTCTTTTTTTACGGTTTTTGTTAAGTGTAGCGAAAAGTATTGTTCCTAGAGAAAAATGTTGAGAGTAAAAGTTGTGCAGGTGATGGTTCTGCATGAGGATTGGGTATTTAAAAAATAAATAAAAAATCGTTTTCATTGTTTAAACAATCAAAAAAGACGGAAAACGCAAAAAAAATTAAACAATGAAAAGTAATACTTAAAGTGCTTGAAATTTGATAAAAATTGAGTAGGTTACAGACTTTTGTATGTTATGATATTTCAAAAGAAACCATCAAAATCGGTTCACAATTGGCGGAGTTATCGACGTACATACATACATAAAAAAAAAAAAAAAAAAAAAAAAAAAATACGGTCCGAATTGAGAACCTTCTCCTTCTTTTTTTGGAAGTCGGTTAAAATGGCGGCCTATTGCAAAATTGTTAAATTGAAATTTCGATTGTCTGTACAAGTGGTCCATCAAAACGAATCGCAACCTGCTTTACTGGAATCGGTAGGTAGGTTGATCTCCCAAAAAAAACATGTTTTTAAATAAACAAATAAAAAAGTTATGTTAAAAAAACCCGTAACTAAGGACTGTATTTTCGCCAATCGTCAACTTATAGATTTGCAATAAAATGCATTCAATTGCGCTGATATTTTCATGAATTTAAAAATAAAAAAGTTTATTGTAGGACCAATAAAAGCTGAGATACGGTACTCTTAGTTTTTTGCTTGTAGCGCCCGTCCTAATTACTTTTATAACTTGATACCCGGTCTGAACATTCTTTAATGTATACTTTATAGCAGGTTTTTTTTCCGAGTCCATTCATCATGTCATAAACAACTGTTACAATGACAGAAAATTGCGCGCGGTAGCCAGCGGCGAGCCGCGCATGCGCAGTCACTGTCGCAGAGCTCGTCTATGCTACTGCCAGAACCTTAAATTAGTTACTCATTAACAATAAGACCTACGAGTGTGCGGTTACATCCATTCCTAAGTACTTTTTCCTCATCTTCACGATGGTGCCCTTTATTTTACAGAAAATGCGCTATAAACTGTGTTTTTCACGAAGTGTGTAAGAAATATGCATTTTTCTGTACTTTAGACAGGGAATACGGTAAAATAAAGGGCACCATCATGAAGCTGAGGAAAAAGTACATAGGAATGGATGTAACCGCACTCTCGTAGGTATTATTGTTAATGAGTAACTAATAAATTAACTAAGGTTCTGGCAGTAGCATCGATGAGCTCTGCGAGCCCACATGATCGGTGACTGCGGATGCGCGGCAAACTGTGCTATAGACGCCGAACTGCCACGTTCCGCGCGCAATTTTCTGTGATTGTAATTTGTAACAGTTGTTTATGACCAAAGGGTTGATCCAATGGACTCGGAAAAAAAACCTGCTATAAAGTATACATTAAAGAATGTTCAGACCGGGTATCAAGTTATAAAAGTAATTAGGACGGGCGCTACAAGCAAAAAACTAAGAGTACAGTATCTCAGCTTTTATTGGTCCTACAATAAACTTTTTTATTTTTAAATTCATGAAAATATCAGCGCAATTGAATGCATTTTATTGCAAATCTATAAGTTGACGATTGGCGAAAATACGGTCCTTAGTTACGGGTTTTTTAACATAACTTTTTTATTTGTTTATTTAAAAACATGTTTTTTTGGGAGATCAACCTACCTACCGATTCCAGTAAAGCAGGTTGCGATTCGTTTTGATTGACCACCTGTACAGACAATCGAAATTTCAAATTAACAATTTTGCAATAGGCCGCCATTTTGAAATATCTTTAACGGACGTGGCGCACATTGTTAAACATACAAAAGTCTATAACCTACTGATTTTTTATCAAATTTAAAGCACTTTAAGTATTACTTTTAATTGTTTTAATTTTTTTGCGTTTTGCGTTTTTTTTGATTGTTTAAACAATGAAAACGGTTTTTTTTTAAATACTTAATCCTCATGCAGAATCATCACCTGCACAACTTTTACTCTCAACATTTTTCTCTAGGAACAATACTTTTCGCTACACTCAACAAAAACCGTAAAAAAAGAGTTAAAAAAAAAATAATAAAAATAAACAACTTTCCCGACCTCGCTCAATATCAAGGATGTTATTATTTGTATTTTTCTTGTAATTTTAAGCCCAAATTCGCTCCGTTGGAAAACACTTCCATGCTCGGCACCTCTGGCGCCCTGATTATGATGGATTAGACAGCATACACAATGAAAACTCACTGGTCCTAACTTCCCTGACTTGATTCAGTTAATACTCAACTGCTAAACGTCACTGGTCCTTGTTTATTACTTGTAAACCTTCTTGTTGAATCAACCTATCTAATAGTTAAAACTGCAACAATATCCATTTTGTATGTTCTGCTTGAGAAGGGCACATACAGACAGACGCGGCATAGGACTTTGTTTTATAATATGTATTGGAGTCTCCTTTTATATTAATTTTTATAAATTGCAGGTATTGTGTTCAGTAGACACTAGATGGCTCCGACTAACACCACAAGACGACTTAATTTACACAATGTTCACACAAGACTTCCCAGACATGAATGTCGCATACATAATAGAGGATGAACTTAAAAATGACATCAATAAGGTCAAATGGAGACTGTTCTGTGAGAAATTTAACAATCTCATTGAAGACTACAATTTCGGCACGCTACTGAGGGCCGATGTTAGAGGAGATTATTCCGAAGAAAACACAATATTGGTGCCTCGTGTACAATTTTACGCAATAGAAATAGCTAGAAATAGACAGGGCCTGAACAATGAGGTTAAGAAGTATCACAAATGTTCCTCCAAGTCTCATTTAGAAGAACATCAAGCTCTACTCGGACCATGTCACCACCATTAACAATTATTATGGAGTTTAGATTTTGGCACTGACCTGGAATAAATAATATATTACCATTGGACTGGTTGCTGTCAAATTATTATGCATACTTGACTAACGCCATTTTGGCGCTGTCGGCGGACGAGTGTCCTTGGAACTAAAACTAGTGACCGTCCACAAGTCGACATCTGTAATATTTACACAGACTAAACGTAGTGATTGTATACTCTGTGACACAAACTATATAGGGATTACTACATGTTGTTTATGTCAAAAGTAGTTCTAGGGACATTGAGGGCTCTTCAAATTGCCACACCTTATTAGCTGTCATTTGTATGTAAAACCTGCCCAGTGGTAATTATACAATATTTAGGTCGGTGGCACTGACAGTTTGGTTATCACTTGTGGCTGCATAATTAATTTGTTAGAGCTTAATGTGCCTGAATATGCTAATAGACAAAGTGAAAACATTCCCATGAAAGTGGGACGAACTCCCGTCGTCGGTTGTTCCAGCATCCCACAACCTAGGTTTCTTCAAGTGAAATGTGAATGAATCTTTATAGTTTATGTTAGCCAGTCACATTATTCAAATAAAAAAATGGTAACACTGAACATGTGCTAAATTAAATAGGGGACATACCACAACCTCTTCTGCCTCTTCACAGCAGCTTTCATAATAACTGCATTGTCATTTGCTGCCACAAGATGACATAATTAGCAGTTATAACTAAATTGTCTTCTAAGAATTTTATTTATTATACTCAATACATTCAACATATTTTCGGAGGATTCTAATGCTAGTTAAAACTCAAGTTTCAAGGGGCTATTTATATGAAGCTCCCAGGTTGGGTTCATTTGTATGAATTAATCATAGAAATTCATACAATTTTAAAAAGGACACTTGTTATATCTTCACCATAATCCCATAATAATAAGGAAATGGTTAAATTATTTCTTTTAATTGACAAGTTTCACTCAAACAAATGGACATGCATTAATTTAATGGTATCAAGGCTAGTGGTATGCCCCCAGAACTGGGAAGGTTTTTATTGCAATATAGCAAAAGACAAAGTGGAAAAGAAAATTATGTATGTAATATGTAATAATCAATGGCACTATTCAGGGACTCGATGCCAGTGGTCCTTGCTGTTTAGTGCCATTTTAGGGAGCTAGATTTTAGTATTTACCCTTGATTGTGCTCAATATAAAGTCAAGAATGATTGTAAATTAACCTGAAATCCCGTAAATCGCCTATAGCTCGTATATAGCTATAATCATTAAGAAATTGTGTTTAAAAGCTCCCCTCGTAACGTTTGTCCCGTACAAATTATATGCAGCTATTCATAAAATACGCGATAGGTAAACCATATGTCTTTGATATTAGATACGAAATTAAAATAGCTTTCGAAAGATAGATATATTAATATAATGATCTAAATATAAAATATCAAAAATCGTTCTTTCTCATTTTTCTGATACGTGAATTTTGGCCTATCTTATCTTATCCCTAGTTATTTCAGCGATTCTAATCGCAGTTTATCTCGCTTTACATTTCTAAACACGCATATAAAGAATGGGACTGAAAATGGCGTCTTGTATGTGTCTCTTTCTAACTATACTCTGTAAATATAAAATACATACAGCCTTAGAAAGTATTAAAAACTTGAAGTTGTCTACTCCTTGATGTAATGTATCAAGTTATTAACTAAATAATATGTTGTTTTTGCGTGTAGTTAAGGTAATAATGTAATGATAACTAATTGGACAAAAAAAATCCATTAGTTACATCATGAATCTATCCTAGTATCTATTTATACATAGTCAATCTGTCTGTACATTATAAATTGTTCTCAAAGAAGTGTTATTTGCTGTTAAATTACCTAATTTTTAAATAGAAAGTGTGTTTTTTACTTTTTAATAGGGGTGTTGACAATGAAAGAAAATAAAGTTTACTTATTTGTTTAATAAATATTTTTTTTTAAATATCTAAATGAAAAAATCTTTAATTCATACTTCCGGTCACGTGACACCCCAAACGGGAAGTTACGTCACAGTCGTGTAAATTTCATATAAATAACCACAGACTATGTTATTTTAACTGTTCTTGTTATTTTATTTAATCTGTGACCATCATATTTTATATTGTTTGTTTGCGTGAATGTGACATCATCACCAGCACCCTGAACGTTTTCGCGGGAATTTTAAAAATAAAATTAAAAACGATGTTTTAAATGAAAATACAAATATAACATTTTCTATTTATTAACATCCCCTATTAAAAATATCAGATACTAGGCCTTTTCGCTAACTAACGAAATATTGCCAAAACAAGTGTTTCAGTACAATAGGATAGCTTTTGTACATAGTCCATATATCTCGTCTCAATTTAAGTTAACTTTAGTAGAGTTCCAGCCGTGCGAGCATGACGCATGTAGAAATGATCTCTACGTCCTTTTTGTTTTGCTTTACATTATTATCTCTTTCTAACTGAGATTTTACACCGTCATGCTCGCACGGCAGATTGCTATAGTTGAGTAGGCATACATTGAACCTAGCTATAACTCGCGTCAAATAAGTTGATCCGAAAAGTATCACATGCTTAGACTGAGCTCCATACGATTTGTCCTCCAGCTACTCAATCTCACTCAACATCATTTTATATTGAATCTCTTTGCGGTCAACTTATTTGGCGCTGTATACAATCAGCCAGTTTACCAGAATGGAATTGGAAATGGCGGCATTTGTATGGGAGTCTTGCACCAGAAAGGCTAATACTGTGTACTGATATTATCTTTAATTACTTCTAATACATGATTAAAGAAATTTTGCATGTAACAGTTGAGTTTTATAATAGGCCACTTTCTATGATAAAGTAAATTTTTTAGACTTTTCTTATTTGGTAAACAAACTTTGCATGTCTTTTTATAATTAAATAACAGTTTAAAAAATCAAATAGGTTAAGTGTTCATTTATATGTGAAATTAGAAGTTTACCAAATAAAACATGGCTAGAAAAACGAACCTTGTATAATCTGGGATCCTGTGTTACGTGCTATTATGATACGGCAATGCAGACAATAATGCATATCACATCAGTCAGTTCAGTTTACCCCAGTTCCGCTTCGGGCATTCTCGCCCCTTTGGATAAAGTGACCACTGAATTTCTTACTTAGGATTTTTTCGTCTATTCGTATTCGTTCCGAGACTATTACTAGGAGTCAGTCCTGTGGCCCTATTCTCTATGGCAGGGATCACCAAATGGCGGACCGACGACCTATCTAGTGCGGACATTACCAGAACAATACATATTTAAAAGTTTCATATGTTCAAGACATCCGCGTACCAAACTCATCAAAATCGGTTGAGCCGCTTAGCCGTAAAACCAGACAGACAGATAAGACAGAGTTGCTTACGCATTTATTATATTAATATGAATTGACATTAGAAAACTTGGTCGCCAGTTATACCTACCTTCCAACCCGACCGCGACAGTCTTTTATATTTTTAAAACGAACCTTTAGTAAAAGTAATTGATGATCCCTGCTCTATGGTTTTATTGTGGTTATCGAGTCAACAATTAATTGCCTGCGGCCCTATTCTCTTGGTTTTTTAAAATCGACACTAATGTCGATGACATGTCGTTCTACATTGAAACCACAGTTGTCGACTCGATAACCGCATCGATTCTATAACCACAAATAGAGAATTGGGCCGCTGTTGATCAATATGAATTATTTTCATCTATTTCACTTTGATCCTGCAAATCCTATTTAGGATGAAATTGGAATAATAGTGGAAAATGATCCCTTACTTACAAAATCAAAATGCGAGTCCTCATTCTTAGTTAGTACCTACATCCCCTTTCCACCTAATCCTTTTAAATTGTCCCACTAATGCGTTAATATGCAAAGACAACTCAATAAAACGCCAACCATAGTTTTTAGTGGTTTTTATTTGTTTATATTACAAGCTAGATGTTCACGAAGTTTCCATGGCCGTCTGCGCTGTCTCCTCTGTGTACTTGCCCTTATCTTTGCCGAGCGCTGCTAGACGACCCTTGGCTCTGCGGTCGAGGATGGCTTTTCTGTCCTTATTGATCTTTAGCTTAACTATTACCACCTGGAACGAGTAAAATGGAATTTTTTTAATTAAATAAGCAAAGGAAACTAAATAGCTACTTAAATGTTTATTTGGTGAAATGTGACAAATCTACATATTCTGGCAAACTACACTAGGCTTTTCCATCTCAACCTCAACCGAAGTGGCTACTTGTTAGTTATAGGCTCAGATATCATTGGCTAAAGTGGAAGGCTTCTTTGATCACTAGATAACTTGGGGCCTGTAATATGTTTCCGGGAGTTGTAGGACAATGTTTGCTCTGTATTGATGTGAAAAGGTCACAACTATATTATTTTTAACCCCCCATGCAAAAAGAGGAGTGTTATAAGTTTAATGCGTGTATCTGTGTAGTTGTGTCTGTCTGTGGCATTGTAGCTTTTAAACAGATGAACCGATTTTGATTGTTTTATTTTGTTTTGACTTGATTCAAGAAAATCTGTTCAGCTGTTTGAAGGATGTAAGCAACTTCTACTGGTCTGATTGATTCAAAATTTAGTATCCTGTGATTTCAATGATATTGCCATAACATGGTAACCTTGACTTGATGCTGCAGCATCATCTAGAATCAGCAGGATACCCAATCCGTACCAACTTGAGGGTTTTTAATTTATAGTTATATTGGTTATGGTTCCAGGGTACACATCATTTAGGGTATTTTGAGGCTATACCTAACAAGTGGTCAGTTCTGTTGAGGTATATTTAGACGGAAAAGCCTATAAGTGTGGTTTGTCGGATTATGTACATAAGTTTTTAATTAAAAAACCCATTGGTACATTCCCTTGTCAAAAATGTAAAACCAGTAATTGCTTTTTAAGAAAAACAATAAATTCAATGGTCTAATTTTAAAGTATGTTTGTCTGTTCTGTACCAATAAATGCGAAAATCGGTTGTTTTTGCTTTCACAGCAATTATTTTTCCAAGCAATTTATAACAATAAAGTGTATTTGTATGGCTGTCCCAATCCCAATACAATTACAACAGCTAATATGTGCACATTATATCATTACAATCAGAGCCACAATTATATCAAAGCTGGGCCGAAGCAAACCACAACTATATGTCAACAAGAAAACCTTATCAACATTGAGTAGCGAGTAAGCTACAACAGCACACAGCTCTTAGAATGGTTTGTTATCATCATTTTGTATTGACATAGTACCTAATATTATTACTGTTATTATTGTAATAAGTATGTAAGAAAAATTGTTGCAGATATTATGGATCTTCTAATGACAAATTTCTAACATCTGCTTCTTCAAAATACTAAATTATTCATAACCACATCTCATTTTGGCAAGGTCATGAAACAATAATGCACCTTTCATGAAAAAAATCAGAAATTCATTCATGTGACATATTATATGGATGACACCAAACAATGGCGTTGCTCGGGCAGCTGGGATCACCACTACTAAAATATTAAACCAAATCCACTATAATATGAGCACAATACCTTGCTGGGATGGATGCCAACATAAGCTGTGGTCCCATTGGCCTTCTCCCTCTGGATCCGCTCAATGTAGACAACAAACTTTTTACGGTACACTTGGACTACTTTGCCCACTTGCTGTCCCTTGTAATGACCGCGCACTACCTGAAATAAGAACACCATCATTATTAGAGCAAGTATACTTAACTTATGTGGGTGGTATAAGGAAAGAATTATGCATAAAAAGAACTATTTTGAATTTCTTGATGTAAACTTGTCACCAATAAAATATTCTAAGTCCTGAGAAATTTTCACACAGTTGTTGTGGGCCTTAAAATTAGTGATCTACTGATAATGGACTTGGCAGACTAATCAGCCCCAAAATGACAATGACTATTTGCAGGATATCCCCTTAATAAGTACTGATTAATTGAGCATAAAGTAGAACATAATTAATAAAAGAACATAAATAATTAAAGTACAGGTGTTTAGTATTATTTATTTACTGTTGCCTGTACCTTCGTAAGAGCTGAGCAATCAGCATTTTATCAGATTATTCGCCGAATACAAGTGGCTGAATAGTCGGCTTTACCAAGTAGTCTGTTTACCTACTTAAAATACTTTATTTTACTAATGTACTTGACCCCCTCAGACAGATGTACTGACCTCAGTTTGGAAAATTATCTTCTAGGTTATAAATAAAGATTCTGCCCTTCTCAACATATCTAGGACTTATAATACAACCTAAACTAGGGTAGACACATTAGCTAGAATTATGATAGCTAATAATGCTTCCTTGACATTATTCGAGAAACTATTTTATTTGGACAATAGCAAAAATAAATTTCTCATTAGGCATGTCAAGTCTGGTTAAGACTTTCTATAAGTAAAAGTACCATTGTTTGTTAAGTGTGTGGGGGCTATCATGTAGAATCAGTCCTGCATACATATTCTACAGGCAAAATAATCAGAGCCATTATTATACCATGGTACAGACTTATGAAACTCATTCAAAGCCATCAAAAGAAAACCTTTTGTCAGCTCTTCCAGTGGATCAAAACGTCTGCTGTCTATGAATGGTTTGTGATCATCATTTTATTTTGCCTTTCATTAATTAGAGTTATGAAAAAATAATTTGTATTGATGTCGAGGTTATGTTAACTTTTTTGAACACGGCTTTGTTACGTTGTTTATTATTGAAGAATTACGGTAATAACTTACTTGGACTTCATCGTCTTTGCGGATGGGCATTGATTTGACATTGAATTTCTGCCTCAACTCTTTGGACAGAGGCGCGGACATCAACACCCGGCGGATATGAGAAGGTGCACTAAAATGCCTCTTCCTGTTTTTCCTTCTGGAGGAAGTGACTTGCTTGTTATATTTCATCTTAGCTTACCGCTGTAAAACGTAATTCACAATATTAATGTCACTGACAACAAATAGGTTACACTTGTACTGCATGCGAGACGTCGAACTTATTTTGTTTGAATCTATGACAATAGCGACTTTATATATAAAAATACAGATCCTACATTAAAAAGCACATTATTTATTGCACGTTCCATTAAATGAAAGTTATTAAATTCAGTACTTTCTCAGATTATTTTGGATTACAAAACCTACCAAAACAACACGGCAGAAACCCGTCAAATGAAAGAACAGAACAGTGTTGCCATACAAAATAATTAATTATTATTTTCTGCCATGACTCTATGCCAGGCCGAGCCCAGTAAAAAAAACAAATTGCTCCAACATTGGCACGAATCAATATTTTGTTTGAAATGGAAGCTCGCGTTTATGCTGAGGAAGTATATTCTGAGATAATCATTACTAAAATATTGCAACTGATTTACATATTTATAAAACAATGTCCCCCGCCGCGTCTGTATGTGACATAATTGGTTGCGGTTTTAACTAATAATCACCACCGGGAAGGTTTACAAGTTTTAAACATGGACCTATCATGACGCTAAAGAGCTGAGCATTAATAAGATAATTCAATCAAGTCTGGAAAAAAGTTAGCCCCAGCGGGTTTTCATGGCGTATGCTGTCCCATCCGTCAGAGATATAACAAAATGATCTAGGAAAGAATTGTGTAGAATAAAAAGATGTACAAAATGTTCTGGTCCCTAAAAAAAAGAAGAGAAACTAATAATAATATGTAAGTACTAAGATTTTGTAACATCTAGGTACTCTTTATAGGAGGAATGATTAGGTTTGATACTTTTGTTGATTTTGGTAAATGTTTGGTAGATTTTGTGCATGTTACTTTAAAAAAGTGCATGTGTAGACCATAGATATATGGCGCCCTCCCTGGGGGGGTATTATGTTTTGTAAATAGAATTGTGTTGCAGCCGATTTCTGGATAGAAAGTACCCTATGTCACTCTCTGCCACTCTATTTGTCACTATATCTGAGCAAAAGTGAAATGTTAGTAGTATTAGGAAGTTAGTTGGATGACCAGGGTGATGACGACGGATAGGACTTTCTTTGTACCATTTTCACATGAGTAAAACCGCGGCAAGAGCTTGTATTACAATCTGGATTAGTGGTAGCTAAGTATTTTTTATTGTAAGCCAACAAACATGACTCTACCACCGCATGGTGAGCCCATAAATGTAGTATGCTGAAGCTCTAAACTCTAATAGATTGCAGGTAATGTCGCGATTAGAACAATAGGTACCAAAAAAAATAATACATTAGCGTGCGTGTGTATATTCTGTGGATTTTTCATATTAGATGACTTACATCCAGTCACTGCACACGTAACCATAATTAATCACGTCTACTAAACACTAAAGCGAAATTAGTACTGACGCTAGGCTGTTACAGGCTGTTAGCGTATTGCATTCAAAAAACGGTCTCGTCTATCTGTCTCGCTTTAACATATGCGTTTTCTCTTTTGCATTGCTAATCTAGTAGAGCGAATTCTAAATTTATGGGTGAGCTTAAAGTAGCCCACGCACTGATCCGGTATCGCACCGAAAATTTTCGGTCGGGCCGCCTTATGATCGAGATTTAACACAGGCCACACATTAGCGTTGCAAATCATACGATCTAGATCCATGCAATTTACTCACTCACACAGACACACAAGATTCGATTAAACAAAGGAGTGAGGATGTGTGTGTACGTGACAGATCGTTCCGGCCATCCGGCCGAAATCAACCACAAATACAACGATTTGAAAACGGATGGTGGACCGGATGTAACGTGTCGTTCAGGCATATATTTAGTACTGTCGCTATATCGTCACCGTAAAATAAATTAACTTTTTAAAAATATACCGATTTCTAACATTATTCACTGAAAAGCAAGAAACAATTAAATATTCTGTTTCGTCGTTGAATTTGAAGTAGGTTGCCAGTGCCAAATTAATGATCTGTTCAATGTTATCATTCTATGTTTGTAATTATTGTCGACTAGCATTCCGCCCCGGCTTCGCCCGTGGATATTTACGAACAAAATAAAATATACCCTATACCTACCCTTATCCCTACCCCTACCCGTACTTCTACTCCTACCCCCTACCCCTACCCTCTACCACTACCTCTATATCATCAATAATTTTCGCAGCGCACGTGATGTAAGGAACATGTTTTTACACCTTGGGTTACATTATTGGAGTTTTAGTAAGGATCCCTAATTTTTTGGAAAATAGAATATAGCCTATGTCACTCAGGGTGAATGTAGCTTTCCAATGGTGAAAAATTTTTTGAGTTTATTCATTACAAACATAGGTACACACACACAAAAATACAAATCTTTCCTCTTTATAATATTAGTATAGATATATGGCCATATTCATAAACACATTATAGAAGCGTTTTAAATATGTTTTGTCACTCTCTAACAAACCTGTCTTTACTAATAATAGAAAGAAACAAAACACTTTTTAACAAAAACATTGCTAAAATACGTTTATAAATAATGGCCATAATATATAGATTAATGAAATTTAGAGTTAGGTAGGTAGTTTCTAATTTGGCACCAACTATCTTCAAATTCAACGGCAAAACGAAATATTTAATTATTATATGCTTTTTAGTGAACAATCCTAGAAATCGGTATGTTTAAAAAAAATCTATTTATTTTTGAGTGATTTTGCTGTTAATAACATCATAATAATATGTAATTTCAAAAATAACCAGTTTTCTGAACCAATTTTTATCAAAACAAACATGGTATCAATCTGGAAGTAACTATATCCTTTCAAATAAAAAAAGAATTTTACAAATCGGTTCATAAATGACGGAGTTCTGAGGTAACAAACTTAAAAAAATACAACCTGAAATGAGAACCTCCTCCTTTTTTTGATGTTAAAAAACGGTTTGTTTGAAAAAACAGTGTCGTGCGGTGTGGTGTAGTTACGTGGAAAAACGGTCCATATAAATGTATGGTGGCACTCTGAGTGGTCAACGTAATTAATCGTGTCGTGTAAAATGGTAAATGCTACGAGAGATATAAATACCCTGCCAATTCGATTTTAAAGGTTGCCACATATTCGTCCAATCCCCCGCGCGTCGCCGTACGGTCCATCGAAACCGACCACAGACTCGTCCAATTCTTGTAACGAACAGTCCACCTAGATCGTCCGGCGGACGGAATGGGAAAATACTTAAGATCCAAGGTTATATGAGACAGGAAACAACGAAGAAAGTAGACTGTTCCACTTTCATAGCTCGATAAATAAAAGTCAAGTAATAAAAGAGGCACCAACCCTTTTCAAATTCTACTTGTCTTGTCTGCAAATTCAATATCATCTGTGTTTCCAGCCATATAATTTTGGGAGTATAAGCGGCACTCGTAACAATGTCCATATTTAGCGAGTGGTGGCGCGTTTCTTATTTTGATGAGATAATATGTGAACTAATTA
Organism: Nemapogon koenigi; assembly: GCA_963924495.1. Classification (NCBI taxonomy): domain Eukaryota; kingdom Metazoa; phylum Arthropoda; class Insecta; order Lepidoptera; family Tineidae; genus Nemapogon; species Nemapogon koenigi. Next base: position 12,250,705 of record OZ004639.1, on the reverse strand, counting down.
AGAGTAATTTAATAAAAATATATTAACAAGGCAGGCCACAGGTTCGACCCCAGATCCCGGCCATGTATTAATGGGTTTTTTAATTAAAAACTTATGTACATAATCCGACAAACCACCCTTAGAGGCTTTTCCATCTAAATATACCTCAACAGAACTGGCCAGTCGTTAAGTAATTAAGTATAGCCTCACAAATACCATCGGCTAAACGAGGGAGACAAGTCCTGGTACCGTAACACAGGCCGGGAGCTATAAGACAAGAAAAGAGTCGGTTTCGGTTTCAAAGAATTTGTAGTCTAAAATACTTTAAATACTACCTTTCCGCCCTGGCTTCGCCCATGGAGCCCGTATTAACTTCCATTCCCTATTATTATGTCCTGAGTTCATACGAAAATTCCATAGGGAAAATTCTTAAAATTTTTCTTTCCCTACAAAAAATAATTAGCCAAATCGGTCTAGACGTTCTCAACCAACCAATGAACAGCGTTTCATTTTCACTACATAGTATAAAACAAAGTCGCTTCCCGCCCGTTTGTCCTTAATCCTTATGTAGGTATGCTTAGATCTTTAAAACTACTTCTTGTCACCAGAAGACATGATCATCAGTCGAGGGGATACATTTTGGCATTTGAACCCCACGGACCTACGGGACCTAGAGTTTCTACACCAAACGGCACAAATTTGTAGTTTTCAATAATTGAACTACATATATTTGCGCCGTTTGTTAGACTGCAGATTTCCACCGCAGCTCCCGCTTTGATTGCTGTTTCCCTGAGATGAGACGGGGCTAATGTGTCCACGCATGTAGCATCCCATACAAGGGTCTGACCTCGCTCCCAGGGAATCAGAGTCATTCCATCGGGTCTCTTGCCGTCTTCCCGGATTATTCCCGTTGGCTCTAGGAGAGCAGGGACGTCTATTGACGCAAGAGCCCTTTTGATGGTATCATTGAGGGAGCTGTGGCGAGAAAGCCTGCCTGCACTTTTTATGCAGGAAAGTCCGTGAGTTCCAATTTGATCAACATCTTTTCCACACGGACATTTAATTCTAAAATTTATGTACGCCTAATCTAAAATTACAAATTACATTGAACAGATATTCTTTTGAATTTATTTTAATTTTATAGCGTAATTTAGCACAAACCGACTTCAAATTCAACGGCGAAACGATATAATATTCAATTATTTCTTGCTTTTTTTATAAAGTTTATTTATGTATAGTTGTGATATTAAAAAATTTAATAATAATTACAGCTGTTCGAACCCAATAGCATTCAATAGATATAGTTACAAATGCAAATGCTACGACATTTTCCGTCCGAAGTGAAGATACATTTCCACAATGGTACACAGAGTATCATATTCCTCAATCAATACTTATTCTACTTACCTTACTTCGTTTCAGTACCTTTTCATCTAGTACGACGTTATATTATCAAATACTAGCGACCCCGTCCCCGGCTTCGCATGGGTACAATTTACAACAATTTAAATACCAACATAAATACGCTTATATAACTATACTTATCTATTAGAGATATAGATTAATACTACCGCAGATCTTTTGTATTCAATTCAATTCAATTAATTCTACACAATTTTTTCCTACACTTCCTTTTATCTCTGACGGATTAGACAGCATACGCCATGAAAACTTCCTAGGGGTAACTTTTTTCCCGACTTGATTGCTCAGCTCCTAAAAGTTTTCTCGTCAATAAACCTATCTACTCGTAAAAACCGCATCAAAATCCGTTCAATAGTTAATACGTGAGGCGGACACACACAGACAGACAGACGCGGTGGGAGGGGTCTCCTACATTATCTCTAAAATGTTTTGATATAATTTTAGAATATATAGGTACATAAGATATAAAATTACATTCTATAATTATTCATTTGCTATAATTTTTTTTAAACCTAAAATCGATTTCTGTAATTTTCAAAATCACTATTATAAAAATATATAAAATTAAGTTCTATAATTATTCATTTGCTATAATTTTTTTTACCCTAAAATCGATTTCTGTAATTTTCAAAATCACTATTATCAAAATATATAAAATTTCATTCAATAATTATTTATTTGCTATAATTTTTCTTTTGTCTAAAATCGATATCCGTAATTTTCAAAATCACTATTATCAAAATATATAACATTAAATGATCTAATTAATAATTTGCTATAACTTTCGTTTTATCTAAAATAGTTTTCTATAATTTTCAAGATGTCTAAAATATCAAAAGGTACAACATTTAATTATCTAATGATTAATTTGCTATATTTTTTTCCAGTTTATTTGCGAAATATTTATTAATATATAAAAATCTTCCTTTCTTATTATAAATAATATATATATAGGTATCATATCCGTTATCAACAAGTGATGGTTGTTTAGGTATTTAGGAGTTTCTGGCGCTTCGCCGTCCGCTGCCGCGGAACGCTCGCTTCGCTCGCTCGTCTCGCGCTCTGTTTTAGTACTATTCGAACCACGCTCGTCGCTTCGCTCCTCGCTAACCTATTTTTATTTACAAATTAGGGGAATAGGAATCGAAAATTACTGCAACAGACATTAACAAAATCTACTGTAAATTTTAATAATAGTACTTATTTAAATTGATTACATTATAGAAAATTATTTTTTATGATTATATATTTGTAAATGTAAATAGAATGAAGTTAAATACGTTTAAAAATATAGTGAGTACACTTATTTTAACAATCCATTAGAGCAAATGATATTATAGATTAATAAATTTATAGAAAATGAATTTATATATTTAGAAAATTATAATAACTGCAATTATAGAAAAGTAACCAGTAGTGCAACTGAAATTAGAGATTATAAAAATTATAAGACATGAGATTATATATTTTCAAAATTATAGTAACAGCAATTATAGAAAAGTAGCCATTAGTGCAATTGAAAATAGACATTATAAAAATTATAGGACTTGAAATTACAGATTTTGAAAATTATGGCAACTGCAATTATAGAAAACAATACGTTATAGGAATTAATATTATAGATTTAAAAAAATATATCAAACAAATTTAAAGATTTTTAAATTACAGGACCTAAATTTATAGAAAATGAATATTTATAGCAACTAAAATTCTTCTGAAATTATATATTTTATTTTAGAGCATTTAAGAGGATACCCGGTGGGAGACTTTGTTTTATAATAATACTAGATACAAACCCGGCTTCGCTCGGGGTGTTCTTTACTATAAATAATTTTACTGTATTATTTAGGTAATTATATGAAATTTGTGAATGTGGTTTAGAGGATGGGGGAAGGTATATGGAGATACTATGCATGTGTATGAAATTGTGTGTCAAAATAAAGAAATAGGTGCGACGACCTGACTACGCCGATCGCTACGTAACTGCTACGAAAAAATATGATTTCAGCTTTTTTGTGTAATCTATTTATCTCGACTTTTTCCCAATAGGGGTAGGCAGATGCAATCGGTGGCCGAGTGGTTAAGACGTCTGGTATTAACTAGGCAGACCCCGGGTTCGATTTCGGATCCCGGCCACGTACCCATGGGATTTTTAATTGAAAACTTATGTACATAATCCGACAAACCACACATAGAGGCTTTTCCATCTAAATATACCTCAACAGAACTAGCCTCACAAATACCATCGGCTAAACGAGGTAGACTTGGTCTTCCGCTGGGTACCCTGGAACCGTAACACGTGAAAAAAAAGATACAATTGAATGCCATTTGCTACGATCCTCTTTTGCTTCCTTTATGTTCATCATACCTTTTATACATGCTCGGCGATTGTGTGTACTTTTAATATTGCCTTCAATTAATAAATTTTGTGTTTTTGTGAAATTAGTAAAAACGACAGAAAATGCAATACAGGTTCGATTATATACATATTTTGCTTTACATACATACATACAGAAATACGGGTTTGGCTACTTTGCCTAGTTCAAAGAATTCTGCTACGTGTTTTATACACTTGACTTTAGACAAGTGTTAAACAAGTGTTTAGCTAAACAATTATATATTTTACCACTTCTGTCAGTTCATTTTAAACTAACATGTTTTGTGGTAGGCGGTCTACGACTTCTAATCATCAATTTGTAGGGTCACTTGTTTATTAAAAAAAAGTCGAAACTTGTTATTGTCCACTTCTGATGAAGAAAAAAAACCGCCTTCAAAACCAAAATGTGCTTTCCGAAAGCAAATGCAAAAAAAATACCCAAATCGTTTCAATTGTGCCTATAAAATTTGAAGAGTTCTTGATTTCTCCAGGTTCCCATCATCAGATCCTGACCTGATGACCATGGGATCACCTGGAAAGTATAACTTTTCAAACAAAAAAAATAATCCAAATTGGTCCAAGCCTACTGTCTCGGCTAACATACATAAAAAAAAAGATTCCGACGAATTGTAAACCTCCTCCTTTTTTTTTGTTCGGTTAAAAATACTAAGCATATTATGTGAGTTTTTTTGTTTATCAGAGAAAGCTCTAAAACTACTGAACTGATTTGAACTAAGACTCCTAGGATTTGAAAGATTGGCATGGGTCATAGAGTAGATAAGGTAAGTAAGGTAATAGGGCTATATTCCGCCTTCTTCCGTTGTCTTGTCCCAATATTTGTAACTTGGATCTAAGAGAGGATTTTTAATTATTCGTAGCGAAAAGCTGACCTACCTATATATATTAAGTTTATTATCTTCTAGGAAAGTGTCACAAATATTTTAATTAATTAATTATAAACAGTTTATAATTATAATATAATTTAAAATGTAATATATCCAGCAGAATGTATGAGATTGTCCCCAACAATGCGTGCTATGACCAGTCTCGGGCGTGAGGCGTCCGCCCTCTCAACGCATGTCAGGAGGCTGCGCAATCGTTACCACGGCCACTGGATCGATCTAGCGGATTTAGCGCTGATTTCCGCTGAAATTCAGGCATGTAATGTGTTCTTGTAGCACTAATGTATACAAAATAAAGCTACCTTCGCGTTTATAACGCTACGATTGCTATTAAAAATTATTATTTGGAATAAGTGCTTATGTCAGTATTCAAAAGTTTCCACAGTTTAGGTTATAATTATACTAACAAAGTAATAACGAACCATCGCATTTCTTACACTAGACAGATACACTGGTTATGTCAATATTTAGCGTAACTATTACCCATATTAAAAATTTGGAAAAAATCTTCCTTATGAACTTTGAATTAAATTTTCCATTTTTTTTAAATTAATTATTAATTAAATTAAAAAAAAAAACAATAACTGGAATAACAATGCTACATTTCAGCATCCAGCGCTTCCCGCTGATGAGGCCCAGCCAGTGCCCGGGACGTTCAGTGAATGAGCGCACGGCGTTCGGGACAAACGTGCGAAACTGAAACTTAGCGACGCGGCTGACATGTAATAACAGGATCACAGTGTTATAATGATTTTATTAAAATGCCGCCCCGATTGAGGACGGTTGAGATGAACCCGCGATGTGCCATAGAATAGGTAAGTGCTGAAACTCAAGGTCATGTAACTGATAAACATTTATGGCCACGCAAACCTTTGACGGTGCGACCCGTGAACCGGCGAAAATCTCACGATTTAGTGATGTATGCTCCTTTTTTTGGAAATATCTAATTTATTAAACGTAAAATATGGTTCGGAAAATCTTTGAAATTACAATTAAATTTCGGTTTTATATATGATTTTTAATTACAAGAGAATATTAAAGAGATTTTTAAATAATATACTCTACGATTTCATGATGTTTGCTCCTTTTTTGGAAATATCTGATTTATTAAACGTAAAATATGGTTCGGAAAATCTCTGAAATTTCAACTAAATTACAGTTTCACACATGAATTTTAATAATGAGAGTATATTAGAGGCATTTTTAAATAATCTCTCGTACGATTTAGTGATGTTGCTTCTTTTTTGGAAATATCTGATTTAATAAACGTAAAATCTGAAATTACAACTAAATTACAGTATCACACATGAATTTTAATAACGAGAGTTTATATATATATTAATAATAATTTTTAAATAATCTCTGGTACGATTTCGTGATGTTTGCTACTTTTTTGGAATTATTTAATTTAATAAACGTAAAATATATTTTGTAAAATCTCTGAAATTACAACTAAATTACAGTTTCACACATGAATTTTAATAACGAGAATATATAATAATAATCTCTAATACGAATTTGTGATGTTTGCTCCTTTTTAGGGTCCCGTACCCAAAGGGTAAAAACAGAAATCCTATTACTAAGACTCCGCTATCCGTCCGTCTGTTTGTCTGTCCGTCTGTCACCAGGCTGTATCTCATGAACCGTGATAGTTAGACAGTTAAAATTTTTACAGATGATGTATTTCTATTGCCGCTATAACAACAAATACTAAAAAACAGAATAAAATAAATATTTAAGGGGGCTCCCATACAACAAACGTGATTTTTTTTGCCGTTTTTATAGATAATGGTACGGAACCCTTCGTGCGCGAGTACGACTTGCACTTGTTTGGAAATATCTGATTTAATAAACGTAAAATATATTTTGGAAAATCTCTGAAATTACAACTAAATTACAGTTTCACAAATAAATTTTATTAACGAGAGTATATTAGAGCCTAGAGGGATTTTTAATCTGTCGTACGATTTCGTGACGTTTGCTGCTTTTTTGGAAATATCTGATTTAATAAACGTAAAATATATTTCGGAAAAACTAAATTACGCCTTCACACATTAATTTTATTGACTAATATAGAGCAGCTACATAATTGGACAAACCACTGACAGCCTCAAATTGTCACCTGTTTAATGGAGATGTCTTCCACTGGGTATCCTGTAACACGATTGCTGGCTACCCACAAAGTTACTAAATAAAAAAAATCGAGGATAGCTCAAAAAAAATGACAGAATAATAGAGGCATTTATTTTAAACTAGCTTACCCGTGAAGTCCACATTAACTGACATCCTCTTTTATGGTTTTGAGTTCATACAAAAAGTTTTTCCCGAATTTTCCAATTTTCCGAGCAACTTTTCCAATTTTTCTCCTTTTATATTTTTCTTTTTTTTGTTTCTTCACGGGTTCCTTTACAGCTCCCAAAACCGTGTTACGGTTCCACAGTCCCAGCGGAAGACCAATTGAAGTCTCCCTTGTTTAGCCGATGGTATTTGTGAGGCTATACCAAACGAGTGGCCATTTCCGTTGAGGTATATTTAGATGTTTTTTGATTACATATATACATAAGTTTTTGATTATAAAAAACCCATTGATACAAGGCCGGGATCCGGGATCGATTCCGAGGTCTGCCTAGATAATACCAGACGTCTTAACCACTCGGCCACCGAACACCTTTTTTTTCCAATTTTTCTTTCTCTAAAAACCTTAATCAGACCATTATGAAAAAATTGTCAAATCGGTCCAGCAATTCTCAACTTCTCAAGTAATGCGCTTACTAATGAACAGCATTTCATGTTTATTTATAAGGTTATAATTTTTCCCGCATAAAGTTGATTGTGTCGATACCATACGCACGATACAGGATTGAGTGATTAGCACATAATTATTAGATACTACGACTACGCTCTTTGTAAGAAATAATCATAAGTTATGCTATAAACTTAGCCAGGAGCAGGTTTTGCACGGGTCCAAAATATACAAATATGGTTCTTTTCTTTTCGTCTCTATGGCTCTCTATTCAGCTAAATGAGGAAGATTTTTTTTCAGATAGTTACCCCAACAGTTCCGGGAATCTTAGCATACCCATGCAATTAATGACACCACCAATTTACCGCTGGCAAGAATAAAACCGCGATACGCCATGACTTTATTGTTTAATATGGTTTTAATAATGGATTTCACGTACGCGACCAAAGTGGGGAAGGCCAAAGTTTTAATGAGCTTTTGCTGTTGGGGTTCGTTTTTCACAAAAACAATCTGTAGGACACGAGTTTGTGTGCTTGTATTATAGTGCTATTTAAAAAAAAATAAGATAAAGACTTCGTTTTCGTTATTTAAGTACGGAACCCTAAAAATATGGGAACTTTACAGTAGCATTTCAGCAAATTAAAAAAATTAAAAAGTGGTATTCAAAGGAATAACGACGTGACACTGGCAGAAATGTACTTATCTTAGTACAATTGCCAATCAATAAAAAAAAAAAAAAAAGTTGGTCCGATTTCGGGATGTCATATTGAAAAAAATTTAATTAACTTTTCATTCTCAATACTATACTAACATAGTTTTATTTATTTACTGAAAATGGGTGGAGGAAGGGCGTGAAATATAAAAAAATACCAAAGACGGCTTATGAATTTTTTGATACAAATATGAATTACTATTCGTAATGATACAGTCGATAAAAACCCCTAGGAAAGCCTAAACGTACTCTGGAGAAGCCATGTAGAGTTAATGAAGTTGCATTTGTATATTATGTATATTGTATAATACCTATATATTTATTGAGGAAGGTTATAGACTACATAACATCACGCTAGGACCCAAAGGAGCGGAGTAGTGGCCATATACGTCAACCAATCAGAAATTTTCACATGATACATTGATACCGTTTCTAAAAAATATTGAAATTATTAGGTACATCCTTTGATGGGTACATCTAACATTGGGGACACAAGCATCTTTTAAACTCCGAAAAAAAAGCAACCGGCCATGACCTTAAAAAATTGACTGATCGACCAAAACCTTCGCCATTTTTTCACCATTATCTACAGGGTATCGACAGACGCTAACTATGCGTTCACGAAAGAGGCTTATTTACGCTTCTTCGTTTTCAACAATGAGTTTATACTTCAAGGAGTTTGTATACAATAACTATATAAACTCCTTGGTCACGTGGTTGTATTCAGTCGGTCCCATACATTTAAAGTTCTCTATTCTACATTATATTCTATTCGTTTAGTTGCACATTGTCTAAGCCCCCAAGAATCGCTTTAGGGCACATAAACAGAGAAGCGTGGTCAAGTCCATTAGGACTAGGAAAAATGAGCCAATACTAATAGCGTCGTATCGCCATCTCTTTCACGCCATATACAGATGACAGAGATAGCAAATATTTCTATACCGATCCACAGTACGATGTTGTTAGGTTGGCAGTACCTTTCAGCCCTAACTTTGTTCCATTTTAATGTATGGCATGGCAATCCCGACTCTTGTTAAAGAACATAGTGATTGCTACTTACTCTATGGTGCATTCACAATCTATGCATTCGTCCGTCTTTTCTTTGCTTTTTTAGTGTCGTGACCACCGGTTTGAGCCCCAGGTTGAAACCAATGCTCTAGCTAGTCTAATGGATATTTATGTGCGTCAATCAATCCAGGATATTCGCAGCAAACGACGGCACCACCACATCTTTGGCATCAGCTTTATGTCCTTTAAGATATTTAGGATGAGTGGATTTTAATGTACGACCCAAAGTGGGGAAGGCAAAAGTTATAACGAGCTCTTCTGCTGAATGAATAATACTCGAATATTTGTATAGACAACGATTTGTTTGTAGGTGGAGGTCTAAAGGGGTCATTGGTGCAGAAAATTGGATGCGTCGTCACCACAAGTCGACGAAATTTATATTTGAGGGGAACCATTCGCTGAAGTCATGTTTAACCTAAGAGGGGTAGGCAGAGACTACGATCCTGACATACCTCTTTCGTTTCTTTTATATTCATCATACCTTTCATACATGCTAGGTGATTGTGTGTACTTTTAATATTGCCTTCAATCAATATTATTTATATGTACAACTTTACGTAGAATGTGTGATATAAAACGTATTGACCGCATCCGGAACGATGTCATTAGAGAAGAATGCGAAGCGAAAGATGATGTTGTGACTAAAATGAAGATAAGTAGTTTACGCTGGTTTGGACACGTTGAAAAAATTAAGGATAAAAGATTGACTGAAAAGGTTTATATGGCTGTAGTGAAGAGAAATGCTGGCAGAGGACGACCTAGGTGTACTTTTATTGAACATACTTATATAAAATGTATTGATCGATGGAAATATTAAAAGTACACACAATCGCTGAGCATATATAAAAGGTAATAATGAATATAATATAAATATTGCCTCTGCCTACCCCTCTTGGGATATAAGGCATGATGATAGATATAATCTTATGTACATAATCTGTCAAACCACACTTAGAGGCTTTTCCATCTAAACCTCAATAGAACTGGCCACTCGTTAGGTATAGCCTCACAAATACCAGAGGGAGAGGCTAACACAGTTTCGGGAGCTGTAAGAGAGAGAGGGAGAGAAAACAACCTCTTAGCTTAATCCATCCAGTTGTTTTCGAATTTACTTTTTACAAACAAAATAACACGATCTCTTTATAATATTAGGTCCTATGTCTTAAATACTCAAAGGTCCTATTAGAAACAAATACGCCATTTATTCATGGCCTCGTCACAATTGCTTAGCGAGAGGCAGCAGGGTTACATGTATAAAAGACACGGATTCAGTATGTCTGAAACGTGCTTGCATACGTTAGTAGCGGCACATCATAAAATTGTGTTCCAACCCTCGGGGAGTAATAAATCTATATAAAAGCAACATAGAAACTTCCTTCCTCTAATTTTACCTGACTGTGGATATATAAATGGTTTAAAATTGACTGAATATGGCTTATTCTAGATGATGTGGCCATTCTATAATGAACAGAAAGAACCGCCATAAAACTTTTCATAATTTATTATTTAATAACAAGCTTCTGTCCGTGGTTTCACCCGCGTGGAAATAGATTCAAAAGAAATAATCTTGTGGCTGTAATTTGCCCCTCCCCGCGGTATAAAAAGTTGTATATGTAATTCTCTGACCCCTAAACTATGCAAACAATGTCTTCAAATATGTTCCTAACTGACTTTTTGAATTCCCTGAATAAAAAACCTGAAAAAGAATATCAGAACAGTGGCACATGCAAATAACAATAAATAATAATAATAATAATAAGGGCGCAGGGCGGCTTGTGGCGAGCCGTGGGTGAGTAACGACACCGCCGAACCCGAGTGCTCCAGAGAGTAGGTTAAGGCAGGCGTCCCAACTGCCAGAGACTCTCGACCCTGGCTTGCCTTAATTGGTTGTCCAGGGTGGAGTCGTTAGAGTATAATATTATGTATTATGCTCGGGGGTGGAAGTGTCTAAAGGCGTAATAACGGGGAAGCTATATGTGAAACCGGTGTCACACTTCTCGACACCCCCAGCCGCTTACACCAATGTTGCCTGTCTTACTGCCGGCAGAAATGCTTAAAAATGTTGGTTGTTTTAGGAGGCCCATTTAGTAAACGGCGAGTCACCACCTGCCAATTTTACGTTTCATGAGATGAATGATATATATGATCTGCAGGTGACCGTAGTCTCAACCAATAAACTTGATAAACCAAACCATTTAACATCTCAAAACAATAGCCCGAATTTAATTTAATTTTATCTCAGCAATAGTCCAGGCACCTGACGGGGCCTGTCTGTGAGCGCATTGTAATTGATGCATTCAGAGATAGGTCCCGACGGGTGCTAGTCACAATACTTTAGACTAAACACTCTACGTGTTGGACCTATGTCCCCATGCAAGCCTTACAAAGGACCGGGTATTATGCCCGTGAATTTAGAGTTACATAATAATAAATAAAAATAAATGCAGTGCTGTTAGCCATTGATAGAAATCAAATAGACAATCTCTGGCTATGCCATGTATGTTGCAATGTATAACAGTCATGATAGTTTCCCATCCAGGAATCGAACCTATAAAATACGAATTGATACCTACACTGCAAAGTATATTAAAAAGACAGATTCCTCTGACGGTCGTAAACCAACGATTTATTGACTAATATCATTAATATTGCCTACTTTCTTTATATGTCGTTAAATTGTATATTATATTTTTTTCTTATGACGAGATTTTGTGAAATTAATTAAAAATAAGAGAAAATTTGCATTGAATGAAGAATGAATGATGGTAGAGTGACTAAATTGCAGAAGTAACAGAAAAGGTTGGAAGTCCTTTTGATCTACCATCACGCTATTTATCCCAAGAGGGGTAGGTAGAGACAATCGAATGCCTTTTGCTACGATCCTGACATACCTCTTTCGCTTCTTTTATATTCATCATACTTTTCATACAAGCACGGCGAATGTGTGTACTTTTAACATTGCCATCGATCTATACAAAAGTACACTTTGGTCCTCTTCTGCCAGCATTTCTTTCACTTCAGCCCTAAAAACAGTATATAATTATAAAACAACCCATTGGTACATGGCCGGGATGCAGGATCGAACCCGTGGCCTGCCTAGTTAATACCAGACGTCTTAACCACTCGGCCACCTGCGCATATTTTAAACTCCCACTCTAATCTAAATCTCCCACTGAGTGGTCAAAGGTAAATTTCTGACAAGGCTTTCTATATTTCTTTTCATCCACTCTTCATCATTCACACCACATGGAACACTTTGATGAAAATTTTATTTTTATTGTAGGGTAATATATTATATTTTCGTGTAAACGTGTATATATCTGGCTGGAGTCGTAAATATGTTCATGACACCAATAAAGATGTTAGGGTTGCCATCATGTTGTAAATGCAGAACAAAATTGTACCCATTTGCCTACTAATGTAACTTCATAAATATATGATCACGACATTACACTTTTAAAGGGTGAGCAGAGTACTATGGGGGAGGTCCCAAATGAAATATGATTGACCTTAGTTAAAACATAAAAAGGGGAACCCATCATAATTGTAGCTTTTGGATGGAGGACCATATAGATTTGCGTGAGGTATACATTTTTTAAACAATACTTAAGGAACTAATTTTAATATTTTTATTTTCTATCCAGTAGTTTTTTTATAATAAATTTTGAAAGTTCTGGCGACAGACGATAAAATGACGTCATCATTTAAGTGAAGTAGCGATTTTGTTCCGTGGCACTACTCCTCTGTGATGAAAGTAGTACCACGGTCCTTAACGTGTCCCATGACACTACCAGTAATACTATGCCTTGAGAAAACAGGCAGAATGGCTCTTTTACCTAAATAATGACGTCTGCGTATGAGAGTTGATAAAATGAAACGAGACTTTATTTATGCAAATATAATCTATAATTAATTTAAAGATGAAATAGTTTATAACGCCTGATATAAAAGAACCTACAAGTGAGAGACTTGCTATAGTATTATTTTGGTAGGCGTTATATATTGCATCCTAACTTATCTCAACAAGATTGGTATACAATCGCACTGGAAATATGATGATCATATCATAATAATACACATCAATCGTCCAAATTCGTTTAGTGGGTGTCGAAATTAGAGACGATAGTGCTACAGTTACACAACATCCAATGCAACGTTTAATGCAAAATGTTGCATACATTTTTAGCGTTCGCCATTCGCAGCACGCGCGCTGTGGAGTTTATGAGCACCAGTATGTTGCGAACATAGATGTCCGTGTGGAAAGTAGGTTGATCAATTTGGAACTCACGGACTTTCCTGCATAAAAAGTGCAGGCAGGCTTTCTCGCCACAGCTCCCTCAATGATACCATAAAAAGGGCTCTTGCGTCAATTGAAGCTAACGGGAATAATCCAGGAAGACGGCAAGAGGCCCGATGAAATTACTCTGATTCCCAGGAAGCGAGGTCGGATCCTTGTATGGGATGCTACGTGCGACACATTAGCCCCGTCTCAACTCAGGGAAACAGTAATCAAAGCAGGAGCTGCGGCGGAAATCGCAGAGTCTAACAAACGGCGCAAATATAATTCAATTATTGAAAACCACTTTGTGCCGTTTGGTGTAGAAACTCTAGGTCCGTGGGGTTCAAATGCAAAAAAGTTTATTAAAGATATATTATATCCCATCGACTGATCATCTCTTCTGGTGACAAGAGGGCTGGCTCCTTCCTCGCTCAACGAATCAATTTTGCAATTCAGCGGGGAAATGCAGTCAGTATTCTTGACACTATTCCACGCGGACCGGGTTTATAGGATAAAATAAGTAATAATCCCATGAGTGATAGGCAATTTAATAAAAAAATGTATTCTTTATGGTAGAGCGCACTGGCTGTCCAAAGTGTTTGCATTACATATCTGATCCCGCCTTTACAGACAGACGCGCGCTATTTTATACTACCTAAGTAATAAATAAATGTTAGCTAGAAAATTAGCGAACTTTGTGATCGTAAAATTCACTGGCGGTAGGTACTGCATACGAACATAAAATTAATTCTGCTTTCTGAACTTTTTATGGCGACATTAATTTTATACTTAATAATGCTGTTTAACAAACTAGCTTTAGGATTCATGAATTTTGTACTGTAATTACCATCACCTTTATACTATACAGATAAAAACTAGATGGTTGTTTGAAGCACTAACCCAGAATATTGCATTATTGTTATATTTTTGTATTACCAAAAGTTAATTTTAGATTTTAGTAGTTTTATTTAAAAAGTTACGAAGGGAATCATTTTGCAGACTACTTTGAAACAAAATTTGTATATGTATACGATATGAAATAATATTTCATTCAATTGCGTTAAAATTGAGATATTTTTTTCTTCACAGATTGCCTTACGGTTTCCGAAACAGTGTTATCGGTGCCAGGGTATATCCAGCGGAATACCAACTTTTGGCGGGTGGTATTTGAGTGGCCAGTTCGGTTGAGGTATATTTAGATGGAAAAGCCTCTAAGTGGGATTTGTCGCATTATGTACATTATAAAATCCATTGGTACAATACCGACGCCTCCTTGTTTTATTACGGAACCCTAACAATCACGTATTAATCATTTAGTTTGAGACTAAATCCTTACCTGAAAATGCACTGAAAAAAAATGCCTGAAACACTTCTCTTTGTATTGTGAAAGTATTGATAAGCGTAAAATGCAATGCAAGAGTGCACATTAGCTATATATATAGGTAACTATTTATGTAGGTGACCTACTCGCTTGGTCGTCCTTCATGGAGGTATATTTACGGGTGCTTGGCTTTATTATAAACTTTATGGAAATACTACTTGTTATCCGCGACTTTGCTCCGGTTATTTTGGATTTTTAGGCTTGATGAAAATATATAGGTTCACTCGTGTCTGTCTCTCCGTCTGTCAAAGTTTATTTTCTCCGAATGTACTGGACGAAAAATGTTGAAACTTGGTACATATATAGAGTTTCATGACCTAATCACGGATGTGCGCTATACATCGAAGCATATGTTTTTCAGTGCCGGTACACTTTATTTTAAAGTTAATTTATTTTTCCTTGTCAGTGATTTTGCTGCCCTGAGAGACAAATAATAACGCAAATAAAAAAAAATTAGGGAAAGAAAAATAAAAACTGCCGTGGATGGGATTTGACCATTTGCATCCTGAGCTTCACCATACCATACCATACCTTTAGCCGTTAGACCACCGTCGATACAATAGCAACCGTTGCTAAGGCTTTTCTCTGATACATAATTTTCAGCCGTAAACAGAGACAAATTACTGAATTTCTGAAAAACTACTAAACCGATTTTCGCCATTATGTCTGTAAGATAATGTCGAAAAATTATTATATCCTTAAAAAAATAAGTCGTCAAAATGGGTACATATTTCATCGCAATATTAAGAAAAATGTATCTACTTATAAAGTCAGTTTTTTCAAAATTTCTAAAAAACTACTGAACCAATTTTTACTTAAAAAAATGGGACCACCTGTGAAGTATACCCTTTCAAACAAAAAAAAAATCCAAATCGGTCCAGGCGTCTTCAAGTAATCGGAGAACATCCATAAAAAAAAAAGATTCCGACGAATTGAGAACCTCCTCCTTCTGTTTTGAATTTCGGTTAAGGATGTAGGAACGAATTATGTAGAATAAAATCTTTCTCTAATAGATAAGTAGATATAATCGTAAATACATAGGTACCTATTCAAATTGTTGTGAACCCATTATTGAACCCGTGCGAAGTCAGGGCGGGGTCACTAGTTTTTCATATAATTATTATAAATCTGTTATAAGTTTCTGCATATAATATTATGCTTTAGCGTTGCGAGAGAATATAATAATAGCGTTCGTACATTGTCTAAGTTTAGTTCTGCGAATGCTGGAGTATTTATTTAATTGTCAATACTTAAGTTATTTTTACTGTTATAAAGATATATTATTTACTGGCTTTCCGTGTCGGCTTCGCCCGTGGAAAATTTTGAAATGTGACATAAAAATGTCATTCTCAGACCCTCAAGCTATCCCTGTGCAAAAAATAACGTTGACCCGTTGCTCTGTTGTAACGTGAAAGAAGAACAAACAAACAAACAAAGTTTCGCATTTATAATATTAGCTTGGATTAAAGAAAAAGTTCCGTAAAGGTACCCACCCATTGGTCTAATCACCGGCGCGCCGCCGTACGGTCCACCGAAATTGACCACAGATTCGTCCAATTCCTATAACAAATGGCTCGCCTAGATCTTACCGGAATGGGAAATTTTCGATGCGATGCCAGACCAATGTGTGGCCTACTTAAGATATTCCTAACAATATTTTGTAATTAGAAAGAGAGAATATTATTTTTTAGCATTTCAAAAGCCGAAAGCGAAGCCGGAGTAGAAAGCTAATAAGGTGGATTTCCGTAGTCTAAATTGTGAGGATGTGGGAAATACTAAAGAAGGAAGTTTGTTCCACATGTCATGAAACTAATAAAATTATGTAACTAGATTGAGAAAAATACTTGCATTGAAGAGAACTGTTTTTTACACGCTTTCTATTAGCTTCACAATGTAAACAAATCTTAGAAGTTGAATTTAACTAACTTCTATTTGTCGTATCGATTTGAGAGTTTTCAAGTGTATATAATTCGGATGACAATACAATAATGTGGTACCATAGATCTGATCTGATGATGGAGCCAGGAGGTAGATAGTGGAACTCTGTAACGAAACGACTTAACACCATCGAGAAGCTTGTTTTTTAGTTTTTTTTTATAAAATATTATTTATTTGATGTTAGGACTCTAGCTATCTTAGTTTGAGGCCAAAATGTCTGTAAATAAACAATTCCCCAGATAGTTTCAAGTCCCGTGGTCACGTTCCCATATAATGTTCTAATCTTTTAAGTGCGAAGTGCGAGCTTGAGGCTGCCATAAATAGGTAACTAAGTATATATAAAACTAAGTTCAAACACCGCGGTCTGTTTGTCTGAAATATATATCTATATATGTATGTATGTACAAATACACCCCACATAAACCCAACTACAATACACACCCACATACACTTTGACTCTTTGATGAACCATATTTCTAGAATTTGTTGTTTTTTAAATTTGTTTCTTATTTTCTTTTAATATTTTCATCCTAATAATATTTTTTTTTATTTTAGAGAATTTTGAATATTTTGTATATGTTTTGAATTTAATTTATGTTTTTTTTAATTTTATATCTTTTAAATTTTATATCTTTGTTTCTGGATCAGAATAGATACCCAAATAAAATAGATGCTTTTGTGGCCAAATGTAATTATATTATATTATTTTAATCTATTAATCTGTTGTGCTTTGAATTTTTAATAAATAAATAAATAAATAAATACAGTTCTAAACTGGTAAACGCCTAGTACTAGCCCCTGTACCACTATATTTTTCCGTCGTTTTATTGTCGCAACGGATTTTACGTTATATGATGATTATGTTAAAATACAAACATAATAATTATAATTAATGATTGGAAACACTATGTTCCCGCAAGTTTGACGTCCTAGATCGCCTTTCCCCACAATTAACTATTTTCCTAGAGCTCTGTCTCGCGACATATAACGATACCAACGAAATCTGAGGTATAACTGGTCAAAGGGGAAAAAATTGGCGAAAGGGGGAGCCCGTCTATGGCCCCTCCATAGGCTTAGTACTCTGTTTTAGTAAAGTAGTAATTATTATTTAATCTATGGTTAAGTTGCGATGTATGACGTGTATAATTGAAATTCAATTTAGTACAGATACTATATACCTACTGGAATAACACATACTTACTGTGTACTTTAAAATTACAAATTAAATTAAAAAACAATAATTGAAATCATATAAGTAATAAAATTTACTTATATAGGTATACAATACAACAAACTGTATACTAAATAGCCTTTTGATATCTAACAAGTAGCCTAAAATATAATCGGCTGAATGAGGACGTTGTTACCATGAAAATAGTTCCATTAGGCACCCGTGAAAGGTATAAAATAGAATTCAAGAAGTACCGACGATGAGAGTTCTGTCCACATTACAATGTCATTAAACTATTTTAAGCATGAACTAAACATTTTTCTCCTAAATCAGTGAGACAACCACAGAAAATTATAAAGAACAATATAAGTAACAAGTGACCACACATATTATAGGCTGTAGCAATATGATTTTCCCACATCTTCAGAATTTCCCCTGAAATATAGTCAAATAAATATAGAAGAAATACATTTTGTGATATATTTCAGTGCAAAAATGATAACCGCACAAATAATTTGTCTAAAGATAGCAAAATATACCGGGAGGTCCCGGGTTCAATCCCCACTCGTGCCAAAAATGCTATGTTATTTAATCCGCAGTTCTACTAAAAATATCAGATATTTACGTCTGTATAAGAATTGACACATCTAGGTCCATTAAGTGCAGCAACGGACTTGCCACATGTTTTGTTCAATATGGACAGCTGGCTGCAAGTGGACATTGTTACCGTTACCAAGGTGCCGTGACGATGTCATATTTAACTAGACTAGTTTTTCATAACATTGTCATTCCAGTACAAAAATTAAGTTGTAGGTTTTCATACAAATATGCGAACATGCTACTTCTACATACTTTATAATGTTCTGTGGAAATTACCCATTCATTACCAAATAGATAAAAAATCCTAACAATCTAATTAAAGTTTGAAACTTTGAGTAGAAAAGTTTTTCACGAAATTAATTTTTGAAGAAGTCATCTAAACAGGGAGGTAATAATTTCAAGTCGCCCTTTGGGGTCTCGTTATGTATTCTGAAATGTTAAAATTTATAAACTTCTTTTTATGACTTTATTCCGGTACCATTTTGTCATTATTCCACAGATTTATTACTAGAATTATGTACTAAAATATATTACTTTTATTTCGTAGTCGGTCTGTCTGTAAACGACGATTATAACACAAAGCCTGTCTCACTTTTTCAGGAAATTTTCCTCTCGACTCACTCAGTGGGAAACATTTGCAATGTCAACGCAAAGTGACCCTTATCTGAATGCAATTAGACTTATTTTGGTATATTTTTATTTTCATTCCAATTTCATATAATTAATGTACTAAGGAAGACTTCTGTACGTTCTTTTCAATATAATTATAATAACCACTTCTGATGAAGAAAAAAAACCGCCTTCAAAACCAAAATGTGCTTTCCGAAAGTCAAGTCACTATAAAAAATATACCCAAATCGCTTCAAATATGCCTATAAAATTTGAAGAGTTCTCGATTTCTCCAGGATCCCATCATCAGATCCTGACTTTGAGAACCTTCTCCTTCTTTTGAATTTCGGTTAAAAACAGAAATTGGAAACACGTTCAAAAAAATATACCAAAGTCTAGACCAAAAATATACTATTCTATTAATAGAATAGGTATCGTAATTTGCCATATCTTGAGACTTGCTCTTCCGCTGGGTACCCTGGAACCGTAACACGGTTTCGGGAGCTGTAAGGCAACCCGTGAAGAAAGAAAAAGAATCGAAATATAATCGAAATCCTGAACCGATTTTAATAGAACCCGCTAAGTTTTATCGTTACGACAATTTGAGGGGAGAAGTATCAAGTATCCCGGGCCTTGTACCAATAGTTTTTTAAATTAAAATCTTATGTACACAATCTGACAAACCACACATAAAGCCTCTCCATCTAAATATACCTCAACAGAACTGGCCACTCGTTAGGTATAGGCTCACAAATACCAGCGGCTAAACGAAGAGAGACTTGGTCTTCCGCTGGGTACCCTGGAACCGTAACACGGTTTCGGGAGCTGAACAGAACAGGTGGCAAAACAGATATAAATAGCAGCCTTGGACTCGTCTTTTCCGCTTGAAGGGCTGCGGTAAAGTCACATGTCATATATTTTCTATAAAAATACAGAAATTTAGTGACGTTTTTCCTCAAAATAAATTTGGTCAGAGAAGTCCATTGGCAGTCAATTTTCCGATACATTTCTCAAGATAACAAATCACTTGAAATGACAAGTGCGGTTATATGATATACGATTTTGGTTGGGGATTATTTATTTAGGGTTCCGTACTTCGCGTTTCAAGTAATCTATAGGTATAAATAAAAAATTAATGCTGTTCGTTGGTAAGCCTAGACCGATATGGCAAATTAAAAAAATATGTTCGTAATAGTCTGAATAACGGTTTCAGGGAAATAAAAGTTGTATAACTTCCTCAAAAAGTGCTTTTTTTTGTATGAATTTAAGGGGCACGAAACAATGGGCTCCATGAGCGAAGCTAGTTTTTTTTGTTTATTATTTGCTATTTAATTTGATATTGATGATTTACATATTTCAATTCTATTTTTTTTGGTCTAATTTATGCACCACTTTTGAGTCGGACAGGGTTTTTTACATAATTTGGATTTGAGATTTATTCCGGGATATTGGAGGACCAGTCCAACTATCTCTGTGCAAAAAATCACGTCGATCCGCCGCTCTGTTTATAGGAGAAAGAAGGACAAACAAATATACTTCTATCTATCTATCATCACGCCTTTTATCCCAAGAGGGGTAGGCAGATACCATCGAATGCCCTTTGCTGCGGTCCTGAAATACCTCTTTCGCTTCTTTTATATTCATCATACCTTTCTTAAATGCTCGGTGATTGTGTGTACTTTTAATATTGCCATCGATCAATACATTTTTTATATGTTCAATAAAAGGACATCTAGGTCGTCCTCTTCTAGCATTTCCTTTCACTTCAGCTATATAAACCTTTTAGTCAATCTTTTACCCTTCATTCTTTCATCGTGTCCAAACTAGCGTAAACTGCTTTTCCTCATTTTAGTCACAACATCATATTTCACTCCATATTCTTCTTTCGTATTTAGTAGCAGTCGCGGGTAAAAGACTAGTACAGAGAAAAGACGACCAAAACCATATAAAGGTCGGTATTAAAATATGTCGTTGACGTATATATTCCCGCTTGGTCCCGCCATGTTCTGACAGCTAAATCAATATGGCGTCTCATAAATTGTCTTGGCTCGTACATTTTAGTGCGAAACACGAATCTGTCTAAATTAAATTATATTTGCTTCAATATTGTGTTAGACCGGCCAAGTGCGAGTCGGACTCGCGCACTAAGGGTTCCGGACCAACTTAGAGGTTTCTTATAATATTTTCCGTTTTCTGTGGGAATTTAGCTTTTTTCGTTTAGTGGATTTGGAGAAAAGTAAGACAGACAGACACGAGCGTGATACTATAATTGGATTTACGGAATCCTAAAAACGTTTAAGATAGGTAATAATTATTCCAAGTGCTTCTAGAATTTAATAGTCAGTAGTTTTGAGTTTTATGACGCATGGGTATTCACAACAGTTTTAATACCTACATAAATATACTTATAACTACTTATCTATTAAAGATAGATATATGCTAACGCAGACTTTTTTGTAGATCATTTTATTCTACACAATTCTTACCTACATTATTTTGTTATATCTCTGACGGATTAGACAGCATACGGCATGAAAACTCGCTGGGGCTTACTTTTTTCCTGTCATGTCTTAATTCAGTTATACTGTTAATGCTTAGCTCCTAAACATGATAGGTCCAGGGTAAATACTCAGAAACCATGGGTGTACGTACTTATGTACGCGCGTTAGAAGTTATATTTTTTGGCATAATACAAATGAGTTTATTTAGCACGCAAATAATAATTGCCTTTAAAAAAAAGTGTATTAGGTATTCAAAAATTATGCGCTGTAAAGTGTACTAATAATAAAAAAATAAACTTGCATCGTGCGCGCGCATTGTGAAATTTTGTCGAAATATCACTCTCGGCAACTTCATACTGTAACTTTTTGTTACATCGTCAAATTTCACTCTCATATATTTTTTTCATAACGCGCCTAAAGAAGTATAACTTCAAAAACAACCGTTGCTAAATTAGGGAATTTTTGTAACACACACAACTTAGGTTGTACAAATCGTGCTCAAATGGAGAATTCTGAATTGGCCTCAGCAGAAAAGGACATGCTTTGTAGGATTTTCAGTCTTGTAAAAATATTCATGGAAATTATTGATGTGTAACATGTTAGCTTCAGCTAAGTGGCATAATAGTAGAGAATAATTTCGTAAATAATATATTAACTAACTTTCCGCCCCGGCTTCACCCGTGGAATTTTCTGATTGGTTGATGTTTATGTCTACTGCTCCGCTCCTTTGGGTCGTAGAGTGATATTATAATTATATCTATATTCTATACTAATATCAAATCAAATCAAATCAAATAATCTTTATTGATGTAGAATCCATGGATTGCTTATCAATGTCAAACCAAAATAAATAAAATAAAGTTACATTTATAACAATTTAGTCACAAGCTTTACCATCTTTCAAATAATCATCTATATTGTAATATGCCTTGGACAAAAGTTTACTTTTAATAAATAATTTAAATAATAGATAAATCTTGTACATGGGTTGGAAGTTTGTTATAAAATTTCACACAACAACCTTATGGAGCCTAGCAGAGAGCGGTGCAAGCTTATGTTTACTTCTCGTATTTACATTATGCCTATCACTATTTCTTTTAAATGTAGAAATATTTTTACGGACATACATTAAATTCTCAAATATATACTGTGTATGGTACACAGTCATTATACAATACTTTTAAATTTTTCCCTTAGAGTCACGTGGACCCATTTTGTATATTATTGCACGATATATTTGTATATTTTTGTAAAATAAAAATACTATTTACTTCCGCGGCATTACCCCACACAAAAATTCCATATGACATAACCACATGTGGAAGTAGCTAAAATAAAATAATATTATAAAGGTAAAGTTTGTGAGGTTGTAGGGGGTATTCTCTTAAACTACTGAACCGATTCTAAAAATTCTTTCACGAATAGAAAGCTACGATATCCCTGAGTGACATAGGCTATATTTTATATTATTCGATAATATCCACGGGCGAAGCCGGGGGCGGAAAGCTAGATCTCAATAAAGAGGTTATATAACTCAAAATAATTTTTTGAAATTGGATTGGAAGTTCCTGAGCTTAGACAAGCTCTTCTGCAGCTTTATATTATAGTATAGAAGTATCATTGGCGACTTTTTTTCTATTATATTTACAAGGATGGCCACAGAATAAAGCTGGTATCAAATAAAAAGCAAATTAGAAATTTCTCTAACATTCCTAGTGTCGGCTTGCTCTCTAATATCAAGGGAGTCAGACAAAGGTATGTAGGTCGAGGGACCAAACCAAATATATTTACTATCAGCGTGAAAAGGAATTTTTTGATGTGTAACATCTTTCCTCTCGCTTTCTTGCAATATGTGGGAGGTATTTCGTGAAAAGGGACGGAACTGTGTAACAGGAAGCCGGGGAAGCGCGCGCTATTTGATTTGACCGTAGAGTTGGCCATCTGATGTTACCAACCCATTTTCCGAGAGGTTAGTACTGTCAGCCAACAGTGTGTGCGTGTACCAAGGAAGGTGAGATGTCAGATGTTACACATCCCATGCTCGCTCGTTTTTTTTCGTATTGATTCATATACCTATTCTACTAAGTAATATTTTAAAAGAGACTAGCAACCCCGCCCACTACTTCGCACGGGTAGGTACAATATGGGTTTACAACCATTTGAATACCTACATAAATACGCTTGTAACTGCTTATCTATTAGAGATAGATATATACTATTGCAGACGTTTTTGTAGATAATTTTATTCTACACAATTCTTTCCTACATCATTTTGTTATATCTCTGACGGATTAGACAGCATACGCCATGAAAACTCGCTGGGGCTAACTTTTTCCCGACTTGATTTACTCATACTGATGTTTAATACCCGTAAACCTTTCTCGTGAATCAGAAAAAGCTAAAGCATCAATTAATGATAGGCTTGTTTCCTGCCCTGTTTAATATAAGAGACTGGCTAAACTTGGATAACGTTTCTAGTACCCACCTCGGGCCCTGCTGCGTAAGTAGCGTTGCCAAGAAATAATATCAGAAACTCAGTTTGACCGGACATTTGGGTAACCAGACCAGATAATATTGTTTTATAACTAAATTAGTTTTTCACAACATTGTCACTCTAGTACAAAATTTGGTTACACCGGTTTTCACACAAATATGCTAACATGCTACTTCTAATACCTTCTTTATATTGTTCTGCGGATAAAATCCTGACAGACGGGACAGGCTGGCCGGACACGGTCTAATTTGGCCGGACATAAAGTCTAACAATGTCCTACTGTATCCAGACGCCTGTCAACCCTATGAGCAAGGGTGGTGTGTTTTGCCTATTTATTTTGTGGAATTGATTCTTTTTTCAAGCCTTGCGTAAAAAGGAACCAATCTCCGAAATGTTATAAAAACTTAATGTTGCGGAACCCTACAAAGCTATTTAATATTTCTAAAACGAAATCATAAATTGTTAAATCGTTGAAATCGAAGTCGTTTCCAGTGAAATCGCTCATTTTCATTTCAATAGTTCTAACAGACCACGATGTAGTTGACAAATTGAATTTTTCTATTCTAGGAACAAGTCGACAATATTCTGTGCGCATTGTAGACTTCAATATAGCCTCTGTTATAGGCTCCACCCGCGTAGAACTAAGTAAATAGAATAAATAGGAATGTGTTTGTTTGTTTGTTTTGTTCTTATTTCATGTTAAAACATAGTAACATTTTATCACATACATTACATACACTCTACTTACAGTCTTATCACAAATTTCAATTAGCGTAATTGTCAAATATTTTAATATTCTGCAAATACTATAGTCCGACAAACCACACTTATAGGCTTCTCCATCTAAATATACCACAACAGAACAAACTCGTTAGGTATAGCCTCAAAAATACCATCGGCTAATACATGGTCTCCCTCTGGGTACCCTGGGACTAATACCACGTTTTCGAGAGCCGTAAGGCAATCGTGAAGAAGAAAAAATGGAGTAATTTGTGAGTAAAACGTTACTTGCTTCACTTAGAATTGAGCGGATACAAAAACGGTTTTTTGGCACTTGTGATGCAGGAATCATAAGGGGTATTTAGACTTAGAATCTGCTATTTGTTTAATCTTGATGTCTTGAAGGATTCCAAAGATATAGCTAAAAAATCCTTCATATGAAGTGCAACTTAACCATTTTGGTAACTCATCACTGTGAAATAGAAGGAATATATTGGATCTTAATTTATTTGCAAATTACTCAAGGGCCACATCGATTGTTCTCAACTCCTGGAACTGAGAAGGTGTAAACCTTCAGTACCTCCTCCGCGATGGACTGTATTAGGATCCAACTCCTCAATTTCCCGCTTTTGCAAAATGGTCAACATGAGCTGTACTTACATCATTGGGTGTTAAAATAGTGTAAGAGTTTTAGTTTTAGCTTGATTTTAAGTATTAGCGTTTTGTATTTACGTGATATCTATCCATAAGTAGTTGTGCACCTACAATACGGAACTATCGATAGAACTTTTTAAATAAATAAAAAAGGCATGGGGACTGCCGATTCGACAGAAACAAAACCTTAACATTATGAATAACAGTAGTTTTTAATTTAATTTTTAAACTTATAATAAAGTCACCTAAAGAAGTTTTCAACAATAAAAAAAAACTCAGAGAATTCCCGGCCAGAAATGCGCAGTCAAAAATGCCCAGGCATACGTGGAAGCCAGTACACGAATTCCTGCCCGGACATTTTCGGGTCGGGCAATCCATGGTCTTGTGCCGAAAACATGTCGCGAATGTATAAGATTTCATCCTACCAAAACTCGCTCAACGCGCCTAAAGAGTTTTTTTAAAAATGCCCTCAATTAAAAGAATTGAGTGCTTTAAAAATCACCTGCTGCTGTAATGCCTGATCCCGGAACGTAAAAGTTTTTACGTTCAATTTAGACAAAAGGCACCCTTCGATATAAATAAATTGAGTTGAGGTTGGGAATGAAATTGAGATCTTTTATTGCCATTGTTGTTGAAGATAACAATAGGTTGCAATAGAGATAATATTTCAACTTGAGTGTACAAACAAAAACAAACACATCTTCACGGCCGTAATACCTTGCTCTGTGGCCAGAGACACCGGTAACAGTGTCCACTTGCAGCCAGTTGTCCATATTGAACAGAACAGGTGGCAAGCCTGTTGCTGCACTTAATGGAACTAGATGCCACTTTTTTACTTTGACAATCGTAGTGTAGCGATATGTGCAGCAATTTGTTTGTAAGCCTCTAAAACCAAAACCCAATTGAAAAATAAAAAATGGGCATTGTCTAAAAAAAGTTATATTAAATTTAGGGTTCCTCAAGACTTAGCAATATTTGTAACCAAAAAGGGAAGGTTGTTATTTTTTCGCAGATCAAAAATTTCGAAATAGTCATGGCATTATTCTTTACGGCAACATTAATGATTTCAAGTTCATTTACCCATTTTTAATTGTGAAACTATATTATTTACATCTTCACGGGTTACATTACGCAAAGTGGATAGATAATCTACAAGTAAGACATCTTTCCTACTCGTGTTACGGTCCCAGGGTACCCAGCGGAAGACCAAGTCTCCCTCTTTTAGCCGATGGTATTTGTGAGGCTATACCTAACGAGTAGCCAGTTCTGTTTATGTGGTTTGTCGGATTATGCACATAAGTTTTTAATTATAAAAAACGTAATGGTACAGGCTTGCGGACTCCCCACCGACGCACCTTCATTCGCGCATTATGTTAGAGCTTTTTAAGTAAATGTAAATAAAAATGGTATCCGAAGTATAATATTCGTATGGTTGGTTGTCTACAGTTATAATGTGCGTTAAACCAAAACCGTGACAGGGCAAACAGTATGAAGATAAACTGCTTACACATCAATCTCATAAAGCGACCTCGCGAAACCACTACCTTCTTAAAAGCTCTGGGAGCTGATTTGGTAACTCGATATTATAAACTCGCAGAATTTACTCGAACTCGCATTATCCAATATAATTTGTGTCTCGATATTCGAGATAATTTCTAAGTATAGGTATTATGGAAATTTGTAGTATATATGTTTTACTCAGCATTAAGAGTCGATTAGTTGTCAGCAAATTTAATTTTAGTTCCATCGTCTCAGCCGGTCGGTGCCGATCAAATAGAGAGCGCATTGTCTTAAAATCTTAAAAAGTAGGTCCTATTTTTGTATTATAAAACCCAAACCATGGTAACTAAGTAAATGTAAAAGTTTAGTTATTATTCAAAATTGTGTGATGTTGTCTATATCATCCTTATGTAATGCTAATTTTAGAGGTAACTTTCGATTTTAGTTTTTTTTAGATTTAGATAACTTTGCAAGAAGGCTACATAATCTAGGCTACTTTTCATAAAACAAATATTTAGGATTCTTGCGTAAAAATATAAACTTTCCTTTATTTTCTTTAATTTCACGTGGATGAAGTCGCGGGTACAGCCAGTGTTTTATATAAAAAAAACTGTTTGCAGTAGATATTTTGTCTATGGACGAAGTACAAAAAGAGAAAAAAACTTTATTTCTTCGCTCAGTGCATTATCATAGCTATTTAGCCAGGCCAACATACAAACCTACTATAGTTTTTATATTATATTTTAATTCTTTTACTTTTTGTTAATGAATGAGTTGAGTTACAAAAGTGTGCCTCAAATTTTGTGATAAGTAATATTGAAATATCGATTAGCGCCCGTATTTCTTGACGATGGCTATATATTTCTTCTAATTCTGCGGCGATAGTTTACGAAAATATTAAATAGCATCCATTTGTTTAGGGACTGGGCTTAGAGATAACATGGTTTAATGGATCCAATGTCCATAAATAAGTATCTATATATTTAGGGTTCTTACAACTACATATTCCTCGCCGCGTCTGTCTGTCTGTCTGTCTGTCTGTGACCTTTTCACGCAAAAAATACTGAACGGATTTTGATGCGGTTTTCACCATTAGATATGTGGATATTTTCTAACAAAATAAAATATAGCATATATTATTCAGGGATTGTGTAGCTTTCTATTCGTGAAAGATTTTTTGAAATAGTTTCAGAGATTACTTCCTACATCCAAACTTACAAACTTTACCTCTAGGATTGCCAATTGTTCTATTCAATATGGACAACTAGCTGCAAGTGGACACTGTTAGGTCGTGATGATGTGTTTTGTGTCCAAAAAGTATGTAAAATGCTCGGTACATAGTTGGCAGGTGTTAAACTAACAAAAACCACTCGTATTAGGCACTCGTAAAGTCGTAAAGTGACTCATATCAAAAGTTCCACGCCAACGACACTGTGATTAAAACTGGGTACGTACAGGAAGCGTTCTCACGCCGCGTTAAATTTAATTGAAAATTTAATCGGTTCCCACAAAGAGCTTGGCGGGAGCAATATTGGAAAATTTTCTGGATACCAAAGATTATATATCTACTACTACACGCTTGTGGTTTGCAAACAGAAAGTTGACCCTACGATTGTCACGTTATTTTGTTGGATCGTTGTCTTTGTCAAAGTGTTTTGTTGGTCGTTAGTTCGCCGTGGCAAGGTATTTAACATTGTTTCATTTTGTGTTTATGAGATAATTTGATTTGGTTTCTTTGAATAGAACAAGAGCTTATTTAATACCTACTTATAGATTGTAGGTATATATTTTTTAATTATTATATCAAATTTTACCTTAATTTTAAATGAATGTATATTATATCCTGTATATAAAGTTATCTATTATTTAATATACCTATATATAAATACGTGAAGATAAAACATGTTGCGCTTCACCGAGGAGTATGAGATATGGCATAGTTAAAATTTATATGGAAAAGGTGTGCAGAAAATAAATATTAATATATTGTGTTGGAAATTCATTAAATTAAATTAAATTTTCATGTTCATATTATCAATGACAAACATGGCGGCTTGCTTGTAAAGACTGTCGCCAAAGAACAAAGAGAATATAACCACTACGTTACAAAGAATTTTTAAATGTTGCCAATACATAATTACTGACAGAGACTATATTTTTTATTCTGTCACACAGAGGCATATTGAATCATATTTCTGACAACGTCACCCTCATGTCAATCACAACACTTCGAACAAATATTTCAAAATTTCTGTAATTTATTAAATTAATTATGGTCCAATTCGGTATGTAAAGTAAAAGTTAAGGTATGCTGAATCCAAAACCGTTTCGAGATATTGGTTTAATAATCCGTATTTTTCAATTTATAGTTCTTAAAATCGTGAGATTGTCTTTATTTTTTCAAAAACAAATAATTAACTTAACCTACATTTCACCTATGAATGACGTCATTATATCGGCTAAATAAAAGCAAAATATTTGCTTGTCAACTTGTCAACCAATATGTTACCCTGTTACTAGACATACTACTATTTCAGTCGTTTTTATAACTAATCTAGTTTATTATTTAGGAAGAATGTTTAAGCATTTTTTATGATAGGATATTATTTGACCTTTGTATATATTTTGTATCACAACAAATATGCAGACTGCGGTATAAAAGCCGTAAAGATGTGTTTCTTTGTTGTTGTTTTAATATGTTTTATGTAGAAGTGGTAGGTTTTGGTAGATTTTGTAGGATTTAGAGACGGCAACACTATTGTTTGTTAAATGTCAAAGTCAAAGTACACAGATGTTCTTTTTTCTGTACCAACATATCAAAGATATTGAAGTATTCAGCCGACAAAATGACGTCATCAGTGCTAAAACTTTGATAATTTATTATAAAAAAATTACTGTATAGAAATCAAAAATATTCAAATTAGTTTCTTAAAATAGCTTAATCTTTAAAATAAAAATATAAAAATCGTACCTTAGCTTTTACTTTACATACCGAATTATACATGAGATTGTAAACATTTACATGCCCTATATTAGGGTAAACATAATGGTGTAGGTCCAAATAAATGAATTTGAAGTTGTATCCCACTAATATTATAAAAGTACACACGTAAGAAGTGAAACATCTTTGGCTTTTTATAATTAAAAATTGAAAGACTGCAAGCGAGCGAAGGTACTAGTAAAATTTAGTACAATATTGTCTACGGCAATAGACTCACTTATGAAGTATTGTAATCGAATTTGTTGGGCGTTCCTTTTAGTCCATCTTAGATATCTAGGGATTTAAGGATGCCATATATACATTGGTGCTCAAAGAGAGACTTAATAAAAAAAAGGGTTACTTTACGTTTTGTGACAGAACTTTAATTTTGAGACTTTTCACAGGGGTATTATTATTTCGCGTTGATGAACTAACAATGACATATTATAAAACAAAGTATCTCACCGTCAATTTCTTACACAAAAAATATTGAACAAATTTTGTTGTAATTTTCACTTATAGATAGGTTCATTCACCGGGAAGGTTTACGAGCATTAAACAAGAACCTATTATGTTTAGAAGCTGAACATTTATAGCATTAGTGAACAGATCGGAGAAAAGCTAGCTTTTTAAGCTCCAGCGCGTTTTCATAGCACATGCTGTCTAATCCGTCAGAGATATAACAAAATGACGTAGGAAGGAATTGTGTAGAATAAAATTGTCTACAAAAAAGTCAGCTGAAGCATATATCTACCTCTAATAGATATAGTAATTTGTGTAGGTGTTAAAATTGCTATAAACTAGTATTGTACCCGTGCGAAGCCAAACAAACAAACAAACAAACAATATCTTTATAATATTAGTAGTAGATTTTAATTTCCTGAAGTATTTATCGGAAATATCTAACAAGTAGTTAGAGGTGAGTTATATCGATTGTTTCCGTAACAAGTAGGTACAGATTCAGGTCACGTGTAATCCTACCTGCTAACTTAGTGCTTGTCTACTGTATTTATTTCTGAACTGGGGATGCAGAGATAATTCATAGGAATTGAGTAAAGCGTGAGCTAAGGCATGCTTTTTATACTTTTATTTCAATTTCTATGTAGTAGTTATTTTGTAATAAATCTTCAAAACTTTGCCAAAATGACGTCATCATTTAGGTATAGTAACGTTTCTGTCCCGTGGTACTACTAGTTTGTGATAAAATAGTGCCACCGTCTTAACTAGCTCCGTGGCACTACCACTAATACATATGAGTTGAGAAATGGGGCAGAATGGCTACCTAAACTGATGACGATATTTTGTCGCCTTTCGGCAAAACTTTAAAATTTATAATAAATAAACTAGAATTTCCGCCCCCGGCTTCGCCTGTGGATATTTTCGAACAAAATAACATATACCCTAAAGCACGCATAGATAATGGCTTGCCTGCACTACCCCCCCCCTACCCTTACCCTTACCTTTACCCCTACCCGGCGACGGTTTTTTAATTAAATTTTTATCGCGACACTTTTTGTAGATAATGATGTGTTCTGCAAAGTCGTACATTATTTTGTTCTATCATCAATAGTTTTCGCAGCGCACGCGATGTAAGGCATTTCTTAGGTTATTTTTTTACACCTTGGGTTACATTATTGGAGTTTTATCTTTCCTCTTTATAATATTAGTATAGATGTCACTCAGGCTTACTATTAGTGAAATAATTTTTAGAATCGGTTCAGTACTTTTGAGTTTATTTAATACAAACAAAAAAAACAATCACCTTTACCTCTTTATAATGTTAGTATAGCTATAGAATACTACTGAATAGAAAGCAAACATATTCAAATTAGATTATTAAAATAGCTTAACCTTTGAAGACCTTTTCAAATTCAATAAAAAAAATGTTTCTATGTGCTTTTTTGTATGACTAAGATTGTACAGACAGATAGACATAACTACCATTCCTTTTATGTAAATGCGTAAGTTTACAGGCACTAAAATAAAAGCCGCATTAAAAAGTTTTTCTCTTTAGTCTACGTGTCAATGCATCTAGATTATATTTTCAGTATCTTTCTGAATATTCAGCATCACGTTTCAGCTGCGAGGTTATTACAATATCATAATGAACCTCAATATCATTTTGGTCATAGTTTGTGACACTTTGCAATGTCAATGCCATACGGACATACGACATATGTAATATATATCAGTGTTACAAATGACAACGACAAATTTAATATAAGTTTACAAGTCTTACAGCTCCCGGATACCCAGCGGAAGACCAATTAAGCCGATGGTATTTGTGAGACTATACCTAACGAGTGCCCACTTCTGTTGAGGTATTTGATGGAAAAGTCTCTGAGTGTGGTTTGTCGGATTATGTATATAAATTTTTAATTATAAAAACCCATTGGGATCGAATGGTATTAACCATTTGGCCACCGACTCACCTTTTGAATTCGATTGTCTCTGCCTACCCCTCTTGGGATAAAAAGGCGTGATGATAGATATATCTATTATTAATTGTTCGCGTAAACTGAATTGTTTTAGTTTACTGGAATTGACGGATACGATAAAAACTACAAGATAGTAAAAGATAACCATCCTTCAAATAAAATAATCCGCATCCTCCCCCCACACACACTGTACATACACACAGACAGACATATTCATAATAACCTTATTTCTTCGTCGTTGGTTAAAAATCCATTTCAAATATTCCATTTTCCTGAATGCACAGTGATATTTTCTATTTGCGTACGTAAACAGGCAGTTCCGTGTGCGCTAGGCGCCTGTCATGTTCTATTATATGCAACAGATAACTGCCCTAGAATTTGAGCTAAATATTTAATTCAATATACATATATCGAACGAGCTTCGCACGGTACAATTGGAATTTACAAAAATGTATTGATCGATCGATGGTAATATTAAAAGTACACACAATCGCCGAGCATGTATGAAAGGTGTGATGAATATAAAAGAAGCGAAAGTGATATGTCAGGTAGCAAATAGTATTCGATTGTCTCTGCCTACCCCTCTTGGGATAAAAGGCGTGATGATAGATAGATATTAGATAATTTTAATCCAGACAATTTTTTCCTACGTCTCTTTGTTAGGGTTTCGTATCCAAAGGATGCCAACGGAAACCCTATTTAGGTACTAAGGCCCCGCTGTCCGCCTGTCACAGGGCTGTATCTTTTGAACCGTAATAGGTAGACACTTGAAATTTTCACAGAGTGTGTATTACTATGGCCGCTATAACAACAAATAATAAAAATGAAATAAAGTTAAAAATTAAAGGGGGAGGCTATAGCAACCGGTCGCAAATTGTAAACATCTAACCCTGCAGCTCTATTGAAGTTGCTTGCAAATGAGAAAGCATTAAAAACTGTTTCATTTACATGTGATATGTTACATTTGACAGTTGCTAATTCCATGATAAGACTGCCTGCCAAATTGATTCCTAGTACCTAATTATAGTCAAAAACTGTCACATTTTAGTTGGGATAAAATTTTAGTAAAGTCTTATATTTTACACTAAATAAATGGGAACCCTACATTACAAATTCTGTTTTTGTATAAATAAATCTTAAAACAGAGCTTTTGTAACTGCAGTGTTGTTGGTGTCTGGTTTAAAAACAAAAGTTCATAGCGGAATACAGGATTGCTAAGTTTATTTGCATAAAAGCTTTGGCCGTCGATATAGTCTATAAGGCTTTTAATTTTTTAAATGTTCTATAAATACTAATATTAGAATAAGAGAGCGTGAGTTTATTTCTTTGTAGGAAGTAAAAACTACTGGACCGATTTAAAAAATATTTCTCAGTTATAAAAACGAGCCTTGATGTCGCATATGATGTGTAACATCTGACATCTCACCTTGGTTATAAGCAACGTTAACATTATATCCTGAAAACTTTAACACTATACACAACACTATAGGTTAAGCGCACAGCTGATGCGTTCTCCTTCTCCATTTCCCTTTCTCTTTCTCGTCAAACACACGCACACACTGTTGGCTGACAGTACCAACCTCTCGGAAAATGGGTTGGTAACATCTGGCGGCCAACTCTACCTACCAAGGCGCGCGCTCATTGGTCAAATCAAATAGCGCCTGCTTCCCCGGCTTCCTAATACACACTTTCGTCCCTTTTCACGAAATCACTTCCACATATTGCAGAAAAGCGAAAGGAAAGATGTTACACATCAATAAATACAAATAAATCGAAGCTGGGGTGGAATAAGGTTAATTAAGCCATAGGAGACACGATACGCTTAATTACACTTTTCCCATGGGAAATTCATATAAAGATTAATGAATGCTTCAAGGGATATAATGTCCTAATATACAGAAATAACATCAAACTAAATGGCCGTTAGTTCAACTGATCTCCAACAGATGGAGTTTTTTTTTGTATATTCAAAATGGCATTTCAAACACCGACAAAAAACACCTTTGAGAAATAATATATAGAGATACTGTGTGTGTTAGTTTAAAATAGTTTGAATAGCGACCCAACATAAATCTCTCCTATGTTGCATACTGGCTATGCAACTGTACGATCTCAAAATACATACCTGAGCTGGTATCCTCAATGATATCATCAGCTAAAAGTGGACTTGAAGACGTTTGTCCTGAATGAAGTTAACGTCGTTGTACTTTTTTTTAGCTTATTGAAAACCAATTAAAAAATAATAAAATAATTATTATTTTGAATTTATTTTGAACCCATATTTCCTATTAAATAAAACCCATTAAAAATACAGCTATTTCACTTATATATATTGTATAAGTAACTATATGCTAAATTACAGTGACACACGTGGATTATTTACAGAAAAATTGGAAATAGTTTAACCCAGAGAAATTTAAATTTCTCTTGTTTAAAACATTTTGTAGTTTGTTAACTTAATTTTATTTAACTTATTTTGGCATCTACTTTTCTTTTTTTGTACGAACAAAAATATTCAGGATAATGGTATCCGGAGTCGCATGGCAACAAAGAAGATATATAAAATCCTCCTTTCTGAATAACTCGTAGTCACCCTACTAGAGAAATGCAAACATATTGGCACAATGTCTGCCACTGTGGCAAATACAGCTTTGTGCACTCTAGGCCAGTTTATCTTCCATTAGTCTGAACAAATGTATTGTTGGGACAAAAGTGGGAATAATACTAAATACAACTTCACACGGGTTTTTTGCTTCTTATGAGGAGTCGATAGCCTAATTGGGAGGTCCCGGATTCAGTTCCCACTCTTTACAAAAATGTTAAGCACCGATTTTCTTGAGCAGCATCTACTTTTTACCAGTCATATTAAACAGAACAGGTGGCAAGTTTGTTGCTGCACTGAATGTGTCATTTCTTTAACAGACTTAAATATGTGTTATTTTTATAAATGCGTTACGTGCCCTCTGAAGCTCATAAGGTCGATTAAAGCCCATGTTTTTAAAGAAAAATCTTGCTTAGCATCATTGGTACCTACTTTAAGTAAGTAGGTACCAATGATGCTAAGCAAGATTTTTCTTTAAAAACATGGGCTTTAATCGACCTTATGAGCTTCAGAGGGCACGTAACGCATTTAGGTTCGAGGTATTGTGTCGAAAAGAAAGCACATTAACGAGAAGAGAAATGCTTTTAGGTGGGTCGGTGGCCGAGTGGTTAAGACGTCTGGTAAACTAGGCAGACCACGGGTTCGATCCCAATTCCCAGCTATGAACTAATGGATTTTTAACTAAAAACTTATGTACATAATCCGACAAACCACACTTAGAGGCTTTTCCATCTAAATATACCTCAACGGAACTGGCCACTCGTTAGGAATAGCGTCACAAATACGATCGCCTAAACGAGGGAGACTTAGTCTTCCGATGGGTACCCTGGAACCGTAACATCGATTCGGAAGCTGTAAGGCAACCTGTGAAAAAAAAAAAAAAATTTTTATTCTACGTAGTCACGCTTTCTTTTATGATGGATATAGTATTGTTCTAGAAAGGGCCCATATCTTTATCATGAGAATTAGTTTCATTTTTTTTCAGGAATTTTGGAAATTTCTTGCTTGCAAAAAACGGAAAAAGTCTATTGAAAGAAAAGTTTTTCTACAGCAATCCATAAAAACATTTAGCAAGACATAACGAATATCATAATTATCCACACAAAGGGGTACAAATCACTTATTTATGTAAACAAAATTAAGATTATACAACAATTATGTCTACAATTTGCATTATGAAGCACTGTGCTGCTAACTCTATCAACGCAAACTAAACCTTAAGGTATACGAAATAGAGTTTTAGTAATCACGTATAGCTCTTAATTGCGGAAAGCGTAGTAGGTTACAAATTAACGGATTAATCTGTAATATTGAGATGCTGAGAGTAAATTATTATGGCGCGTAATCGGTTTTGATGAGTTTATCGCGTTGATTTTGTAATGCAATATTCAGCTACTTCACGGTTAAAATGCCGTTAGGGTCATTACGGGTTTGAAATATGGTATCGATACCTGGTTCAATCCAAGAGCAAAAAAAGATCTTATAGTGCTTCGGAGGCAACGTAAAGATGGCGTCTGAACTTCTTTTGAAAATAATAGATAAGGTTAATTTTTCATTAAATATTGCCACAGGCTTGACACCTGTTCAGTATAATATGGCAACTTGCTATGGACAGTGGACACTGCCATGTCTCTAGTCATGCCGCAAGATATAAAGGCTGTATTGTTGTTGTGACAATTATTAACAAATTATTATTACAGTAAAATTTCTGAAGGCAAGGTAGTGAAAAAAATTCTTTACGCGCGTTTTCTTTCTAGAAAAAAACAGATGGCGCTCCCATTAAGGGTCCGTGGCTGTCGGCCATCTTATATCTGTCAAAAATATGTCAAATCTCAATTAATCTTAGAAAAATTAGTTTATTTATACATTTTCAACTCAAATTGTTGATAGCTATTTATTCAGGTTACTAATGAAGTATTTACATAGGTATTAAAGTTATTTTAAATAGGTACTATAATAATATTACAAAAATAAAATAAAATTACAAATAAAAAATTTCGTGTAAATCGCTATCTACTGGGAGAGTACCCAACAGACTGGCTGCATTACCTCGTTGGATGGCAATGCTTATTCTTTGACCGAAATAAGAGCCAGCCCGTTGGTCATGTGAACGTTCTATTAGTCGTTTACTAATATCTATAATAGCTATTATTTTAAATTGGACTAAGCCAGATTTTCATTATTAAGACTTAATAAGGTGTTTAAAACGCAATAGCAATGTTTGTTTTAAAAACTATGCCTATTTAAAACCCTAAATAACAAAAATATGGCTTAATTCCATTTAAAATTATAACTATCAGCAATTTGAGTTGAAAATGTTGTACAAATATACTCATATTTCTAAGATTAATTGAGATTATGGCAAATTTTTGACAGAACTAAGATGACCGACTGCCAAGAACCCTTAACAATAAATTTATTTATTATTTAATTACGTTAAATAGATAATCATAATAAGTCAAATTTAAGTTTCACTTCTTACGTGACATACATGTTTTCAAGAAGAATGTTTTCAATTCGGACTGTGTTTTTTTAATGTATGTATGAACATCGATTACTGCCAGTTGTAGACTGGTTCTGATTATTTCTTTTTTATTCAACAGATAATTCTTCCGCATTGTTCTAATTTTTTTCTCATAAAAATTGGTTCTCTGGTTTTGTCAAGAATTTTGAAAAACTGACTATATAAGTAAATTTTTCTTAATATCTCCATGAAATATGTACTGAATTTGAAGACTTATTTTTTTTAAAACCTAATATTGTTTTTCAGAAATTCAGTAATTTGAGGTAATTTGCCTCTGTTTACAGCTCGTTTACAGTGTCTACGGCCTTGGCAACGGTTCCTATTGACAAGAAGTTGTCAATTTTCGTATATATATTTCGATGGTCTAGCGGTTAAATTTCAAATGGGTTCAAATCCCATCCACTGCGATATTTTTTTCTATACATTTTTTAATTTTACAATTCTGTTTTTTTTTGTCTGGATGTTTGTAGTAAAACGGCTGAATTTATTTTGATGACACTGGCTATTTTTTGGATATTGTGTTATAGCCATAAAAATCCCCTAGAATCTAAAATTAAATTTCATTTCCAATATAAGTTATTTTTAATTTAGGACACTTTGATCGGTGTAGCGACAACACTACAGTACAGTGTTCATGGGGGTGTTTTGTTGAGCGAATGAAAAATTGGTGATTCGAGCGTACTTAGTTGGGAGAGTTCAGACTACCTGCTGCTATGTAAGGATATCCATTCATATCTATTTTCACTTTGTTTTGTCTTCCTTATTTATAAAATAGTTAGCAAAACGCCCCTGGCTTTGCACGGGAACAATATCGGTTTATCTGATAGAGACAGAAGGCTACGGCGGACTTTTTTGTAGACCATTTTATTCGACACAATTCGATATGTAAAGTAATAAGAAGCCAAGTGCGAGTCGGACTCGCACACGAATGGATCCGTACCACCGTACAATATTTAAAACAGCATAAAAATAGTTTAGTAAAAAAATTGCAGACAAACGGACGGACGGACATACGGAGCCTTAGTAATCGGGTTTCCGTTGTCATATAGAGGATAAAAGTTATTATAGCCTCCACGTGCGGAAATCTTAGATTTAATATATAATAATATAATGTTTAACCTCTGTGACAGACGAACGAGAGTGATCTTGTAAAGATAGGAAACTCCATTTATATGTAGGTATTCGTATTTGTATTATGCATGAAGCAAGAAGAACATCTATCACATACTTGGGGCAGGAATTTATAGGAGCAATGTCGAAGTCGTTCAATATGAGGAAGGAATTCTGTATTTCAGAAATTCACAATAAAATTCAGGCGAACGGTACCGAATATTAATTTGTTTGCTACATTTCGTTGGGCATTGCAACGAATAACTCAAACTTAACTACCCAATTATGTATTCTATTGAAATTGAGATTGTATTTGAATTGTTTTGTAATGGATTTATTGAATTTTGTTGTTTACAATTGTTGAAAGAGTTGCTTTGTGCGCAGTTTTTAGGGTTCCGTACCCAATAGAAGACAACAAAGCTCCGCTGTCTGTCCGCCCGTCCGTCTGTCACAGGGCTGTATCTTTTGAACCGTAATAGGTAGACACTTGAAATTTTCAGAGACTGTGTATTACTGTTACAACAAATAATAAAAATAAATATAGTTAAAAATTAAAGGAGCTCCCCATACAAGAAACGTGATTTATTCGGCGTTTTTTTCTCGATCTTAATAATGGCAATACATACAAATGTCTAACGAGTATAACTATAATGCATACAACATCAATTTTGAAATTCTTTAGGTTCATTAAGTCTATTGTGTGTTTGCGTCACATTGCAAATACAATTACGATATTAATTTAGGGCTATTTCTGATCGTGGAATCGCTAAAATTTTGGCCGACTAGCTGACTAACGACTAATCAGCCCCAAAATAACCAACTATGTGCCGACTATTCGGTTTTTCTGGGATAAACTTTTCCCAATTTCTCTGTAAATAATCCACCTGTGTCACTGTAATTTAGCATATAGTTACTTATTCAATATAACTAAGTGAAATAGCTGCTATTTTTTCAATGGGTTTTATTGAATAGAAAATATGAACGGAACTTCAGTCATCAGTATCTCCCGCATTCGTAGACTCACCATAGCTTCAAATCGTATAAAAATAATGTAAAATTTTCATTCATATGTAAGGACCTTTATTTCAATAGAGTGCGTATAATTGGATTGGTTGTTTGTGGGGAATGACTGGAATGTTTGTTTTTCGAAATTGAATGTTGCCCCTAATATGTGTGCTGTGTGCACACTTTGTGTACATTTCTATAGAAAATATTTATGTGATAAAATATTTGGGATCTACCAAGGCTGGGGTCAGAGAATTGAAGGAATAATATGGTTGCAATGTTTTTTATGATTGTACTTAGGTCATACCTACTAAAAGTTTCTGGATGATATATTTATTGTTTTTCAAAGTATATTCCCTCACTATTTACATAGTTTTGCAGTCTTTGGAACCATTGTAAAGAGCAGTTGGCCCAGCCTACAATAGACCAAGAATTGGAACGCATTCACCGTCGCTACGGGGCTTGTAAAAATACCTACCTTTAATTTTTGAAAATAAAAAAAATCACATGGTACAAATTCCGGACTGTATGGTGGATGCGTCTTCAGTTCTACTGTTGAGGTCTTCAAAAACTGCACGAACTTTTTCAAACATACAGATCTGCAGTTTTCAAGCCATAATTTTCTTACCAATGCTTTTTCGTAATTAATTTTAATTAATATTTGTTAAAAACCCCAGCCCTGGTTCTAAGCTTTTTCTGTATTAATCGAGATGAAGTAATATTCGGTCTCTGTATCGAATCTTTTAAAATCCATTCAAAATATACACCATATTAAGGGAAATAAAATATCAAAATCAGTTACACCTTTAAGTTTTATGAAGCCCTGAAGGTCCGCAATTTTTCGCGTATTTTCAATTATTAATTTTTTTATTTCCATAATTTAATACATAATTTGACATAATTTAAGAAAACATTAACTACAACTTGCATTGTCTAATAGTTTTTGTACAATACTTGGATAACCGAAGTCCATTTTGTATATTTTCCAATACCGATATTTTTGCAAAATCGTACTCATTTTTCTAATACGTGAATCTAGGTCTATCTTATCTTATCAACGTAAAAAGATATGGTACAAAAATGTTTACCCCTCCCGCCATTGGGAACACCGAGGGAGCCTATAATCACACATGAAGTTTTCTGGTATGACTTTGTGCTTTCATCAGATTTGTTTTCAGATTTGTGAATGTTGTAAGTTTTCCGTCACGCGTGTAACAAAGTGTTATAGCCCAACTTTCTTTTTGTGTACTTGATACGTTCCAATAAAATACTTTTGTTATGGAGCGCTCTGTTCATATTTCACTGAATATATTTTGGCTGGATTTGCTTTAGTCAGGCTTTAGGGTTATCTTTCTATACATGTTTTGTTTATTTGTATAGTTAGATATTTTCCAGGACTCTTAATAAAGCATTTTCAGTTATACTGAATTTTCCGGAAGCTTTCCAATTTTTCTAATATATGCTAAAAACGTTATTCAGTCATGACGAACATTACAAAAATAGCCAAATCAGTCCAGCCATTCTCAAGTGATGCGCTTACCAACGAACAGTAATCAATTAATTTTTTTGTGTTTGAGCCAACACCAATTCTAATGACTGACTCTGCAGTGATTTCAATTCTGTTTTGTTATTTTGGTACGGAACCATAAAATATATTAGTTAGTCAAAATCTGGGTATCACTACTAAAACAAAGTCCCCGCCGCCCGCAACTGACTGTCTGTCTGTGCCCTTACACGCAAAAACTACTAAACGGATTTTGATGCGGTTTACATGATTAGATAGTATAGGTTCATTCATGAGGAATGTTTACGAGTATTAAACACTAGCATTCCGCCCCCGGCTTCGCCCGTGGATATTTGCGAACAAAATAAAATATACCCTACAGCACTCATAGATAATGGCTTGCCTGCACTACCCCTACCCCTACCCCGATCCCTACCCCTACCCCCTACCCCTACCCCTACCCCTAGCCCTGTCCCTGCCCCTACCCCTACCCCTACCCCTACCCCTACCCCTACCCCTACCCCTACCCCTACCCCTACCCCTACCCCTACCCCCACCCCTACCCCTACCCACCCCTACCCCTACCCACCCCTACCCCTACCTCTACCCCTACCCCTACCCCTACCCCTACCCCTACCCCTACCCCTACCCCTATTTCAGAATGTTGGCAAACATACACTTCGTACATAGCTTTTGTCATATTCACCTCTGGTATATAGCCTATGTCACTCACTAAGAATGTAGCTTTCTAATGATGAAAGAATTTTTAAAATCGGCCCAGTAGTTTCTGAGCCTATTCATTACAAACAAACTTACAAATGTTTCCTCTTTATAATATTGGTATAGATAGTATAGATGAACCTATCATGTTTAGGAACTGAGAAATAATAGTATATGTGAACTAAGTCGAAGAAAAAGTTACCACGGGCAAGAAGTGATCATGGCGTATGCTGTCTAATCCGTCAAATAATAAAATGATGTAGGAAAGAATTGTGTAGAATACAATTATCTACAAAAATGTCTGCTGTAGCTATATATATATATATATCTATCCCTAATATATAAGTAGTTATAAGTGTATTTTAGTTTGGTAAATAAACTTTGCATGTCTTTTTAACTAAGTTGTTATTTAAATTTCTTAAATTAATAATTTTACATAATAATTAACATTTTCAACCTATTTGACATTTGCAGAACTAATAATAATAATATTTTTTTAACTCTTATTTAAAAAAAATATTTGTTAATATACCTGGTTTAATTCCTACCTAAAAAAGAAGTAAGAAAACGCAAATATTTTACATACCTATTTGTCTAAAGGTTTTGGCACCTATTCAAGTTTTTATACCTGTTACTCTCGGACGGAACTGCATCTTCCTGTGTTTTGGGGTATTAACTGCCTTAGGGTACCCAGCGGGACACGAAAGCATCGTAGACATCAAAGCCGTAGTGTGACACGTCTCTCTTCAATGTACCCCATTCTCGTAGAGATTATTTAATTAAACAATCACAAAAGCAGTATATTATAAGGAATTGAAGTAGGGTAGAGTTAGACTGTTGTTTGTTCATTAGTGTTAGCACGTTGCGCTCACAGCTAGGGCGGGCGGCGAGCGACGGGGGGCGGGCGGAGTTTCAATTAGGTTATACCTTGTGATCCTTCTGTTGGATACTCGGGTGGAGAAGGAAAACTGGCATGGATTCGCCTGGCTTAATTTGTATACATGGGAAAGGTTCTTCTTTAGGCGCGTTGAGCGATTTTTGGTAGGAGGAAATGTTATGGATTCGCGACCGACATGTTTTCGCAACAAGATCATGGATTGTCCGGCCCGAGAATGTCCGGGCAGGAATTCGTGTACTGATAATTCACTATGTGTAAAGTTTCCTGCAAGGGGGGTTAAATCGAAAAACGTTTCGAGACAAATGTCTAAATATTTTCTATTTTTTTTACAGAGAATTTCATTTGACCAGGCTTTAAAAAAATAGTCATCAGTTGTCAATGAGGCAGGTTACCATCATACATTTATATGTGAAATTATCGCTAGACGGCGTTATATACCTACTTATAAATTTAAAACCACTGTTGTTCACAGTTTTAAGTTTTCTTTTCTGCCGGCAGTCTTCATGACTGCCTAAGCCTTTTTTGTATAGAGGTAGCTGA
Organism: Nemapogon koenigi; assembly: GCA_963924495.1. Lineage (NCBI taxonomy): Eukaryota > Metazoa > Arthropoda > Insecta > Lepidoptera > Tineidae > Nemapogon > Nemapogon koenigi. The sequence continues at coordinate 12,207,334 of OZ004639.1, read as the reverse complement.
TGGGCCGGACATTGCTAAATTTTATCCCAAAAAATCTTTCACAATATAAAGCATATCCCTGCTATATTTTATTAAAAAAAAATATAATTCCGAAACACATAGCAACATTTGTAACCTACAAAGATAAATCCTCGTCGGACCCACCTTCACACTGAACTAAGAGTGTAGTGTACTGCGTCCATACCTACGAAGAAAACGTTTTACTACCCCTAAATATTATTTAATTTTAACGATTTTAAAATATGTTACTGACATAATGAAAAACTACGTATGTATTTTTTCCTTTTTTCAAAATTCTTAATAGGTCAAAAGTTATAAGCCCCTCAATACCGGTTTTTTTGGTTCATAACTTGCTGGTAATAAACCGTCTGTATTTGAGAAACAAAGCAAAATTTCAAAAAAGCAAAATTATAATCTGCTAAAATGTTTGACACCAAAATTATAAGGTTTCGTTATAGTTTAGTAGGTGTAAATCGTTTTCTCCCAAAACGCAATTTTCAACGAAAAACATACCTACGAACACTCACGAGCTGCAGTGCTCTCTGTCGCACTGATGCCCGGGGGAAGAGCGCGCTTGAGACAGAATATGATTTTCTAAATATCTATTTCGATGGGAACCCTTTGACATGTGTGAAGGTCGGAAAACTTCATACCTTCATAATTTATTATCGTATTGCATTACCTCTACGTGAAAGGTCGTACGGGCTCTGTCCAGGGTGGGTTTAAGTGCGGTTATAAAAAAAACCTTAACCAACCAACCAACAGGGATGTAAATTCAAAAATTTAGTCATATTTTATTTGCAGATTTTTCTAAATTTACCATCGTTAACACTAGTGTGAAAGTTCATTGTGAAGGTGGGTCTTCCATCTATAAATCCAACGAATTAAGGGCCGTTGGTTAGGTTAGGTTAGGTTACGTTAGTCATCTTATAACTGTCAAAAATATGGCAAATCTCAGATAAATTATAGGGTTCTAAATAGTCGTAGTTTTTAAAACGAGCATTGATATAATGAAAATATGTCTTAATCCAATTTAAAATAATAAATATCAACGGTGTGGGATAGAAATGTGGTATAAATAAACTCACCATTCCAGGATTAGCTGAGATTTGTGATATTTTTTACAGATATAAGATGAATGAGAGCAACGGTTTACAAAACTTTTCCACGGGCGAAGTAAAAGTGAAAAGCTAGTATTTGTAAAAGTTTCGACTCCATAAGCCATTTGATGTCTGTGATATTTAGGAATTGAGCACGATTATTGCCTTTTTATGTGACGCTTGTAATAAGTGGAATATCATAAAAAATTATGTCAAGTGATTTGATCTGGTTTCATTGAATATTGTTGTGAAGGAGAGATAAATATGTATAGATTATGTTAATGGTGTTTACTTGTTTATCAGGTAACGTGATTTACATATTTAATTGTGAAGTCACTTGTTACCTTATATTCTTAGCAACATAACCTATTAAAGCAAAATACGTATTTTCACAGAATAATATAAGGAAAGTCACTTGTTCGCGTCTTTATTCTGGGCCACCATATGAATTAATTACTTCTGCCAGTCTAAGATTAAGTATGATGCCCATATCATAGTTTGACTCACAAGAGCTTCTCACCTCATGCAACACAGTTTCAGAGACTTTCCTTGATGCATAAATAACCGAATTTCACGAAATATGTATTTGTAGCATATGCAGTTTTATTTTACGACGTTATTAACCTAGAGTTTATTGATAGTTAGAATAGATAGTTAGTACGGGAAACAAGGAAGCTTCTGTCATGATCCTAAACTATTACGTAATCTGTGACCTTGCTCCTTCATCGGAAGACATAGGTTGTTTGAAGTATACTGGAAATAAATTTTCTTTAAATTAAGGACTTTTTAAGGACCTTACGAGTGACCAGCACCGTATATTATGTACTGATTTGGATAATTTCTATTTGTTCGAAGATGTTTTACGAAATGGTCTCACATTTTTCTTGGTATTTTTGACCCGTGGAACCTATATTAACTTTTAAGCCTTATTATGGTCTTGAATTCATACAAAAATTCCATAAAAAAGCACATTTAATTTTTTTTCCATAGAAAGTTATTGCGAACGTTATATTAAAAAATTAATTTGCCAAATCGGTCCAGCCGTTCTTAAGTGATGCGGTTACCAACGAACTGCATTTAATTTTTTTTATATAGATAAATTATACACCTTTTCTAATCTAAAGAATTCGAAGTATTGATTTAAGGCACCAACCGACTCCAAATTCTACGACGAAATATATCTTGCTTACATAATTATATTCCAATAGTGTTTTTTCCAATTTACTTTTTATTCCTTGTTCTAATTACATTACTGTTCAACAGGTGCAGATCAGCGCGGGCGGCGAGGTCTCCGGGTAGCACCGAGTTGACAGCATGCTCGACATCCTCAACGTCACCACCTTAGCCAACGTTACCAACGCTACTCTACCCAGCCTCCCCGACAGCCAACTGAACCTCGTCCAGAAAATCGTGATCGCCTTCGTGGCCTGCGTCTTCTCCGTAGTAACAGTTGTCGGAAACTCCATGGTCATGATATCCTTCAAAATCGACAAGCAATTACAAACCATCAGCAATTATTTTCTCTTCTCCCTCGCCGTCGCTGACTTCGCTATTGGACTGATCTCCATGCCATTATTCGCCATGTTCACTATATACGGATATTGGCCTTTGGGACCTCACATCTGTGACACTTGGCTGGCGCTGGACTACTTAGCCTCAAACGCGTCAGTTTTAAACCTACTCATTATTAGTTTCGATAGATATTTTAGTGTTACAAGACCTTTAACATACCGCGCGAAGAGAACTACTCGACGCGCCACTGCCATGATTGGTGGAGCTTGGGGTTTTAGTTTGTTATTATGGCCACCTTGGATATACGCCTGGCCTTATATAGACGGTGAAAGGAAAGTGCCACCGACTGAGTGTTATATACAGTTTATTGAAACGAACCAATTTATTACGTTTGGTACGGCAATAGCCGCGTTCTATGTGCCAGTGAGTGTTATGTGTTTCTTGTATTATCGAATATGGAGAGAGACGAAGAAGCGGCAGAAAGACCTGCCGAACTTGCAAGGTGGGAAGAAACACGATTCTTCGAAGCGGTCCAATTCTAGGTGAGTTTATTATTATTTTGAGGGAATTTTTAATCTATCTATGTTACCGGACCCAGCAGAAGTTGTCTTCTTTTGGAAATAATATGAATATAATTTTCCGCCTGCTCTCATTTCTACTGCATTCGTCTTTGTACATGTACCTATCTAAAAAATAGTGTCCGACCGAAGGTTCGGTTTCAGCTTCGATTTCGGCCAGTATCGGGTGAAAAATCTATATTCGGCCGTAATTTCGGTCTCGGCTGAAAATCGGTTTCGATCGGACACTACTAAAAATCCAGGTCCTCGCGCCATTGGTCCCTGGCCACTTATTTTGTGTCTTTGGTCCAGTACAAATACACAAAGGCCTTTTAAAGGAGGCCTAATTTAGAGCTAATTTCTGCTAAGCAATATGATATATCAACAATCGCTAAATTCGTTTAGGTAGGTACTGCCCCAGGCCAATTATTTTTATTACAATAAGATATGGTGCTTCGATGGCCGAGTGGTCAAGACGTCTGTTATAAACTAGGCAGACCAAGGGTTCGATCCCGGATCCCGGCCATTTTTTAATTAAAAACTTATATACATAATCCGACACACCACACTTAGAGGTTTGTCAATCTAAATATACCTTAACAGAACTGGCCACTCGTTAGATATAACCTCACAAATACCATCGGCTAAACGAGGGGTGACTTGGTCTTCCGCTGTGTATCCTGGAACCGTAACACAGTTTCGGGAGCAGTAAGGCAAACCGTGAAAAAAAAAAAGATATGTTTGCTAGTCATGTAACACGAGAATGCAACATATTTTAGTGTAACAATGAAATACGAGCATCTTGTAAACAACCGTATTTATTTAGTTTTGCCACCAAAATCACCCATCATCGTATTATGTTTCAGTCTTTCTGTATAAGGGTCCCTTACGGGATTCCAACAATTTCAGCATTTCAGAACAACAAGTAAATCATTTAAAAAAAAATGTACCAACTTCAAAAATTTGCACTGAAAAGTAAGAAATAATAAATATTTCGTCGTAGAATTTGAAGACGGTTGATGCCAAATTAGGATAAGTACAAAGGAGATAAAGATCTGTTCAATATTATCTATGTTTGTACTGATGATCGTAGGTTTCTAATGTATTGTCTAGATTAGTGAATTTGGGAACTAAGTTGTTTCTAATTTGGCACCAACTGTCTTCAAATTCTACGACGAAATTTTTATTATTTCTTACTTTTCAGTGCAAATTTTAGAAGTCGGTACAATTTTTTTTAAAAGGTTTATTTTTCCCTTTTAAGTGATTTTAATGTCTTGAGAGACAAATAATAACGCAAATAAAAAAATATTGATGGAAAAATAAAATAAATACTGCTGTTGATGGGATTTGAACCATATGTGCATCCTGCGCTACACCCCATACGTTTAACCGCTAGACCACCGTCAATACGAAAATTGCCAACGTTGTGTCAATAGCAACCGTTACTAAGGTTTTTCTCTGATATATAATTTTCAGCTGTAAACATATAAGAGGCAAACTACTAAATTTCTGAAAAACTACTGAACTGATTTTCGTCATATGTCTGTGAGTTAATGTCAAGAAATTATTATATCCTTAAATAAATTGGTACATATTTACGAAATTCTTGAAAAACCAGTGAACCAATTTTTATGAGAAAAAATGGGACGAATCCGGAAGACATACCTATCTGTCGATTAAAAAAAAAATCATGAGAATCGGTTTACAACTGGCGGAGTAATCGATGTTCATACACACATACAAAATACGGTTTGAATTGAAAACCTTCTTCTTTTTTTTGGAAGTCGGTTAAAAACCAGTTCAATTAAAAATGTATAGTTTTTCATTTATTCAGACTGACAAAACTAAACGAATATCCGCATAACGATACAATGAATATTCAAAGTTTTACGATTGAGATACACGAGATATTTTTTATTTTATTTTTTGTTTAAAAAAGTCTAGTGGTTAAGACGTCTGGTATTAACTAGGCAGACCCCGGGTTCGATCCCGGATCCCGGCCATGTACCAATGGGTTATTTAATTAAAAACTTATGTACATAATCCGACAAACCACACTAGAGGCTTTTCCATCTAAATATATCTCAACAAAACTAGCCATTCGTTAGGTATAGCCTCATAAATACCATCGGCTAAACGAGGGAGACTTGGTCGGTATACTGAGGTATGTTTATATGGAAAAGCCTCTAAGTGTGGTTTGTCGGATTATGTACATAAGTTTTTAATTAAAAAACCCATTGGTACATGGTATGGATCCGGGATCCGGGATCGAACCTGTGGTCTGCCTAGTTAATACCAGACGTCTTAACCACTCGGCCACCGACGCACCTATAGATTGTGCAAACTTTGAATTTTATGGATACGTACAGCAAGAATAAGGTTCTGTTTAATATAGGCAACTATCCAGATGCGGACATTGTTACCTTATTAGGCATTTGGAAGTTTATAAAATAACTTTCTGTGTAGGTATATCCACTTAGATTGCTCCATCTACCCCTTACCGGATTACAGCCGTAAATATTTAAATACACCTGTAACACGTTTCCTTAAGTCACTTAGATCCTTTTAAAATTTCAACAGGTCATTATTTCCACGTACTACTTAGGGGGTTGGCGGGAAACCATTTAAAAAGGGGGTGTTAGGGGTACAGGGGATAAAACGGCGGGCGTTCCACCCTTTTACTTAAGCTGGCAGTGTTTCGCAGGTGGGTGATGTTCAAAAGAGCTGAAAGTCGTGAGTAAATAATAAGATACTATGCGTTTGAATAAGATAGCTCTTAATAAATTATTTTATTCTAGCTGTGACTCATGACTCTGCCTGCATTATTTTAAAATCACCGGCTACAAAATAGTACACTTAAATATTGGTACCCGGTTGTTGTATTTCTTCATGAAAAGAAAAATGTTTCTTTTTATTATTTCAGTTGTTATTTTTTATTACTTTTATTACTAAGACTGCTGTTCGTCCGTCCGTCTGTCACCAGGCTGTATCTCATGAACCGTGATAGTTAGACAGTTGAAATTTTCACAGATGGTGTATTTCTTTTGCCGCTATAACAACAAATACTAAAAAACAGAATAAAATAAATATTTAAAGGGTCTCCCATACAACAAACGTGTTGTTCCCATGGTCATCAGGTTAGGATCTGATAATGGGATCCTGGAGAAATCAAAAGCTCTTCAAATTTTATAGGCACACTTGAAGCGATTTGGGTATTTTTTTTATATTGACTTGTGCATTTGCTTTCGGAAAGCACACTTTTCAGTGCATTATTTTATAGTCGGTACACTTTTTTTAAAAGGCAAATTATTATATTGTAGGGATGGAAATCACATTGACACTGAGTGGAATAAAATAGGTTTACCATTTGGCATTCTTTACTAACGACCGCTTTCATGCAATATTCCGTCGTTAATCTAGTTCTAGACGGTATTGAATATGCATCATGTCGCTTCATGCAATATTAATTAGAGATGTATAATTTGTTGCAGAAGCCTAATTAAACAATTCTGATTTGTATATTTGTATATTGCTAAAATTCGTAGAATGTCTGATATAAATTTGTAATAAATTTAAGGAGGAGATTCTGTTTAAAATGATATAAATCCACCATAACAGAACTTTCATAAAACGCAATATTACTGATATTTTGCTGAGTTTAGCTGATAGTGTTTTGATGGGTAAGTTTTGCCACAATAATTTAGAAGCATGTAAATTTTTTTTTGTAGATGTTATTAAAAAAAAATTATGTTTGGAAATATCGCTTTTTGATATCTTAGATGTTCCATGCTTTGTAAATATCTTCTTTTGATTCAGATGACTTGGAAATATATATATTTGATAAAATCAATTTTAAGACACTGAAAAATCTTTTAATTTTGTGTAAATACTGAAATAAAACATTAACACTCTTATTAATAAACTCGAAGTAGCGACGTAGTAACTAAAATGTATTTCGTCTCCGTCTAACAAATCTGCAATTCATTATGATAGACGGAGACGAAATACAGTTTAATTAAGTTTAATTCGAGTTTATTAATAAGAGTGTAAGTGACTGTTAAATTTCATTATGAATTATTATTATAAAAAAGCCACGAAAAATTACACTCTGACCTCGAGGATCGAGACAAACACAGCAACTGCCATCGTCACAGTTGTTTAGTTACAGCAATAACAGCCGTATTAGCATTGTTTGCTAAAATTCTTTTATACCACTCAATTCAGACCATTCATCTCCAACAAGCTTTTTCAGGAGATTTTCAACATCCCCTTTTTTATTAGCACTTAACAATTCTTTCCTCTTTTTAGAAGAGACTCTGCTTCAGCACCGCTCTCAAATCTGTAGTTTGCCACATTAAATTTTATTAGAAAGACACGCTTATGTTTGTTGTAGCAATGGAAACAAGTATTTTGAGCCTTATTTGACATCACAAATTGAGTTTAAAAAGATATTAATCGATACATAATCAAAATTTTCAAAAATAATCAAAAATCTCCTTTTGTACCGATAATTTTGGCATGGTGGACATTTTGTATGAAATATAGCTTTTGTTCTAAACATTCTATTGTGTTATTTTCTGTTAATATTGTTCGGAATTATCTCTTTTTGATTGAAACTGTAAGGTTGAACGTCGGTTTTGAAACAAAGTATAAGGATAAAGTTGTGTATTCGAACATAGCAATAAAAAAATAAATAAATGGAAAATGTATTTATCTCATTTTGAACAGAATGTAATGAGGGTACAATTTTGATTCTTTTAGAGTTTTAAGTAGACCACACATTGGTCTGGCATCGCACTGAAAATTACCCATTCCGGCAGCCGTATGATCTAGGCGGACCGTTTGTTATAAGAATTGGACGAGTCTGTGGTCAGTTTCGGTGGACCGTACGCGGCGCGCCGGTGATTGGACGAATGGAATTTATCTTATAAACAAAAATTAAGTTCTGTTCTTTGGTAAGCGCATCACTTGAGACCGGCTGGACTAATTTGGTTATTTTTTTTAAATGTTCATAGTAGTCCGAATCATAGAAAAAATGGAAATGTTGCCCGGAAAAAGTTTTCTATGGGGATTTTGTATGAAATCAAGACCATTTCTGCTATATAAACCTTCATTTTTCAACGTGCCTAAACCAGTGTAAACTACCTTTCTTCATTTTGGCCCCAAAATCATCTCCACTCCGCATTCTCTCTATACGTATTTATCTTACTTTCATGCCTTTTATTCCATATACAAGTATTGTATGTATTTAAAATGTAGGTAATATGGATAATCTTCAGAATTGCTAAGAAATACAGTTTAAACTAAAGGTAGGAAATGTAATGAGCTTACAGTTCCGTCTACCTAGTTGTATCGCAACAAGTAATCCATTTAGTGTCGGGCCCCATTCAGTGAGAACACACACAACACACAGCCTTTATACCATTTGGTGTGGCCAGAGACTCATTCAGAACATTTATTTAACATACGTATTTATATGAAGCACGAGAAGTCGATAAAAGCACATATTCTTACTAATATTATAAATGCTATTGTTTGTTTCTTTGTTCACGCCACAACAGAGCAACGGGTCGACGTGATTTTTTGCACAGAGATAGCTTTAGGGCGGCGAGATAGAGTGACATAGGCTATTTTTATCTCGGAAATCGTTCAGCTTAAATTTTTATGTCACATTGTTCACAATTTGACACGGGCGAAGCCGGTGTGAAAAGCTAGTCTATATATATAAAAATCAATTGACGTTTGTTAGTCTCGCTAAAAACTCAAGAACGGCTGGACCGATTTGTTTTTTTTTGTTTTGTTCGTTATAATACAGGGGTGGTTTAGAAGAAAAAAATATTGCAAAAATCCTAAAGTTCAGCTGAAAAATCGAAAAATTTTAAATAGGTAATTTTGTATGGGAATCGATACTTAATCTCGCTAAAAGTAGTGGCAGTGGTAAGAGTAGGAGTAGCGATAGTGGTAGGGGTAGTGGCAGTGGTAGGAGTAGAGGTAGGGTACATGAAAAAGACGTTTTCTGCTGGCAAGTGCTTACAACCACTTTCTGTTGCCATCTCTCTACCTATAAGTGCAACAACAAACTTGCCACCTGTCTTGTTTAATATGACAAATGGCAAAAAGTGGACACTGTCATTGGTGTCCCTGGCCATACCGCAAGGTGAAAAGGCCGTGAAGATGTGTTTTTGTTTTGTTTACAAATTCTTCAATTTTATCTTACATAAAAAAGTCCTTCATAGGTTCCACGAATCGTGTTTTTATCTCTTGATATAGGCGGAATAAAAACCAAATTTTGGCGAGAAAACAAGTGTAAGGCGTGCCTCCTATCTATCACTGTCATGGCTTGCTGTCCGTTAAAACTGCAATTACACTTCTCAAAATATATTTATGCTGATGGGTGCTGGTGAAGTATCTGTTTTGTTAGTCGTAGTAATTTAATTAGTATAATAATTTTATATATTTATGGAAACAAAGACAGACAGACAGACGGACGGACAATAAAGTAATTCTTCTATTTTCTCTTGCCTTTCTTTTTACATTCTGATACGATACCACGTTCAGCATCTTCTTTGTCTTTAACTTAGTTCATACAAAAATCCCATAAAAAAAGGACTATCAAAGCCAAATTGGTCCAGCCGTTCTCAAATGATGCGCTTACCAACGAAAAGCTTTTAATTTTGATTTATATAGATTGTTTTCTATACATTATTACGTAATCGCATAATAACATAAGTTCTAGTTATAGCAAATTACATACGTAGAACAATGGTGAATGAAAATGGCAACTCATTTCTAGGTTGCTACGGCTCCCAAATAAATCATAGGGTGGCCATATTTCTTACTTAAAAGTTTAGTGTAAAAGGACAGTGTGTCTAAAATAAATCTTACAAACTTATTTTGTCCATGGAGCAATATTGACTAATGGCCATATTCATAAACATATTTTAGAAGCGTTTTATAAAATATGTTTTATCACTCTCTAACAAACCTGTCTTTACTAATAATAGAAAGAAACAAAACACATCTTAACAAAAACGTTGCTAAAATACGTTTATGAATAATAAATCCTATAGAAAAAAGAAAATTTCAGTTTTTCTCAAATTTTCCAATTTTCCTATTAACTATTCCAATTTTTCTTTACCTAAAAACATTGTTCTGACAATAAACCAATAAAAAATCAGCCAAATCGGTAGAGCCGTTCTAAAGTGATGCTCCGTCATACATATGGCAATTGATTTTTATTTACATATAGATTTAATAATAAATAACACACACACAAACTCACGCATCTATAAATATAAATAATAATATATTATTACAACCTTTTGAACCTTAATAACACTTGAAATTTCCACATGAGAGTGTGTATAATTATGGCCGCTATAACATCAAATAACAAAACTAAAATAAAGTTAAAAATTAAAGGGGGTACCTATACAATAAACGTGTTTTTAGAGTTCAATATATTGAAATTAAATAAAAAGCATATTCTAAGTCTAAGTACTGTAACGTCGGTCCTCGGGATCTTGCCTTCAATAATACACAGGATATTTCATAATCGTTATTTATTGTATTTTCTTCATGTTTGTTAATATATTATATAACATATTTAATTTTCTAATAGAGATTGCATGTCTGTCTATCTCGACCAAAACACGAACTGTCTCTGTCTTAGTTGTTTTTTTAATATCATATTCATATATTTGAATTTATAAAGGAGTTTACATATTTTCTAACCTAAGGCTAGCAACCTCTTTACAGTACCTACTCAATTTTATTTATTTCCACAGACTTTAAGTCTTATAATAAATGTGGTTACCCTACAAGGGTCGCCACTTCATTCATCTTTGTCGAGTATCGCTTGCCCTTGCCGTTGCATTTTGAGCATAAATAAAGGAGACGAATTTATTTATTTATTTATATTGTTTTACTTGTACCTAAGTGAAGGTTTTGTTTAGAAAGACATATCTACTATTACTGCGTCGGTGGACGAGTGGTTAAGACGTCTGATATTAACTAGATAGACCACTGCTTCGATTCCGGATCCTGGCCATGTACCAATGGGTTTTTAAATTAAAAACTTATGTATGTATATAATCCGACAAACCACACTTAGAGGCTATATAACCACTCCTTAGGTATAGGAATAGCCTCACAAATACCATAGGCTAAACGAGGGAGACTTTGTCTTTCGCTGGGTATCCTGGAACCGTAACACCGTGAAGAAAGAAGAATAAGAAGAAAATCTACTATTACCATACATACATAATATAAATGAGAGACAAACCAAGTTGCATATATGTGAAAATTCTGCTTAAATCGGTTTAGAATAGCAGTCGTGGTCAATCATGGTGGTCCACAGCGCGACGCACAACCTTGCGCCATGTCTCTCTCGCCGAGGCCTTTCTTGCACAATCATTCAAGGAGTTGGTCTTTATTTGATCGGTCCATCAACTCTGCCCTGCACAACCAGTTTATGAACCGCTCGTCTAGCAGCGTAACATGTCCAAAGAATCAAAGGATCCTAGATCAAACGACAGCCGACTCTCTTTGACATGAAGTTCTTGGAGGATGGAAACATTTGTGGGTGCTGGATCCAAGATATGCCCAGCATTTTTCTCTAACACCACATTTCCCCGGGAAAATGGAATTGTTCTAAAACAACTTTTCTACCCGTTCGAAGCCAGTTATGATCAAGGAAATATAACACATTTAAGAAGATTGGGATAGCAGACAAGGTCTGACTAAAGATGGGTGACAACATTGGATCTCAACTCTACTAATAAAATGTACCTACTTGCGTTTGTTATAAAAGTGACACATCTAGGTACATTAAGTGAAGCAAAATGCTTGCCATATGTTCTGTTTAATATGAACAACTGGCTACAAGTGGACATTGTTACTGGTGTCGCTGGCCACAACGCAAGGTATGATGGTCGTGAAGATGCTACAGGTGTCCTCAATATTTTTTATTAAAAAAACCCACCCGTAATTTAGTATCATTTTGGTCATATTTTTTTCCACGGAATAACATGTTGACCCACATTAACCCACATAATGTTAATTTTGTATTTTGTGAACCAACAAGGCGAGAACCGTTTTGGATTTACTGTTGTGGGGGCACTGGTTGCCACCTCCCGAGGGACAAACGTATGCAAATCCATACTAATATTATAAATGCGAAAGAACTCTGTCTATGTGTCTGTTACGCTTTCAAGGCTAAACCACTGACCCGATTTTGGAAGATGACCTAGAGGTGTACTTTTATTGAAGATACAAAAAGTATTGATCGATGGAAATATTAAAAGTACACCCAATCGCCGAATATGTATCAAAGGTGAATATAAAAGACGCGAAAGAGGTATGTCAGGATCGTAACAAATAGCATTCGATTGTCTCTGCCTTCGATACAAGGCGTGATGATAGATGATAGAAAAAAAATCTTAATACTTTGTGTAGTGAGAAAAATATATGACAAGTTGTCATCTACTCGAAAGTCGTAGCACTCGGATCGTAGCACTTCGTAGCACTACTAATAGGCCAGTCTGGCTATTTTGAGCTGTATGGAAATTTTTCGTAACCGTTATACAGCAAACGAAGATATGTAAAAAATCGGAAATATTCCGTAGAATTCAATGCACTATTTTTAAAACAACTGACATTAGGGGAACTTATAGAAAATGGCGGCCAAAGTTGGTAAAAAACACTTTATTTCGTTTTAAAAAAAAAAAGGCTTTATTTTAAAAAAGTTTAATACACAAGTTGTGGAACTATTTATTTCGGATCGGTCTAGTCCGGTCCGATGTCAATAAATTGTAAAATATATTATTTATTTAAAAAAAACCGTAAAAAATCGCATTATTTTAAAACGCCCGTATCTCTTTGAAAAAAAAATTTTTGAAACCGAAAAATAGTGAAAATGTAGCTCTTGAAAAGCCAAAAAAGAGCGTATTTTCAAATTTTAAAAATATTAAAAAGATCTTGCAGAAATTTGATTTTTCGAAAAAAAAGTGTTTTTTTTTAAATTCCTATAACTCATAAACCCATGACTTTTTATAATCGTGTCTATGCTTAAAATTTTCTTTAATAGTTGCCGTAACATGTGCGAGTATTGCGCGCTTCATTAACTGATCGGTAATATGTGAAATATCGGTCGAAAAATGGGTATTTTTCGGAAAAATGCAGGAACCGCGTCGCGACAGTCGCTCATATGCATGCGACCTCGGTCGGCTCTCCCCCCCTGCTCCACCGCTAGAGCTGAAGTATGGTACCACGGCGCTAAGCTCCGTGTGTGATTAATTTTGCAGTGCTCAGCGACGGCCGATGGAGTTCTCGTATTTTTTTATTTCAACTATAAATAATGAACTTTAACTCATATAAATTTTAGCTGATAATATTAAAAAACGGCGCCACAGGATTTTTTTCAAGCAAAAAAAAACATCTTAGCTCCAGAAGGTCGGTGAGAAAAAAAATTGTTTTTAAAATTTGCAGAAAAATACCAGCTATAACATCGCGTAAACGTCAATTTTATACAATTTTAACCATTAAAGATAAATTACGTTTTTGGAACAAAAAAAAGAAACCGATTTTTTGACCGATATTTCGCATATAACTGATCAATTAATGAAGCGCACAATACTCGCACATATAACGGCAACTATTAAAGAAAATTTTAAGCATAGACACGATTATAAAAAGTCACGGGTTTATGAGTTATAGGAATTTAAAAAAAACACTTTTTTTTTTCGAAAAATCAAATTTCTGCAAGATCTTTTTAATATTTTTAAAATTTGAAAATACGCTCTTTTCTGGCTTGTCAAGAGCTACATTTTCACTATTTATCGGTTTCAAAAATTTTTTTTTCAAAGAGATACGGGCGTTTTAAAATAATGCGATTTTTTACGGTTTTTTTTAAATAAATAATTTATTTTACAATTTATTGACATCGGACCGGACTAGACCGATCCGAAATAAATAGTTCCACAACTTGTGTATTAAACATTTTTAAAACATAGTCTATTTTTTTTTAAACGAAATAAAGTGTTTTTTACCAACTTTGGCCGCCATTTTCTATAAGTTCCCCTAATGTCAGTTGTTTTAAAAATAGTGCATTGAATTCTACGGAATATTTCCGATTTTTTACATATCTTCGTTTGCTGTATCGTGATTTTGGTCCAAAAAATTTACACAGACTGGCCTATAATGGTTTATTCAACATCATACAAACCTATATCATTTCTGACTAAATGTCAATCTATTTATCTATCATCACGCCTTTTATACCAAGAGGGGTAGGCAGAGACAATCGAATGCCATTTGTTACGATCCTGACATACTTCTATCGCTTCTTTTATATTCATCATACCTCGCATACATGCTCGGCGGTGTGTACTTTTAATATTGCTTTCAATCAATATTATTTTTATATGCACACTTAAATTTACATACGAGCGACCCAACTCCAGGCTTTGCATGGGTATAATATGGGTTTACAAAGATTTCAAAACCTACATAAATACGCTATTAGAAATAGATATATGCTACCATGGACTTTTTTGTAGATATTTTTTTATTCTACACCATTTTGTTATATTTTTGACGAATTGGACAGCATACGCCATGAAAACGCGCTGGAGCTAACTTTTACTCCAATTTAATTATCTGTTAATGCTCAGCTCCTAAACATGATAGGTCCATGTTCTATACTCTTGAATAATCGTGACAACCGCATCAAAATTCGTTCAGTAGTTGTTACGTGAAAAGGGCACAGACAGACAGACACGCGGCGGGAGACTTTATTTTATATGTAGTGATTACTTATTTAACTTTAAATATAAAATATATATGCTAAGCTAAGCCAGCTTAGCACGACTACCTCCACTCTATCTCTGAACCCACTCAAATAAACATTTATTGCATCTGAATTGTCTCACATTTTTCATTTATATTTTTTAAAGACGGTCAAGTGGAAATGTGAATGTTTCGGAGGTTCTGTAGTTAATTTCGTATTAAGGAGACGCCTCATAACTTTTGTGCCATACAAAAACGAACTTCAGCAAATCAAGTATTGCACAAAACTTTTTAAAAATAGCAAGTTGTAATTGATGTAGGTATCCTTAAAGTATGTGAAATTGTCTATACTATAAATGTAAAAAAACCTAGGTTTTATGAAGCGCTGAAAGTCATCAATTTCACGGATATTTTCAACTGACTTTGTGACTCGAGTTATATATTGACTAATATGTATTTTTTTCACATTTAGAGTAAAGATAATTTCACATACTTTAAGTATTCAATAACTAGAACTTGCTATTTCTAATATTTTTGTACAATACTTGATTTGCTGAAGTAAGTTTTATTGTACCGATTTTGTTTGGAAATTTTCTTTCTCTATTTACGCGTAGCCTAGGTGCGAATGGTGAAAGAGATGCAACATTTTCGAACACGTGCGTTTTTAAGTTGGTTACGCGACCAAGAGAGCTCTTAAAATTTATATTTTGTAAGTTAATTAAATGTAATATATTAATGTAATTAAAAGGCCAGTTCTGTTGAAAAGCATATATTTCTTAATATCCTGAAATATTTGAATTTTAATTATAAAATACCCATTGGTTATGGCCGGGATCGATTTTGTCTCTCTCTCTATAATATTGAATGCTACATTTGTTAGAGGAAGACAAAATATTGTATAACTGTACAAGGTTTATTAAAGCCGGTTACCCTACAGAACTCTAGAAATATCAGCCGCCATTTAGAACGTAGTGTAATGTAGGTTCTTCCCTCGCCTCACAGAATATATGTGAAACCATTTTTCTCGTCGAAGCAAAGTGAAAGCGAACAGATTTATGGGAGCATGCGACTTACTTTGTTAAAAGTGCAAAATGTGTCGACATTTTAAAATAAAATACTCTAAGGATGGAAAAATGTTATCGCTTGACTCTAGATACTATTACTAGCCTTTGAGAAAAAAAAGGAAATGCTGGCAAAGGACGACCTAGGTGTACGTTTATTAAACATATAAAAAATGAATTGATCGATGGAAATATTAAAAGTACACGCAATCGCCGAGCATGTATGAAATGTATGATGAATATAAAAGAAGCGAAAGAGGTATGTCAGGATCGTAACAAATGGCATTCGATTGACTCTGCCTACCCCTCTTGGGATGAAAGGCGTGATGATAGATAGATAGATAGATACAACAAAGAAAATAAATAATCCCGTAATACATTTTGGGCTTTAGAAATAAACTATCGACCCCTCAATCACAAATATTATCATACCGGTTGCTTATTTTCGCAAAATGTTCATAAATTGTTCAGAGCCTGTAACCTCTCTCTTTTTATTGGTGAAAACCATATGAAAATCCGTACAGTAGTTTCTGAAATTAGCCCGAACAAACACTGACATTGCTTTAAACAAACAAACAAACAAACACGTCTTTATACCTTGCGGTGTGGCCAGAGACACCATATTGAATAGAACAGGTAGCATGCCTGTAATGCTGCACTTATAAGTGCGGATGAGATTTTTGGGGTACCCAAAGGGTAAAAACGGAAACCCTATTACTAAGACTCCGCTGTCCGTCGGAAACCCTATTACTAAGACTCCGCTGTCCGTCCGTCTGTCCGTCTGTCACCAGGTTGTATCTCATGAACCGTGATAGTGATGTATTTCTGTTGCCGCTATAACGACAAATACTAAAAAGCAGAATAAAATAAATATTTAAGGGGGCTCCCATACAACAAACGTGTTTTTTTGCCGTTTTTTTTAAAGCACATATTCTTATCTTTTTTTTTGGCACGAGTGGGAATTGTACCCAGGTCCTTCCAGTTTTAAGTATATATACCATCAAAAATGTATCGCTCGTACAAGTTTAATATTAAACTAGATATCACGAGAGTTTTTCATAGTCAGTGAGGATATTGGATCTTTTTGTGGCCACACATTCCCGAGTGTTTCTCGCACGAATGAAATTCCATATCACCAAAATTCAAAGGTTGAAGCGTGTTTGCTTTTCTCACAGTTTTTCCCCCGCACTACGTAACTCGGCGTCTAACAAAAAGTGATGGTAACCGTTCACAGATTACTAAATATTACAGGCCGAGTTGTAAATTTTTTAGGTGCTTGTGTGTGTAACATATCTTTCCTCTCGCTTTCCTGCAATATGTGGGAGTGATTTCGTGAAATGGGACGGAAGTGTGTAACAGGAAGCCGGGGAAGCGCGCGATATTTAATTTGACCAATGAGAACCCGCGGTGTTAGAGTTGGCCGTCAGATGGTACCAACCCATTTTCCGAGAGGTTGGTACTGTCAGCCAACAGTGTGTGCGTGTGTGTGACAAGAAAAAAAAGGGAGAACGCATCAGCTGTACACAAAGTGTTAATGTTTTCAGGATATAATGTTACCAAGTTGAAATGTCAGATGTTACACATCATATGCGACTACTGTAAGGCTCGCTCGTTTGTAAATAAGTGAAAAAACATATTTTGAAAACAAGCTTTTATATTGATAAAAATGTACTAAAAAGAAAAATAAAATTATTTCGATTGGAAACAAGCCATTTTTTACATATAAAATCAAGTAGGGGAACAAGTTAGTAATAGTTAGTAATATAGGTCCAGCGAGTTTTTATGGCGTCAGAGATAAATAATATAACAAAATTATGTAGGAAATAATTATGTAAATAAAATGATGTGCAAAGTTGTGTAGGTATTCAAATAGTTGTAAACCGTTGTTGTTGTTGTTGTAATGCGAAAGTGTATTTGTTGTGAAAACGGAGCAACGAATCGATGTACCTTTTTGCACAGACACAGATTTCTGGAGTGTTGAGGTGATATAGTTTTTATCCCAGGAAAATATCATTTTCATTTTCTGCTTTGAACTGGCCACTTATTAGGTATAGCCTCACAAATACCGGAACCGTAACACGGTTTCGGGAACTATTATGGCAACCCGTGAAAAAAAAATCTCATTTTCTATATTGGTTTTTTTGATAACTAATCAATTTCTCATTAAAACTGAAAATTCCCATACTATTTAAACAACTCAATAACGCAGGCAAATCCTGAAAAAATGTTAGTTCATAAATGTGAAACAACCCTATATTTAGTTTGAAAGGGAATCAACCTGAGAACTGCCAACGACTATTCAAAAGCGTATTGGAACTAAAGATGGTATCGTATACGCGATAGTGACAGGAAGGACGTGTCACAGAACGAGACAGCTTCATGCGAACGTCCGTTGTGTGAAAGAGACGGACGTTGGTCTTTGTGTTGCGTCGACAACTTTCTATGCGGGGAACTGCTTTTATGTCAGAACGCGTTGTTTTTACCACAGAACATTATAAAAAAAGGAGCTTGGCATGTTAGCCTATTTATATAAGTGTAACAAAATTTTTGTACTCTGACAAGTGATGTAATTTCACAATTTTGTGAAAAACTAGTCTAGTTAAATATGGTATATTATGCTATCTTTAGATAAATTGTTTCTTCGGTTATAATTTTTGCACTGAAATATAGCACAAAATGTATTTGTTGTGTTTTATTGGCTAATGGCTATATTTCAGGGGGAAATCTGAAGATGTGGTCAAATTATATTGATACAGCGCATATTGTGGTTACGCGGGAACGCCAACTTGCCACGTTGATTGTTTTTAGGTTTACGTTCATCCGATGAAAAAACGGAACCCTAATAGGATCACTCTTGTGTCCGTCTGTCACAGCTTATTTTCTTCCAATGTACAGGACGAAAAAAGTTGAAATTTGGTATATATGTAGAATGTAGACTTTGACTTAATGACGGACGTATAGCGTAAATAGTCGAATTTAGATTTTGGGGGTTAATTTTGGAGGAAAAAATAAAAAGTAAAACAATTTTTTTCAAGTGCACCATATTAAATAATAAAAAATAGGTTTTTTTTAAATGCATAGTATAGGTACCTACATTATATTAATGAAAATATACGAAAATTAACTTACCTTACCTTTGTCTCCGAAACTATTGTTACTAAAATTTTGAAATATAGGATCTCACTCATTGTTTACAGGAAAACATAAACGAAAATCCTTTCTTAAAGTTCTCACGAAAAACAGAACGAGACGGAACCCTCTTCACTTTTTATAATGTTCTGTGGTTTTTACGACTTGATGGATAGTAATATGGTATCGATAGTATTGTTTGTTGTAATGATTAGATTGTGGAAGTTACAAGATTTTATTGTTATCACATTACTTATGAAGCTAAATAACTTATGGAGCCAAAACATATCAAGAATTGTTGGATTTTGTTATACTAAATCCTACCATTTATTTCACTTTTGACATAAGCACGCGTATGAAGTTCCATAACTATTGATAGGCAACCATAGACATTTTTATTTGGTTAATTTGTTCCTTTTCAGGATAAGGCAAAGGAACTGAGTCCATACAGCACAAGTCATCATTTTTTTTCTTAAAATGCAATACTTATGACGGTGTTTTTTCGTTACAATATTTATCGATATCGATATTTATTGAGCCCACAGATTATGTAAGATTACTCAAACTGTGGCAGTATAAATTAAATTTTATTTACATAAATATAAAAATTATTTACATAAATGGTTTACATACATAAAATATAGTCATTTAAAAGCCTGGATTTTTATAAAACAATACAAAATGTTGAGCAAAAATAAAATGTAACGCATTAGGACATCACTAATTGATTTGTCCTCGAGCTGTCAAAAGTAAAATAAATAGTTGGATATGGTATAGTTTTAATTTTTTTAATTTTAATTAATTTAACTCTTAAGGCTCCTATATCCATCTATTCTCAATTTCTCTGTAAATAATCCACCTGTTTCACCAAGTGAAATAGTTGTTATTTTTAATGGGTTTTATTGAATAGGAATCCTCTTTCTATAATCTAGCTCACAAAACTCTTAATTTTTTTAAAATCTCTGTTATACCATTAGCCTTCAAATAATATATATCGCGTTTTTTGTAGCTTATTGAAAATTCAAAATAATAATAATTTTATTCTTTTTGATCAATAAAAAAATAGATATAGGCTATTGTATGGTTGTTATTTTGTTACCTTATTCTCTTTGATTAGAATGTAAGAAATGATCGATATAGAATCTGTAATTGTCTCACAGTATAGCAGAAATTGGTTGGTTAGTCAAGGACCCAAGTTCGAATCTCACTCGGTACAAAATGCTAACTACCAATTTTCTTTAAGAATAATCGACTACTCGTGCTACGGAGGACACGTAAAACCGGCTTCCGAATTTCTTCTGAAAACAACAGATACGTCTGTTAAAGAAGTGACACATTAAACTGCCACTGTTACTGATGTCTCTGGTCACCCATCATCACGTCTTTTATCCCCCGAGTGATAGCCAGAGAGAGGATATAATATAATGCTACTTCCTACGATCATAGCATAGGTACAAACACTCTTGGGATAAAAATAGCACCTAACCTAAAGGCATATTTCCAATTTTACTAACAAGATGTTTTCGCCAAAACATACTCGATTTCAAGATCACGTGTCCCATATGGCGTAGGGTAAATCAAATTGATATCCTCCCTTTAAATATAGTTTGGCCTACATTATATGAAAGGGTGTGAGCTTCTATATTATGTACCTATCTATTTATTGGTTATAGAAATGTGCCAATGGCTAAGTTTAGCTTATATTGATAGGTTTCGGAAGCTGTAAGGCAACCCGAAAAGAAAAAAGGTATAGGCACTAGGCAGTCATGAGGATTGCCAAAAGAATTTATAAGTAGGTATATAAAGTATAATTACGCCGTCTAGCGCTCGCTTAAAGTTTTCAATTAACGAAAAAAATCCCGGACCAAGAATTGCCGGCCAGAAATACGCAGTCAAAAATGCCCGAATTCCTTCCCGGAGATTCTCGGGTCGAGCATACTTGGGCCGGGCAATCTATGGTCGACATTTGTACCGGGAGCATGTCGCTAAACCGGGTCGCGAATCCATAAGATTTCTCCCTACCAAAAATCGCTCAACTTTTTTTTCACTTTAAAAAAAGTCGGAAATGTTTAGTTTTATCAAGTTTTAATATTTGGTACACGATTACGTCCTAACGCCTTAAGGGATTTGGACTAAATTGAGCTCATATAGTTTGATAAGCAAATATATTTCAATTATAGACAACTACGTGGCGTTTGTTGTAGAAACTCTAGGTCCGTGGGGTTAAAATGACAAATACATTACTAAAGATATATCCTCACCACTGATCATCTCCTCTGGTGACAGGAGGGAAGGCTCCTTCCTTGCTAAACGACTCAGCATCGCGTTTCAGCAGAATACTGGGTTATTCTTGCCACTATTCCATGTGGTCCTGGTTTACTTAGTTAGATATATTTCACTTTTAATTTAATTTTAAGGTATTTTATATAGTTGCGATTCAGGTTGTATTTAACGGACCTTGGGTATACCCACTGATGATATACCGTAATAAAACAAGTCTCCCTCTTTTAACCGATGAACCGATGGTAATTGTGAGGTTATAGTTAACGAGTGGCCAGTTGTGTTATATTTAGATGGAAAAGCTTCCAAGTGTGGTTTGTAGGATTATTTACATAAGTTTTTAATTATAAAAAACCCATTGGGTACAAGGCCGGGATCCGGGATCGAACCCGTGGTCTGCCTAGTTAATACCAGACGTCGTAACCAATAGGCCATCGACGCACCGTATATATACTCTGTCAAATTCTGCTTAATCAATCGGTTGACGATCAAATTTGTAGAGTAAATGTCACGTCTTCGTAAACGACAAATATCTCAACGAGCCACATGTCTACACCCCCTTCTTCACCCACTTTGCCCCCTCCCAGCTTTTTGCCAGTTTCACCCCCTTTTTCCAACCCGGAAAATGTACAAGCTTTTCTACGGTGGACTATTTATGGCAGCCTTTCACAATAACTTAACATTGAGTAGTCCGACCAATCGTAAGCTCTAACTTTCAGACAATAAGTTTCAATTTAGTTTGTCAGGTTTCGACATTTATGTTACTTAGTATTGGGACTGACAAAAGTGACAATCAAAAATCAACTCAAACGTTAGAGGATAAAGTGTATAATCGTTAGACACTGATTTTCCATTTTAGCGATTCTGCAACTGCTTCAAGTATTATTACGGATCACTTCTCCCGGAAAAACCTTAAACGAGGATTTATTCCAGCGAATTTGGACTTTATAATTTTTAAAATAAAGCACCATTTTATTTGACAATCGTGAACACATAGGGTTGTTACGACAAACAAGATTTTGGAAGTCTTTCTTTGAGGCTAAGATAATAGGTACCTATATTAATATTTCCCGATGTCATTAATTCGGCTCTTTAATTTTTTTTCGTAACCATAATTTGCTTTGAAATTAGTTTTTGGGCCTATAGAGATTTTACGAGGTATAAAGTAGAGATTCCTTCAGGATAAGCGTTAAAAAAAACTTGTAACTAAGTACCTATACCACTTCTACATAATACGTATTTATATAGAAATTGCTGAAAACTCATATTGTACCCATGCGAATACAATTACATCCGAATACAATCAATACGCCTTTCATTACCTACATCAGTAGAAACTTCACAGTTGTCAGTTGTAGATTGCAATTGCAATATTGGAACTAATTCCGAGGGAGATAAAATTAATTTATGTTATAAAATCGAATTGGTTCTTGGCGACGAGCCAACGAGCCTCAAGTTCCATCCATCTTCCCGATTATATCCTTTATTATAGAAAATGTTCATTGTATTACTAAAACCATACAACATCTTTTATTACATTTTGAATGTACTACTTATATGATTATTGCCCACATAATGATTAACTTACAAAATAATTAGCTTTCGGCCCCGGCTTCGCCCGTGGAAATTGTAGAAATGCGATATAAGAATTTATACCGGAGGATTTCACACTCCGGCTCTCTTACTATTTTTTTTAAATTAAAACTTCTTTAGGCGCTTTAAACGATTTTTGGTTGGAGGAAATCTTATGGATTCGCGACATATTTTTTGCAATAAGGCTATGGATTGTCCGGGCAGGAGCTCGTGTACTGACTTCAGCACAAGACCAATTTGTGTACGTATGATTGGGTCGGGCATTTGTGGCTGCGCAGCTCTGACCAGCGATTCTGGGTCAGGACCGAGTTTTTTTTATTGAAAACTTCTTTTGACGCCCTCTAGATGGCGTTATTATACGTTATATACTTATAAATTGAAAATCACTGTTATTCATAATTTTAAGTTTTCACTTCGGCTTTTTATGGTTTTTTATATTTTTCTTTTTCACGGGTTGCTTTATGGCTCTCGGAACCATGTTATCGGTCTCAGGATATCCAGCGGAAGACCAAGTCTCCCTCTTTTAGCCGGTAGTATTTGTGTGCCTAACAAGTGGCCAGTTCTGTTGAGGTAGAATGAGAAGGAAAAGCCTCTAAGTATGGTTTGTCGGATTATGTAAAATTTTACTTTCTCTGGGTAAAAATCATGTGGATCCGTTGCTATGTGTTGACGAGAAAGAAGGACAAACAAACACACTGACACAAGACACTTTTATTTTTTTTACTAGCAACCGCCCGTGGCTCCGCCCGCGTACAATCTATTGTGCACAGGTTTGGGATAAGTTTATATATTGTATGAAGGAAATTTCACGATTTTTTTAAACGACAACACTTGCATAGACAATGGATTTGCTCTCTTTTGGCTCGAAATTCGAACTTGCGATTTTATTTTGCTTACTATACAAAAACTACACATCCAATATCAAATGTGTTTCGCGATTCCCGAGATCAAGGAATCGAATTACATACAAATTCCTAAGAAGGAGTACGTCGTTTGGGGGAAACGTGTCAAGAAAGTTTTGTAGAGCGACATCCCGCTCTCTCTCGTTTTTTTATCTCGTTCTGGTTTTTCGATTTTATTATATAGATAGTATTAGTTACTTTGACCTCAAACTGAAAAACATTATGCTATCTGATTAATAGAAACATTAATAGAAACATTAATAGAAACCGCGAGGACTCGGGTTCAAATCTCACTTGCAAAAAATCCTAAGCATTAATTTTCTTTAAGAATCTGCTTAACCAACTTCTCTCGTGCTTTTCTGTTTAATATGACAACTGGCAATGTAGATAATGTTCTGCTGTCTCTGGTATATATGCTGTGTAGATAAAGATGTGTATCAAGTTTTGCTAAAAATCCATATAAAATCCGTATATGTCTACGCCGTAGAGCTTTCACACTTACACAAGTCGTAGCGTAGGCGGTAATAGTATTAGGTATGTTTTTAACCACGAGTTACGCGTTTCAAGTTTTCAGTGTAAAGAGATACTATGAAAAAAGTTAAAAACTCGAACGGAATTGTGGAGTAAAAACATAGATTATCGTGTATCATCTGTTACGCTACGACTCGTAGAAGGGTCTACGGCGTAGGCACAATGAGGGCTTGTAGACCAGGCGCAGTGCATGGACCCTCCTTCATAGATTTCTATAGAAAATTGAGACAAGTGGCAAGTGGCAAATGGCACGATTACCTCTAAATTAAAGTTCAAATTAAGGCAATGCTCGTATCGAAAACTTCGGCTCTTTAGAACCCATGAATAATAAAAATATGGCTCAATCCAATTTCAAATAATAACAATCCTTTTGAGGTGAGGAAATGTTGTATAAATAAACTCACGTTTCCAGGATTAACTTAGATTTGCCATATTTTTGACAGATACAAGATGACCTTGACCACCGCCCCTTAATTATAGTGTGAATGACTTTCTAAATGAAAGCACAGGGGAACGTTGTTGACATATTTATTTTATTTTATTTTATTTTGTTTCATTATATGGATAGACTGTGATTGTATATTGTTTGTGAGCCCTATGCTAGGCTGTACCTATTATCTATTATTCTATTATAATGATGTGCAAATAAATAAATTTGAATTTGAATTTCACGCCGATTTTTCGTACCCTCCGGAGCACGAGTTTGTTGCGTACATTTTCCGCCTCGGGTAAGGATTGAATTTACAAAAGTAATTAATGTATAATAATATTTTTCAGTGATGAAACTAAAGAAGTGGACGGCCGTACAAGATCAGAGTCAGGCGACGCTGACTCCGTGTATCATGTTAGAGGGGCTTTAACTGAAACTAGGTGGAGAGATCATCAGGTTAGAATTTATTTCATTTTTTATAAGTATGCTAATACCCGCCCCTATTTTCCCGGGTTAATTCGTTGTATTTAGGAGCTAGCATAGGTTTATTAATTACAAATAATACAGTAATTATGGCAGACCATGTGTCACGGAGTGTTTTCCCCCTAAACTCTTGGTACGGAACCCTAATTGTGCGAGTCCGACTCGCTCTTGGCCAGTTTTTTAAATGTACTTAAGGGCAAGCTTGTCAGCGCAATGAATTCAGTAAACCGCGCGGCTTATTTTGTCGATATCTTTTAAAAAAATTGTTACAGAGATACAATGCAAAAATAACCAAGGATAGGATAAGATTGGCCAAGATTCACGTACCAGAAACATGAGAAAGAATGATTTCACAAAAAATTGTATGGGACAAAAGTTATGAGGTGTCTCCTTAATTGCGGGCGATGTCACTGCATTTTTAGTAGGTAATTGCTCCCGTTCTACTCATTATAACTAATTTAGTCAGAAAATTGGTTTAGAGCGCTGTTCACGCGAACTTTACCAATTTGACAAACTTAGGCAGCCACTGTTAACTTAGATTCTACTTGTAGATGTACGAAGTTGTTCGTCCGTAATATTATACTAACGATCCGTCCCGGCTTCGTCCATCGAATTTTAATATCACATGCTCACATGCATCATTGATATTAATGGGTATATACATAACTAGCATTCCGCCCCCGGCTTCGCCCGTGAATATTTGCAAACAAAATAAAATATACCCTACAGCACTCATAGATAATGGCTTGCCTGCACTACTCCTACCCCTACCCCGATCCCTACCCCTACCCCCTACCCCTACCCCCTACCCCCCTACCCCTACCCCTACCCCTACCCCTACCCCTACCCCTACCCCTACCCCTACCCCTACCCCTACCCCTACCCCTACCCCTACCCCTACCCTACCCCTACCCTACCCCTACCCCTACCCTACCCATACCCCTACCCTGTTTCCCACGACTTCGTACGTGTCTATTTCAGAATGTTGGCAAACATACACTTCGTACATAGCTTTTGTCATGTTCACCTCTGCCCACCCCGTTCCCGTCGTCATGCCGTGATGGTATATAGCCTATGTCACTCACGAAGAATGTAGCTTTCTAATGGTGAAAGAATTTTTAAAATCGGCCCAGTAGTTTCTGAGCCTATTCATTACAAACAAACTTACAAATGTTTCCTCTTTATAATATTAGTATAGATAAACCTTCATTGCGAATCAGTCTATCTATTAGTGAAAACCGTATCAAAATAGGTCCAGTAGTTTTTGAGTCTATAAGGTACAAACAGACAGATATACCAACATTCATTTTTAGGGTCCCGTACCCAAAGGGTGACAACGGAAACCCAATTACAGCCCTTGACAAGGCTGTATCTTTTGAACCGTAATAGGTAGGTTTATAAAGTATGTAGGTATTACTATTGCCGCTATAATAACAAATAAAAAATAAAATAAAGTTAAAAATTAAACGTGTTTACTCGGCGGTTTTTGCTGGATCTTAATGGCAATACATACAAATGTCCAGCGGCGCCGACTTTCAAAATCATAATCATCAAAACCGAATCATAAAGTTTATTGGTATTTATGGTATTGTATCATATCTATACTTAATTACTACCACACTCTGACCAACCTGTAAAATCTTTCGTGGCACGCGATAAAAAGTAGAAGCAGAACCTAAAGAATGCATTTTACAAAAATAATTGATTGTTCTCCCACTTCTTAAAAGTTTGTATAGATTTTACGAACAGTTTTGACCCTTTTGACCATTATTTCAAAATATTTAATTCGGTGAGTTCTGTTTTAAAAGAGGTTCCGTTAATTTAAATTATTGTACAAATTAAATATAAGTTTTGCATGTCTATGGTCATGGATGCTGGGGCCCCCGAGAACCCACGGAGTCGGCGCCCCTGCAAACGTCTAAGCATAAAATAAATATTTTTATCATGTGTTGGACATTAAATTCATTCATTGTAAACACATTCATATTGTCAATGTTAAACATGGCGGCTCGCATAGAGTAAAGATTATCGCTAAATAACAAAGGGAATATAACCACTACATTACAAAAAAAATTAAAATGTTGCTAATAAATAATCACTGACTGATAACAATTTTTTAAAATGAATTATGGTCGAATTTCGACCCTAAGCGGGTCATTAGTTGTAATAAATATAGTAATATACTCTGTGATAATATACTCTGTCGAAGATATTTGCAAGGTAACATCTCATATTCTGGCAAATAGTCACCCCGAGGGGTTGGATGGGAGCCAAATATGAGAACACGTACCGACGGTATATTTTGCTGTTTTAGATATTACCTTACCTTATTAATTCCGTTGCAGTCTATTGCAGCATTGAACTATAGGAAGCTCGTTTAATAGAAAATACCATATATTATACACGCTTTACAAAACAGCTCTGCTTTGAAAATTTTTTAATAAAAAAAAATAACAGCACAAATTGTAAAAAATCTTACGGAAATCTAAATATCTTTTATAATTAAAAACATAGCCGAATAATGTAGCTTTGTAACAGTTTTTTTTATTCAATTGTTGAAGTTTAGATCTTACAAAAAACCGGCCAAGTGCGAGTTGGACTCGCAAACACTTTTTTTATATGAGCCTCTTTAATTTTTAATTTAATTTAATTTTTTTTATTTGTTGTTATACCATAGTGCTATAGCAAGTGAAATTTCAAGTGTCTACCTAATACGGTTCAAAAGATACATTAGACGGGCGGACGGACGGACAGCAGGGCTTAATAATCTAGGGTTTCCGTTTGCACCCTTTAGGTACGAAACCCTAAAATGATTAACACACGTCTCCCTTTCTAACTAGTATTAGCTTCTCGCCCTGACTTCACCCGTGTAAAAGTATTGAAATAGATCGATTTAGTTTGGATTCGTTTGATTTTCTCTGGTTGTTACAAAATGTTGGTAAACCCTTTTTTTTAATAAAATAAACAAACAAAGGAAGTACATTGTAACTTGATCTTTAGTATTTTTTTCTTAATATTAAGCATGAAATAAATGTATTTCTGTTGTGCACGTCCAAATTAAATAAATAAATAAATAAATAAATATACCTGTGGCCAGTAAGAGACACCAGTAGGTAACAGTGTCTATTTTTTCAGAATCGGATCAGTAGTTTTAGAGATTACCCCCTTACATCCAAAATTACAAACTTTACCTCGCACTGTTAGTGGTGTCATAGTTCAACTGATCTCCAAAATGCGTCTTTTACAAAATAAATAAAAGAAACATTTAATTTTGATTGGTTTGTTTATTTTTCGTCATTAGAGGGAAAAATAAACTTCAAAATGGCGTATCAAACATTAACCTTGATACAGTATTAAGGGGCGGTGGTCAAGGTCATCAAGCAAATCTAAGTTAATCCTGGTTGCGTATCGAAAACTACGGCTCTTTAAAACCTTGAATAATAAAAATATGGCTCAATCCAATTTCAAATAATAACAATCATTTTGGTGTGAGGAAATGTTGTATAAATAAACTCACGTTTCCAGGATTAACTGAGATTTGCCATATTTTTGACAGTTGTATCTGATGACTAAGAGCCACGGGACCTTAAGGGAAATATTTAATACCAGCATACCAGCAGATATACAGCATATTAATATATATATTATACCGTTGTACTGTCTGGAGGTACAGAATAATAATTAATAGCTTAGCTTTGGGAGGTAATTTCGCTAAAACTTCTTAGTCACATAAATTCAGATGGCAAAGTTCCGCACAGTATTCCAACTACTCCATAGTTAATTATCAAAATCGATCTGGGGTATATCCGTGATCTTATTTCTCTTACCTTTTATATACCTTGAAGCTACAATTATAGCTTCAGTTTTAGCTACAACTGTTACGGTTCCAGGGTACCCAACGGAAGACCAAGTCTCCCTCGTTTAGCCGATGGTATTTGTGGCCAGTTCTGTTGAGATATATTTAACTATAACTATAAAGAACCGATTTTAGTTATATGTCTGTGAGATAATGTCGAGATATTATTATATCCTTAAAAAAAAAAGTCGTCAAAATCGGTACATATTTCATCGAGATACTGATAATTGACTTAAAAGTCAGTTTTTTCAAAATTACTGAAAAACTAATGAACCAATTTTTATGATATAAAAATGGGACCAATCCGGAAGAATTATCTGTCGATTAAAAAAGAAATCATTAACATCGGTTCATAAATGACGAAGTTATCCGCGAACACACATAAAAAATAATAATATATACGGTCGAATTGAGTAACGCCTTTTTTTTTGAAGTCGTTAAAAAATACAAATCTTTCCTCTTTATAATATTAGTATAGATTATTAGTATATTAGTATTAGTATAGATATATGTCTAATAGATACGTAGTTATAAGCGTATTTGTGTATTCAAATTGTTGTACCTTTCTACATTCTCATTAATTTTGTTATATGACAGTATACGTCATCAAAGCGTGCTGGCGCTAACTTTTTTCTCCGACTTGATTCACTAATACTGTTTCTGCTCCTAAACGTGATAAGTCCATGTACGTTCCTCGTGAATAAATAAATTGTGCAAACCGCAACAAAATCCGTTTAGTCGTTTCGAACAGACAGACAAACAGACCTGGCGTGGGAATTTATTTTATAATTTATGTACCTAATGATTTACACAAATTATACTTATTTTGCTTTATTTTTCAATTTTATAATTGAATGCAGTCATCATATTCGCAGAGTACAAGTTCGATGCGAAGGCCACAACGGGGATGGCCGGCTGTACGAGATTGGTGCGTGGCATGGTGGCACTCAGGGAGGGAAGACGTAGAGGAAACTGAAATTGAAGATGAGCCTTCTGACCAGGGATACGCTACACCGGTCTCTGTGGAAACTCCGCTACAAAGCTCCGTTTCTAGGTGAGTTTCATTCTTTATACATAAAATACTAGGTTTTTGCCCGTGGATACTTTCTAACTAAATTCATCAAAATCGGTTCAAGTGCGGTTAACCATGAAAGCGTAACCGCCAGACATATTATTATTATGGATACAAGAAGTGAAAGAGGTATGTCAGGATGCTTTTCACGCTTTGTTTGAAGAACCCCCGATTGATAGACGCCGGCCGGAAGTTCGTCGCAATTCTGCCAGTCTCCAGTGTTTAATCTTGTGCAATAGTAAGCCGATAAATCGGTAGCTATGATTATCCCGCCGACTGTGATATGTCTTATTAATCACTGACTAATCACAACCATCACAGCGCGGCCGGGATTAAACCGGATTCAAGATCATGCCATGACGAAAACGCGTGCGTTCGGCGCCATGACCGGATGTGGAATCCGTTCCACTTTTTAATTGTATGCAGAACGTCATGTCATGTATTCTTTAGAACATTCCTCATGATATAGTTGATAGAAGACTCTAGGAGAGGCTATGACTTTGATGAGGTCGAGATTACGATTTCTTCTTAAAATAACACATACCTACTTACATCTATTTAATTAAAGAGATGCAGATATATCAATGGGCCACATCCAAAATGTATAAAAGCCTTGATGGTGTATTTTGTGTGTCATTTCCATATTTTTGATACCTACAGCTATTTAAAAAAGTTATTTTAGTTATTTGAGCGGTGATCCACTCTTGATGAGATCTGGGTTTGGGTTAGATTATAGGACCGCCTTAAGGTAGTCTTGGTAACCTGGAGGTCGGTAATCGGTAACACGGTTATCGGTAACCATAAAATACATAATCTGGTAGGTAACTAGAATTGTGAAGTTACACATTAATGAAACTTTCCATCCAAAGATGGAATTGGAAGGATTAAGGAATTACATATGAAAGGTTTTAGTGTCCGCTCACTCGTGCTCTTAAGTAGCTTTTGCTCGAAATGTCGTGTCGGTGCTCTGAAAACTGTTGACTTTATAAATGTTATAAGATCTAAATTCACTGAACTGAATTTTGTTTTTCTAACTTACCACTAAAGTTATAGATATGAAAATTGGAAGGTATATTTCTTAGAGGATGTAGAGATGCACTAAGAATGGATTATTTGAAAACGAACCCCTAACAGCTACTAATGAATATAATGCCATCCATTCGATCACTGAGTTAGGATTGGTTTAGACTTTTACATATATTTCTACTAAAAATGTGTGTCGGTGGCCTAGTGGTTAAGACATCTGGTATTAACTAGCCAGACCACGGGCTCGATTCCGGATCTGGGTCATGTCGTACCAATGGGTATTTTAATTAAAACTTATGTACATAATCCGACAAACTACACTTAGCGGCATTTCCATCTAAATATACCTCAACAGAACTGGCTACTTGTATAGCCTCTCAAATACCATTGGCTAAACGAGGAATATTTTCTCTTCCGCTGGGTACCCTGGAACTGTAACACGGTTTTGGAAGCTGTAAGGCAACCCGAGACTATGTAAATTCGATTTATTGATTTTTTTTTTATATTTTCAAGAATCTAGAGGAAAGTTTAGTTGGCCTGAGTTAAGATCTTGGTTAGAATTATGATACTTTAAAATAGTTATCAGTGTTATCACACATTTGAATCAGGAAACTCTTAAATAGGAAATAGTTTTATATTCAAATATACCATTGATATGTAAAATAAAATAAAATTAATTTGTCACAGATGTACGTCTCTCAACGTGATCAGAGATCCTTACATGCCGCGCGGGGGATCTGCCGGCTCTGGTGGGGACGGTGGTGCTTCCCCACTACGAAGGTCCTTCGAACCACCAGCTCCGGCTTGCGCGCCACCACCCGCGGCTAGAGACAGTCGATCTCTACCAGCCAGCGCAAGAATGAATGCCACCACATCCCCAGCACCCAAATCAGCATCAGCAGATTCAGTTTACACAATTCTCATTAAACTCCCCGGCGGAGATCCTGAAGCAGACCGGCCCAGCATCACTATGATCTCCGAGGAATCACCTCCAAATGCCAGAACGCACTATCGACCTCCAACAAGAGGCGATTCCGAATTCAATTTACATCCTGCAGGGCATCCGTCGCTCACGAGGCGAACGTCCCACTTACAAGACGTAAGAATACCGCTCAATGCCAAAATCATACCAAAACAGTTAGCAGGTAAAGGAATTGCTTCAAAAACTCCAAAGAAAAAGAAAACACAAGAAAAGAAACAAGAAACAAAGGCGGCAAAGACACTGTCTGCCATCCTCCTCTCCTTCATCATAACGTGGACGCCGTACAATATATTGGTGCTGTTGAAACCTCTTACGGCATGCACGGGATGCATACCAGACGAGCTTTGGTCGTTCTTCTACGCGCTGTGTTACCTTAACTCAACCATCAACCCTGTGTGCTACGCTCTCTGTAATGCTTCATTCAGGAAAACGTACGTGAGAATCCTGACTTGCAAATGGCACAGTAGGAATCGTGAAGCGATATCACGTGGTGTGTACAACTAGCGAGCGGCCCCCGTGTGCGCCCGCGCTGAGTTTCCGTCACACTTCAGCTTCGCGTCGGACGTATGCTGATCGTTAATGCTCGTCTTTCTTCCTCCGTGAGTGCATTTAAAACTATTTACATTTGTGTTGGAAGGTACCAATCTATCGATTGCCCAATTTTGGTACCGAATTTTGAAGTGAAAAGAAAAACTGCAATATGTTAGTGATCTCTATAACAATAAGTGTGTTTCCATTTTATTGCGATGTTTAATTTTACATTTGATTTACTGATGTTAGTGATTCAATCGTCCCGTCCAAAGTAGACATATGATCATTTGTAGATTTTATAAATTTGATAAATATTATTTCTCAATAAGTTTTGCTCCGTTATAATTTGAATTATGTTTATTTGCAACCTCGGATCTCGATGTATCCAGTCATTTGTTTGCAAGAAGTGTCTTTCTAGAAAAAGTCTCGTAATGGTGTTCTTTGAAGGTTTGAGCTTTTAGGATAAAATTTACGAATTTAGAGCAAGGCAAATCATTATTTATTTCGCTAACATTATTACTGTGTATCCTTTGTTGTTTCCCTTTCAGAAATGTGAATTGGTTTTATTTTCTTATTTTGTAAGATGATGTTAACATCATTATGTACTGAACATGTGAAGAAAGAAAGTCCTTGCTATTCCAAGTATCTTATTTATTGGTACATTTTAAGTGAAAATCCCGAATTGCCTTAGTAAAATACTTTTGTGATAGCTCATCCATAGTACAACTTTTTCTTATGCATGAAGAGTATATTTAGTTGTTAGTAGAAGAAAGTTATGGAAAATGAGAGAAAATTTCGCCTTCCTTTTGGTGTATGAGTGTTTTTAAATTAATATTATTTATTTAAGAATAATTAGAACAATGTTAAGCAATATTCTTTCTGTCGATTGAATAGACGGCTTTGTGGTATAAGTCTTTATAATATTTTTATTACTTTTTGTAATTGAAGTTATATATGATATTTCCAACAATAAATTTAATTTAATAGTTCTAGTATTGTCACTCTATTATCTAATTGTTTAATATTGTAAACCCTACTTTAAGATTTTGACCGAGCACAAACAAAGTCTTGATCGTACAACGATTTCAAATAAATCACTTTCTTAAATGAATACTCCTATCGAAGAATGTAATCTTTTATTAATATTATATAACTAAATGTATGAAAAACGATAAACTGATTAAATTTTAATAGAGAAAATTCTAAATAATATAAATTTATAAATTTGTAAAAAGAGTTTAAAATGTATTGTTAAGTAAGTGTGGATATTTATATCCTAAGATAGGTAATGTATTTAATTAATATACATGCATATAATTTATATACAATGTGTGTTGGCTGTATTATATAAAGTTTATATTGTATATATAGAATCGTGTACATCAGATATGTGTCGTGAAACGTTCCTTTGTTGTGGAGAAGGTTTATTACCTGCTCTGTGTAGACGTAGCTTTAAATATATCAAGTTAGGTACTCATTTATGTATCAAATATTGTGGGAATACGCATTCATTATTTGAAATTAGCCATTGTTCGCGTTGAAATACTATAAGTCTTTCCATGGCTAAATTAAGCCACTAGTTGTGTTAAACCAGGATATTTTTCAAATTATTCTTCAGGGTAAAATATTATTAGACAAACATTGTGTGAACCTCCAAAAATTCGTGAGTTTGGATGTAGGGGGTTATCCCTCAAACTGCTGATCCGATTCTGAAAATTCTTTCACTAAAAGAAACCTGTGTTATCCCTGAGTCCTATAGGCTATATTTTATTTTGTTTGAAAAATCCACGGGCGAAGCCGCAGGCGGAAAGCTACTATACAACAACAACACACCTTCACGGTCTTTATACCTTGCGGTGTCCCCAGAGACACCTGTAACAGTGTTCACTTTTTGCCAGTTGTCCATATTGAACAGAACAGGTAGCAAGCTCGTTGCTGCAGCACATAAAGGACCTAGCTTTCTTTAACAGACATTTTTTTTATAATTTAGTATAAATTTTCAAATGCGTAATTCCACAATTTATCAAAGTTCTCATTGTCACCCAACACATATTTTTGAGTTTAATTCAATTTTGTACGAGTTTTCCTAATATAATGAAAAGCGCACAGTAAACATAGTTTTACCTTTAATATAAAAACTTTGATGTGTGTTTCTTAAAAATATTTAAAAGTGCTAGTAACGTGTAGTCTATAGGATTGTGGAGATTTAAAATTTTCAAATTAAAATACATTTAATATATTGTGCACCTGTTCCTTTGGCCCAGAAACAAATAACATGGTTGAAGTGATACATTTTAGTTACGCTAAGGTGTTCTTTTTAAAAAATACACTCACTGGTCCGGTATCTCACCGAAAATTTTCACACAGACACACAATATACGATTAAACAAAGTCGAGTGGATGTGTGTGTGTGACAGATCGTTCCGCGCAACAAGATCAACCACAAATACAACGATTTGAAAACAGATGGCGGACCGTTCGTTACATGAATAGGACGAGTGTGTGGTCGATTTCGATGGACCGTACGGCGGCGCGCCGGGGATTGGACGAATGGGTGGGCACCTTAACAATTAACAATAAATTCATGTTAATTTATTATTTAAATATGTTAAATCAAAAAAATAAAGTCTTTCATTTCTTATACGCGTTCTTTTTTGTTTCTACATAGATAGTTGATTAATATGTTGTGAAAAAGTAATTATCTTAATTAATTTATTAAAGGACAGAAATACCTATTTGTTATTTTTATATAATAGTTTTAAACATTTTGTTCTGTTGTGTAGAATAAGATAAATAATTGCTCAAATATTTTCTGATATTCACGAATTGCAAATAATTTGAAATTTGTGTAAGTATTCTTTAATCTATCTTTAATTATTCATCTAAACACTAATATTTGTAAGGGCATACTTAGTTAGTTAATAAATTGAAGCATTTATATATATATAAATTGTATACAAATCCTTAAATTTATATATGAACTATTAAGTTAACATTGTGCTGTGCCAACATTTATATTAAGTAAAAATTGTAATTTTTAAGTTCTTAATTTTTGACGAAACTCTATTTAAGCCTCAAGAGTTTGGAACGAACTGATATTTTATCAAATAATTTACATATTAATTATGTAAAAGATTAATTATTAATTATAGAATAGTGAAATTTAATTTAAAATATTTTCATTAGAAGCAATATATATCAAAACTATTTCAGGAGAGTTAGTGTACCTAATGGTTTGTTTTTTTGTTGAATATTTTTATTATTTTTGCACTAAATTAACATTATAAAGTTATAATATATATTGAATGTCAGTTTTTATTAGAGAGTAACAAAACATTGTATAACTAAATACTTGTTCAACAATGTTATTTGTTGACACCTAAATTTGTTCACCCCGTGTTTACAGTGAAAGAAAATAAATACACAATAATGTTTATTACTTGTTTATTGAATATATCTATTCTAATATGCAAATGAAAAAAAAAAACTTCTGGTCACGTGACCGCAAACGGGAAGTGACGTCACTTCCATCTAAATTTCAAATAAACAACCACATATAATAACTGTCTGTCAATCTGTCACTGACTAAGTTATTTTCTTGTTATTTTATCAAATCTGTGACCATTATTTTGTTGGTTTGCAAGAGGTTGGCAAGATGTGACGTTATTTCAGATTTAAAAAAAAATACAATTTTATAATATTTTCTAATTATTTTATGAGGTATAATAAACCTTAGATACAGCTATAATTTAAAAGTATTTCCAAAAAATTATCAACGCCTCTATTCAGTAAAGGAGTAAAAATTGTAAACATAATATTGAACCATTCAACGAAATTGTGCCCAAATTTTTCTGCTATTTTTGAAAAAAATTGTGCTTCAAAAATTGAGCTTGTGTTATCTTTCCTTAATTTCTCTCATTCATGAGAGAGAACGAATAAGAGGCTACAAGTTTTAGAGCATGAGTTTTGAGATGTCGCTTACATATAAAATTTTAAAAAGATTTCATTCAAATAAAGTCGAAATTTTTATGTATACTTCGCATTTTTTTATTAAAACGCTTATATAAGTATCGTTTGAAATGTTTAATTTTTAGATGTACTTATAAAATATATTAGGAACCCTGTGAGTTTTCATAAGATAGTTATTATTCCACAATTTATACACAGATCGTATATGACAGACCAAAATGTATGCTATATAATCGTGTGACTAAATTAAGTAAGTTTATTTTTAAATGAACGAACGTGTCAAGATATAGTTAAGAAATAAATATTATCAATGTTCAAGATTAGTAAATCACTATGGTGTAATAAATGTGTTTTTTGTAAATTATTTTAAAAATTAATCCATGTTTTTGTATAACCAAAGACAATAAAAATTTAAATAAAAATATAAGCGATTTTAAATTATTTTTTGTTTATTTTCGTATTTACCTATTGTTTTAGTTTATGTAGAAGTTTGATACTAATATTAAAAATATATTAAGTTTGTATGTTTGGAGTTTGGATGTAGAGGGTAATCTCTCACACTCCTGATATGCTTCTGAAAATTCTTTCACTAATAGGAATTTACATTATTCCTGAGTGCTATAGGCTATATTTTATTTTATTTGAAAATATCCACGGGCGAAGACGGAGGCAAAAAGCCTAAAGGACTAACAAGAAAGGGACGACCAAGACGAACATTCATTAGTCAAATATCTGATATCCTTTGTATAACGATGTATGGATGTGGATTATGCAAAGATCGAGAGAAGTGGAGCTTCATACTCTGTGCCTACCCTTTTGGGAAACAGGCGTGAAGGTATATACCCTCCTAAGTATAAAATGTGGAATAAAAATATATAAAATGCAATGGACTATGGACATTGACTCAGCGATCTTGGATATAATGCCACACATAACAAATAAACTTAGGTAAGTATATATGAGACGTACCCCCAGTTTCTGAAAGGTCGATCAACAGTTAATCTGCGATTAGTAAACATGACAGTTGTCAAATACGTGAAAATGTATGGACTTTGACAGTTGTTAATTAACTAATCTTTGGTTAACTTTGACAATGCTTTCAGAAACTGGGGGTTAGTCTTCCTACATCGATGTTTCCGATGGAATATTATGAGGTTATAATTATTACACTATCAGTAATGTTACGGAAAAAAAAAAGAAAAACTCACTCGGGTATGGGAAGACCGAAACATATCCCGCAAATCTAAAGTGAGAATGGTACGGACGCTGATCTTCTCTATCTTCTTCTACGGACTTGAATCCTGAACTATCAGATTTAAAGAGAGAGCCAAATTTAACGTCTTCAAAATGTGGTAGGAGACGCATGCTGCGCGTTCCATACACGGCTTACAGGAAGAACGTCTCCATTCTCAGCGAACTCCGCACGACAAGCTACCAACACATCCTTAGCTACTTCGGCCATGTTGTTCGCAGAAACCTTGACAACCTTGAAAGCTAATCGTGCTAGGAAACGTCGGCAGAAAAAGACCACGCGGTCGATGGGCAGACCAAATAAAATAAAACCAAGTTGACCAGTCTGCCGCTGCATACCATGAGGTCTGCCCAGTACCGAGTCACATGGAGGCGTATTCTCCAGAAAGTGATGAACTATAACATCGTCATGAAAGACACGACTTTAGACGGGACAAGAAAATCTCCCATACCACTTGGTACTGCCAAGCAATAACTTCACGGGCAACAAAGGTTAACGAGTGGCCAGTTCTGTTGAGGTATATTTAGATGGAAAAACCCTTAAGCATATCATGTACCAATGGGTTTTTTAATTAAAAACTTATGTACATAATCCTACAAATCACACTTAGAGGCTTTTCCATCTAAATATACCTCAACAGAACTGGCCACTCGTTAGGTATAGCCTCACAAATACCATCGGTTTCGGGAGCTGTAAGACAACCTGTGAAGAAAGAAAAACAAAATAGAACCCTTAGGTGAAAAACCCATTGACCGATATCGAACATACTTATAAACCCCTCCATTTGCGTTCGGGGGTTAATTAAATTAAAATACTCATATTATATGAAGCCACTACCTATTTATACACTTTTAAAATCCTGATCTATACTAATATTTCAATGTAACTTCTGAAAGCCACTATATCCCTAAGTGACATACAATATTTTATTTTCTTAGAAAACATCTACGGACGAATCCGGGGCGGAAACCTACTCAATAAATAAACTCATCACCACAATTCCCTCCAATTTCCCCGATTTTCTCTTGAACGATATAAAAAATCAAATAGAAACTGATACAGGATTCAGTATTTTATTGAATAATGTGAAGGTTGGGTTGGGATATTGAGTTAGCGGCTGGCCTGCGGAATGCAATATATTTCTGATATTTTTTCACGATATTAAATTCTGTTTCAACCATTTTATGGTGATACTTTCCATCTACGAAACAGATATGCGAGGGCTCTCTAAAGGTCTAAGATGCCTTTTGTTCTCAAAATTACTCAACAGACTAGCCTCAAAACACATTTAACATTTGGTGAATTTCGCGGTGGTGCTCTCAAGGATGATAACACAGTTATCGAAACCAGAATTTCAGATCTACACAATCAATTTCTCATTGTATGCCAAAAAAGCTGTATGGTTTTGAATTTTATAAGTTGCTGAAAACATACATTTCAGAATACAAGCGGGCGCATAACATATAACACACAAACAAATATATATAAATAAAATTAAATGCTGTTCGTTGGTAAGCGAATTACTTGAGAACGGCTGGACCGATTTGGTGATATTTTCGTAATAGTTATGATAAGGAAGGAATAATTGTAAAAGTTGCCCGGAAAATTAGAAAGTGCTTTTTTTAGGGGATGAAATTTTATATGGGCTACACGGGCGAAGATATACAGTAGGTATATTATATCTTTATCGATTTTTCAAAGTAAACTTAAAGAAAAATACCTTTCTTTTTGTAAACGCCATACCCTTCAGTGTTAAGAATCACTTGTCGGGCGCTAAGCGTCATGACGTGTGCTGCCTCAGCTATATTTGTAAAGTGACCATGGTTTTTGTTTTTTTCTGGGACTATCCTAACTAATATTGTTTGTACAGAGGAAGTTGGAACGCTGTAGAGTGACTTAAGCTACTTTTATTATGGAAATCCTTATCCTTATAGGAGTCGATGGCCCAACACCAATTTTATCTTTAAGAATAATGTGCTTTAATGTGATTCCGAGGGCACTTCTTCTAAAATAACAGATATTTATGTCTGTTAAAGAAATGACACACCTGGGTCCATTAAGTGCAGCAACAGGCTTGTCATCTCTTCTGTTCAATATGGAAAATTGGCTGCAAGTGGACACTGTTACCGCAAGGTATAAATGCCGTGAAAGTGTGAAATCCTATCTTTTTAGTACCTACCTATTTGACTAATATTTTGACAGAAAGGGCAATAAGATAATAAGGTTGTAAGGCCTTTATTTCAAAATAATCTTAGAATTCCTTTCTGAATTCTATCAACTTCCTAACAATTGGAATATTTAGCTTTTTTAATAAAATTTTATTGTCATACATCCGACATTGTGTTCCCATGTTACTGGTAGATACCACATATTCCTATTAGGATTATAAAAAAACTCCGTATTAAATTTCACCAAAATCGGTTTAGTGGTGTAACTGTGAAAACGTAACAAACAGACAGACCTTCTCTCTTCGTTGCCGGCCCCAGGGTACCCTGGAAGACAAAGTCTTCCTCGCTTAGCCGAATTTTTTTTTAAGGCTATACCTAATGAGTGGCAGCTCTGTTGAGGTATGTAGATGGAAAAATCTCTTTGTATGGTTTGTCAGTACTTATATTTTTCATTATAAAA
This sequence comes from Nemapogon koenigi, assembly GCA_963924495.1. Lineage (NCBI taxonomy): Eukaryota > Metazoa > Arthropoda > Insecta > Lepidoptera > Tineidae > Nemapogon > Nemapogon koenigi. The sequence goes on along the minus strand of OZ004639.1, from coordinate 12,166,653 downwards.
ACCCATTGCTACATGTTCGGATGTGGGGAATTTTAAGGTATAATATTGTATGAATTTTCCCTAATTATTTGTATATTGTGGTCACTCTATTTAACCACTTGCGCTTTTCGCTCTTCTACACAACACTTCCATCTTATTGTATTTCGTGAATTATAATTTCTGTGGAACAAGTATGCTTCCTTGAACCACCCTTTTTCATAAATTTTATTTTTCACGTGTTCACGCCTGTATCGCATTAGGGTAGACAGGGACAATATTTATGTACAATACACAAGCTTTAGATATCAATATTAAACACTAGATTTTTCAGCCCCGACTCCTCCCGTTGATATATTCGAACAATATAAAATGTAGCCTTCACTGATTGCCTTACAGCTCATAAAGTCATCCTCATTTAGCCAATGTTTTTTTGAGGCCATACCTAACGAGTGGCCAGCTCTGTTGAGGTATATAGATGGAAAAGTCTCGTTGTACGGTTTGTCGTATAATGTACATAGATTTTTCATTATAAAAAACTCAGGAATATCGTAGCTTTCTATTAGTGAAATAATTTTTAGAATCGGTTCAGTAGTTTTTGAGTTTATTAATTATAAACAAACATACATCAATCAAATTTTACATCTTTATAATATTAGTATAGATTTCACAAGCATTGAAACAACAAATATAAATTTTATTCTTGGGGTAAAAAACTTAAAATAGTCGTGTGTGGCGAGAAGTGGCGTTTCACCTCCCTGCCTACCCCTTTGAGTAACAAGTTTTAAAATCTCACTTGTGCCAATTATTCGTGCTTCGAAGGACACAACAGTTATTTACTTACATCTATTAGATAAGTGATAAATCCTGGTCCATTTTAAGTTCATCATCAGATTTGCCACTGTGTTTCTGGCTACATCGCAAGGTATAAAGGTCGGTATGGTTATGTTTGTGTGTGTTTTAGTTTATTAATAATATAATTGGCCAAGTTGCGAGAACGACTCGCGCGCTGAGGGTTCCGTATCATTTTTTCGATCGAACTTTAAGACAGGATTCCCTATTTTTTTTTTTTTATTTTAGCCTTAGTAGTTTCGTAGATAAGGAGAGGGGGAGGGGGAACGGTCAATTTTCTTATATTTTCTTTAATAGAATTTAAACTATGCATTTTATCATATTAATAATAAATATTTCGTCGTAGAACTTGAAGACGGTTGGTGCCAAATTAGGATACAAAGTAATAAACATCTAAGAAGATAAAGATCTGTTCAATATTATATATGTTTGTACTGATGATCGTAGGTTCCTAATGAATTGTCTAGATTAATGAATTTGGGAACTAAGTTTTTTCTGATTTGGCACCAACCGTCTTCAAATTCTACGACGAAATATTTATTATTTCTTACTTTTCAGTGCAAATTTTTGAAGTCGGTACACTTTTTTTTTAAAGTTAATTTATTTTTGAGAGACAAATAATAACTTAAATAAAAAAAATTATGGAAAAATAAAAAAAAAATACTACTGTGGATGGGATTTGAACCATTGGCATCCTGAGCTGCACCATACCATACCATACCTTTAGCCGTTAGACCACCGTCGATACAAAAATTGACAACTTCGTGTCAATAGAAACCGTTGCTAAGCCTTTTCTCTGATACATATAATTTTCAGCCGTAAACAGAGACAAATTACTGAATTACTAAATCGATTTTCGTAATAATGTCTGTAAGATAATGTCGAAAAATTACTATATCCTTAAAAAATAAGTCGTCAAAATGGGTACAATACATCATCGAGATATTAAGAAAAATGTACTTATAAAGTCAGTTTTTTCAAAATTTACTGAACCAATTTTCACTAAAAAAAAATGAGACCACCTGTGAAGTATATACCCTTTCAAAAAAAATTTTTCAAAATCGGTCAAGGCGTCTTCAAGTAATTAAATCGGCGAACATAATATATAAAAAAAAAGATTCAGACGAATTGAGAACCTCCTCCTTCTGTTTTGAAGTTCGATTAAAAATAATATACTTGTATTCTTTATAACGAGCCCTTTCATTTGATATGTCACAAAGTAAAGTGACGTTTTAATTTATCCCCAACATTAACCCCTATAATCAAAATTCGAATATGTATGCTATACGTCCGTGATTGGGTCATCAATCCCTATAAATATACCAAGTTTCAACATTTTTCGTCCAGTAGATTCGGAGAAAATAAGCTGTGGCATAAGGCCTGACTGTATAGCTCTCGTTTCTTGATCAAAGGGTAAGCCTTTAGTATGAAATGCTACCTGTATCTCATAATAAAGGTACATCATCAAGAACGGGTGCGGCAGCGATATCCGCTGAAAACCTCAAACGGCGTAAATATGTTTTCTTAGGACAATGGTACATATATGTGCCGTTTGGAGTTGAGACAATGGGCACATGAGGTCCCGAAGCAGGTAAGATTTTTAAATATCTTGGTACGTATTTAGGACACTTGGCGATACAAAGAGGGAATACAGCAGGACCGCGATCTTGAGAATGTTTTGTAAATTTAATATTTTTCTCTCGCTTTCATGCAATCTGTGGGAGTGATTTAATGAAAAGGGACGGAAATGTGTAACAGGAAGCCGGGGAAGCGCGCGCTATTTGATTTGACCAATGAACGCGCGCGGTGGTATAGTTGGCCGTCAGTTGGTACAACCCATTTTCCGAGAGGTTGGTACTGTCAGCCAACAGTGTGTGCGTGTGTGTGACGAGAAAGAGAAAGGGAAATAGAGAAGGATAACGCATCAGCTGTGCGCTTAACCTACAGTGTTGTGTATAAAGTGTTAATGTTTTCAGGATAAAATGTTAATGTTGCTTATTACCAAGGTGAGATGTCAGATGTTACACATCATATTATTTTTTATTAGTTGTTGTTGTTTTTGAAAAAAAATCTCATTATCTACATACCTAAGTGTATTCTGTATAATTATAATAAACTCTGTATGTATATATTGAATCCATCAAAATCCTTTCAAATCTGAACAATCGTTCCGGGATCGCGATTTATGTTTTGTTGCTAGAACCTTAGGCAGGCTATTTCAGTTGGATTTGTGAAGGTGAAATTCGTTGTAGGACTTTGATAAATAACACTCGTTACGGGCTCTCCAACTCTCCCAGACGGGTATCTGTCTAAATTATTTCTAATAAAAGGGAGGACCGATATCAAATTGCTGACTCTACTCTAAAATAACCTCGTTTTTGTATGCTTTTTTTTGTAAAGATTCACTTTAAGAACTCTGTTGTCATAAGTATTTTATTATAAGTATGTTTAATGTAATGATGTTAGTTAATACCTAGGTATTTTAAATGAGAAAATTTGTTTGTTTGTTTGGGAGCAACGGATCGACAAATATATTATTTAAAAATTATTGGGGGTTTATAGAGTATTATAAAAAAATATTAAATTTAAAAGTACACACAATCGCCGAGCATGTATGAAAGGTATGAAGAATATAAAAGAAGCGAATAAGGTATGTCAGGATCGTAACAAATGGCATTCGATTGTCTCTGCGTGCCCCTCTTGGGATAAAAGGCGTGATGATAGATATATAAAGAAAACACTTAATTCATAGATTGTTTGCGTTTCTTGCTTTTGCGGTTAAAACTCTTGGCCCGTGGTCATCTGACTCTAAGAAGTTTGCTGATCAAATTGGTTAACTTCTTATCAAATAGTCTGGAACCGAGCTTAGAGTTTTTTCATTCGCCGCATAAGCTTGGAGTTTCAAAGGGGTAACGCAGCGAGTGTTCTTGGCACGATTGGACTTTCTTTAGAGCTGCTATTCTGTAATTCCTCCACTCATTTTCTTTTTTTTTACGTTTTTAAGGTTGAATTTTTAAGATTTTTTCTAAATTAAATTTGTATGTACTTTTGTATAGGTATACATACCTCGAGAGAACTGGCCACTCGTTAGGTATAGCCTCACAATCACAAAATACCATCGGCTGAACGAGGGAGACTTGGTATCCTGGAACCGTAACACGGTTTCGGGAGCTGTAAGGCAACCCGTAAAGAAAGAAAAAATCTCATATCTCATGTTGGATATAGGCTACGCAACTCTAAAACGTATTAATAAAGGAAAAACTACATAGCCGCGAAAAATAAAAGTGTATTAATTACTATAATCAACATCCACTCCAATTACAATTTTTTCCTCTAAAATTATATTCATTTATTCATCTTTGCATCATTTTCACACTTCATGAAACATAACGAAGGCTGATCGGTGTAAAATAATACGTAAGTCAATAAATACTGATGCAATTTTCCAATAGTTTGCTATATGCTCCGATATTCTGTATATCTAAAAATATTGCTATATCTGTTTGAGATTAATTGACTCAAAAACTACTTATCCGATTTAGATACGGTTTTCACTAGTTGATAGACTGTTTCACAAGGAAGATTTAGGTATCTAGACACGCGGAAGCGTGTCAAGCCAAGTTCAAGCCAACAGAACTCGCGAGCAGCACACCAACTATTTGCAGCCACTTTTGACCCCCTCATAACTCAAAAACTATGTCAGGCTCATATTGGCGGCGGCCGTAGAGCAGCGGGGTGGCGAGCGGTGCACACGCCTCAAATCAAACGCTTATTTAGATATTAACATCAAAAAATCGTCATTTTTATCACTGACTGACCTATAGATCAAAACTCTAACCCAATTCCAGATGACTTAGAAAGTTAAAATTCAGCTAGGTAATTGTGTGTATCACAGAACTTCTATGTGTGTATACAAAGGAAAAAAATCAGAAACAGTGAATTTATAAGATTGGAAATTTTATGATATCCACTTAAAATATAAATGTGAAAATGGGAGCCAAGTTGAATGTTATGACAATTATGGTGTGGTTGTCGGCTCCACCGACAAAAGATTTGAGATGGGTTCCAAGTTCTGTAGGCAATCCTGACATTTATTTATAAGAACGTATAACATTCTTAAGAAAATTTAAAACACAATTTCTTGTTTTTTTTCTGCTACAAAAATGTTTGCTATTTAAAAATATGACTTTTTAAATTTGAATAGTCGAATTATTTACACAAAGCAAATAACTTATGATCTATTGAACCTCAACATTTACCATGGCTAGTTTTCACATACTAGTCAACTTATATTTAGCTAATCAACTTATCATCTTTATGTTATAAGCAAGTTATTGTTTTTGTATTGTAAGGTTCTATTCTTCTATATATTTGATTTGCTGTTAAAAACTTCTGTTATTCTGCTATTCGGGATGGAGACAAATAAATCAAATCAAAAACCATGAAAATCGGTCCAGCAGTTCTCGAGTTATAAGTGTTCGAACAAACCCGACTTTGTTTTGTATATTAAGATTTGAACTTTGTAGAGAATAGAACATCGAGTTCTTGCGTCGCGTTGACACTGACTTCCTTCAGGATTTCGGCGACTGGATATGTCGGTTGGTATTTAAACAACAAGTAGTTTACAATACAATACACTTCGTCTGAAGCATCTACTCAACACAATGAATTATTACGTTTCAGTAAGTTATTTTCATAACTATGTTGCTTATTTGGGTAATGAGTTTCGTATTTCTAGGATTGCAGGATGAAAAATGGAAGAATGTCTATTCCGTATTTTGATATTTTATATACTTCATATTTATTATTTTCTATATTGTGAAATTAGTTAAAAAAAATTGTGAAATCCACAAATAATATTGTTTTTATAAAATAAAACAAAACAAAACAAAATAAAATAAGCCTTATATTATACTGTTTTATGATGTTTACAAATAATACGTACCTATATACAATAATTTTTACCGACTGTTTGTTAAGCAATTTAATACACATACTTTTATTTATTTATTTATATATTCATAGACGATTGGTTGCAATCAACAGCTTGTCCTTTGGCAAAGGCCTCCTCTAAAGTCCTCCATTTCTCTCTATCTCTGACTGTTCTCATCTCAGATCAATGTTCTCATCCACTCTTTTAACGTCATTCTTCCAAAACGTTTCGTTTGTCGTCCTTTGCTTCTTTTCCAATTCTTGGGATACCAATCTGTTATTATTTTTGTCCATTTCTCCTTCGTTTCTCTTAGCTATGTCCTGTCAATCTCCATTTTAAAGTTTTGTAGGCTTATTTGCGTTTTTAAATTTAGTTGTGTTTTTAATTTCTTTTAATTTTATTTTATCTTTTCTCTTGACGCCAATTACACTTATCTCTATTCCGTTTTGGCATACGTTAATTTATATATTGTTTTTATCTGGTTTCGAAAATCTTAAAAAAAAACAACACTTGACTTGCTGACATCTGAGTAATAATCCTAGTTTCCTTGATATCAACGACGATGGTTGGTTCTCATTTCGAGCAAATCTTATGTGCAAATAGTACGATATTTCGGAATGTACTTTACTTAAGCCTTTTAAGTTAAGTCCCACGAGGGACAGACAGAGATGATTGAATGCCGATACCCCCTGATATTTATTTCTTTGTATAGTTTTAATAAAATTTTCAAGTTCCAAACATAATTAAATTTCAGATCGTGTGCCTTCTTGCCGTTGCGGGGATAACCCATGGTAATGCCATTGGCTACGGTCTGGGAGGTTATGGTAAGTCTAGAATTTTCTAAATAGTATAAAACATAAAATGACAGCGTAAATTGGCGAAAATTGATACCATACCCTTAAGCTTTTGCCATAATTAGAGTTACACCTTATATTTTACTTATGCCTTGTAGCATGCGCTATCGTGTGCACGGTGGTATTGATATAATTCCCGTGACTTTGCTCATGGTCGTGATATCAGAAGATACATGTGTATATTTAGTATAATTAGTGTGAATATCCCGTGCAGCATCATAGCTATACGCTATACTGATGAAATGTCTGATTTAGGGTAACCGCGGTAAAGGCAAACACCTACATGTGTATTTAATTGGTTACAGGTTTAGCCTATCTAGTGGTTTGATTGGCACACAATCTAGACTAAGGTCCCAATCTATTGAGATATTATGTTTGTGTTGCGGTTAAGTGTCTACAACATAGAATATCTTAGTTTGGAATACGGAATGAAAGATGACGTTGTGACTAAATTAAAGAAAAATAGTTTGAAAGACACGTTGGTAGAATTAAGGATTTTATATGGCAGAAACGAAAGGAAATGCTGGCAGAGGACGACCTAAGTGTACTTTTATTGAACATATAAAAAAAATATTAATCGCATGTATGAAAGGTATGATTGATGAAACATAAAATAACAAAACATCATACCTTTCATACATGCGATTAATATTTTTTTTATATGTTCAATAAAAGTACACTTAGGTCGTCCTCTGCCAGCATTTCCTTTCGTTTCTGCCATATAAAATCCTTAATTCTACCAACGTGTCTTTCAAACTATTTTTCTTTAATTTAGTCACAACGTCATCTTTCATTCCGTATTCCAAACTAAGATATTCTATGTTGTAGACACTTAACCGCAACACATAACATAAATTATATATAATAAGCGAAAGAAGTACTTATGCTAGGATAAAAGGCATAATAATAGATGGATTTTTAGAATTAGCGGTCCCAAAAACTATGTTGCTGCCCCAAAAATGCCAAGTGGGAGTCCTTAATCATCAAAACATTTAGCCGAGGCTATCTAATAAATGGCCAGCCATAGACTTCAGTATATTTGGACAGCTTCAATAATCTATTTACCAAGAGTGCACACGTATTCAAGTACAACACTTAGCGAACGCACAGTAGACAAGGACCCACAGTGGTCAACATTTTGTTTCAAACTTGAGTGTCAGTACTAATGTCTTGAGAAATCGGACATTTTGCTAAGTGTTGTTCTTATTTATGATTTACCTATGTCATTTCTCCAGGTTTGGCTGGTCCCATCCTTAGTTCGGTGATCAGTGCACCAATCATCACTCCAGCTGCCGTCTCCACCGCCAACATGGTCAAAGCTGCTCCAATACCCATCATCAGAACTGTATACTCAGCCCCTATAACTTATGTGGCGAAACCTCTGGCCCCAATTGTAGCCCCTTACAGCTTGGCCTGGGGTAAACCTTGGGGTGCACCATTGGCCTGGGATGGCCTTTCTTATGGATATGGAAAGCACTTATAAGTGAAAATTTGAAGATTTTTTTCCAACTACCTCATTTTTGATTATTCTTCATCAAAAAGCATATTGACGCAGTGTACCTGACTTTTAGAATCTTGAAAGCACTAATAAATCTGATTCTTTCACTTATTTTCTTTTTCTTCTCACATTGGCGATACCTTGGGGTTTTTCATTATGGTTTGGACCATCCATACTAATATTATAAATGCGAAAATAATTCTGTCTGTCTGTTACGCTTTCACCACTGAACCGATTTTGATGAAATTTGATAGGTACGGAGAAAATTTGAACCTTAGCGAAGAACATAGGTTACTTTTTCTTAAATCATCCCCTAATGAGGGATAATAGGCCATGAAATTTAGTATGAGCCCCACGGGTGAACAGTTAGTAGAAAATATGAGACTTCGACTATAGACCTTGAAAACATGAAAATTAACTAAACAGTTCTTCTACTGCCTGTCTCAACGACGAAGGAGTAAAGTGAATATAAAGAAATTACGCATGCAGCAGTACGAAACTCCTTAAAAAATTATTAATGTCATTATTAATAAAATTTTCTAGCCCGTGTACACACTGGAAATGGCCTTGTCTGGGCCATAATGGTCTACTGAGTACAAGTGTGTGCCTTTAGATATACCTACAAAATATAGATTTCTTTCTCCTTCTCTCTACGTTATATATTTCTTCTCTCTCATGTAACGAAATGTGTCTAAACGTGACGCGTATTTGACATTCTCTTACAATAATTATCGAATAGTCGCCTAAGAAGTTTCGCTTCAAAAACCAAAATACTAGGGCATTTTTTTATCAAATTATATTATTTAAGTACTTATTGTTAAAAATATTTAAAATTGTCACTTGACGATCCACCCGTTTAGTAGGAAACAAAATAAATATTAGCTTAGAATTTCTGGCAGATCTCTCGTTGGAGGTCGTTGAATAATTTAAAGGTGGGCTGAGCTTCCTTTTGCAACTTGTTCCGTCTACGAATTAATTTTAGACAGCGACAGCGAAATTAGAATGAAGACATATTGAAATATTCGTGTAAAATTAAACGTTTTAAGGTTCTTTAGCCAAATGATAAAAAAAAACTCTCAATTTCGCTTAGTCAGTCTCTCTTTTCACAGATTCAAATGAAAATTCACTTGTACCTTAAGAAAGAAGAAATATTTATTCGTCATTTGAAGTAACTTTTGCTGATTCCAACTACAATGCGTACCTGTTCTGTTCAATATGGACAACTTGCTGCAAGTGGACACTGTTACATGTGTCTCTGCCCACACCGCAAGGTAAAAAAACCGTGAAGGTGTGTGTTTTTATGCACGACGGTTCTTGTAATGTAGGCTCCTACAAATTTAATTGACATTTGCTTTTAACCAGGCGTTAGTACGCACAAAATGATGTATCTATATTTTTATGTTCTGTCAATTTTACTATTCTCCTTCTTTAGTAAATCCTTTGTATTTTTAGTAAGACGTTAAAATTATTAGAGCGAAGTCGAGTCAGACCACTAGTTATTATTTTATAATTCTGTACATTTTAATCGAATTCCCAGCACTTAAATCTCATTGACCTATTTCACAAAAAGGTTCGTTTCAGACAGAACGTCTCAAGAGAAATTAAATTATGAGTGCTACTAGGTATCGAAATTATCTGTCAGTGACTAGATAGAAATATCATTCTGCAGAAGTGAAAATTACTACAAAACTCTATTTTCGTTAAATTTCGAAATATAAAAAAATATGTTTTCCCATGATAACTTTTGCAGGAACTTGAATTTTGAAAATCGCCGAAATATTTTTTTTTTCACGGGTTGCTTTACAGACGGTTCCAGGGTACCCAGTAGAAGACCAAGTCTCCCTCGTTTAGCCGATAGTATTTGTAAGCGTGGCCAGTTGTGTTGAGGTATATTTAGAATTTTAGATGGAAAAACCTCACACATTGGTCGTTACAAGAATTGGACGAGTCTGTGGTCAGTACGGCGGCGGGCCGGTTATTGGACGAATATGGGCATCGAACCCGTGGTCTACCTAGTTAATACCAGACATCTTAACTGAAATATTTGTTTCATTAATTGAGTCAAAGACCTAGGTTTTCCCTGATGCCTATAATAAATATATAGTTATCAATGACAAAAAAATATTTTCAAAATTTCTTTATCAAGCATCCCTACTTTTTCGTTAGCCCTCCACTTACACATAGAATCGAGTAAATAGAGATTTCAAAATAATACGAGCAAAGCCATAAGCATCATATGGTTATAATATATTTCAGCAGGTACTTAATTACTCTTTGACCTTATAAAAGTTCATTAAATTCACCTCAGAGAGAGAACAAGAAATACCATCTTGGTATTTAATTGAAAAAGCAATTAAAACGTTTCTCGCATAGAGACGCTGAACTATTGATGCTGTAAAGTAATTCAGGGGGACAATAATTCAGTGAGGTCATAATAACTAATATTAAAAATTCTAAAGTGTTTGTTTGTCCTTCTGTCACTTCAAAACAGACATATTTTTATGCAGGTAATCGTTCAGGATAAAACCTTATATCAAATTTTTCAAAAATTTTCACGGGCAAAGCCCCGAGCGGAAAGGTAGTATTCTAGTATCTAATAAAAGTGGCCAAGTGCGTGTCGGGTCACGCATAGAGTATACGGTTCCGTAGACTACAGGTGTTGTTCTTTTATACCCTTTTTTGTAATTTTCATTGAGAGTACATACCTATACATGAACAGTATTTTAGTAGTAAAAAAAATATCTCAACTTTACACAGCCCATCTTTTATATGAATTGGATTATTATAATTAAGAATTAAATATAAGTACTAAGTTATCTATTTAACTTATTTAAATAATAAATAAATATGAATTTATTATTAATGGGGTTTTTGAAATAACACCTTACGCGCAAAAATTAAAGAAGCGAGATGAAAATAGAAAATTATGAGAATAGAAGTCCTTGGACACTGAGATATATGCGTGAATATAATATACGTGTTTAGTCTTCAGTATAGGAAACATATTTGTCACGCAAACCGTTACCTTCATGTCAGGCTGAGCATCACGAAAAGGTCACTCTTTTCAGAAATCTAAAAATAATATAATTTATGTGATTGGAGGATGTATATAGATTTAAAATATACAATATACTAGCTGTGCCTTGCGGTTGCACCCGCGTTTATGATTACTGCTCAGTTTCTTTGGGTCGTACAACCTCCCTCTAGACTTGTGCTATCAAATGCAAAAAGATTTTTTTTAAATCAGACTGGTAGTTCAGCTTTATTTGTAGAGATAGATATATATAGATTTTTTTATACTTCACTGGTTACCTTACAGCTCCCGGGAACTGTTGCCAGTCCCAGGGTACCCAGTGGAAGACAAAGTCTTCCTCATTTAGCCAATGTTTTTTTGAGGCTATACCTAACGAGTGGCCAGTTCTGTTGAGGTATGTAGATGGAAAAGTCTCTTTGTACAGTTTTTCAGATAATGTACATAGATTTTTTATTAAAAAAACCCATTGGTACATGGTCGAATGTAGGAATCGGACCCGCAACTATTCAGTTGCGAGCCGACGTCTTACCCACTCGACCACCGACGCCCCTATATATATAAGATATATATAGATAAGAGTGATAATAAATTATATCTGTCTCTGGCAACAGCCAAGATTGAAACAGAGAACATATAATCCTGAAATTAATCAAAATGTATTAAGCCGTTTCGGAGCATAATCTGGTCAAATATTAAGAAGTAAAACAATTGTTTTAAATATAAAATATCCCACGACTGATCTTTTCTGGTGACAAGGGGGCTGACTCCTTCCACGCTCGCTTCAGCATCGCGATTCAGCGACTAAATGCAGGCAGTATTTTTGCCACTATATACTCCATGCGTATATTTAATTTTAAGAGTTTTATATTTGTGTTATTCCAATATCATCTAATGTATTATACCTACATTAAAATAATATTCATTTAACGTTGAAAAAAACATTCTAATTTAAAAAACTTTTAAACAAGCTTCAGGAGGCTTGTAAAGCTGTTGTCCACACTTGATCTAGAAATACCTTGAAATTCTGATGATTTTATTGGACAGAGATAATGGATTCTTATACTTTAATTTCGAAAGAAAACATTACAACTTATATAATTTCACATAATTATATTATAATATTATATAATAACACAAATATATGTTTAATATTATTAACCTTAATATATTTTTATTAATTTATTACAATAATCTTTTATTACTAAATATACATAGTAGTGTATTACAATATCAATTATTAAAAGACTAACACTAAAATTAATAAGTAAAACTAAAATAATAATAAAAAAATAATTAATTTAAATATAAATATGAACTATATAAATCTGGGAAAGTAGAAAATGTATACCAAATAGTTTAACTTATATAAATATTTTTATATACATTTCTTTATATATTGTTAAGGTATTAAGAAGCAAAATAACATAGGCTATATTATATTTTCAAAAAAAAATTAGGGATCCTTACTAAAACTCCAATAATGTAACCCAAGGTGTAAAAAAATGACCTCCTATTCCTTACATCGCGTGCGCTGCGAAAACTATTGATGATATAGAGGTAGTGGTAGTGGTAGAGGATAGGGGTAGGAGTAGAGGTAGGGGTAGGGTAGGTGTAGAGATAGGGGTAGGGGTAGGGATAAGGGTAGGGGTAGGGGTAGGGGTAGGGGTAGGGGTAGGGGTAGGGGTAGGGGTAGGGGTAAGGGTAGGGGTAGGGGTAGGGGTAGGGCTAGGGGTAGGGGTAGGGGTGGGGGTAGGGGTAGGGGTAGGGGTAGGGGTAGGACAGAGATGAAAATACATGCTAGGCGATTGTGTGTACTTTTAATATTTCCACCGATCAATACATTTTTATATACCAGCATTTCCTTTCCCTTCTGCCATATAAACATTTTTGGTCATTGTTTCTTCTTCGTTTCTTCATTCTTTCAACGTGTCCAAACCAGCGTAAACTACTTTTACTCATTTTAGTCACAACATCATCTTTCACTTCGCATTCTTCTCTAATGAAATCTTTTCGATCAATACGATTTATATCACACATTATACGTTAAGACCGCATTTCCACTGCATTTATCTTAATTACATGCTTCTTATTTCATATACCCAAGTCTCGCTTCCGTAATTAGTAAGTGATGGAACTAAAACAGCATTATGTACACCGATTATGTATATATAATTTTACTTTTAGTTGTGTAGTTCTGCACACATTAATACACACCAAATACCTTGCTTCCTGCTGTCACTCTACTTTCAATTTCCTTGTCTATCTTTTAACTTCTTGTAAACACCTAAATATACAAATTCATTCACTTGCTCTAATTTACATCCTTACACAAAAATGTTACTTGGTTACACTCCGTCCTTTCATCATCCTTTTCAAACACTAGTACTTTTGTTTTCCATGAATTTCTTCTCGCATTCCTCGTTCAAAAGTGCAACCAGTCTTTGCAGCTTCTGAAGATGCAATTGATACCGCATCATCAGCATATAAAAGACAGCAAACCCTAGTAGGACCCATTGTAATTTGGCCAAACAACTATCGAGATACAGATTGAACAGCCAAGACCACAATTAAACGGGTTTGAGCACTGTCCACCCGCACTCTAACAACGGCAGTACAGCCATCATATAATGATTGTTCTGCCCCTATGAGTATTTTATTACGAAGTCTTATACACTTTTAGCCGATGGTATTTGTGAGACTATACCTAATGAGTGGCCAGTTCTGTTGAGGCATAGCATAATATGAATTATAAAACAGTGACAAGGTATTATTTTCTTTGAAACATTTCCACATGAACGCTGTTGCGGAAATAAGTTAGTGCAAAATTGACAGCTGATCGACATCACAAGAACCTTAAATATTAAAATAGAAGACTTTTTTTAAATGCCAGGCTAAATCGTCACTAATATTTCCGAGGTTCCGTATAAAATGAAAAACCATATTAGTGTAAGAAGTGATACTTCTTTGGCTTATTTAATTAACAATTTGTTTTTGGTTTTTATTTCTTATTAAAAATAAAATAGTACATATAAATTTAATCTAATAAATCAATGGAAGAATACTTCCTCCAGCTCTGAAGAAATTCCAACAATCCCGCTGCGTTACCCCTTTGTGTCTCCGAATGAAAAAACTATTAGCTCGGTGATCACCAGACTTTTCGCTACGAAGTTTACAAAAATCAGCTTAGAGCCAGATGACCAAGGGCTAAGAGTCTCGAGCAGCGAGGTATAAAATATACTAAATTATCAATTTAACATAATTACATAATAAATAAATATAAAAAGAATACCTAAAACGTAACGAAAAATTTTCTCTCCCTGCCTAAAGAAGTAAATTTTGCTTCGTAACACCAGTTATTGTTCTATCATATATTTCTATCTTCCCACGCGAGCGGTTCCGGAGGCATTTTCAAACTGTTAGTTCCACCGTGTTTGCCTGTTTCTGGAACGTCTATTGGTTCCTGAAAACATAGGGATTCGTATCCTTAAATATATAAAACGGTATCAATGCACAGCCTACAACGTGTAAACGTTTGTATGGAAAATCGTATCCCTGGGGTTCAAATACTCTTCAAAACAAGTAATAAAACACGTGTCTTAGGAATTTTCAAAACAACCCTAAAGGTCCCATTGGTTCAATCACCGGCGCGGCGCCGTACGGTCCACCGAAATTGACCACAGATTCGTCCAATTCCTATAACAAATGGCCCGCCTAGATCTTATGGCCAAGACCAATGTGTGGTCTATTTTAAGGAGGAGTGCAACAGGGTGTTGAAGTTTGTATGAGGAAAATGTTGTTTCGTTTGGATCTACTTGAACCTTAGCTAGAAGACATAGGGGTGACCTAAAGAGAGATTTTTTGAAAAACAACCCTTAAAGGAGGGGTGCAACAGTCCACAGATTAGTAATGTACGATAGAGTGAGCGTACACGGTACACAAATTCTCGGCTTGTCATATTTACTAATCTGTTTTTGTTTTTTTAGTAACAGGGTCTGCTGAGGTATTTTTTCAGAATATTTACGTTTAAGATTTACATACCTACACAATGAAGCGAAATTTTTGGTAAAATTACGAAATGATGTATGTTTTGGTGTTTCTATACTCAAACTAAACGACTAAACGGTTTTTAAAAAAATGTGGCACAAAAGAATGAAGCTTATCGGCAGAAATATGTTTTCTTACATGTTCGGAATCAAGTCTGTCCATCTCGTGTAATGATTTCATCATCTTTTGTGATCTCTTCTGGGCGGATGCTGCTCGCTGCTGAAGTATCTGAAATTGTTATAAGTATATAAAATATATTATTTTTAAAGAAAAATAAATTAATACCATCAGTAGAAATACTAGGAGTCCATGTTTTGTTAGAAGCTATGCATCAGTGCTTAATATGACGTGATTGAAATAGTAGGAGTGCATGTTTTGTTAGAAGCGAGTGCATGTTTTGTTAGAAGCTATGTCAAACTCATATATGACGTTATTGAAATACTAGGAGTGCATATTTTGTGAGAAGCCATCAGTGCTCAATGTGAGTTTGAAATACTAAGAGTGCATGTTTTTTGCTTTTTCCAGAAAATTCATTATGACATAATGTGGCCTGGGCTCCGTGTCAAACTACTCCGAGGTCCAAGATCGACAGGACAACAAAGTTGTTGTTTCGAAATTTGATTTACCATTTGCCTTCTACTCTCAGCTTCTGCCAACTTCCCCTCAATGTCAGGTAGAGTAAGGTCTACTGGAGGGGGCTGCAGTAATCTCTGCAGGTGTGGCGGAGGGGATGAGACCACTTTCCGTGATGTGTCCAGGTCTTCTATTGGTATTTCGAAGGCGATGGCTGAAAAATAATGTTCAAGAGCTACGAAAGCCCATTTTCTAGGATTGGTATCAAATTTAGCCTGTATTTTTAAGGCTATAGACAAGAAATAGCATCATGTGGGTTGCAAAGTTATTAATACAGCTTTTTTTAAGGCTATAGCCACGAAATAGGATCATAGGTATCGAGATAACACATTTCAGTGAGAATGACGTTGGCTTACAACTGAGAAGTCGCGTGTTCGTATCCCCACATCCACACCATGTTCCAATGGGTTTTTATAATAAAAAATCTATGTACATTATCCGACAAACCGTACAAAGAGGCTTTTCCATCTACATACCTCAACAGAGCTGGCCACTCGTTAAGTATAGCCTCAAAAAATCATCGGCTAAATGAGGAAGACTTTGTCCTTTCGCTGGGTACACTGGGGCCGGCAACGATTCCCGGAAGGTGTAAGGTAACCCGTGAAAAAAAAA
This sequence comes from Nemapogon koenigi, assembly GCA_963924495.1. NCBI lineage: Eukaryota > Metazoa > Arthropoda > Insecta > Lepidoptera > Tineidae > Nemapogon > Nemapogon koenigi. Next base: position 12,150,217 of record OZ004639.1, on the reverse strand, counting down.
TCACATTTAAGTCTAAATACCCACTACCCAAATCAAAATTTCCATCAAAATTTTTGGTAGCCTATTTAGGACAGGCAAAAATCCTATCTATCCATGACGCCTTTCGTCCCAAGAGGGGTAGGCAGAGACAAAAATCCTAAAATAATTTATAACACGTTAATTATACGTGATGGAATTTGGTACAGAGATAGATTATAATCTGGAATAGCACATAGGCTACTTTTTATCCCGGAAAAATGTTTGGTTCCCGTGGGATAGATTTGTTTTTGTTTTTCAATTTTTGCATAGTGGTATTTTAGGGGTCATGAAATTACATAGGCTACTTTTTATACCGCGAAAGCGGGCGGGGAAGGGGCAAATTACAGCCACGGGATTATTTCTTTTAGGATGTATTTCTACGTCAGTGAAACCGTGGACAGAAGCTAGTGCTTATATTATCATTTCCCAGTTGTACATTTGGTGTATTAATTTCGAAATCATAGTCAATTTCATTTATTTTTATAACTAGCTTTTCGCCCCGGTTTCGCCCCCGGAAAAATATTAAATATGAGATAAGAATTTATCCTGTTCCGGGATAAAAAGTAATCTAATGTTTTTTATTCATCACGATTTACCTTACAGCTCCCGGGAACCGTTGCGTAAAAAATTACGTTGTTTTTAACGTAAAAGAAGGACAAACAAACAAACAAACACACTTTCAATTTTTTTTATAATTTATTAGTTAGGAAACTTACGTGGTTTCTGCACAACAGGTGATTCTGGTAATATCACAGTAGGTAAATCGTCATGGTCATCCTTGTCATTGGTATTGATGCCGTTATCTACTTTATCCTGTCCACTGTTTTGGGTATCTGATTCCGTGGCTGGTACCACGTGGCTTGATGTGCCACAACCCATGGTTAAAGGTTTTAATACACAATCATTACAACACAATCACTTTGCACTTTTCTGTAAATTGTAATAAAAAACCTTTGATAAAATAAAAAATATAGATACGTTACATCCTAACATTTCATCAAACAATCCTGTCTGTTGCAGCTAGACCACACGTGACCACACTAATTTAGTTTTTGTTCTTGAGTGATTGGTGCACACGGCATTTTAATTATATTAAACGTTTATAAATTTATGATTTCACACAGTGGCATACGTGTGCAACGAGACCGTGGACTCATAAATTAGGTGTCAAAAAAAAGTGATGGTATATCTATAAGTATTTTTTTATTTTATCAAAGTGGTATATCATCATCACTACATATAATAAAATAAAGTCCCCCGCAGCGTCAATCTGTGCCCGTCTGTATGTAATTGCCGTTTTCACGATTACATAGGATAAATAACAACTATAAACTTTTAAATATATATATAATGGCGACATGACCTACATCCAATTATAAATAGAGCCCTATATCCATAATTTGTATGGGATAAACTATTCCCAATTTCTCTGTAAATAATCCACTGTAATTGGTTTTAATAAATAGGAAATATGGGTAGTAAAATAAAGGATTAAATAATAATTATTTTGAATTTTCAATAAGGTACATAAAATTAATTAATTGAAGGGTAATGGTAAAACAGTAATTTAAAAAAAATTAAGAGCTTTAAGAGATTATGAAAGAGAAAACGGTGGCAAAATTTAAACAACAATATTTTCTATTCAATAAAGCCAATTGAAAAAATAACAGCTATTTCACTTAGATATATTGAATAAGTAACTATATGCTAAATTACAGTGACATAGGTGGGTTATTTACAAAGAAATTGGGAATAGTTTATCCCAGAAAAAATATGGATATAGGAGCCTTACTACTTATGTATTAAAGATGGATATATACTACTGTAGACTTTTTTGTGGGTAATTTTAATATACACGATTTTTCCTACATAATTTTGTTGTATCTCTGACGGTATAGATAGCATATGCCATGAAAACTTATTAACTAAACTAAGTTTTTCCCTGACTTGATTCACTAGTATATTCCTTCTTCAAAATTCTTGAAAGATATATATGAAGTTCGAAGCCGGGGCAATCTGCTTCGTTGATAAGACAACTGACCACTAGGCTAATCCTATTGCAATAACATCATTTCCACGTAAAGTCACAGGTTGAACCTAGTCAAGGAAGGGTTCATGTGAACACGACAACGGACAATAAAACTAGAATATTGCGCCGTAAATATAATTACGATATTAGATATTTATGCTGCAATTTAGTACATACAATACCTTCACACCTGTTTAATATAAGGGTAGGTAGAGACGGTGTATCACTTAGATAAGCTTACAAACTTCTTTTACTTAATTTTAATTGTATTTTAAATATGGCTATACACGAAAACAAGCTTATACTAGATTTTCCCCCCCGGTTTCAGAAGAAAATAAATAATATATTTCAAGATCTTCCCCATCCCCTTTTCCGGGATGAAAAATAGCCCATGTTGTAATCGAGGTTTAGTCTTTGAACAACAAATATTCAAACTTTCACATTTTGAACATTAGTCGGTTGAAATGCGTTGAAATCGTTTCATTACAATTTCTCGTACTTGTTAACGCACCAACAAAATAGCTCTTATTTTAATAAAACATATGTATTAGATTTATTTACTCATAAGACGCCCTCGCATTCCACTGTTATTTGGTAGGTACAATTTCACGCGACACTTTTCTATTACGAAGGGTGCTTTATAATCAAGTTCAATATTTTTTATTGGAAATTACCGGTTTTTTCATAACGGAAATAACGTAAATTGTCGGTAGTTTATCGTTTCACTACCGGTGTCAACAAGGTGGTAAGTAAATAAACCTAGCAGGAAAATAAAATATGTAATTTTTATATTTTTAGCTTTTTTTTACAAGATATTTATACAGAGTGGAATTTAAAGGCGGTTAGTGTACGAAAACTACCAAGAAACTTTTAACTTTGAGAGAATGTAGAGGTGGTGAGCAGAACTTATTTTTTTTTAAACTACTTTATGTACCTATATAATGTATGTCTGTCTACTGCTGTTATTTCTCCTTAATAAATAAATAAATAAATAAAAAAAAAAAAAAAAAAAAAAAGAAAATATCAAAGAACTTTTTATTTTATTTTGCAATCTCTAATAAATTTAACGAACGCTAAAAAATCAAACTATATGGGACATGAGTTTAGAAACGCTGTTTCTCATATTTATAAATAAAAAAAACGAATTAAACTGTCGTATATAGGTACATATACAATATAGGTACCTACACTGCCCGGCTACCTTACACACTGTTTTACACACCTTCCTCAAGAATACATATATTTAATCGCGCTAACAGTAACAAAATCGGTCAATTCGTTTTTTAATCCATATAAACATGATTGACATACATTGAAGAATAAACAGAGTACCTATGTCAGGATCGTAGCAAATGTTTCTGCCTACTCTTGTCAGCATAATAATAGATAGGTAAGATAGATAAAACTTGAAAAAAAAATTTCTAACCCCTAGACTTATGAGAGACTTCTAAACTTTTTAAATTTTTTTTTAAAGATAATAGAAATTGCCCACTTGGGAATAGAACGTACAACCTTAAAGTTCATTAACTAAGTCACAAAAAAATGCAGAAATGCAATTTTTACAAAAGTTTCAAATTTAAAAGCTTTCACTGTCACAAATCACACTTTTTTTAGTTTTTTTTTATTTTTTTTATTCTAAATATTTCAGCGTGCGTTTAGCATCGATACACATACGCGACTATCCACTTCCATTAATACAAATTTTATTTTCAGGCAACTAACCTTTTTCAAACGTTCCTAGTTAATTTGTTGTTGGACTGGAGAGTTTTGATACTCGAGACATCATTCAAATTATCCTGAATTATTATAAAATATAATTTGAGCTCAAACAACAGTGGGGTTACCATACTTAAGAACCGTGACATCTTTAGTTCGACTCGAAGGCAAAAAACGACGGGTCCTGCCCGAAAATGTCCGAGCAATTTGCTGGGTCGAGCAAATACAGTACACAGATTTGCTTGGACAATATAGGGTTGGACATTCTCGAGCCGGGCATTCCTTGGCGGACCAGTGGTGCGGATCCGTCGTTTTTGGCCTTCAAGTCGAACGAAAGTAGTTCCTAAATATGCTAAGTCTGATGGTCTTTAGCTGTATTAGAGGCCAACTAAAACTATTTTGAAAAAAGCACACCCGATTTCTACCAAATTTGGCTAAGAACCAACTCACAAATTGTTACCACTTTAAAAAACATTTGAAAGTTTATTCGTTTTAGAGCTATAATGTCATAGACAAAGGCTTCAAAACTTATTCCACCTTTAAGCGAGTTCTAGCTTAATTAATTCGGTTATTTTCGGTAGATGAGTTACCTACCGGTATACGACTTGTTTGCAATTAAGACTCACAATTAGTAATGATGCCATTATCAAAATCATCAATTCCCACTATCGACGCCGCGGTCGTACAATGGTTACACAGAAATTACAATCACCCCGCACTGGCACCCGACACCCCTTTCAGAGACAATGAAACACAGCGAAAACTATGCAGTCGACTTATTATGGATAAAAACTAATCAACCGATTTAAACATTCTTCACAATTTTAGGTTTTATTAATGTTTAAGGGTCCTATACTGGGAATTTTTCTGGGATAAACTATTCCCAATTTCTCTGTAAATAATCCACCTGTGTTACTGTAATTTAGCATATAGTTACTTATTAAATATATCTAAGTAAAATAGCTCTTATTTTTTCAATGAGTTTTATTGAATAGGAAATATGGTGGTTTATAACTTTGCCCCTGCTGTCTCTTTCATATTCTATCACTAAACTCTATTTTTTTTAAAAGCGCTGTTATATCATTAATTATATATATCGAATTTTTTGGTAGCTTATTAAAAATTTAAAATAATAATTATTTTATTATTTTAGCCAAATTAAAAAATCATAAAACTATTTTTTTTTTGAATTTTCAATAAGCTACAAAAAAGCGAAATATATAATTGAAGTATAAGAGCGCTTTAAAAAAAATTTAGAGTTTTGTGATAGATTATGAAAGAGACAGCAGGGGCAGACCACATTGCGCCACTTCTCCCTATCCTACGCAGTTCTCCTCCACACTCTACCCTCTCTCTTCACGATGTCGTCACTCCATCTCGCTGGTGGTCTGCCAACACTTCTATGTCCCAGTCTAGGTCTCCACTCAGTAACCCATTACGTCAAGAAATTTCAACAAAGCAACACGCACGCCATTTTCATTTATATAAGATAATCTTTGTCTTTTAGAATTGATTTAGTAAAAAGTTGATAACCTAATTGATTGATAGAGTGTTGACTGAAACCGGAGGCTCCGGATTCAATTCCCACTCGTGTAAAAAATCCTTCAATTTTATATATGATATGTGCTTTAATCGACTCCTCGTGCTTCGGAGGGCAAGTAAAGCCAGTGTCCACACTTCTTCTAGAAATAACAGATATTTACTACTAATTCATTACCGCCTGGTCAGGGTGAAAGTCGTTGCTAAGCGGGGTGAAATAATTTTCATATAAATTTTAACTTAATGCTTTGATTTTGACCTCTCCACTCCACTTACTGTCCTCCCCGAGTTGTCCATCACGAAGCGTCCCGATATTTACGTGGCTGAGTCGTCGACACCTACATTGATTGTCTGTACATAATACATGTCATGCGCACATACGCCATACGCTTACTAGTGCTGAGACCACCTTTGCCCTCAAATTATACCTATTGTCGATAATCTAGAATCGATTTTAATATGCAAGTGTTACAGGAGTTCACTGCTTGGGTAATTTTGATTATGTCTAGTTTTATTTATCATATGCATGAACGTAATTTTTTATACATATTTGACTATTAAAAGAATATTTTACACATACTTTTATATTCAAAAATAGGTTCAAAAAAAATATGAAAATGAAAAACTTGGAATTGACGTGCATGAAAGGAGGTAAAGCGAAAAATATGCGTTGGTGGCCGAGTGGTTAAGACGTCTGGTATTAATTAAGCAGACCACGGGTTCGACCCAGGATCCCGGCCATGTACCAATGGAGTTTCTATATTTACCTATGTACATATCTAATCCGATAAACCACACTAGAAGACTATGTTTTATCACTCTCTTATAAAGATTTATAATAGATGAAAGACTAAGACAGAACTATGTTTAAACAAAACATATAGGATATCCATAATTTTTCTGAGATAAACTATTCCCAATTTCTCTGAAAATAATCCACCTGTGTGACTGTAATTTAGCATAACTGTCATTTTTTTAATGGGTTTTATTGAATAGGAAACATGGGTGGTAAAATAAGGTAAAAAAAATATGACAAAACTTAAAATTATGCTTTCACTGCAACATAAAGGAAAGCACTATCACTGCCCCAGAAAGCCCGTAATTAGGACGAATGTTTACCCAGAAACCGAAATATGTGGACAAAGTGTCTCTAACTGGGCCACACATTTACTGATATAATGTAGATAATAATGAATATTTTGCGTAATATTTATTACTTGACGGTTAAAATTGATGAATATTGAAATTATTTCGTATCAATCAATTATTGTACCTGAATTTAGTAACAACCAAAGTTTCAAATCATGTTCGAGTTATTAGGGAATTTAAACATCTATCCATAATTACGCCTTTTATCTCAAGAGGGGTAGGCAGAGACAATCGATTGGCTTTTGCTACGATCCTGGCATACCTATTTCGCTTCTTCTATATTTATCATACTTTACAGTAATCAAGTTGCCCAAAAAAAATAAGTCTTACAAGATTTTAAACTTCGATATTATCAAGGATATAAATAATAAAAATTAAATGATGTTCGTTGGTAAGCGCATCACTTGAGAACGGCTGGACCGATTTGACTATCTTTTTAAATGTTCGTAATAGTCTGAATAAGGTTTTTAGGGAAAGAAAAAATTTAAAAGTTGCGCAGAAAATTTAAAAATTATAAAATAACTAAATGTCCTTTTTTCTATGGAATATCTTTTCTTTTTTTTTTATAGAGAAGACGACATGTGACCTTGCTACCGCCTGATTGTTAAGCATAGGTGGCTGGTCCATGAATGCGCGCGACTGGCAGATCGTAATACAGTCCGTTAGTCGCGCCCACGCCCGTAGAGATGCTTTTTCACGCTTTTTTGTATGAACTCTAGGGGATTAAAGTTAAGAAGGCTCCACGGGTGAAGCCTGGGCGTACAGCTAGTTAGAAATAAATAAAGCCTTCCAATAACTATAATAAGCTTGCTTTGTAAGCTTTGTTTACCAAACTCCAACAAAAAAATAACATTTATTATAGAGGTAATAATTTTTATTTCAAACTTTTAAAGTAAGTTACGGTCCCAGGTACCTAGCGGAAGACCAAGTCTCCCTCTTTTAGCCGATGGTATTTGTGAGGCTATTCCTAACGAGTAGCTAGTTATGCTGAGATATTTATATGAAAAAGCCTCTAAGTGTGGTTTGTCGGATTATGTACGTCTACATAATTTTTTAATTATAAAAAACCCATTAGCGTAAAATTATCCTAGTTCCCCACGAGAGCCTAGGAGCCAAGTTGCAGGAAATATTGATTCTTTTATGACAATCAGTGCCATCTACAGAATTATACAGATAACTATATTACAACTTCCTCTAACTGTCAATAGATGTCGCTGTCATAATATCGATTTAAAGTTAACTCATTATTTCTCTATCTCACTATCTTTATCTTAACTTTAGGATATCTAGGAAGCCCTTAACCAAAGTAACCGGTTTTCTAGGTTAAAGAGTTCTTGCGTTATTTTTATGATCTTTAATGTCAAGAGATGGCGCCACATGTACTGAATTAGTCATACGATGTAGGATTTTAGGGTATCCTCTCAAATGCTCTAAAATAAAATATATAATTTCAGAAGCTATAATTTTAGTTGCTATAAATATTCATTTTCTATAAATTTAGCTCCTGTAATTTTAAAAATCTATAAATTTGTTTGATATATTTTTTTAAATCTATAATATTAATTCCTATAACGTATTGTTTTCTATAATTGCAGTTGCCATAATTTTCAAAATATATAATTTCAAGTCCTATAATTTTTATAATGTCTATTTTCAATTGCACTAATGGCTACTTTTCTATAATTGCTGTTACTATAATTTTGAAAATATATAATCTCAAGTCTTATAATTTTTATAATCTCTAATTTCAGTTGCACTAATGGTTACTTTTCTATAATTGCAGTTATTATAATTTTCTAAATATATAAATTCAATTTCTATAAATTTATTAATCTATAATATCATTTGCTCTAATGGATTGTTAAAATAAGTGTACTCACTATATTATTAAACGTATAACTTAATTCTATTTACATTTACAAATATATAATCATAAAAAATAATTTTCTATAATGTAATCAATTTAAATAAGTACTATTATTAAAATTTACAGTAGATTTTGTTAATGTCTTTTGCAGTAATTTTCGATTCCTATTCCCCTAATTTGTAAATAAAAATAGGTTAGCGAGGAGCGAAGCGACGAGCGTGGTTCGAATAGTGCTAAAACAGAGCGCGAGACGAGCGAGCGAAGCGAGCGTTCCGCGGCAGCGGACGGCGAAGCGCCAGAAACTCATAAATACCTAAACAACCATCACTTATTGATAACGGATATGATACCTATATATATATTATTTATAATAAGTAAGGAAGATTTTTATATATTAATAAATATTTCGCAAATAAACTGGAAAAAATATAGCAAATTAATCATTACATAATTAAATGTTGTACCTTTTGATAATTTAGACATCTTGAAAATTATAGAAAACAATTTTAGATAAAACGAAAATTATAGCAAATTATAAATTAGATCATTTACCCCCAGTTTCTGAAAGGTCGATCAAAAGTTAATCTACGATTAGTAAACATAACAGTTGTCAAATACGTGAAAATATATGGATTTTGACAGTTGTTGATTAACTAATCTTTGTTTAACTTTGACAAGCCTTTCAGAAACTGGGCGTTAATGTTATATATTTTGATAATAGTGATTTTGAAAATTACGGATATCGATTTTAGACAAAAGAAAAATTATAGCAAATAAATAATTATTGAATGTAATTTTATATATTTTTATAATAGTGATTTTGAAAATTACAGAAATCGATTTTAGGGTAAAAAAAAATTATAGCAAATGAATAATTATAGAACTTAATTTTATATATTTTGATAATAGTGATTTTGAAAATTACAGAAATCGATTTTAGGTTTAAAAAAAATTATAGCAAATGAATAATTATAGAATGTAATGTTATATCTTATGTACCTATATATTCTAAAATTATATCAAAACATTTTAGAGATATTGTAGGAGACCCGGATTTTAGAGCAATGTCTGAAAATTTGTAATTTAGTGAATAATAAATTAAATTTAAAAAAAAAGTGTACCGACTTTAAGCATTTGTACTGAAAAGTAAGAAATAACAAATATTTCGTCGTAGAATTTGAAGACGGTTGGTGCCAAATTAGGATACAAAATTAAGTACCACATATACATCTAAGATAAAGATCTGTTCAATATTATCTATATTTGTACCTGATGATCGTAGGTCCTAACAAAATTGTCTAGATTAGTGAATTTGGGAACTAAGTTGTTTTTAATTTGGCACCAACCGTCTTCAAATTCTACGACGAAATATTTATTATTTTCAGTGCAAATGTTTGATGTTTGAAGTCGGTACACTTTTTTTTTAAGTAAATTTATATTTTCCTTTAAATATAAATAATCCAAATCGGCTTAGCATTTCATCGAGTTATGATAAAAATTGACTTAGAAATCAGTTTTTATTCAAAACTACTCAACCATCACAAAAAAAAATCACACGGGAATAAAAAAAACTTTCAAATAAAAAAGAATCATCAAAATCGGTTCACCCAGTCGAAAGTTCTGAGGTAACAAACATAAAGAAAATAAAAATACTGTCGAATTGAGAACATCCTCCTTTTTTTGGAGTCGTTTAATAATATATAATATTATTAATTATTGTACTTATAATTAGTATAACTATTTCACAATATTCAATATGTGTACAAATAGGGATCTGGAATCGAACCCGACGTCTGTCTAGTTAATACCAGACGGCCACCGACGCACCAATGGGTTTTTTAATTAAGAGGATGTATAGAGCTAAATGCGAGTTTTAGGATGCGTAAAAGTACATGATCCACTGCAGTGATCATAGTCAACAAAATATATGATATTCTTGAGGTTATGCGTTATTAAGATACTGTTTTCAAAACATAATACAACTATATTGATTCGATAGAAAAAAAACACGAATGTACCTCTAAAAAAATATTTTACTGTCTGGAAATAGTACTAAATTGCATGCAATAATTCTGATTTTTTGACAAATTTTTTATCTAGCAATATACTAATCGTAATACTGTTCTGTTTTTTAATCAAATTTTCAGCAAGTTCCTTTATTCTCATTTTCGAGATTTTATGTACGCACTGCACGGGTGTGTGCGTAAGCGCTCGTGTACCGACAGTACCGGTTGCAGCCTGATGCTATATTATTAGTGGCAGCCACGTCGTTTGGTGTGTATGTGTGCCTGCGTGGGGGCAGTGCCATCTCTCAAGGTCGTTGGCTCTATTCAGCGTCTTAAAAACTCATGTACATAATCCGACAAACCACACTTAGAGGTTTTTCCATCTAAATATACCTCAACAGAACTGGTCACTCGTTAGGATATAGCCTCACAAATACCATCGGCTAAACGAGGGAGACTTGGTCTTCCGCATGGGTACCCTGGAACCGTAACACGGTAGGACTAACTAGATGGAATAAACGACTTAGCCCACGAGTATTTTTTAAATATATTTCACTGCTCTTTCTTCCCCGTCTATGGCTAGTTCCCGTCCTATTTGTCGTTTACGTAGGGTTAGAATATATATCTCTTAACACATGCATGCACCCCCCCCCCCCTGTGGGTGCCCGCCTTGTCGTGGCGGGGAGGGTTCAGTAGCCGTTGTGGTGGTGGGTTTTGGTGTTGTCCCACTACCCACGGTGAAGTTAAGCGGCACCCTTCTTCACCGAGTCGTCCATTACTCGCAAGTGTGGTTCTATATCACAATTGCAATAGGGATACTCGAATATTATCACCCTGGCTATGCACTCATGCTACCAGTGCAGGGTAACAGCATTCAAACCCATCCCATAAAATCTACCTATCCCACTAATCTGCTGTCCCTTCGGAGGCTTCGAGTTGTCCGGACTATCTGTATGGCAGCACGGTGTTGCAGCTCTGAATTGTCGGGGATGCCCATATGGCAATGCGGAGTTGCGGCTCCCAGTTGTCAGGATCGTCTATGGACAGCACGGAGTTACAAGGAGCTGACGGCAGTTCATCCCAATGCGGACCACAAAGCGTTAATACATATAAAAGGAGGGGGATTTAGTCGGTAGGTCTGTCGCTTTTAAAACAGGAATCATACACTACCAGGGCTCCATTCCCTGGTGTGTATGAGGCATTTCCCCCGCCTTTCTCCCAAAAAAAAAAAACCACATGCATGCCTGGTCATATTATTTTAGTTTAGGTTATACTCGATTCGACTAAAGTTTCCATTCATCTCCACTCTGTGTATAGCATCATCGCTAAAACAGTTATCAACCGTTAAGCCTTCCCAAAATCGTACTAAAGAAAGCTATTGATTCATTCTAGAACTAAAAAGGGTAAAAACAGATTAAACGTTTTTAGAACTCTAAATTATTACATTTTATGTGTATTTTAGAAGCTATAACTGTAAAACATGTTGTTATTCGTACATTGACTCGGTTTGTTCGCTTGTCTGTCCATAGAAGTCGCCTTCGGTCGCCATATTGGTATTGCGTGGTTGGGGCGCGGAAATATTGTTTTTAACACGTTTTAAATCCTAAATAAATAATAATATAATTAATACAATGAGCCCTGACCTCATTCATTATTATGAAAATGAATATGTATTAAATTAACACATGAAGAAAATATAATAAATAAAATAATATATAAAAGAAGCGAAAGTGGTATGTCAGGATCGTAAAAAATGGCATAAATTTGTTACAAATTATTTGTAGTTTTCAATAATTGAACTATGTATACCGTTTGTTAGACTATGCGATCTCCGCCGCAGCTCCCGCTTTAATTACACATGCCTACCTATTTAATTAGGACTGAAAATTTTAATGGTAAATGAGATAGCACATAGTTTTTTCAATTTATAATATTTTTTTAAAGTTTTTTCGACAGACGACAAAGCGACGTGTGCCTTTAATAATAATCAACATCTTTCTCTAATACAACTCTACCGGAGTTACTGACGTGGTCACGCCGCATGGTATAAAAACCGTAATGATGTCTAAAAGACGAGTTATTTCCCCAAGTTTCAAACGAGAAGAGCTGCGGTCCAACAATATTTTGTAACATTAAACTTGACCTCTACATATACAATCGTCAAGATCCTAAGAGGGAATGTAAACAAAACCAAAACTGAAACTCGGTTATATAACTTTACAGTTAAGTCGGTCCAAGTGAGTCCAAACAGGGTGTGATACCAAAAAAGAAATCTCAAGGTACCATGGTGATCTGTTAAGGTCTTCCATTCGTTATATGGAGTGAGACCTGAGTAAAGGTGCATACCTACACATTTCAGTTATATTTAGTTCATATTTTAATTATTATATTTTGAATAATTCGAATAATTTGAATAATTCGCACCGTTAGTTCAACTGATGTCCAACAGATGGCGTCTTTTACAAAATAAAGATTTGAGAATTATTAAATAGATATATAAATGCCTCACCACATACAACACAGTATTTTTTCAGAACAAAACTTTTTCTTCTTAGTCCCATCATTTGGTATCGGCTCTCCCAATCATGAGTCGCACAGGCTAATCTATCCCGGGCCGTCTCTGGATGTATTTGGGCTTTCTTTGTATTGACCACATCCATGCATTACATTACAGTTATTTCTTAATATTAGATGCTGAAATTTTCAGCACAGTGTTTTCACCCGTTTATGGTCAGTCTGCCCAACTAAGAATAACACGTGCACTCACTTCGGTATCTTACAGCTGATCGGCTGTTATATTTTTGTGGCCAGAGACACTAGTAACAGTGGACACATTTAGTTAGTAACTTATAGTAAACAGAAATTAGTTATAGACAACCAATTAGAAATAATGAGATCAAAGTCATTAGTTTTTAATAAAAGAAGTTTAGCGTGTACAAACCTTTACCCAATGATTGTGAACCTGATTCCGCTAAATAAGTCCGGAACAAGGTAACTAGAGTACGGGGTGGGTCATCGGACCATCATTTATGGATCCGAACCAAATATTATGGTCAGTCTGCCCAACTAAGAATAACACGTGCACTCCTTAACATGGTAGACTTACTTTCGTATCTTACAGCTGATCGACTGTTATATTATTATGGTAGCCAGAGAGACCAGTAACAGTGGACACATTTAGCGTTACTTGGATTAAACAGGTGACAAACTTGTTGTTGTTAGATCTGTCAGATAGGTATTTAAGGCGATTAGTGTCTCCAAAGACCTTGACCATACAAACGGTCACCGAGCGCTGTCCCCGAAACACCTTCAAAATTGACATATTTCCATATTATATAAAGGAAAATGTTAATTGATTTAGATATACTTTGTTGTGTTTAAAGCACAATGTGTTATTTATTTTTAGGCATGTAAATATTTCCAAACGTCATGTTTAAGAGCAGTAGACAATTAAAGCCAAATAATACCATTCCATTATTATTATTTTAAATATTGCAGTTTTCCTCTTACAAAAACATATTTTTTAGGATTTGTTGTACTTGAATTTATAATTAGTACATAATTTTTTTAAACATTTTAATCAATCAGTAAACGAGCAGTAGTCTGTCGAAAATGCTCTTTCCAGCGGATTTGAGGACACTAATCACCTTAATACAATATTATTTAATATTTTTGGAAGAACTAAAGAGAGATTTACATGCCCTACGAAACACGAGAAGTCGATTAAAGCATTCAACTGTACCTACCCATGTGGAAATTGAACAAATAAATAAACCTTAAAAAATAGTGTGGTTTGTCGGATTATTTAAGTTACAAGTTTTTTTTTCTTTCTTCACGGGTTGCCTTACAGCCGTTACGGTCCCAGGGTACCCAGCGGAAAACCAAGTCTCCCTCGTCGTCGTTTCGTCACAGATTTCCACTATCCAGCTCTTGGCTCCATTATCAGATCAGATCATATCAATGGTACCAAATTATTGTATTGTCATCCGAATTACATCAAGTCTCAAATCGATACGACAACTTAGAAGGCTTCTTTCTATATTCATAATTTTTCTGGGGGATAAATTATTCCAAATTTCTCTGTAAATGATCAATATATCTAAGTGAAATAGCTGTTATTTTTTCAATGGGGTTTAGTGAAATGGTGGTTAAACTTTGTCTCTGTTTTCACTTATATACATCGCGTTTTTTTCTAGCTAATTAAAAAAAAAATATTTTATGATTTTTAAAATACAAATTATGGATATGACTCTTAAATTCGACTTTTAAGATTTGTTGGTGTACATGTTTAGTTACAAAACTAATATAAATCGTGTAAAATAACAGAAGTTTACTAAATTTGGTCATCTAAGAAATTAAATTGCAAAATCTATGAACGAATTCGTCAGTTCAAGCGAAGCATGAAAATGCCTCTATAATAAAAAAAACTAACTTTCTGTAAAAAAAAAATTTATGTTGACTGTCAATCATGTTACACAGGACATAATGACTGATTCTTATCTCTAAATATGACGAAAGTTTCTTTAATTAATATTTCAAAGTGCTAACTAGTGCAAAATGATCAATCAAAATAAAGTATGCCATATTTCAAGTTTCTACTTCGCATGGTTTCTGAAAAAAAATTACTATGACAGACAGACAGACATGCGAGTGATTTTATAAGACTTGCGCTTGCGAGTGATTTTTTTCTTTAGAGGTACGGAATCCTAAAAATAATTGGTTTGTTGGAGAATGGTTTAATGGATGTCGATTTGAAAGTGATCAGCGCAGGCCATAGGTTCGATTCCCACATCAACCACACATTAAACATTAATACAAAAAGGCTATTAGATCTCAAAGTATCTCAACAGAAATAGCCATTCGTTAAAAATATCGTTTAGGAAAACTTGCTTTCCACTGGGTATACATCTAGGTACCCTAGGTACACGGTCTTCGGAAGTTGTAAGGCATCCGTGGAAAATGTATAAACAAAATAGGTTTGTGGTTTTTTGTTCTTCTTTCGCGCCACAACAGAGCAACGGATGACATAGGCTACGTTTTATCCCGGACTTTTATGCCACATTTCAAAAAGGGAATAATGCAACTTTGTGGTTTAGTCTCTAATTCATAAATATACACACACACCTTTACGGCTTTTTTACCTTGCAATGTGGCCAGAGACAACGGTAACAGTGTCCACTTGCGGCTGCAGTCCATATTGAACAGAACAGGTGGCAAGCTCGTTGCTGCACTTAATGGAGCTAGATGTGTCACTTTCTTTAACAGACGTAATTTCGGTTATTTTTAGAAAAAACGAGGAGTACTTAGAATTCTTAGCATTTTTGACACGAGTGGTAATTGAACCCGGGACCTCCTGGTTTCATTGATTTGTTAATTGATAAATGTGGCCATTGTAAAAGTCCGTGATGACACATGAAATACAAATTCTTCATTATTCGTTATTTAAATATGTTTTTATTGTTAGACTTTTGTCACAAGATATTCTATTCAAACCAAAATCAAGGTTATTAAACACAAAAACATCATAATGGAAAAATCTACGTAAGGCTAGACAAAAATTCTTACACAATAATTGTCGCCTACAAAGGACGGTTAAATGGCATGTCCTTTTAAGAAAAAGCTTTAATTGTTAATGCTTACAAAGTTTTCTTATATGGCAGTCGAAAATTGGACACTCTAAAAATTATTCAACCTCCCAAATATTAGTGCAGTTTGTGAAATGTAAATATTTTGTGGGAAACATACTTGTTGAGAATCTGTCTTTTCAATTTTTAAGAAAGCTTCTGACAGAAATTCGTAGAAAAATAATTTAAGTACTTTTTAACCGACTTCGAAAAAAATAGAAGGAGAAGGTTTTCAATTCGGACAGTATTTTGTTGTGAACAGATTTTGATGAAATCTTTTTTATTCGACAGATAATTCTTCCGGATTGGTCTCATTTTTTTCTCATAGTTTACTTACTGGTTTTTCAGGAATTTTGAAAAAACTGACAAACCTTCCTGGTGAATTCACCTATCTAATAGTGAAAGCCGCAACAAAATCAGTTTTGTAGTTTTTGCGTGAAAGGGTACAGACAGACAGACAGACACTGTGGGCGAATTGTTGTATAATATGGAGTATATAAGTTAATTAGTATGTTTTCCGTGGTAGCCAGTGTCAGACATCAGTGGTCGCCTCACCTAGATCTTGAATCCTAAAAAGCTCCACGTCTCCATACATGACAAGAATCGCTAAAGCTAATATGGACAAAGAGGCGATCCGCTTAAATGGCTACACACAGTCCTTAAATATTGATAAACTAGCGACCCCCCCACCGGTTTGTATGGGATGGCCGGGGTGTAATGTATTTTCAATTTAATTTTCGCATATTAGTACGACTGCAATTACATACGCTTCGGCGCTGTTTTTGATGATGAAAATAGGTACTTTCCAAGCAGGTGTAGAATAACATAATTTAAGCCTTTTTATATAAGTTTGCTACCAAATTCGATTTCCGGGGGGGCCATACTCATCCCTTATTATTAAAGAAAATAAGTAGACTATGTCCTTCACTAGGATTCAAGCTTAATCCGTATCAAATTTCATAAAAATCGCATTTATATCTAATATTAGTATCGATAGTATGGATTGCAAAAAATATTTTTATTCCATTATTATTACAATATAACTAAAAATCAATATAACAGCAACTACTAATTGTAAAATAATAAGTAACTACTGCTGTAAAATTTCTAATTATAAAAATACTAGTGATTTAGCACAAGTAATTTTTTTTCCCTGGGCATTGAAATATTTTCCTAGAATAAAAAGTATGACTCTTACAGTGTAAAAAATAACATTGATTCGTTTCTTTATTATGACGTGAATAAAAGACAAACAAACAAACAAACACTTTCGCAATAATAATATAAGTTAGAATATTGAATGTCCGTGTGTATACCAAAAATAATACTTTCTTCGCGCGCCCATATCCGCAGGAAACGCACCGCTTTGCGGACGTCATGTTCGCATGACAATCTCTTTGTGTCACACTTCCGTCCACTTGACATTATTGTTATGCAATGCCGCGAAAATAACTGTTCAAATCATTTCCTTGTTTATACGTGACCCAAAGCAATTGTAGGATACTTAAATTATTCTCAAGTCTGAATCCTATCCTATCAAGATATTCATAAGATATATATATATTTTTTGAATACACGGCGTATACAAAAAACAGGCCAAGTGTATAACGGGATTAACGGCGTGTAAAATGATAAGAGTATATATTTATATTAATCTTTGGTTTATTCAATAAAAGTATCTACATAGCACAAGGGTGCCTGATAGAGATCTCACTTCAGTTTCGAACTCTTCAGAGATTCTAATATAAGATTTAAATATTTGAATCTCTGTCTAAAACTTTAGTTGCCAGTTCAACAAATACAGCCAGTATATTCTACAAAAAGTCTGAATAGGTATTTATACCTTACAAAGTGCGACTCGGACTCGCGCACGAAGGGTTCCGTACCATTATTTATAAAAACGGCAAAATATTTTTTAGTATTTGTTGTTATAGCGGCAACAGAAATACATCATCTGTGAACATTTCAACTGTCTAACTAACACGGTTCATGAGATACAGCCTGGTGACAGACAGACAGCGGAGTCTTAGTAATAGGGTTTCCGTTTTTACCCTTTGGGTACGGAACCCTAAAAAGAGAGACATTTATCTTCCGCTGGGTACACTGGGAATAACTCCCAAACTCCACAGTCCCATCGTTTCAGTAGCGTAAACAACTAATTCGTAATTTTGTAAGATGTTGATATATTTCCTAATTTTGTTCGCTTCCGCTACGGAGGCAGCTGTACCAGCCCGACATGACGAACCCTGAAGGTGTGAAGGTGCCATGGTGTCAAATATGTTGCGTCCTATACCACAGCTCGACTGCATCTCCAGGATACCAATGACTTTCCGTCCGCTCTTCTTCCATAGTCTCTTGAAATTCCAGTCAGCTCCAGAATGGAACAAATACCGTGGATAGAGAGTATGGATGCACTCTTAATTAAAGATAGACCGTGATGTCCAGATTAATCGACACTACTGTCGCAACTATGAGCTACACATACATGTGTGCCAAAGCGCTGACAAATAGCTAACTTAAAAGTATGGTTATCTAAAAAGGATCTAATTAGGCAAAGGATTCTCTTTCCATAGCATCATATAAAAAAACTACGCATAGAAAACAAAATTTGAAAGAATAAAAGATGTAATTTGAAGGAATGTTTATATGGCTGAAGTGAAAGGAAATGCTGGCAGAGGACGACATAGGTGTACTGTTATTGAACATATAAAAATGTATTGTACGAAGGAAATATTAAAAGTAAACACAATCGCCGAGCATGTATGAAAGGTATGATAAATATAAAAGAAGCGAAAGAAGTATGTCAGGATCGTAACAAATGGCATTCGATTGTCTCTGCCTATCCCTCTTGGGATAAAAAGAGTGAGGATAGATAGATAAGATAGCAAAAATATTCAAATTAGTTTCTTAAAAATATAAAAAACATACCTTAGTTTTTTGAAAATGCCTATGCCTAAAATCAATCATATCAATGAATGCATACGATAAAGATGAATTTAAAAAAAATCAATGATGTGGTTGTACACCGCAAGTGCATTTGGGCAAAATCTATTTGAACGTTGGTTATTCTGTCCCCGCGGACAGTGAAAAGTCTGAAAGCTTTAAACCGCGAAATTTGCACCTCGCTTATGCGATTTATCATTTTATTTATTTTTAACTCACATATTTTTGAAGATTATTTTTGTATTCTACTAATATTATAAAAAGATACTTAGGCGCGAGTTTGATTGTTTGAAATACACTCGATAACTTCTAGACATATTTGAAAAGACATTGCAGACAGACGGAAAAGGGATTGTTATTTTTCGTACCAATTTAACAAATAAAAACCGGGGCCGAAAATAAAAATAAAAAAAACTTAATATTTCACCAAATTTCTGTAATTTGAAAATAAATTATCCAGAAAGCTGATTGTTTCTAAATAATATTAAGTATATAAGTTTGAATTTTTTGTATATTTTAGATTTAAGTTATTTTGTTATTTTAGTTTGAATATACATATATAAGAATATTATAACGAATAACTGTTGTTTTGTTTGTTTCTGCGTTTACTTTAAACTACGATTAAAAGAATGTGATTTTAATTAAATTTTTAAATAAATATAATATGAATTTGTACGAAGCTTTCTAAATAATTTAATTTCCATCATGATTTAAAAATATAT
Source organism: Nemapogon koenigi (assembly GCA_963924495.1). Lineage (NCBI taxonomy): Eukaryota > Metazoa > Arthropoda > Insecta > Lepidoptera > Tineidae > Nemapogon > Nemapogon koenigi. The sequence goes on along the minus strand of OZ004639.1, from coordinate 12,130,604 downwards.
CGATTGATAATTCAAAATTTACGAATTGATTTTTGTACCATATATACATATATTGATTGATACTTTGATATCTTCTTTTATATTTGACTAGCTTTCCGCCTACGGCTTCGCCCGTGGATATTATCGAACAAAATATATTTAAAATAGCCTATTAGTAAAATAAATTTCAGAATCGAATCAGTGGTTCTGGAGATTACCCTCCACATACACACAAACACGCAAAATTCGCACTCTCTTTATATATAACTAGCGGACCCGGCAGACGTTGTCCTGCCCAAACGTTGGCTAGCCTGCACTACCCCTACTCCTACCCTACCCCTACCCCTACCCCCACCCCTACCCCTACCCTACCTACCCTACCCTACCCTACCCTACCCTACCCCTACCCCTACCCCTACCCCTACCCCTACCCCTACCCCTACCCCTACCCTACCCCTACCCTACCCTACCCTACCCTACCCCTACCCCTATCCTTACCCCTACCTCTACCCCTACCTTACCCCTACCCCTACCCCTACCCCTACCCCTACCCCTACCCCTACCTTTACCACTACCACTACCCCTACCTCTACTCCTACAATTCTACTCCTGCGATTCCCATAGAAAACTACTTTTTGATTTTTCAGCTGAACTTTAGGGTTTTTCCAACTTTTTTTTTCTTTTAAACCATCCCTGTGTTGTAACGAACAAAACAAAAAAAGAATTAGCCAAATCGGTTCAGCCGTTCTCGAGTTTTAGCGAGACAAAAAATGTTAATTGATTTTTATATATATATAGAAGAAGATAAACATAGATAGTCAAAATAGATAATGGCTTTATTCAAAATTATGACAAAAATTTGGCGGAGAACACCTAATCCGGAGAATACATTTTTAGTTTTACTTAAAATAAGTTTTTTTATAATAATTATTCTGTAACTCTAAATTCACGGGCATAATACCCGGTCCTTTGTAAGGCTTGCATGGGGACATAGGTCCAACACGTAGAGGCCCTTTAGAGTGTTTAATCTAAAGTGTTGTGACTAGCACCCGTCGGGACCTATCTCTGAATGCATCAAATACAATGCGCTCACAGACAGGTCAGGTGCCTGGACTATTCCTGAGATAAAATTAAATTAAAATCGGGCTATTGTTTTGAGATGTTAAATGGATTGTTTTATCAAGTTTATTGGTTGAGACTACGGTCACCTGCCGGTATCATTCATCTCATGAAACGTAAAATTGGCAGGTGGTGACTCGCCGCGGCTGTTTAGTAAATGGGCCTCCTAAAACAACCACCATTTTTGAGCATTTCTGCCGGCGGTAAGACAAACAACAATGGTGTAAGCGGCTGGGGGTGTCGAGAGGTGTGACACCGATTTTACATATAGCTTCCCCGTCATTATATTATACTCTAACGACTCCACCCTGGACAGCCAATTAAGGCAAGCCAGGGGCGAGAGTCTCAGGTCTAGCAGTAGGGACGCCTGCCTCAACCTACTCTCTGGAGCACTCGGGTTCGGCGGCGTCGTCACTCACCCACGGCTCGCCACAAGCCGCCTTATTATTATTCTTTACAGCTCCCGAGAACCGTTGCCGGCCTCAGGGTACCCAGTGGAAGACAAAGTCTTCCTCATTTAGCCAATGATTTTTTTGAGGCTATACCTAACGAGTGACCAGCTCTGTTGAGGTACCTATATAGATAGGAAGGCCTCTTTGTACGGTTTGTCGGATAATGCACATATATTTTTTATTATAAAAACCCATTGGTACATGGTCGGATGTAGGAATCGAACCCGCGACTTTTCAGTTGCGAGTCGACGTCTTACCCACTCGACCACCGACGCCCTATAATAAGTTTTCCTACCTAAGCTGCAATCACCGGCGTAAATATAAAATGAATTATAAATCGAATCACATAGGAAACGTGGTAATTTCAGTTTTTGCTGAAGTACAGGCCTATAGAGTACGCTAAAGTAATTAACATAAGATTTCCCGTAACGCGGCGGGACGGACCAAAATGGCGCGCCCGCTTTTTGTAGAGATGCGCGTACGTCGAATGTCATATGCTACGAGATTTTAGTGTTGGGACGATGGACACAAGGAAAATAAGATTCTTATTGGCTCTTTACTATATTTATTCAAAAGGAACTACACTCTTTAAACGTCAAATAAAATAAATTACCACCACTCCGGAGACATCATGTGTGGAGAAAAAGTGTCAAAAATTTCTACAAATATCAGAGATAAATTCTATATAGAAAAAAGAAAATGTATTAGATATAGGGGGTAAGGGGGAGAACGGAATAAGATCAATCCGACCCCAAATGTAATTCTCACCTGCAAGCTTATGGTACCCTCTGCTAGACAACAAACAAGGCTCTGGCGACCGAACAATGGCGGTATACCCATACATCTAGCTAGGAAACTGGCTGGAAGAGGCTACAGCGAGCCTGAAGACCTAAATAGTCTCAAAATGTCTGGTGCAGAAGGCAAGGGGAAACCACTGCACTATTATTTCCAAGAAAGTTAACCATGGCGAGTCAATACAAGGGAAACCGCTGTGGACCGCCATGAATGACCACGACTGCTCTGTTAAGAGCACCACGATTAAGAAGATTAGATATACTGGTAATTAGCCAGCCAGTTGCTAATATTAAATTACTGATAAAATCTGTTTATTATTTCGGAAAAAGGCGAATTAAAGCTTGGTGAAAATGAAAAAAAAAAAGCGGCACGACTGATGTGATGTGTGTCATGATCGAAATTGACGCGTCAAGTATACTGGTATAAGTCGAATACTCGAATAGTACACGCACTCGCATGGAAAAGCAACGAAGTATATACAACGGGGCATGACGCAGTTTTCCGTCACGATATTAGAGTCGTTCTTACCCCCAAGGCGCACTAATAGATGTGTTTCACATCTTAAAAAAATGTGAATAGTCAATTAAAATCTGTAAACAAATATAAAATGTGACTGAATCCGAACTATAATTTTTTTAAATGCCAAACTATCAATTCGTTTTTTGTCGATCATTAAAGATTAAAGTCCGGTCTCAGCTCCCAGATCCAGATCACATCCCATCACTAAAGCACAGGCTCTCCCGTCTCGTGCATCTTAACAGGACATATAGTACTAGATCGTAACCTGTTTTTTTACAATCTGGACACGTAACTCGAAGTATCCAAGTAATATTTTACCTTTTTTCTGTCGATTCCGAGCAAACATCGCATCCCATCCTTATTAAGGACCGTTTGTGAGAGATAGATTGCAAATAATCAGCTATTTGTTAACAGCTCTAACAGGTTGATAAGAAAAGTTTTTAAATAGATTTTTATTAGAGTTGTAACATTTTATTAGAAATAAGTCGTGGTTTTGTAAACCTGCCCACATCCCTCCCTTGTCTAGATTAAAGTTCCAGTCCAAATTATGTTCACCTGGTTAGTTTAATATGCGTAACTTGCTAAATGTGGACATTGATACAAGTGTCTCTGACGACGCTGCAACTTATTAATTTATGAAAAATGCCGCTTCAACACTTTAAAAAAAATCTTCTTCTTCAGCCTGTGTCCGTCTACTGCTTCATCTCGCTGATGGTCTGCCGACACTTCTATGGTCCATTCTAGGACTCAGTAACCCTCAGGGTTTTTAAAAATTAATTACAATTCATTTATAATTATTTCCGAAGACATAAGCTTTTCTTATTACCTAACGTGACCCGTCTAGATGATGTAAAACTAGCTTTTCGTCCCGGCATCGCCCGAGTGGAGGCCATATTAACTTTAATCCCCTTTGGCCAAGAGCGAGTTGAAGAGAGTGATGCATTATAAAAAATATTTACTATATAGGTACTTCCGTGATTGGGTCATCAAACTCTACATATGTATCAAATTTTAACCTTTTTCGTCTAGTAGCTATATTCGGAGAAAATAAGTTGTGACATATGAACAAACAGACACAAGATTAGAGTGCTCCTATAAGGGTTCCGATTGTGCATCGGATGTACGTAATCCTAAAAGTGCAAATATGGTGAAGTTTTAAAGTAAGAACAGCCCTCCATGATAAGTGTTGAACCTATCGCAGATTGCATAACCCATTTATTAAGAAATGAAAAGATCTGCATTCCTTAGCCTCATACAATCTTGTTTCCTTCAAATGAAACATGAAAAATCTTTCCCTTCACCCGCCAATTTTTCTTAACATCAGGTGGTGGTAGATTCATATGCTCGTCTTATAAATGTTTTAGACAAATTCGCTATACAAATCTTATCGCAGTAATTCGCTTCAGTGCACACATCTGTAATCAGTATGTACTCGCTCAAGTATGAGGAGAACTCTGTATATACTTAAATTCAAATTATATTTTGTGGAAATATATCTTTTTATCTATCATCACGCCTTTTATCCCAAGAGGGGTAGGCAAAGACAATCGAATGCTTTTTGTTACGATCCTGACATACCTCTTTCGCTTCTTTTATATTCATCATACCTTTCATACATGCTCGGCGATTGTGTGTACTTTTAATATTGCCTTCATTCAAATTTTTTTTATCTGTTCAATAAAAGTGCACATAGGACGTCCTCTGTGCCTCTGCCAGCCAAAATAAGGATGGGTTATTTTAAAATAACTATATTTTAGAAAACTGCGAATGTCAAAAGCTCACTTATTTGGCGGCAATTACTAGAGGATATGATGAGGTTAGCAAACCTTAGATACATAAATCGACAAAAGGTATTTTAATCTCAAATCACCTCAACAGAACTGGCCATTCGTTGATGGGTAGCCTCAAAAATATGATCTGCTAATTGAGGAAGTCGCTAACACGGTTCCAGGAGCCGTATATCAAATTTTGGCTTGTATACCTTGGTATGTAGCCAGAGAAATCAGTAACAGTGTGCACTTTTTGCCAGTTCTCCATATTAATGTTTTATGGCTGGTTTGGGCACGTTGAAAGAATGCTGGCAGACCTAGGTGAACTTTTATTGAACTATTAAAAGTACACACAATCGCCGAGCATGTATGAAATGTATGAATATAAAAGAAGCGAAAAAGGTATGTTAGGATCGTAACAAATGTCATTCGATTGTCTCTGCCTACCACTCTTGAGATAAAGGCGTGATGATAGATAGAAATATAGATATAATATAGATGGTGACAGGTACCTGTTATATTTGGAAAAAGTGCCATCCGAAGCAAGAAAATTGGGCCTTAGCATTTTGGCACAAATTTATGAGATTTGATATATTTATTTCTTTACTTTGTAGAACAAATGTCCTTCAGCATTAGGCATTGTCAGCACGTGTGAATGATAAATGATTATTTTCAGTTAGATCATTGTGCTCTGACAATTGTGAGTGCCATATTGGGCGGGCGGACGCGCCGTATACAGAGCCCTGCGTTTGTGCATACCAAATTATCGCTAGGGTGCCTATATGGACGAATTTTTAAGTACTACAGTAGATTTTCACAGATGGTACCACTTAAGTATCTAACTATATATCATATATCATGACGCCTTTTATCCCAAGAGGGGTATTTGCTACGATCCTGACATACCTCTTTCGCTTCTTTTACTCTGTCTATGAACGGATTTTCCCACTCATTCGTCCAATCGCCGGCGCGCCGCCCCGTACGGTCCACCGAAATCGACCACAGACTCGTCCAATTCTTGTAAGGAATGGTCCGCCGTCCGTTTTCAAATCGTTGTATTTGTGGTTGATTTCATGGCCGGAACGATCTGTCACACACACACATCCACATGCCTTTGTTTAATCGAATCTTGTGTGTCTGTGTGTGTGAGTGAATTGCATGTGGTCTAGATCGTATGATTTACATCGCTAAATCTATTTATTTATATCTGTCTATTTATCATAACGCTTTTTATCTCAAGAGAGGTAGGCAGAGACAATCGAATGCCATTTGTTACGATCTTGACATACCTCTTTCGCTTCTTTTATATTCATCGTACCTTTCATACATATATTTTTTATATGTTAAATAAAAGTTCACCTAGACCAGCAAGCATTTCCTTTCACTTCAGCCATATAAACCTTTTTAGTTAATCTTTCATAAATAGTTACAGCTGTAAAAAATATGGTCTCCATAATAACTGTGACGCTTGGTCTATTGTTTTGATTCATTTAATTAATATAAATTGAGCATTGATCGACATTGACTAAATATTGGCACGGGTTGCCAATTGAATTCATAATATACATTTTTTTATTGGCCATTTTCCACTGTTCAAATACTTATATGGGCAAGCTTGTAGCGTAGTTGAGGTAGGCAGAAACTAAGGATATAAACTCAGAATACAGAATGTCCAAAAGTAATTTCTTTGTAATCAAGAGATAGGATAATATTAATAATAATTGCCTTTTAAAAAAAAGTGTACCGACTTCAAAAATTATGTCACTATAAAAAAAACCAAATCGCTTAAAGTTTGCCTATAAAATTTGAAGAGTTCTTGATTACTCCAGGATCCCATCATCAGATCCTAACCATGGGACCACCTATAAAGTATAGCTTTTTAAAAAAAAAAGGTTGCGACGAATTGAGAACCTCCTCCTTTTTTTGAAGTCGGTTAAAAATTAACACTAAATTCTGTGTTCTTATATTTTTTTCTTATATTGTCTTTTTATTAAGAAATACTACAACTGAGTACACTATTTTAGTGTACTATTTTAAACAGTTTGAAACTTGCTTTCTGTATTTTGAGGATATACATAGCAATTATTTTACTTCTTACTACCATCTTATTTCATGAATTTCATACAATCCTTTCGGATAGGTTTAGTGGGTTCCCTAAAAGCGCTAAAAAATACTTTTTTATAAAGTGATATTATATGAAATATGAAACCAATAAATCATTAGAACATTTGATTTTAAAATTGATAATAGAGATTTTGGGAATTATAGAAGACAATTTTAGAGAAAATAAAAATTAACAAATTAACAGTTATAGACTAATGGTTTTTTATTTTTATAATTAAAAACTTATGTACATACATATTCCGACAAACCACACTAAATATACCTTAACCGTATAACATCGGCTAAACGAGGGAGACATGGTCTTCCGCTGGGTACCCTGGAATCTTTCGTACTTATATGTTCTAAGATTAAAAATAATTATAGATAATGCAGGAGACCCCTGTAAGACACTAGGAGTTCATAAGTTATGGCTAGGGTTATTAAAAAAAAGTTCTCAGTCGACTCCATTTGTAAATAAAGCCGTGAAGATATAGATTGTAGTATTAGATAAGTTTTTATTTAACGATGATATGTAAAACTTGTTGAGGACAAGTGTTTCACATTACATCTCAAATAGGACATTCAACATCCATGTAAATACTTCTTGATGTCAACCTTGATGTACAAATCCTTACATTTTTTTATACATTGACAGCTGATTTAATTATAGAAATAAACATATATACGGACAAACTAAAATAATAATAATTAAAATAAAATTACTAAATAATAATGTATAATGGAGTTAAAGATGATGTTGTGACTAAAATAAAGAAAAGTTTACGTTGCGCTTGAAAGAATGAAGGATTAAATATTGACTAAAAAGGTTTGTATGGCTGAAGTGAAAGGAAAGGCTAGATGAAAAAAATATTGATCGATGGCAATATTAAAAGTATACACAATCACCGAGCATGTATGAAAGGCATGATGAATATAAATGAAGCGAAAGAGGTATGTCAGGATCGTAGCAAATGGCATTCGATTGTCTCTGCCTACCCCTCTTGGGATAAAAATCGTGATGATAGATAGATAGATAGAATGGAAATTATTAAACCAAATTAAGGATATCGTTATTTAACATGTTCAAAGTCCCTTGGATATTTTCGATAGTACATAATTGAGGTTTGCAACCTGACTAAATGTCGACTATGTTACCAGTGGTTGTGTAAGTTATAAAGGATCTACACAATGATATTTCTTAATGTTTCCAGATGATTTTTTTTCTTAACTGCCCCTTGCAGACTCAGTAGACTATGTCCACAAAAACTAACTTTTCTGCAACTAGATTGATATATTGTTTATGTATAACATATATTTACATGTATGTGTGCGTAGTACTATTAATGCATAAAACTCTGGTTGGGTGGACACGTTTCAATGCAGTGGCCACCTTTGTAAATGTACTTGGTCAAATGTCGGAATGAGGACAGGGAGATACGTGGAGTCGGTTTCAATTATTATATTGAGTTTTTGAGCTAAAATTTTTTTTACTAACACTACTAACTAAAATTAAATATAATTTAACGCAAGTGTAATTGAAGCAATTTATGGTAAATCTAAAGTTTAATTGACATAAGTTTGTTTTAAATATACCTCTTCTGTTACTGCCAAATCTGTCATTAACACAAATCGATGACAGTAATAATTGAGGCTTATCTATTGTAACAGCCTAACTTTTTTCAGTTTTCAGTTCGCTTTTGCGCTAGACCGATGAAATATAGTCATTGGGAGGAACGAATAATTTTGGTTGATTGCTGAACTGAAATTCCCGAATTCTACGAATGCTATGAACATACAATTTGGGCATCGAAAACTAGATGATTTTATCTAATATTGTGTAGGATGAAAATATGATTGGTAAAATTTTTCTCGATAACTTAAATTTTTGAAATCACCTCTTTAAAAACACCTTTTTAGTCATACGACCATACTCTAAGTTTAAATTTTATACGAATCTATAGGTAATTTCAGTACCTAGTATTGATTAAGAAGATTTTTCCCTGCATGTGATCGTTTTTTAATAAATTATTTATTTGTAATGTGCCGCTTACGTCATTTATTCCGAGAAGCGACACGTTAGCCCTTATCACTTCTGCAGCAAGAACGGACAAAGCGCCGTCGTTTTCTTGCATGACGTGATCGTTGCGCTCGAACCACTCATGGACCCGAACCACGAGTTTAGGGCGTGGCTAACGATTAAAAATTTCTGAGTCGTTCCTCGTCCTTGAATGAATGTGCTAGAAATGCCTCGGTGAGAGAGACATGGCGCAAGGTTGTGCGTCGCGCTGTGGACCGCCATGGTTTACCACGATTGCTCTGTCAAGAGAATTACGACTGAGAAGAAGAAGAAGAAGAACTTTTCTAAACTATTTTCTCTTAGAGTAGGTAGACAATGTTCTCTGACTTTGTTGTGTGATTTTAATAATGTATTAGTGCTTAGTTTTGTTCATCTATGACATCATTAATGAGTCATTAATAATTATTTCAGTGTATTATATATATATTAATATATTATAATATATTACTTGCTTGATATTGTTGTTTTAACTAGCTTTAATTTATAACTATTTGCGTTTAAATATTTTATACTAGCTGTTGCCCACGTTCGTTCGCGTAGTATTAGGAATATTAACAAAATTACATAATGTGACCAATGACTTTACAACATGTGACGCGGCGCGGCGGCGTGGTGCTATGAGAGTTATATTTACACTTTAAAATGAAATATATTTTTATTCTGTTGGTCGATTTTAATGAAATAAACACTCAGAATAATGCTTCATATTTTACAGTAATAATAATTATATTTTGTATCCAATCAGTGGCTTTTGCGTGATGCGCACACAAACGAATAAACAAACCCACAAACAGACAAAAAAAAGTCAAAAAATGTTTTTTACATTCTATTACTTATTTCTCGCGTCTTCCAGTACTTTATCTGCAAAAATCTTTATTGTACTGACACGGAAAATCTACGATTTTATTATATATTGTATAAATTATATTTTGCTTTCACACCCGAAGCACACATATCTCAAGCAACGAGCATGAAAGCGAATAATAACTTCAATAAGTCCAATGACATCTCCATGTATTTTTTGTTCCCGTCACCCATCAATATTGGCCATACATTATCAATCAAGCTCATGGATTGGTGGACAGTCCACCAATAGCGGCGACTATTGATATGTTATTAAAAATTATTATTTATAACGAATTGCAATTTATGAACCGTGGACAAACTCTATAAGGAGAGGTTTGTGGAGGAAAACTTTGTAATATATTTCCATGAAATCGAGGTTCAAGATACCTTATTTATACTAGGTATGGTAGAAGTAGTCTGACTTTAATTGGGGTAGGTACTAAATGTATGATTTCTCATCTAGTCTTCATCATTTAGTTATTTATTGAGAATCATTTACAAAAGGTGTAGGTAAAACATAGGTACACAAGATAAGCATAAAGTAAGAAAGTGCCTTTAAGTCGACGCATCACAGCGCAACGAACTCAGTTTTACGCGCGACTTATTTTGTCCATGTCTCTTTATAAATATGTGAGCAAGATGGACTACTATTAAAATCGATAAGTTAACCAAGGATAAGATAAGATAGACCAAGATTTACGTACCAGAAACATGAGGAAGTACGACTTCTCAACAAAACCTGTCTTGCGATAATGCACAAAACAGACTTCAGCAACTCAAGTATTGTACAAAAAATATTAGAAATAGCAAGTTCTAGTTAATGGATCCATAAAGTATGTGAAATTATCTTTATTCAAAATGTAAAAAAAAACACATTAGTAAATGTATTAAGAGAACTCCAGTCGCAAAGTTGGTTGAAAATATGCGTGAAATTGTTGACTTTCAGGGCTTCATAAAACCTAGGTGTAGCTGATATTGACATATTTTATACATTTAGTATAAACATAATTTCATATACATTTAGGATCCATTAGCTAAAACTTGCTATTTTTAATAAGTTTTGTACAATACTTGAGTTGCTGAAGTCCGTTTTTGTATGGGAAAAAATCATGAGGCGGCCCCTTAAATTATTCTCACCAATGATTTTCACTAATAGTTTTTGCAAAATTTAACGAAGAAAAGAGTAACAATAATATATGATCTACATTCTAAATAAACCAATAATTAAACCAAAGGATAGGTTCATCAAAAAACACAAATTTTACTTTCACCTACCACTCCAATACCTCACATATGCACTTCTTAAATTTATATGTTTTCTAGATTATATTGAGGTTTTATGTAAGATTTGTAAAAAAACGTAGGTACCATCATGACCTTATAGTTCCACAAACTTATCTGACCCGGTGGCTAAAAGTGGAACTAATGATACAATAAGTAAAAATAAGTAAAATGTTCATGTTTCTTCTACGTATTGTTCTTTCTACCTAAAATGAATATGGCCAAGCATTACAACGTGCATATTATATACCCACATTACATTGAAAAATCATTTTTATTGGCAAAACGTGCGACAACAGCGACGCTGTCACCGGGCCAGATAATTTTGTGGAACTATACATTATACAACAAAAACACATCTTGACGGCCTTAACAGTGTCAAATTTTTGCCAGTTGCCATATTGAGCAGAACAGGTGGCAGGCCTGTAGATGTGTCACTTCTTTAACAGAAGTAAATATCTGTTATTTTTAGAAGAAGAGCGGACTTTACTTGCCCTCCGAAGCACAAGTGTCGATTAAAGCATATATTTTTAGTCAACGTTCTACCACTAGGCTATCGACTCTTCTTGTTAATATAGTAATTGATCAATTTATATAAATTTATTGCTATATACTCTCACTTCAGAAGTAGGTAGGTATTACTTTAATTAAAAAAATGCGGATACTGTTTTTACGTGACTTCCGAAGCATACTTTACTTATAGAAAATTGGTGCATAGCTTTTTTCTATAGGCACATTTCAAAATCGTTTCCTATACACAATCTCCGAGTATGAATTAAAAGAAGCGAAAGAGGTAGGTATGTCAGGATCGTACCTAACAAATGCCATTCGATTGCCTCTGCCTACCCCTCTTGGGATAAAAATCGTGATGATAGATAGATAGATAGAATGGAAAGGCGTGATAAGATGGATCACAGAAAACCGAACAAAACCGATGGATATTCTCTGTAAATATATTTCTTCTATAGAAGCGTTTTTATGATTGAAACTATAATGAAAATATTTAAACAATTTTATTATTAATGACAAAAACTTTTGTATATTTTACAATAAAAAGAACTATTTATTTAACATTGTTGCTATTTTTACAAATGTTGTTATTTTTTGTTGATTTGGGAATAAATAAATAAGTACTTTTAAATGATTTTAATGAACTATTTTTCTTAATATAAAATTAAATGCTCAAGAGGGCAACTAGAGAAAACTGAAATGAATATAATGTGAATTATTTTCAAATTTTTAAGTATTTTTTTATACCCCAAAGTTATTGTTTCATTGACTTTTATATTTGAGAACATTATTTATATATTTTTAGACAAAAAAATTGGACCTTAGTCATCTTAGTTAGTAGATAATCGTTCTTAATTTCTCAATACCAATGTATCTTTTAGTTAGATAAATTTACTATATTTTGCAATAAAAAATTTACAAAATAATGTAATTTTTGTTTTTTTACTCAATATATTTATATAAATCAACATTTATACATAAGTAGCAAGTTCTAAATGTGGAAAAATATGTCTATCATACATATATATTAAGTTTATTGCTATATTATATAACATGATAATAGTTTGAAGACTCGTGCCTGAACTTTCTTTGTAATCTGAAACAAAAGGTTACATTTGTTAGCAGGTAATATAATACTTGGTCCATTCCCAATGCCTTCCCATGTGTTTCAAGATCCTTTAAGCGAAATTTTATGAAAAAAACTGAGGCTAAAAATAGTAGGTACACTAAAATAGAGTACCCGTATTTCTTGATAAAAAGACAATGTAAGAAAATTTAATAAGAACATAGAATATGTGTTATTTTTTATCTCTTGATAATAAGAAATTATAACAAAATTTGTAAATCGTGGCGAGAACTATGACGGGTATTATTTTGGACACATGACTTTTTTTTATTGCTCGAGAGTAATTTGAAATACTTATAATAATTTAATTTTGATCGTCTTTCACAAAAGAGTTAGTTGCCTTCATGGTAATATTGGTGGTTTTGGAGTTGGCGAAAATTAAATTGTAAATTAGATTAGATTAGAAAATGTATTTAGGTAATTTCATTTTAAAAGAAACTATAAAATTGGCACATCAATCAACATTCGACGAAGGCACTTCTATTTTCACATAGACAGCAGTAACAGTGTCCCTTTGCCAGAACTATTAAACAGAACAGGTGGCAGGCCTGTTGCTGCACTATGTCACTTCTTTAATAGAAGCAATTATCTCCGAAGGACATATTCTTAAAGAAAATTGGTGCTTGTATTTTTGATATCAAACAGATCTCTATACAAAAAGAAACATACTTATTGGTCAGTTCCTAGCACCAGTACTAAGGTCTTGTAGTTCACTGCTATCGTCACTAGATGCGCCTGCACACGAAGCACTCGCCGCCCCTGCTGCTGCCATAGCCATTGGCAAAGGGATAGTGATAAATTGTGGTTGACTTGACGACGAAGCTTCTTGGCCTTGGTTGGCCAATCCCAAAATGAATCCGTGAGGGTAACTCATGGCCAAATTACCCAAACCAAGATTGGGGCCTAGGCCTTCAAGACCAGCTAAGACTCCAGGATGGTAAAGCATGGCTCCTCCAGGCAAGTTCAGCTTTGGTTGAAGTTTGGGTAATGACGGTTGGTTATGGTTCAATTTGCTGCTATCTGACTCTTGAATGTTGGATGATGTTGTTGCTTGGGGTTCTCTGTAAGACAAATATTTTGATGAAACGATTAGTGATTTGGAAGCAGTTTGAATTCCTTCTTCTTAAACATACATTCATGCCTGTTTATCAAAGAGGTAGGCAGATTCTTCTCTCGATCTTTGCATACTTCTCTTGCTTCATCAACATCCATACATGGTTTCATACATGTACGTCTATTTTCAATACTGTATTTGATGTTTTTTCTTGAAATTTCATCAGCTTAAAATTTTGCTGGGGCCGATAACACAATTCCCAGCAGTGAAGGTAAGTATCATTTCTCAAGTTGAGGAAAATACAAGCTCATAGCATGAACCAAAAGATCAAGTCAGTTATGTGAGAGGTGACCAATTGTTCCAAAAGGCAATTCGAATGGCTCAAATTTGGTTCTTATTCTAAAAAATAAAATAAAAATAGTGCGTCGGTGGCCGAGTGGTGCAGACGTGTGGGTCATACATATGGGGATTACGTCCGATCCCGACCATGTACTATCAACAAAATTCGGGCTAGCTCACCACAAAGGCTATTTTTGCATGTACGGCATAGTGTCATACTATAATGAATGTGTGTGTACGTCAAAGGTGTCATTATTACTTGCCAGGTTTTGTTAAAAATAAAATCATTGGAACGTTTGCTTATAATTTCTATATCATAATATACCTACACAGAAGAAGAAATAAAACGAAAATAATAGAAATCGAAATAAAAATAATATTGAATAAATAACCTTCAAACCGCCTTCAAAAATTTTATTGATTCTCGCTCCCACAATTTCTTCAGCAAAGAAATCTATTATTACCTATGAGATGGCAAAAGTGCATAGATAACAATGGTTCATACTTTGATTGATTAAATATATAATTTAATTTTTTTTTTCATTTTGTTTTTTCCATATAAAACGCCAATTTCATATGTAATGACCTAATAATAGAGTAATTTTCTAAAATGTCAATATAATGTTGTTTGACAGAATATTATGTAGTGTAAGTGTGTGTGTCAGCTGCGTGCACAGAACATTTTTGTTAAGTGAGCTTGCACGAATTTGGCTGATAGTACCAATACTTTTTTTAATTAAATCCATCATCACGCCTTTTATCCCAAGAGACTAGGCAGAGACAATCGAATGTCATTTTCTACGATCCTGACATACCTCTTTCGCTCCTTTTATATTCATCATAACTTTCATACATGCTCGGCATCATACATTATCTGTAATGCACATGCTATTTTTTTTAAATTTTAAATTAAAAACCATCAAAATATACCTCAACAGAATTGGCGACTTGTTAGGTCACAAATATCATCGGCTCAAGGGTACCCTGGGACCCGTAAGACACCGGTAACAGTGTCCACTTTTAGCCAGTTATCCATATTGAACAGAACAGGTGGCAAGCCCGTCTCTTCTTTAACGGTATAATAATAATAAAATTAAAAAAAACTTTAATACCTAGAATGTAAGTCCCGGTCACAGCTATCTCTCCGTATAATGCCGTAGTCGCGAGGTACTTGACTAGCAAGTAGTTTGTCATTTAGTGGCTCTGATTCACTCCCACTTTCATCGCCGCTATCACCTGATGATGTTGGTTCTTCCTATGAAAGAGAAAAAAAAACAATTTAAAAAACTTCATCATCATTCGCATTAATACTCAACTTATAATACGCAATAATACAACAGGATACCCCGCAAAAGACACAAAATAAATGATCCTATACTGACAACAACCTGGTAACAATGTCCACATTATTTAGTTAATTTCTTAAAACATGACAGCACACAGCAAATATTGAAATCCAAAAGTGATTTTTTTTGTTTGTCTTTTTTTCTTTCTTCACGGGTTGCCAGGGTACCCAGCGGAAGACCAAGTCTCCCGCTTTTAGCCGATGGTATTTGTGAGGCTATACCTAACGAGTGGCCAGTTCTGTTGAGGTATGTTTAGATGAAAAAGTGTATTGTCGGGTTTTATGTAGGTACCTAAGTACATAAGTTTTTGATTATTTACATCAATTACGTGATTTTTTTATCCCTTTCGGCATAAGTTATTATGTCACATTTCAAGCCGGGCGGAAAGTATCTCTTTCATATTTTAGAAGAATATGACGGCTTCACGTGTATGTCGCAGCACAAAAATTGGAATAAAGCACTAAACCAAGACACTTAGCAGAAATATATTTGAAATATTATATATATGACACGTTGAAAGAATGAATTAATGATGAAAGATTGACTAAAAGGGTTTATATGGCTGAAGTGAAAGAAAATGCTGGCAGAGGACGACCTAGTTGAACTTTTTTTGAACATATTAAAAATGTATTAATCGATAGACATATTAAAACACAATCGCCGAGCATGTATAAAAGGTATGATGAATATAAAAGAAGCGAAATAGATATGTCAGGATAGTAACAAATTACATTCGATTGTCTCTGCCTACCACTCTTGGGATAAAAGGCGTGATGATAGATAGACAGATATTATTGAATTCAGTAAAAACCCATTGTAGGTATAATTAATGCTGCTAGACCTAGGACTCTCACCCCTGGGTTGCCTTAGTTGGCTGTCCAGGTTGGAGTCGTTAGAGTATAATATCAGGTATTATGTTCGGGGTGGAAGTGTCTAAAGCCTAATTTTAATTTAATTTCGTCTCAGCAACAGTCCAGGCACCTGACGGGGCCTGTCCGTGAGCGCATTCAGAGATAGGTCCCGACGGGTGCTAGCCACAACACTTTAGATTAAATTTAAATTGGACCTATGTCCCCATGATATCTTTACAAAGGACCGGGCATTGCGCAAGTGTATTTGTAGATATATTTTACAAATCAAACGAAGTCTCTGTCTATTGGTAACAGAACAGCACGTGGGTGTTATCCGAGCTGTTTGTAATTGTTCAAAGCAGTATTCAGACCAAACGCACCAACAAACTACCGTTTAACGCAGTCGCCTTTCTTCTGTGCATCTGATAAGCCGCGCATTGAGCTTGTACGGTTAGCAAAACTTACATGTATATATAAATATTACTTTTTTTTCTATGAAGCCGTTTCAAATGGTAGCGAATGGGAAGGCATCTAAGGCGTAATTTTTTTACAATGAGCAATTATAAATGCACTAAAATTGATGATTGATAGTCCAGTACATTACCCAAACAACAAACAAAGCTGTAAGTATAGTATAACCCAGTTATGAGTTGTTAAGGACCGTTGCTCTCAGTCATATTGTATCTGTCAAAAATATGGCTAATCTCAGTTAATCCTGGAAAGTTGAGTTTATTTATATAATATTTCCATCCCATACAGTTGATATTCATTGCTTTTGCGATTTGAAAATTATGGCTATTTAGAACTCTTGATAACGAAAATATGGCTCAATCCAATTTAAAATAATAACTAGCAACTCTGTGGGATGGAAATGTTGTATAAATAAACTCAACTTTTCAGGATTAACTGAGAAGTGCCATATTTTTGACAGTTATAAGATTGATTTGACCAACGGCCCTTAAGTTTTAAGGAAATTTTACGAGTTGGTAAACTTTTTCTAAAAATAATATTTAAAAGTCTTCTAAAATTTACAACTGCACTTGCCACCTGTTCTGTTTAATATGGACAACTGGCAAAAAGTGGACACTGTCTCTGGTCATACTGCAACGTATAAATCCTGTGAGATGTGTGTTTAGTTTTTCTTTACTTTTTTTCCTTATAAATTAACATAATACTTTTCTATAAGTCTACAATTTTTTTTATGTAGGAAAAAACTTTTTATTTGCCCCCATGAACCTAGAGTCTATACTGCAAACGGCACAAATATATTATCTTTTTCAAGAGCCCGTTTAATAACTTCATTTAAAGAGCCATGGAGCGAAAAACGACCTCCACTTTTTTGGCAGCAAAGTCCATGGAGACCGAGAGCATTGACGTCGCTACCACACGGACATTTATGTGGCATGCATATCGATAGACGATGCAAGTTGCGATTCTAAAAGTATTATTGTCTAGTAAGGTCTAAGGTTGGTTGCTGGTATTGTATGAAGCTAGTAGCCAGATTCCTTTTCAGAAACAGCTAATAGGCGAGCTTTATCAATATTATTTGTGAATTTTTAGGCCAACTCTTGATGGATTTTTTGCAAAGTTTTTGTACATTTGATTACTACAAATTGATATGCTAACGGTACCCAATACAAATTGTAAAGTGTTTGCAATCGGTTCCTAACTCCGTTTTTGGAGCACCCCTTTATAGTTTGGGAGCAGCTTTCTTTGACGACGTCACGTGGCAACGAGTGTATATTGCCTCATTAGACCAGGGTACGCATCATTTCTAGACCCAAATATGGGACACAAAGAACATTATTGGGACGTGTGACCCTCATTTAATTTATTAGTGACTTTGAAATATTTAATATACCTACTTTCTACTTTAATTTTAACTTCTGAAGGGTCACATTTAAAAATTCATAAGTATTCCTCGCTACTAGATCACTTAGACTTTCTTGCTTTTGCGGTTGGTCAGACTCCAAGAAGTTTGCTGATAAAATTTGTAAACTTCTCATCGAAAAGTCTGGTGAGAGATTTTTTTCATTCGCCGCATAAGCTTGGAGATTCAAAGGGGTAACGCAGCGAGAGTTCAAGTCACGGTTGGATTTTCTTCAGAGCTGAAGGAGGTATTCTACCTTTGATTCCTCCATCCCTTTTCTTTTTCTTTTTAGTTTTAAGGTATTAAAGGTTTTTTAAATTAAATTTAATAAATATTTTAGATTTATGTTTGTAGTGTAAATAAAATTAATAAAATTTTAATTTGGCATTACTTTTTTTACAATTTTTGGAATAACCACATATTATCGGCTTCGCATGGGTGCAATAACGTTTTATAAAAAATGTAATAACAACACAAATACTATTGCTACTTAACAATAAAAAAAAAATCATACAACAATCATCCATTCATGTTAATATTAAACTTACAGCTAGGTTAGTACATACATGAATTTATATGTGAAACGCATAATCAACAAGTCATATATGCTATCGCGGACTTTTTTGTAGATAATTTCTACACAATTCTTTCGTACCTCTTTTTGTTATACCTCTGACGGATTAAACAGCATATGCCACGAAAGCGCGCTTTAGCTAACTTTTCCCCGGCTTAATTCACAAGTACTGTAAATGCTCAGCTCCTAAACATGATATCTCCATGTTTAATACTCGTAAATCTTCGTCATGAAACAACCTATTTAATAATGAAAACCAAAACGAAATCAAAGGAGGACTTTGTTTTATAATATGTATATAGTGATGAAGACCGATTTTTTTTATACCATATTAGAATCATGAAACCACAATTACGAGAATTTTACTCAAGCAGACAAATAAAGCATCTAGTGTAGTCCTAGTCTAGTGGCTCTGAGATTGTAACACCATTAACACATGTCAAGCAGCGTGCAGTAATGTGAGACAAGTTAAATGGCCGCTATACAAGTATTCAATATTACCTTAATTCATTAGGTAGCCCTCAAGAAGCTATTAAGTTCAAATAAGTGTATTTGTCGCAAAATTTATAAATATGTACATAATCCGACAAGGCTTTTCCATCTAAATATACCTCAACAGAACTGGCCACTTGTTAGGTATAGCCTCACAAATACCATCGGCTAAATGAGGGAGAAAGAAAAAAAATGTCCTAAAAATATATGATAAAACATGGTGACATTAGGTCCATTGTGCAAAATTGAGTTTATTAGAAATAACATTAGATTGCCTTATGGAGTTCATAATACTACATTATATGAACAGTATCGAATATATAAATTGGTTTTGGTTTTGCCTGCTAACGCCATATGTACTTTCAACCCTATTTTTTATTTTTCCCGAATTTTTCAATTTGACAAGCAACTTTTCCAATATTTATTTCTCTAAAAACCTTATTCAGATTATTACGAAGATTAAAAAAATAGTCCAATCGGTCCAGCCGTTCTCAAGTGATGCGCTTACCAATGAACAGCATACTAGATTTCCGCCCCCAGCTTCGCCCGTAGATATTTTCATACAAATGTCTATAGCACTATACATTATGTAGCTTACTTTCAGTTAAAGAATCTTCAGAATCGGATCATTAGTTTGAGAGATTACCCCCTACATCCAAACTTTACCTTTCATACATGCTCGCCGATTGTGTGTACTTTTAATATTGAAATATATTTCAAATCGGTCCAGTAGTTTTTGAGTTTATAGAATACGAATAAACAAACAAACAAATATATTATATATAAAAATTAAAAAAAAACGTTGTACGAGTAAAAGAAACAACAATGTTTCTCTGCTTTCAATTTCTCAAAATGTAAGCGGTAAGGTGCCAAGAAGGCTAGCAGCGTTTCCAATTTGAATAGCTAAACTAATACCTTGGTATGCCCCAGCCAAAGTATCACCAGATGACCTCATCGTACCTACAAATTTCATATGCACTATAGTAAAAAATAATTTAAACTATAGCAAAAATACATAAATCAATGTTAAAGTATTCGACGCTTACACATATCCATTATCACGAAATTGAATGCGACACAGGTGCAGGCGCAACATACAAAGGGATCCGATAAAAACAATCGGCCAGATCGTATCTGCTCTGATCGTGTACGATAATGAGGAGCAGGGGTGAGAATGTACACAAACATATTTACACATATTGAGTGGGTACATGTACCCCTGGTTTTTGGGATCTAAAATATTTGATAGCGATACTTGGCTATGGAATAAGAAGCATGAAAGTAAGATAAATGCAGTGGAGATGCGGTCTTTACGTAGAATGTGTAATATAAAGCGTATTGACCGCATCCGAAATGTTATTAGAGAAGAATGCGAAGTGAAAGATGATGTTGTGACTAAAATGAAGAAAAGTAGTTTACGCTGGTTTGGACACGTTAAAAGAATGAAGGATGAAAGATTGACTAAAAAGGTTTATATTGTACTTTTATTGAACATATAATAAAATTATTGATCGATGGCAATATTAAAAGTACACACAATCGCCGAGCATGTATGAAAGGTATGATGAATATAAATAAGCGAAAGAGGTATGTCAGGATCGTAACAAATGGTATTCGATTGTCTTTGCCTACCACTCTTGGGATAAAAGGCGTGATGATAGCACATTCATACTAAAAATGAGAAAAATACTTCAATAAGTACCATGTAGCAAATAAATTTTTAAATGAAAACTTATGCACATTGTTTTTCAGTTCAGACTCAGAATACAGATTCTTCGCATAAGTTCTTTAAACTGAGGCTAAAAATAGTACACTAAAATAGAGTACCCGGTTGTTGTATTTTTGATAAAAAGACGATATAAGAAAAATGAATAAGAACATAGAATAATATAAGAAATTATCTCAAAATAAATATGTGGAAAATCGCTTATATTTTTGGTCATATAACGCTTTTATACTATTCAGAACGTATGCGTGTTCTAGTTGATTCTCTATTCTGAGGATTCAGAAATTTACCAACCTGGTGTCTCTAGGCACACCGCTGTGTAACTATTTTCCTAACTGAATGTATCTCTACCAACACCCATGGGATCATACGCACAAAGGCACAATAGTGGTGCTCTACAAGTAAGCAGTTTGAATTATTTTCATTTTGTCTTTTAGCGTTGAAAATTTACGAGCTATTATTGTGTGCGCTATTTGTATAGGATAAACACGACGTTTGTTAGGGTTGAGTTTGGTTTACTAAGGTACGGGACCCTGGAATATATCTCCATTCTTCTTCTTTTGATATATGGCAACAGTGCTGACTTTCGTCGCAATTTCTGCCAGTTTCCAGTGTTTAATCTTGTGCAATAGTAAGCCGATAAATCGGTACCTAAGATTATCCCGCCGATTGTGATATGTCTTATTAATCACTGACTAATCACAACCATCACAGCGCGGCCGGGATTAAACCGGATTCCACATCACGCCATGAGGAAAACGCGTCCGGTCGGCGCCATGACCGGATGTGGAATCTATATCTCCATTATTATCTATATTTAGTAGTCGATAGCCTAATTGGTAGGACGGTGGACTTGAAACCGGAGTTCGAATCCTACCCCCTGCCAAAATGCTAAGCACCAATGTTCTTTAAGAATATGTGCTTAAATTGACTCCTCGTGCTCCGGAGGGCACGTGAAGCCGGTGTCCGGTCACCAATCCGCCTGCCAAGCGTGGTGACTATGGCGATTACTCTCAATGAGCAACCACTAAAAATGGTGCACTAGCTAGGATTAAACCGGATTCCACATCACGCCATGACGAAAACGCGTCCGGTCGGCGCCATGACCGGATGTGGAATCTATATCTCCATTATTATCTATATTTAGTAGTCGATAGCCTAATTGGTAGGACGGTGGACTTGTAACCGGAGTTCGAATCCTACCCCCTGCCAAAATGCTAAGCACCAATGTTCTTTAAGAATATGTGCTTAAATTGACTCCTCGTGCTCCGGAGGGCACGTGAAGCCGGCGTCCGGTCACCAATCCGCCTGCCAAGCGTGGTGACTATGGCGATTACTCTCAATGAGCAACCACTAAAAATGGTGCACTAGCTAGGATTAAACCGGATTCCACATCACGCCATGACGAAAACGCGTCCGGTCGGCGCCATGACCGGATGTGGAATCTATATCTCCATTATTATCTATATTTAGTAGTCGATAGCCTAATTGGTAGGACGGTGGACTTGTAACCGGAGTTCGAATCCTACCCCCTGCCAAAATGCTAAGCACCAATGTTCTTTAAGAATATGTGCTTAAATTGACTCCTCGTGCTCCGGAGGGCACGTGAAGCCGGCGTCCGGTCACCAATCCGCCTGCCAAGCGTGGTGACTATGGCAATTACTCTCAATGAGCAACCACTAAAAATGGTGCACTAGCTAGAGAGAGACCATGATCCAGCTGCAGTGGATCTTAAAAGGTTGATGATGATTATAAATTCGGACTGAACGCATTTATTACGGATTTCATAAATAGATAGACTTTGGATCAAGTCAGTGAAAAAGTTAGCGTTATCCTTCTTTAATGACGTATGCTGTCTAATTTGTTAGCCATATAACAGAATGATGTAGGAAATAAATATGTTGATTCCACGTCTTGTCATGGCGACCAACGCACGCGTCCCGCCGTGACGTGATGGGTAATCCAGTTTAATCCCGTCGGCGTTGTGATAGCTGTGATTAATGGATTAATAGGGTACATTACTGTCGGCGGGATCATCTTAAATACCGATTAGTCGGCTTTATACACTACTAGCATTCCGCCCCCGGCTTCGCCCGTGGATATTTACGAACAAAATAAAATATACCCTACCCCTACCCCTACCCCTACCCCTACCCCTACCCCTACCCCTACCCCTACCCCTACCCCTACCCCTACCCCTACCCCTACCCCTACCCCTACCCCTACCCCTACCCCTACCCGCTACCCCTACCCTCTACCACTACCACTACCTCTATATCAATAATAGTTTTCGCAGCGCACGCGATGTAAGGAATTTCTTAGGTAATTTTTTTACACTTTGGGTTACATTATTGGAGTTTTAGTAAGGATCCCAAATTTTTTTGAAAATAGAATATAGCCTATGTCACTCAAGCTTTGCAATGGTGAAAGAATTTTTGAAATCGGCACAGTAGTTTTTAGCCATATTAAAAGAAGAGGAACAAGAAGTCCCTCGCCGCGTCTGTCTGTCTGTGCATTTTTCACGGATAAACTAGTGAACTGATTTTGTTGCGGTTTTCAATAATAGATAGGTTGATTCAACGAGAAGGTTTCATCATCATCATCATCATCATCAACCTTTTAAGATCCACTGCTGGATCATTGGTCTCCCTCTAGCGCACCATTTTAGTGGTGCTCATTGAGAGGAATTGCCATAGTCACCACGCTTGGCAGGCGAAGGTTTACAAGTAATAAATATCATGTTTAGGAATAAGTGAATCAAGTCTAATAAAAAGTTAGCCCCAGCGAGTTTTAATAGGGATTATAATAATAGTAGGGATTTTAATAAATTTTAATCCAAAACGGATTTGCAGAAATATTAAATTTATTGAGCATTTAAGCTTTAATACAACAGAGGCTATCAGCAAACATTTCCTCTTAATTGGATAATAATTGAAAATGTATCACTCGGATAATAACATTGGAACGCATTTCATTCGAATGAAAATTTTGAGCGAAATATTACTGCCCTGCTACTGAATTTTGTTTTTGTTAAAATTCGTTTTATCTACTCGCTATCTTTTATTCCAAGTTCCACGTCGACGCGAGAGAGGATGTGTAAAAAAAGGGAAATACCCTTACCCTCAATACCCCTCAATACCTCAAAGGAGAACAAATTATGGTAGTAATAGTTTCATATGTCGCGCCTGTAAGTTATATAATGACTCCGATATTGATATATTTAACTGTAAGATTTTTAAACTTAAAGTAATTAGGTGAACATTGTGATAGCATTGATAAGTAGGTAATATGTGATTAAGCAATAAGTAAATTCACTTTGACTTTTTTTTTTGTTTTATATTTTATTGTCTTCTCAACTTTTTATTTAAACATAATGGAAACTATATGTCTTTAGATATATTATTTTCTTACCGATTTTGAAAATTATTTTACCAATAGAAAGCTACGAGTGACATAACCTATATTTTATTTTGTTCGACAATATCCACGGGCGAAGCCGGCGGCGGAAAACTAGTTATTTTATTAACACACATATTCACCGCCTTTCTACTAATGCGGTGTGGCTAGAGAAAACAGTATCTACTTTTAGACATAATTAAAAACAATAGGTGTTATTATAGCAGCGCGACGGTTGAATAGATTTAAATGAAACAATTTCATCTCGATATTTTAAAAGGGTTCTTAAAGAAAATCTACTGGCGAAGTCTGAAATCCACTTCGAAACTACTAAATGGATTTTATTGAAATTATCACGATTAGATGGATAGATACACAAGGAATGTTTACGCGTATTAAACACGGACCTATCATATTTAGGAGGAAAAAATGGTAGCTCCAGCGCTTTCATGGCTTATGCTGTCTAATTCGTCAGAGATATATGAAAATGATATAGGAAAGAATTGTGTAGAATAAAATTATCTACAAAAACGTCCGCGGTAGCATATATCTATCTCTAATAGATAAGCAGTTATAAGCTTATTTATGTAGATATTAAAATTTTCTAAACCCATACTATTTCATATTTCAATACCATATGCTCTATCGTTGCTAAGTACCTACAATATTCTGCAATAAGACCCTCGCATACAAGTTTACCTATAAACGACATCAACGCGCGCACGGAAGCTTTAGTCTGCGCAGGAGTCACAATAGTCGGCGAAATGAAAGGGCCCATACTTAATATTCGTGACGTAATGGACCTTAATGGCCCCAAGGGACCCGCGACAATGCTTTCATGATCATTGTTAAATACGATTTATTGAGGATATGCTACACAATTGCAAGGTTTAATTGAATTTAGACTATATCTTCTAACATTCATATGGTTGGAGAATTGTTCATTTTGAAATGATACAGATATAATATTCTAGGACTAGTTACTTGGGCCGGCTTCGTCTGTGTACTACTCGAAATTCGACCATAATTAATTTAATATCACTTATCGTTGTAGGTTGATTTCGATTATTTTTTTCCATAGAAAAACTATGTCAAATCTCTTATAGTCAGGGAGATGTGCCTAATTGTAACCAAAGGTAACGCATTTGTAAGTTCTCGAAAGAGAATCTAGGTTGCTCTGGAACATTTTCAAAAAAAAATGGTACGGTAACCGTCTGTTTTTTTGACCAAACGATAAATACAAGGTCAAGAGTAAGCTCCATATTTCAGACCACTTGTAAGTAGAGATGGATTCGTTGCCTTTTGATAAAATCAGACACAGGACCCTGACTAGTACTCTTCCGAGTAACATGGTTAAAAAGGGTAAATGTTACAAATAAAGTGACTCTATGTGAAAAAGAATGCGCTGAAAAATACAGAAAACACCAGTATAATTTATTTATCTTTAAACTGCTCAGCTATCATATATAATTCAAGCTAAAAGTGGTTTGTTGGGTTTCTTTTTTTTTCCTTTACGGATTGCCTTATGACTCCCGGAATCGTGTTTTCGGTCCCAGGATACCCAGCGGAAAACCAAGTCAGGAAGACTTTTAGCCAATGTGAGGCTATACCTAACGAGTGGTCAGTTCTGTTGAGGTATATAAACCTTAACTAGGCACGGATTTGCCTCTAAAAAAATCAAGATATGAAAAATGAAAGTTCCTTCAAACTTATCTTAAGAAATAAAAACATTACTGAAACTATATAACATAACATAAACAATAACATAAGTAAATTTTGAATTTGACTGTCTTTAAAAAAGTAAACTTCTTTAACAACCATAATTGGCATTTCGTCTCATAGTGTGTTTAAAATTCAACCTGTCACATCAACCTTATCTCTGGTCCTCGAACCCGCCTCATCGACACCTCGCCGACAATGGCCACATCTTGACACTTGTCCAACACGCCATACTGACAGCTACAAGCCTGCAGTCCTGCACAGATCTATATCTATACAAGTCACAGTTTTGCTCCGAACGCGGTGTAAATGATCGGCATAATAAGAACCTATTCAAAGGACTACATGCTTCGGTGGACTGGACTGTATAAAATATTACAGAAGTGAGAATACTCGTAAGCTCTCCACTAACAAAAAGCTGGCTTTTCGTTTCTCTAAAGGTACAATTTTCTATACAAATTCTCTACTTGCTGTTGCTCTTGATTTTGTATTATCCATGCTTCATATTACTTTCACATGTAACTAAGTATGTATGTAAACAAATCTTGGAAGAATGAAAGATTGACTGAAAAGTTTGTATGACAGAAGTAAAAGGAAATTGACATGCTTCTTTTATGTACTTTCCATACATCGTATTACAGGTGAAACTGATATGAAGCGTGTAAAAAACGAGATTGGGGGCGGAAAAATAAGTTTCGTTGTTTGAGTTGAGCTAAAGAGCGAAATATAAGAAGTTAAGGATAAGACAAAGGCAAAATAAAAATCAAGTTTGGGTGTGGCTATGTAAAACGTGGCAGTAACTTTTCTAAGATCACAGAACCAATGCTATTTAGTCATTCGTCAGCTTAGAAAGCATAGAGCTTCGAAAAATCTTAGAGGCGGTAACATTTATCGTAATATAATTTTTATTTCGAAATTTTTAGTGACTACAAAGACAGTATTTTTTATGAGATACGCAAAAATAGACAAAAATTCTAAAAACTGTTGTTTTGACTTCTAAATGATAGAAATAAGACTATGAAAGAGACGGCCCCTAGATAATTTTATTAGATATATATTGATAAAAAAATCTGATACGAGTCTGTTTCGTGGAATACTTATATCCTTACTAATATAAATGCGAAAGTAACTCTGTCTGTCTGTTACGTTCAAGGCTAAACCACTGAACCGATTTCGATACAATTTGATATGGAAAAAGCTTAAACCCTAAGAAAGGACATATGCTACTTTTTCTTTAAATACATCTAAGGGTGTATAATAGGGGTTGAAAGTTAGTATGCGGATCCCACGGGCGAATCTGGGGCGAAACGCTACTTCAACTTAAATATACCAAAACCAACAGAATATAGAGCTGGGAGTATCACGGGGTTCAGGAAAATAGATAAAAACACAAAGAAAGTTGATGAAGTCGATTTATTGCTTTTATTGATAGGTAGAGGTAGAGGTAGGGGTAGGGGTAGAGGTAGGGATAGAGGCAAGCCATTATCTATGAGTGATATATTTTATTTTGTTCGAAAATAACCACGAGCGAAGCCGGGGGCGAAATGCTATTTATATATAAACTGAACATTTTTAGTGTATGACTGGTAAAAATATTTTATTAAAATTACAATTCGAAGATTTTGTATGTGTCCCTATATAAGAAACTTTGCATTGTGCTGCACTAGTGGTTGTGCCAGTGTTGTACTGATTCCATATTGCACTTGTCTATCAGAATGCTTCTAGATAGGCTTTTAGAAATTCTACAAAACGGTTCAGGTCCATACTGTGTATCCTTAGCCCCTGCACGTGCCAGGAAGTCAGCAATTTATTTACCTTCTATCCCTGAGTACCCTGGTACCGATTTACGGATAACTTAGTTCAGTGTTTTTCAACCTGTGGGTCGCGACCCCCAGGGGGGTCGCAAAGCCTTTCTCGGGGGGCCGCGGGTAAACTAAAAAGACAATTGTTTGTTGGTCCTAGAAAGCTGTGACTGTTTATTATAATAAAAAAAATCTGTTTTTAATAATTTTTCGAAACATGGTTCTATTTATGAGAGGAAAATAATCAAATCATTTTCTATTTGGAGCCTATTTCTCTTTTTAGTTTTTATGTCCACCAATAAAAAGAACGTTAGATCGCATAGGTAGGAAGTGGCAATTGGCACAAATAATTGCCAGGTCTGATTATTCTTGTTTTTTCTTGGTAGTGAAATTTCATTTTAAGCATGCCGTCAGCTGCTAAATCTTTTCTTTCATGCTCAACAGCTTTTCTTTCATGCTCGTGGTTAGATCAGTCAATTGTACCTACAGACATATCCAAGAATGGATTTAGTATTGTAGGACTATGATACGTCTTTAAAATCACTAACATAGGTCGTAGTTTTACTACGATCAAGAAATTATACTGCCCAGTCTATTCAGTACATCAACGCAGTTCATGGCCAGCTGAGAGGATAGAAGTTGATGGCCAAGAGAGCCGCCTTGCTGTCTGAGTGTATATACATTTTCTTGTTTATGTAGTGCTTTTGTATATTAGCTTCAGCACATATAATTAGTGCAAATAACTATGCTTGGAATATACTGGCATGTTTGCTAAGATTGATTGCCTCCTTGAAGAGTAGTTCAACACTATATATTCTACAGCCTACATTATGTCCCATTTTAAGCCATCAGTAAATTCACAGTGTATAGTTTAATAAAATTGTTATGCAGGGGCATGGTGTCTGTTGTCATTTGCATAACAGGATCATCTTGAGTCGACTTTTGCAACGAAATCAGTATCTGCGAATGCCATGATGTCATTCCCAGGTCTGCTACTCTTTTCCAGTTTTCTTCTTTTCTTTTTATGGATTTTTTTCTGTACCTCGGTATTGTCTTTTATTTCCCCTTTTGATTCACCAACTAAGACACAATGAAGATTATTATAAATTTATATAAAGTAGAAATATCAAAATATTATAAGAAACGAAACGACGCTAATGACGGATCGCTCGTCTCGGCTAGCCGGCTAGACGGCCGGCCGAGTGGCGCGTCTAATATTTTCATTACTATGGAAGTAGATTTTTATTTGTTAAATAATTTAAATACGTAAAAAAATATCACCAACTGACGTCCAAGAAAAAAGCACAGATTCCACGTCCGAAAGGCCCCAGCGCTGCGGGCGAACTGAATTCCGTGCCGGTTAGGTGCGTTAGATGTTACTTTTGCTTGTCATAAATTTATTTTTTACTGTAACAACTTTTTACTAGGAAATTCACTAGATATTGTTAATATCTATCGTTGAAAAAAAAAACCGTTTTAATTACATTTCAATAGCTTAAGATAATAGCATTTAAAAATTCAAAAAAGGGTTTACAATATATTTAATTATTAAATAATTTATTAGTTTAGATAAAAACGAATTAGGAAATTCACTAGATAAAGAATGAAAGAACATGATATATTTATTTGGAACTTTCATGCCATTACATTCAGAGGAAACAGGATTCAAAGTCAGCGATTTTGCTTTGGGCTTCCCCTTAATAAGAGCAAGATAGCTAAGCTAGCCCCATTTCTTAATGGTGGTCTAGCACTAAAAATAAGATTATAACTTTGTCAGATGAATATCATTCAATCATATTAGTTACTTAATATACATGTGAATGCAATGTAAATGATAGCGAGAGTTACATGACTTGTAGCGCCATCTGTTGGTAATATTAGGGAACTTAATTACAAGAATAAAATGTTTCACGCCCCCAAAATAATCTTCTATTTATCTATACTAATATAGTTTGTTTGTTGGAACGCGCTAATCTCTGGAACTAGGTACCAGTCGGATTTCAATATTTTTTTGCATTTGATAGCCCACTTGAGGAAGCTTATTATTATAAAAGAAACGAGCGAACCTTATATGATGTGTAACATCTGACATCTCACCTTGGTAATAAGCAACATTAACATTATATCCTGAAAACATTAACACTTTATACACAAGACTGTAGGTTAAATGCACAGCTGATGCGTTCTCCTTCTCTATACCATTTTCTCTTTCTCGTCACACACACGCAAGTAGTATTCTATAATGATGAACATGTTCAAGTATTTTTGATAAAGCCGCCTTTTGCATATAATCTACTAACAGAATCAGAGAAAAAACAATAACTATGAACAATATATTGTTCCATGTTTAAAAAATAAAGTTATTTTTGTGAGAGGCGAGGAAAAAGTCACTTGGTTAAACGAAATGACAGGATCCGAAAATATATGTAATTTGGAAAAAGATGGTTGTCCTAATTTAGCAGATTTGAATTCTAAATATAGTAAGGATGTATTGTTTATGTCATTCTACTGTATGCGCTCTAAAAAATGTATTTTGATTATATAAATAAAAAAATTAAGGAAATAACAGTTTTTTTCTCAAACATGCATGGAATTATTGTCATTATTTTAGAAAAAAGAACACGCAAAGTATCGAATTTACGGACAAAGAAAATCAAATCCATTGCAGGAGCGTTTTTTGAATTTGGAACATTACAACGCTCCAGCAATGTTATATGAAACGGCGTGCGGGGTTATTAAATACTCTTTGATTGGATCTCTTTTATCATTCTTGGCCATAGAGTACTAAGCCTATGGAGGGGCCATAGACGGGCTCTCCCTTTCGCCAATTTTTTGCCCTTTGACCAGTTAAACTGACCAGGGGAGTTAGCACAGATTTTGACAGCGACACTTTCGTTTCGGTCGAATGGCCTTGAACAGGCCAAAACGTTCATGTCCAACAAGGACCGGCCAGAGATAGCCCGGGGCCGAGAGGTCCGGCCCAACAATGTGCGGGCAAATTCCGTGTACTTGTCTTTGTCCGGCCAAGCAAATTGCTCGGCATTCTTGTGCAGGAGATACCCGGTCCGAGAATGTCCGGCCCAACAATGTACGGGCAAATTCTGTGTACTTGTCTTTGCCCGGCATAGCAAATTTGCACGCACATTGTTGGGCCGGACCTCTCGGCCCCGGGCTATCTCTGGCCGGTCCTTGTTGGACATGAACGTTTTGGCCTGTTCAAGGCCATTCGACCGAAACGAAAGTGTCGCTGTCAAAATGTATGCTAACTCGGCAGGTGCGCAGTAATAAGTTACCTGAGATTTCGTTGGTATCGTTTTGTGTCACGAGACAGAGCTCTAGGGAAATAGTTAATTGTGATGTTTTAAATGGGAAAGGCGATCTAGGACGACAAACTTGCGGGAAAATAGTGTTTCCAATCATTAATTATAATTATTATGTTTGTATTTTAACATAATCGTAAAATCCGTTACGACAATAAAACGACAGAAAAATACAGTGGTACAGGGGCTAGTACTAGACGTTTACCTCCTCTCCCGCCAAAAGTGGCAGAAAAAATTGTTCGGTGATTTACACGCTACACGTCTCCTTTGGTATATACTCAAAGTTCTTGGCATACTAAAGTACAAATTGCGTTCACGTGGCTGTATAACCATAAATGCGTTTGCCTTTCAGCACAGATGATAAATAAATTTTAGTAATTGCCCCAATATGACTAATGTAACTTTTAATCTTTGATTATATACACTCTAGATAGAGAAAAGCGGCGCGACCGCGTCGAAAAAAATGTAGTGTAAAAGTTACCTGACTTGAACTTTACCACCGCTCAGTACCGATTGAGTAATCGTGTCTGACAGTTGTGCTAAGTGTTAAAATTTTGTGCCTCAAAATGGCGTCTTGCGTTATAAAAGTGGGCCGAAATTATAGAGGACTTTTGAAAACAACTACTTCAATCATCTACCATCGGTAAGTAAGTCATAGAATATAATATTTCTCAAAAATAACACGTGTACTAAAAAATAATATTTAAGTCTTAAAATCAGCCACTTTGAACGATGTTGCAAGCTTTTGAAATTAAAATTCCCAAATGAACGTCAAATTAATTTACCTATATTGTAAATGAAAAATTAAGTTCCCTCACGCCTGTAATACCATATATAGGGGTAGGCAGAGACGTATACCACCAGCTGCCACTGCGTGGTATATGACCGGTTTTATCAATACGGATGTCGTACATTGTCGCCCCCCTTCATACAAAATTTTTCGAACAATTTTTTTTCTTTTCCTGTATGAACTGAGATTTTAATGCGACCCCCCCCCCCCCCCCCACCCCTCCTATTCTAAATCTGACCTTTTCTGTTCTCCCAGGGGTCATAAAAACTTTTGGTATGGTCATATAAAGGGCGCTGAGTACCAGAAAAATCCGAAACGCCCCTCCCCCCTTTCTTTTTATTGACCCTCGTATCTGGGAAACTACAAATCGGAGGGGGTTCATGCCGGAACTAATGATGATCAGGACCTCCTCCTATTACAGAATCCATCCAAAAAAGTGTCGTTAATTAATATATACATTTTAGTTAATACATTTTTTTATACATTGTCGCCCCCTACATACAAATTTTTTTGAACAAGTTTTTCTTTTCTCGTATGAGATTTGAATGCGACCCCCTCCCCTGTCCCGCAGCCTTTTATTTGAATACTGTCCATTTTTCCCTTCGCCCCTCCCCCCCCCCCCCAACTTTCACTTTTCTTAAGATACAAATTTTCATACCTGTCGCCCCCTACATGTTTTAAAAATTTAATAATTTATTATTTTCAGAATACCTAATGATCCGATTATTAGTGCTCGGTGGATTAATATTATAAGAAAAGGCGGGGGTGAAGATACCTGGCAACCAACTGAACCAACAGTAGTATGTTCTGATCATTTTAGAACAAAATATTTGTATTATGTAAATTGTAATAATAATACACGTATAAAATATAAATAAAACATAGTCAAGTAATATTTTTATAATTTCATTATGTTTCATGTGTATCATTTTTTTAATAAAAATAATTATTTTTTTGTTTCGTTAAAAATGTGTTTAACCTAGAAATTCACATTATTATCCACACTACTCCTAATTTAATAAAAACATCACGTTGAAAAAATTCAATAAAACCTTAAATAAAAATTCCCATATTTATGAAGAATAGTCAAAAGTTGGTAACACCGCGCAATAGCAGTTCTCCTTACTTGTGTGCGTAATTACGCACACTATTGGATACACACCTGGCCTACTGTTTTTGTTGCGTTTGTAGCGTAACGTTCTATCTAGAGTGTATCTTATCAAAGCTTTTAATATTAATTAAATTAAATGTAAGTACCTATGATTTATTTCCCTGCATTCTTTTGTGAAAAGCACTATATATGCCTCGGCGGAACTGGTGGGGCCTGGGCTTAATCTGCTCATTTTGATCTAGGCTACACCTGTACCAAGTTTCATGATTTGGTCACAATCTACAGGGTTCATGTCAAGAGAACCTCTACTATTAAAGGATATTAGTTATTTGATTTGTAATCACTATAGTAATTTTTGTACGATCTCAAAGCCTCCTCATCTTCAGTTGCTTAGGTATAGCCCCCACAAATACCATCGGCTAAACTGGGTACCCTGAGACTGAAAAAAGCGGTTCCGGGAGCCATACCTAAGGCAACCAGTGAAGAAAAAAAATGGAAACCTAACAAACCACTTTTAACTTGAATTTTTGAACACGGTTTAACATGTTAAACTTTGATTTTGACAGCTTTTTTAGAACTTTCCAGTGTCATAAATCCCAAGTTAATTTTACCTCCATTTTACAAAGAATAGTGAGGTATTTCCGTGCAGTAATTATGTAAAGCGCATATTCCGTCCATACATTATTAGAGCGCCACTTCGTGTTCTCTATCCTGTATGTATGTATGTATGCAGATACCGACCAACTGGCCCTCGGGGTTCAGTAGTTTTAGCGCCGATGAGAGGCACGCTCCCACGTGCCTGGTGGCTAAATTGTATGTTACCGATAGATTCATTTTTAATTTAGAGCCACTTTGTGTTGTTTGGTGTAAAACTTTAGATCTGTGGGGTTCAAATGCCAAAAATTTTACAAAACAAATATCCCCACAACTCTTCTGGTGACAAGAGGGCTGGCTCCTTCCTCGCTTAACGAATCAGCAGCGAAGAAATCTTGCCACAATTCCACGCGGACCAGGTTTACTGAGTTATATTTAATTTTAAGGTTTTTTATATAGTTATTAGTAAATATTATCCAATTGACTAGAAAATTTACATTTACATATTAAAATTATAAATTAGTTAAGTTTTATTGCTACAACACAAACAGATAATGCATAACACTTCAAATCAAACAAACATAAACTATAGGCAATGTAAGCGAGACCAGATCTTTCATACCACCAGCGCGAATACTCGTGGCTCGACGCCAGCCACTTGCCATGGGACCATTGGTCTATGACAGGGTTCATAGAGTTTTGCCTATTGGCCAACTCACTGAGTATAGGATGAAGGCTGCACTGCGGCCGTGGCTCATTGATCTAACTTATGAGAGCTGTGAGGCGCTCAGCTCCCCCACATTTTTCCTGAGATACACATAATTCCCCCAATTACACCTCACTCACACACACACACAAACGAACGAATAATCAAATTCACTTCACTACCAATGATACTCAACTTACCGACCACTGCGACACAAGCTTGCCTAGTGCAGGGTCGGGGTCACATAGAAAATATTAAATTACGCTAATCACTGTTGGATTAACTTAACTATGCTTTGTCAATATTTTATGTCAATAAACTTTCTTTCTTTCTTTATTCTTTCTTTCTTTTATTTATCTAGAAAGTTAAAATTCGTGTGATTTTATTGATAGACGCATAATTGAATTTGTTTAAAACTAGCGAAATATTCACTTAATTAAAATAGTCACTAAGGTATCGCGGTATTATACTTATAAACCTGTTTAACAAAACCCTAAATGACAGGGTATAAAAAAAATCATTCATCAGTTTTATATGAAGGGCAATCCACCACAATTTTATTTTTCTTTCTGAACTTTAATTAGATTGAAAGATGGCTGAGTTACAAGATGCCATACAGATTGACTGACGGACGGACGGACATAACGAAATAATAAGGCCCCCGTTTTTTATATGTAGCTATGAAAAGTGTTGCTGTTCTGTGAAATACATATTTAATGCAGTCTATATACCTACTGTACTATATTATTATGATATATTGTATAAAAACCAAACAAGAGGTATGTATCTTTTGAAATCCACCCAGAAACTATATCCCCAATAATGATGCATGTATTTTTTTTAAATGAAAGAAAAATATAAAAACATTCACTTTGTTGGATTGCCAGTTACATACCGAATCGCATCCGGGTGTGAACTATTTATCTAGAGCGCGAACTTTCAGGATAACCTTAACTGGGAAATG